>CM054122.1:194777001-196017834 GCA_028751855.1 Ambrosia trifida | reverse complement strand
AGCTTGGCATCTTTTAATTAACACACCAATATTCAAACGTGAGACACAGAATATTAATTAATACATAAAGTGTAAAACATATATAGTGAGTCGATCACCTGAAAGAGAACAAAGTTTAGAAGGTGGAGAAGGAGACGAGGGCGGTTGAACCAGAAAAGACCATCGTCGGGGTGAACCACCGGTACACCCTTCACAACCTCTCCTCTTTCTTCTATTTTTACTCCCATTTTTGTGATTATCATTTGTAGTTTTGTTCCCACCAGTAAAACAATCTTCATATTTATTCGTTTAGATATAGTCACATGTACATACATATATGAAAATAAAATCATGATGAAGATTAAAAAAATATAGTATAATTAACCACTAATACTTACAATCAAGGGGACAAATGGTAGCCATAAGTAAGAATACCATCCTGCCCAAAAATTAAAAAAAAATTAATATTGTAAAATGGAATAGAAAATTATGCCTAGTATTGGAATATTTAGGATGAGGAAAAAAATCGAATTAACCGAGACATAACCAAATTAACCAATAAAACCAAGCCGTAAAAATTGAACCAAATTAAAAACCGGTGAGTTGGTTAATTGTTTTTCTAAAAAACCGAATGTAACTAGTCAGTTATGGTTATCAGCGTTAACATACCCACCATAACCAAACCAGACCGACATGTAGAATTATTTTGTAGGATTTTGGACTTTTCACCATGAAAGTTTGTTTGAATTTAAATGTTGTATCATATCGTTTTTGTTGAGCGTTTGTTTGAATTTATAGATTGTATCATTTTGTTTTGTTTCAATATTCGATAATAATCAGATTATATGTACTTTTTAATAGTATAGATTATATTAATATTTAGGAATGGGTACTAACAATTTATTAATTGTTCAAAAATTTCAAACCTAAATAATGCACAGTGTTATTGTTTTGAGTTATTTTTAGCTAGTCTAAATTTCGTGGTTAACAACTCATAAGTCATAACCTCTGTTATAACCTTCATAACCGAAACCACCATAACCGATTAGTTATGGTTATGCACATTTATTAGCCGACATCTCGGTTATTGTTATGATTCTAGGTCATCACCAATCCAAACCGACGCATACACACCATAATTGAAATCAACTAAAATTTAAAAATACAAGTAAACTCACCATGAGTATTGAAGAGCAAGAACGCCACAACTGATAACCAAATTGGTGGACTGACATTAAAAATAAAATAAGAATTACGTACCGCTATATGTTTATAGCTTTGGAACCAACAATTATGTATGGAAAATCATGGATTTATATAAGGATTGAGAAATAGCAACCTGATTGCTACAACCACTTTAAAATCTTCTTCAAGTGACCTATTAATGTATTTTTGAAAATCAAATCTAGAGTCGCTGTGTGGTGTCAAATGTGCCTAAAAACAAAACAAAACAATAATTGAAAGTAAGATACAAAATAATTTATTTTTGTTTTCCCTTTGGATAATATACCGACAACAATCTTTAAGACATGTCAACCACAAGAAAAGCACAATATGGTTTACTAAGATCATTTTATTTATTATGGGTAGTGTCAACGTATCCTCTCTATATTTGCCGGTGAATATATTTAAAATAACATGTCTGATTATTTGTATTTCATGTTATGCATTTAAAAGCTTACAGCTTACCATGATGAATCCATGTCTTAACGTCAAGTAATCAACTTTTGTCACCGATCTATGAAATTGTCTAAAGAAACAGACCTAAAATAGTAAATCAAAAGGTTAGTAACATAAAATCAAGGGTTAAAATTAAGTTGATAACATAAAGCTACATACTCTTAGTTAGACCATGTGTAGTGGAGGGGGTTATTTATAACGCCCCTGATTCTGATTGGTTCACGTGGCAGCTGAGTCAGCATGAGGAAATAAAGTGAAAAAGGGGTGTAGTGGTAGGGGTTATTTATAATGCCATGTGTCACATTTTGGTTGGTTGAGTCAAACAAGTTCTTTCACCTTGCCACGTGTCACATTTTGATTGGTAGTCAAACAATTACTCTGGCGTCAAATGTATAGCGCTTGCCCCATTTTTTTTTGCCCTATAACGCCCCCCGTAACGGTGTGGGGGGCGTTATTTTTTGCCCTCACGCCTTATGGCGCTTCCACTACAGGTGGACTGTACGTTTATTCAACATAGTCCTCTAATGCTTTTTTTTATATATATATAAATAAAAACTTCCAATTTATGGAAAGATTATTTGATGAAGAAAACCTTCAATGGCGCTCTTAATCACATAATTTTGTAAAAGGTTTTCGGTTAAATTAACATAGTTAAACGTGAAAGGCGATCATCAATTATGATACTTGTGCATTACAACATGTAAATGGTAATATAACTAAAGATACCAATGGGGCTTATAGCCTAACTAGCGTATCAATGTGTATAGTAAGATGTTTTCTTCAAATGATTGAGAGTTTTAGTTTTAGGATAAACATCGGTATAGTTTTTAAAACAGGGTTGGACATAATGTTTAATTAGATGTTCTAAAAAAGGTTCTATAACTAAAGATATAGCATAGAGACTTACAATCCAAAGTAAAATTGGGGATTGACTCCAAAAACTCATGTGTCTTCTTCCAAAAGATGTGTCTCTCGTAAATCTGAATCTTTTTGAATCTGTAATTCTTATTAACAAATCAGGACAACTATAATATGGTGTAGGAAATTTGAAAGTAGCCCATTTTCTATATTTACTACGCAATTTTCAACGCATTTCCTACAAATATATGGTGTAGGAAATTTGCGACGCATTTCCAACGCTATTTCCTATGCAATTTTCTAAGTATTTGTCTTTATTGTGTAGCAAATTTGTTAAAAAAAATAGAGTTTTTTTATCGTCACAAATGCGTAGCAACTTTGTCAAAAATTATGACGCATTTTTTTCGTAGGAAAACTTTTGTAGCAAATAACCAATTTTCTAGCAGTGTAAGTTACATGGTTTTGTATTTTTTTTATAAGTCTATCTCATTCTCAACTATCTCAAGAATTGTCTGTCAGCTTATCTATACTCTTAGTGAAAATCGCCTAAAAAACACTTGGTTAAACACACAATTTTTCTCATAACAGGTATTGGTGGTGTTGGAAAAAGAAAATGAGTGTCATCATATATAGTTCTGCAAACGAACCGAACGAACACGAACAAGGTCTTGTTCGTGTTCATTTGTTAAGAAAATTATATATTCACGAATAGTTCATGAACATTTACCGAACGAGATTTTTTGTTCTTGTTCGTTTGTTAAGAAAACACTCATGTTCATGTTCGTTTGTGTTCGTTTGTTAATTTTGTTCATGAACGCACACGAACACAAACGAACATTAATGAACACAAACAAGTGTTCATGAATGCAAATGAACACAACGAAGTGTTCATGAACAGAAACAAACACAAACGGACATATATTAACTTTTGAATAACATTGAATTCACATACATTAAGACATTAACTAGATCCACCCAAAATATAACCTATTTGTCCAAACATACTTAGTCCTAGAGAAGGGCGTTGGAAGTGGATGGCATAGGACGTTGGAGGTGGAGGACATTAACGCTGGAACGTGGAAACATATAATGAGCTTGGATACAAAAAGTAGATTTATTGATCTCATATGGTCATGTATTTACCTTATATGTATTATTTATTGGGTAAAACAAATAAAAATAAAAGAATATAAAAAGTATAAAAATTAAAAACCTTAATAAACTATCGAGCACAAACGAACATGTTACCGAACGTTCACGAACATAAACGAACGAACGCGACCTCTGTTCATGTTCGTTTGTTTAACTAAACGAACATAATTTTTTATTCGTGTTCGTTCATTTATTTAACGAACAAACACAAACGAACTTCCTGCCGAACGGTAACTGTTCGCTGAAAGTTCAGTTCGTTTGCAGCCCTAATCACATACGATGACCTCAGTCAAACATGACCCATCACAGAATTTCGTGTTCATGGGATATTGGAAAGAGGTATTTGAGTGAGTTGCATACCATGCGAGAATCGATACTCTTCTGTTTTTGTTTCTGTTTCCCATTGCTTCCACTTTTTCATCTATACCGATTGAATGAACAAGACCAAATCGTTAAAACATATGCATAAAGGTCATTCAGTGAAAAAACTAATATTAATTAATATATTTAATATTGTATTTATGACATGGTATACGTTACCTTCAATCTACCTAAAGCCATAGTGAGAATACAGTAAAAAACATGAGATACAGCCAACACGAAGATGAATATATGAAGTTGGTGAACCCCATCATATGACATAAATGACACTTTTCCCTGCACACAAAAAAACACAAATTTGTACACGTCTTAAACTAACTTGAATTTATTTCAGCGTCACTACCGATGGCGAAGCTTGAGAATTCAGATTGCAAGGTCAGAAGTCACCGGTTACCGGACGGGACCTAATGTTTTTATAGCTATGTTTTGGGTGATATTCGGATCGGTAATTCGATTCGGGTCGAACTAAATATTCAATACAATTAAAGCCCTAATTTCCTCTGATGCACGGAAACGTGAAGGTGGTGCCGTACCACGTCCCCGAAACCTGCAGGGTACGGAAACGTGTACGGGGACGGGGGGAAGCGTTTCCAATCCGATTCCTTGACCGATTCGAGAAGTCAACGACGTATCCGCTGCAGTTTCGTTATTTGGGTACCGTTTCTATAACGTTTTTTGGCCGTTTGGGGACGTTCCTCGACCGTGAAGAGAGAAGGAACAACCATTTTTTTTTTTGAAAAGAAAGAAGGATCAACCATAGTTTATATTTTTTTCCGGTGACAGACGAAAAAGCTTGGTTTTCAATTGTGAAGAAGAAGATACATTTAACTTTGGAAAGAGAAATATTAAAAAGTATTATTTTAAAGAAAGACACCAAACAGAAGGTCTAGGCTCTACACGTAGCTTAATAGTATATTATATCATATTTCCATTTATATTTTGTTTTTCTTAAATAATTGCTCAATTTATTTATCGATCTTTTATTAACCTATTTTATTTCATAAGCATTTTTGCATTATGTTATTATATAAATGATGTTTATGATTATTTACTTATTAATTAATTATTAGATTTAGGTTATTTACTTATGAATTTTGAAGTTACACCAACGTAGGAATATATTTTGGGATTTGTGGTACATTATCTATAATATATATTTATTTTTTTATGTATTTATTTCCGTACCTGTGCCGTACCCGTTTCTTGATTTTTTTACTTTTGCCGTTTCCCGTTCCCGTACCCGTACCCGTTTCTCGTTCCCGTACCAGTTCCCGTGCAACATAGCTAATTTCTACCTAAAGTCATAATTATTTTCAGCCCTAATTTTTAAACTCCTTTAGGCCTACTATAACATGCTATCAATTATTACTAGCTAATATATACAACAATCCTAAACTTGAATGGTTAAAAAAGATTAATAATCAAGTGTGATTAGAAACTCCACGTAACATAATTTAATCACTTACGTTTGGATCACTTAATAAAATAACAACCAACCAAAAGTATGCAAAATTAATTAAGTCGTACCTTGAGAAAAGATGCAAAATTAATAACCAACTCAGAGGGCGTGATCGAGAGAGAGGTAAAAGGTTGAGCTGTGGACAAAAGATGCTTGTGGAGTTTATTCAATCGCTTGATTGATTTGATTCAAAACTAGTTAGGCCTTTAAAGTTTTAATTGAGCTATCTCTAAAGAAAAAAATTGGCAAACCGAAAAAATTGGGTTGTATCTCTTAAAATGGGCCTAAAAAAACACAAAGCAAGACGATAGACTCGGTAAAACAGCTGATATTTGGAAACATTGTATCGTCCGATATGCCGTTAGTTTTGATTTATATAATATAACAATTTAAAAAAAATAGGGGTTCGAAACCTTATATACCAAAAAATTCTAT
Source organism: Ambrosia trifida (assembly GCA_028751855.1). Classification (NCBI taxonomy): domain Eukaryota; kingdom Viridiplantae; phylum Streptophyta; class Magnoliopsida; order Asterales; family Asteraceae; genus Ambrosia; species Ambrosia trifida. The sequence goes on along the minus strand of CM054122.1, from coordinate 196,011,890 downwards.
ACGAATAATATACAATCGGAACTTCTGAGCGAAAGTTCGGGGGAGTCGGGCGACTCCTTGCCCCTTAAAACCTGCGCCTCTGGTCGCCACACCCCCAAATTTCTAATCTCACACCGTTTCATGTCATCAAACGGTATGTTTGTGTAAGCAAACAAGTGTTTGAAACTTAGGGGCTATAATTTGACACACAGGCTTACAAACGGTTGTTCGACATAAACGCAAACAACTGTTTGAAATTCATGTGAGTTATGATTTGACATAAAGTACTGCGAAGGCCGTTTACGGCTGTTAGCCGATAGTGTAAGATTAGATTAGATTATAGGGGGTGTGTATAGCAATATTAATGTTTAAAAGATCTTAGAATGAATGATATATTACCTTTTCTGCGCATTTGGTGTAGGGGCTGCTTGCCGACAAAATGCGACGTCCGCCATCACCAGTCTCCGACCAACTGAGGAGTCTCCTGCGACCGTCCGTTTCAGCTTCTATCTCCTCAGACTGTTTGCTGCATGGATGCCAAGTCGACGCTGCGCTTTCCGATATACATATTTGTGTAATCGGAGCCGTTCCTACCGTCAGTAGCAACGATATGAATCCAAGCAACATAAGTTCTACCAAAACAATAAACAACATTAACTATATCATCATTAGTGAATTTTGTACATATTATTCTATTCTTGCCAAAAAAAAAAAAAAAAAAAAAAAAAAAAACACCGTACGTACGTACCTGCTTTGACCTTTTCTAATGACTCATATAGACCTCGTTTCTGTTTCTTCGTGACCCACTGTTTTCCAACATATTTTAATCAGTAATTAAACTACCAAAAATATATAAGAACTGAATTTAAAAAAACATCTAGACGACTTGTATATATACTTACTTGTTCAATCTTATGGATGGTGTGTTCAATAACAATGGAGATTGCAACCAACACAATACAAACGGTAGCCACAGCCCATGTAGGCGTCTGTTCCAAAGATCTTCCTTTTGATTCGCTCATCGTGGAATCGCTTAATGCAGTGACTACTATATATAAAAACTAAAAAATAAGCTAAACGAAATGGATCGGCCAAGGTATGGTATATATACACCATATATTAATTCCAATTGATATATATATACGTATATAATTAATTAAATTCATTTATGAAATTAGACCAGTTGTTTTCTTTTCTATAGTCATGAATTTATAATGATAGTGATTAGTGATGGAAGACATTCAAGATATATGGACATTTTGGCTCTACGACATATTGTGCATAATGAAAACGCGCAAGATGTATATGTTTTTCAAAGTTTAATAAATTTATATTTCCCTTACAACAATATCCTAACATACGATAATGTAAATAAAACAATGACATTTTCTTTCATAAGTTATTAATTAATAATTAAGGAACTCTATAAAATATATGTTTTGGATCATATATATAGTGCGTATACTATGACATTTGCATAACCCATAAATTAAACTTAATGTCTTTAATTGCCAACAAATGGCATGATCCTTATTTTTGAAGTAATGCGTTGTTTCTTGCTCTGAAGAGGTACGAATAAAGGAGTCTGATCATGCTATTATAATTAATTACATATGTACATGAAAACAATTATGTTCATGATTTGGTTGCAACAAGTGTTAAAAGTGCATGCACAATGTCTACCGAAACATCAGTATGGACTTACCATTAAGAATTCATTTGCACCTAAATGGCATGCTATATATGTTTCATTTTAATTTATAGTTTTACTCTCATTGCCAATACAAATTAATATGTTACATCTTATTATATATTTATGTCTATTATGGTTTGTTTAATTTGTTTTTATTCTTTTTATATTTTTATGTGTATACAATAGTGATATTATTAAAACAAAAAGAACACCAAATACAAAATAGAAAACATTTTCTACGAACCAATTAAAATTGATTAATAAATCTTGAATGAATGATTATTTTTTTAATGTTTAAAAGAATTGATTGATTGAAAAATTTAGACATGCATCCATATATTTCATCTAATTATCATATAAGTATAACTAGTTATCACTAACCACTTTTAGTCTTTATTAACTGGCTAGCTAGTATACTTAGTCTTATAAAAGTTCATAAAACCTACAGTAAATAAAGTTTTATAAAAGAGATAAAATATAAAATGATCAAAGTTCTACAAAATTTATAGAGAAAATAAACTAATTGACAATACTTTTACAATCTAACTAATTTATAATAATAGTTATTTAGGTTTTATAAAGGTTATCACGGGTTCTACTCTGGTTCTCATCGTTTACCAATGGGCTTATAGCCTAGTGGTACCCACTACCAATGATAAGTGTTGGGCATGAGAGGAGACAAGTTCGAATCTTGTGGGTAGCACTTTGAGGTATTTTGCCGGGATCATAACCCTTGTAGGGTGGGATGATCGGTATCCAATATGGATACCAAGGGCCAGAGGGTCTCCTCCACATACCTTTTTTTTTTTTAGATTATACCCTGGGAGCGTCGCGGTTGAGAAATCTAATACGACATATCAATTTTACATATGAAATAGACTGATGCGCTTTACAGTTACATGCAGGAAAGATTTGGGTAGCACATACTCTAAAACAATTAACAATGTATCTCCAATATTAACGCCTAACCTTAAACAATGTATAACTCTAATATTAATACCTAACCTAAAACAATGTACAACTCCAATGCTAACACCTGTTGAAAATAGAATTTATATTTACTGATTCGAACATAATTAGTGACTTGTCTATACATGATTAACGAATTACCTGAACACTTTGTGTTTTTTTTCCTGTATGAACAAAACCCCACAAAATAGTCATTTTTTCTCCGTTTTTTATAAAAGTTTCATGTTAAGGTGTTAAGTTTAATTTTTGTAACATAATAGAGTATTAGCACTAACGAGGGTTAATATTTAACTAAGTTTACCCTCACGTGACAAATGGTAAACCACAAGGACCAAAGGTGAAACTTAAGTGGGGTCCACAACCAATCTCAAGGGTGAAACTAATGGTAAACCATAAGGACTAATTGAGTAATTGTGTAGTTCTCTCTAATATTTAAAAACTTTAGTAGGACCCACCACTCACCTCCTTCTTCACCATCACCCACCACCATCTTCACCTTTCACTACCACAATCAGCCACCATCTCCTCCACCTCTCACCACATTTCACCCAAAAACATATTATTCTTTGCTTGTTTGCAAGGGAAAAAACATAACAAAGGTTCATTATTAGATTAGTGTGTGTTTGGAGATACCATTCTTTAAATTAAATTCTAACCTATCATTCTTTTTTATCTCTTTGATCACCCACTTTCCCTGTTTCCTGAATCATTTGCATAATTAGGGGGTTTATTATTTTGCAAATTACATTTGGGGGTATTGGGTGAAAAAACTAAAAATGGTGATGTATCCAATTGGTTTAGCGGTATCAAACAAAAGCTCTGCACCAAAACAGTGATGCCGCCAACCCAATTCCATGATTCAATGATGCCGCCAATCCATAACATGTATTCAGGAATTGATACCGCCAAACCATCTCGCCTCTTTAATGATGCCGCTAACCAAAACAGTGTAGTCCATTGATGCCGCCAAATGGGATTGGGTCTTCTCCATTCTTGCCGTCATGATACCGCCAATCTACATTGAGGCATTGATGCTGCCAACCCAAATAGAGTCTTCATGGTTCGAGACCTGCATTTTGCAGGCTATAAACACACTCACAAAAGACTCTAGCATTGCATGCAATGGTCTTGTGTTTTACAGATGATTTCATAGGCAAATAGTGTCTTTGAGAGTGCAAGAGTGAGCCTTTAGGGGTTATTAAATGGAGGATGAGGTGAAGAAGGAGCACCACCCACATCCATTTCCACACCATCACCATTACAATCTCCATCTGAAACCTTTGAAATTTATAAAAAATCATACCAAGCAAATTCCTACCACAATGAATCAAAACATAAACTTACACTCTGGTCCCCTAAGCAACGATGTGTTGTATCTGCGTGATCGACATCGTTCCTTTCACATTTTCGTAAACGATGAAAACTTCAATGAGCCCCTTATGGTAAAACGTAGCGATAGAAGCATATGGCGGGCACTTCGTAACAACCCTGTTGTAGGACGGGTTCGTAACCTTGTCAATGCCGCAGGGTTTGGTGGCCTTATAGATTGTGGTTATCGATACGTTGACCACTCCTTAATAACAGCTTTGGTGGAACGATGGAGGCCCGAAACTCACACGTTCCACCTACCATTTGGTGAAGCTACTGTCACCTTACAAGATGTTAACATCTTGTGGGGGTTACCTATCGAGGGAGCTGCTGTGTCTGGGGCAGATGATGCAATGTCTACCGCCGAGGCAATAGCGTTGTGCCGACGATGGTTAGGTGTTACGCCTGCATAGAACCAAATGTCCGGCAAATCCGTTTTGGGTAGTGTTATTATTAATCAACTAACCGAGCCGTTTGTTGAAGCTGAGGCTACGGATGAAGCGTGCATTTTTCGTGCTCGTTTAATCATTTTTTATTTGATCGGTTCCACTTTGTTCCCTGATAATAACAATAATAGACTAAATGTTTTTTATTTAAGTTTTTTACGAGACCTAAGCCGAACATGATCTTATAGTTGGGGCAGTGCGGTTCTCAGTTGTCTTTATAGGCGTCTTTGTGATGCCACCCAGCCGGATAGGAAAGCCGTGACCGGGCCCATAATGCTCCTTCAAATATGGGCATGGGAGAGGATGCGGTGTCTCGCACCACGACTACCCTCAAACCGGTTTGATTATACTTGTCCGCTAGCGGCTCGGTATATATCGCAAAGCCCAAACAAATATAATGTGTCTGCATGGCATCCCTTTGTATTTTTTTACTGAACACGTTTTTTAAAATGTTAATTTTGTAGGTGGAGAGACCGCAATTTAAACTTCAAGGAGGTATCCACACACTGCCTCAGGGCATATCGTTCACAGCTACAATCGTTGAACGAGAACATGGTATGTTCATTCTACACGTGTTAGTAATTATTTTTAGTTTTTCGTATTAAGCATGCATTTATTGTGTTTTGTAACTGACTTAAGTGTTTGTTTTTATGTTTTTAGTTCAACTGGACCCCCTACACCTCGGTTTTGGATCGACTACCGGCCATATGTTCAAGTGGGATCGAAAGCTGGACGAGCTGTTGTCCGCTTATATGCTTTGAGATCGTTGAGCATCATTACCCTCAACGGGTTATGAAGCAATTCGGCATGCTCCAGTACATACCTCCCCAAATAAACCTAACCGTACCCATGGCTCAGCTTGAAAGATTGCATGCTTTGGGGCGGCAAGGACACAACGGGGTGGACTGGATGAGTAGGCACGAAGCCTACATCAACGCATGGAATAACCATCGTAACACGGTTTACAGGTCTGATCCCATAAGGACGACTTCCACAGAGCCCGGTTATATGCAATGGTATTTGGGGCGTACCGTTGCATTTATTGGCAATCCGAGTGTAGCACCGGCCCCAGTTGGCGGTTTCCAAGACGACGGTGCTAGAATCCAGCTGATGGTAAAGCATTTTTACGTGTCTAATTCATACATTAATTATTTGAGTTCACGGTTTCTAACTAATGATTTTGTTTGCAGAGGGATGCCATAAGGGATATTTACCGGTCTTCTCAGCAGGCATTTAATGATCCTCAGTCCTTCGCCACGCAGCTTGAGCATATACAGAACACGGCGTTCCAAAGTATAATGATGTCACACGATGTCGGACACTTACAAAATCCGACACATCTTACAACGGACACCGTCGACTTGTCAGCACCGGCACGACCTCAAAGGGTACGCCGGCGACACGCTCCCCATCAGGTGCCGACAAACGTGGCGGAAAATCAGCACCAAGCTGGAACTCCGTTTGACAATGAGGTTGGGTTTGGTGCATCTGTTGCGACCATCAACAATCAGAACCAGGGTGGGGGATATGTCCCGCAACTCTTTGACGTTGGATTGGACCAACTTGGAACTCCGTTTGGATTGCGTAGTTCCTTCGTACAGGGAACTGGTGATGTTGGTGGGTCCGGTGGCGGTCAACCGGCGGTGACAGGTCCGCTAGCTAACTTGATTGCAAGCGGAATTGGCATCGGAGATAGTTGGGCATTTCCGTCATAGGATTTTGTGACGCCGGTTGGGCAGGGGTTGCCACGGGTTGATCTCGACTATGTTAGTGATTTTCATTACCATCCCCCGCATAATCCGTGTGACGAAGGACCTTCAAGCCGGCCAGGACCTTCGACCGCACTGAATTTAAACCTCTTTCCCGATGATCAGTACGGGAATCAAGGACCACCACCCAACGATGAAACACAAACCCAACACCAACCACCAAGAAGGCAATCTGAACGTCTTATGAATCAGGCTCCCACGGACTTTACGAACTGGTTTAACTTGTAAACATGTCTTAATTACTGTTGTTGTAACATTTATTTTGGTGTATGTATATGAATATATGAATCGTTAAGCCACATGTGATTCAAACATTTATAGGAGAAACAACCACTAAAATTAAAATCCAAATACAAGCGTTAAACAATAAAACAAGATCACATAATCATTTTGTTGAAAACGGGCCAGGCTGCCATTTTTGGGCCTCTGTACAATCTGGCAGGGCCTGCCAGTCAGGCAGCCGGACTTTCGGACGCGTTGCCCTTGGCTAATACACGGGTTTCGCACGAAGTCCGGGCCGTTTTCGGGTCTCCGGGGCCTGATCCCGGTGGCCCGAAAACGGCTAGGAGGTCATTTTTGTTGAAAACTCACTATGTTGAAAACGGGTCAGGCTGCCATTTTTGGGCCTCTGTACAGTCTGGCAGGGCCTGCCAGTCAGGCAGCCTTATTATCTTACTGTTAATTTTAACACTACTAGTATTATTACTAGACGTTTTCTAAAATAAAAGTAAATATATGTAATAATGATAGATTTATTTAAAACAAATAATACAAATTTATTTAACAACTATTTTTCCAAACTAGTCATTCAAATTATACAATCTACCGAGTTACAAGACAATCTATTTCCGAGATCACCAATTCCAATATTCTACCACCGTTTCTTGTTGCAGAGTTCATTAAGTTTCTGTTTCGCACCTTCCATCACAATTGCTTTATTGAAGTTAACAATTGCTTTATTGAAGTCAACTACAGCTTGTGGACCCAGAAACTTGTTCTTCCAGTCAGCGGGAACTCAGGACCGCATTCAGATTCAAACCCATCTGAATCATACAGGGGAACATCAATCAACCTGTTGAACATGTGTACCAAATCTAAAGGTACCCAATGATCAACCCAGGCTGTCCTGCCAAAGTAGCACAGTGAAGAATCGCATCATTCGATGTCGCCGACGTCGCTAATCACATGATGCGATTCGTCAACACCGGATGGCCTTGCGCTACAGGCTTTGCCTGGAAAGTCGACCCCCCTAAAGAATCCGTTGGAATGTCTGGGTGTGGTAGACTAGAGATTGAGACTACCAATGACAACAAACACTCTAATATTATAAACTACAGTGACAATGTTGCATTCTACACGTGTTATACCACGTGTGGATGTAACATCGATCCAAGTAGTTTCATGTGGATGTAACACCGATCCAAAGACACCGCTTTTTTGGACCCCAGAAAAGCGATGCCAAGCAGGGGATGAGACAGGAGACGATGCTTTTAAGCATGGCTCATCCCCGCCCAAAACTGTTAAAACTCCATGTGGATGTAACATCGACCCAATATCAATAAAAAACCGTACCCTCCAGAACAATTGCAGGAAAAGTATTATATCTCATATTGGTATTTTGTTTAGTTTTTTACAATGTGTTGTAAATGGGATTGAGATATGTGGTGTTGTAAATGGGATTAAGATATGTGGGAATGATATAATGTATTTGTGTAGGTGGAATGAGATGGAGAGAATGGGAAGAGGTCGTTGCTTTATATAAGAAATGAACCCTCCTTATGAATTGGCGGCATCAAACACTCCATTTCAATCGGCGGCATCAAAGACTTGATGTCATTTGGCGGCATCATTGAATAAAGGAATTGGTTTGGCGGCATCACTATTTTTTGCAGATTTTCTTTGATGCCGCCAATTCATAACTATACATCACCATTTTTAGTTTTTTTCTCCAATACCCTCCAAATGTAATTTGTAAAATAATAAACCCCCTAATTATGCAAATGATTCCCTGTTTCCTCTATATCTTTTGTAATCCACCATTTTGTTATCCTCTTTTGTTCATTTCTTCATTTTGTGACATTCGTTTTTTGTCTAAACATCGTTTGATCTTGTTTTTTTTTTTTTTTTTTACAGATTTGATGTGGGTTATACTTACTCATTCGATTGATTAAATCTTTTTAAACTTTTATCTCCGTACATGATTAAACTAACCATTTTTTTTTTCATGTCCTTTGTTTTGTTCTGTTTCACTCTGTTTTCTTATGTTCTTGACTTTTGACCCTTTTTTTAGAAGATTTGATGTGGATTTTATTTATTGAATCATGTGACTGAATCTTTTTAAACTTTTGTTCATATTTGTGATTAAATTAAACATTTTATTCCTTGTGCTCTGTTTTACTCTGCTTTTTTATATTCTTAAACTTTAAGTTTTATTTAAAGATTTGATATGGGTATTGTTTATTTAACAATCTGATTAACAAATTATTCTAATTTTGTGTTTAATTACACCAATGAGCAGGTGATAGGTTGTTTATGGTGAAAGGTGGAGGACATGGTGGTTGATTGTGATGGTGAAAGGTGAAGATGGTGAAGAACGAGGTGGTTGGTGGGTCTCACTAAAGTTTTTAAATATTAGAGAGAACTACACAATTAGTTCTTATGGTTTACCATTAGTTTCACCTTTAAAGTTGGTGGTGGGCCCTACTTAAGTTTCATCTTTAGTCCTTGTGGTTTATCATTTGTCATGTGAGGGTAAACTCAGTTAAATATTAACCCCCGTTAGTGCTAATACCCTATTATGTTTCAAAAACTAAACTTAACCCCTTAACATGAAACTTTTAAACCTTAATACTCAAAAGTAAAACTAATGGTAAACCACAAGAACTAGTTGTGTAGTTCTCTATAGATTTTGAATGAGAAACTTATTGTGAATACTTTTAAACCCAAAATGGCTATATTTCAAAATTGTCTCCTATTCTTCCTTTAATTCCTGCAAAAACGATGTTCATGCTCTTCTCATCCATTTCTTTTTGTTTTCTTTTTTTTAAATGAAGGGATATATCATTGTTTGATATTATATTTTAGTTTTATTTAATATTATTAATATATTTTAGACCTGACAATTTCAACTCATCTACTTGAGTTTGGGTTATTTTGGGTTTAAAATTTGACCTTGTGGGTTAAAATGGGTTTAGTATAATTTTCAAGAGGGTTAGGATGGGTAATATTAATTTTATGAAATAAGTAAGTGGGTCAGGATGGGTATTTTTAGATAACCATATACAAATCTAAATTAAAACTCACCCAAGTTTATGCCTCATAGAAATCAATGTCAATAAAAACAAAAAATTATATCTTTTGCATTAGTTGATCACCCCAGTCGGTTCGAAAACGTTCGGGTCATTAACGGACGGCAATGTAGAAACAACACGGGTCGTTAACGAGACCTATCTCATCGAAAAGGTTCGAGTCGTTAGCGGGTTTGATCGAGCGCAAACGGTCCGGGTTGTTAACCGGCCCATTCGGGTCGAAACGGTCCGTGTTGCTAACAGGATCGGTCGGGTCGAAACAGTCCGAGTCGCTAACGGGCCGGGTCGGGTCGAAACAATACGGGCCGCTACGGGACGGGTCAGGCTGAAACGGTCTGGGTCGTTACCGGGCCCGGTCGGGTCCAAACCGTCCGGTCGAAACGGTCCGAGTCGCTACGGGACGGGTCACGTTGAAACGGTCTGGGTCGTTACCGGGCCCGGTCGGGTCGAAACGGTCCAGGTCGCTACCGGGCCCGGTCGGGTAGAAACAGTCCGGGTCGCTATGGGACGGGTCAGGTTGAAACGGTCTGGGTCGTTACCGGGCCCGATCGGGTCGAAACCGTCCGGGTCGCTAGCGGGCCCGGCCTGATCGAAACGGTCCGAGTCGCTACGGGATGGGTCAGGTTGAAACGGTTTGGGTCGTTACCGGGCCCAGTCGGGTCGAAACGGTCCGGGTCGCTACTGGGCCCGGCCGGGTCAACACAGTCCGGGTCGCTACGGGACGGGTCAGGTTGAAACGGTCTGGGTCGTTACCGGGCCCGGTCGGGTCGAACCGGTCTGGGTCGCTAGTGGGCCCGGCCGGGTCGAAACGGTCCGATTCGCTACGGGGACGGGTCAGGTTGAAACGGTCCGGGTCGCTACCGGGGCCCGGCCGATTCGAAACGGTCCGGGTCGCTACGGGACGGGTCAGGTTGAAACGGTTTTGGTCGTTACTGGGCCCGGTCGGGTCGAAACGGCCTGGGTCAGGTTGAAACGGTCTCGGTCGTTACCGGGCCCGGTCGGGTCGAACCGGCCTGGGCCGTTAGTGGGTCCGGCCGGGTCGAAACAGTCCGAGTAGCTACGGGACGTGTCAGGTTGAAACGGTCTGGGTCGTTACTGGCCCGATCGGGTCGCTACCGGGCCCGGCCGGGTCGAAACGGTCCGATCGCTAACAGGCCCAGCCGGGTCAAAACGGTCCTGGTCGCTAACGGGACCGGTCAGGTCGAAACAGTCCGGGTCGTAATGGTCCGGGTTGTTAACCAACCCGATAGGGTCGAATCGGTCCAGTTTAAAATGAAATATTTCGGATCCCTTAAAATTTTATTTTTAAGTTTATTTTTTTAAAAATTTGTTTTTTTCCTTTTTCTTATTTTTTATTATTTTTTACTTTTTAAATTTTTAACTTATTATTGTTATTTTAATTTTTTTTTTAAATTTTAATCTATTTTGATGTAAACCTATCCTAATCCAAACCATCTAGACCCAAACCCATCCTGACCTTACCCATCCTAACCTATTTTTTTAATTACCCATCTTAACCCAAACTCATCCTAACCCAAAGTCCCAAACCCATTCTGACCCATCAACCAACCCAACCCAACCTACCCATTTTGCCACCCCTAATATATTTGGTGATATGTAGGCAAAGGTTGAATTATACCAGTTTCTTTTAGATATTATAAATAAATATATACAACTAGTGTTTTAGTTACCCGCGCTTCGCTGCGGGAGCTCCTATTGCATTGAGGGTTTGGTGTACGGTAAAAATTGCGCTTCGCTGCGGCAACTTTTGTTGCGTTGAGGGTTTGGTGGACATTAAAGATAACATTAAGTGACTGTTACTATTGAGTGGGCGTAAAAAAATAACTCGCCGCCCATTACCTTGCAGGCCAGCATTAACATTCTAACAGTTGGGTTGCAAATTGTTGATCTGATATGGAGCCCAAAGTATTTCAAAAATGGTCCGCGATTCGCCGCGGGCGTGGCTGTTGTGCATACATGTTAATGTTAAGTAGTACCATGTAACAGGTTTTATTGAATTTTTATTTGGGAAGGTAAAAGTGATCTTTATTTGATTGTAAGTGCCCTTATATGTGTAGCCTTATGTGTGTAGGCTATGTTGTTTAATTTGCAACCTCTGTTTGAAAAGTTAAAAATATTTTGTAAGTAGCCTTATGTGTGTAGACTATATTGTTTAGTCGCTAAATCGTAAAAATATAAAGTGCCAAGTTAGGAAAAAAGGAGGTACACAAGTTTTAGTGGCCAAATTATAAAAAAAATAAAGTGGACAATTGGGAAAAAAAGAAAGCATGCAATTTGGTGGTCAGAGTGTAAAGTTAAATACAAAAGAGGAAAAAAGGAAAAAAGGACAGACACTACCGTGACCTTAGTGTAAAAAGTCAACCGAAGATTTGTGACTTTTGTTTGGTCAAAGTTGGATGGCAGAGTATTTTATTGTGCGACACTGTAGAAGTGTCGCACATTTAATAGATATATATAATTTGCAAATTTTGGTGTAAGACTCCCGGAATATTTCACGCAATACAAGTGTTTGATGCTTTGATATATGGATTGTACAACCCTTATATGTATGTGAATGACCCCTTTAACAGGTTATCAGTTTTTTTTTTGTTATTTACAACCCCCCCCCCCCCCCCTCTCTCTCTCTCTCTCAGACCTGTACAACACTTGAGATTGTCCTTTCTCTGTGTTCTCTCTAAGAAGCTACATCACTGTTATCTCTATCTCGAAGAGGCATCGTTGTTGGTTGGTTTTCTCTATCTAAGAAGCCTCACAGCCGGTTGTCTGTGAATCAGTCGTTGGTGGCGGTGAGTTCGGTGGCGTGGATTTCCTTTGTCCTAGCCTATGATTGTTGGGAACCATGATGGTGACGGGAACAGATAGAGACAAAGAGAGGGGTGGTTTCTAGAGAGATAGAGAAAGAGAGGGAGAGAGAGAGGGAGAGAGAGAAAGTAAGCGTCCGTTGTTGTCATTTTCCGTTGTTTGTGGTTGAGGTGTCGGTGAATCACCACCATGTTTACACTGTCTGCGCCGGTGATCACATTAAGATAACAATTTTTAAAGACAGACAGGGGAGGAGTGGTGGTGGTTCTAGGATTTTTAGAGGGAGGGGGAGGAGTGGTGGCGGTGGTGGTGGTGGATGGGTTTTTAGAGAGAGAGGAGGGATCATCTGACCCGTGGATGTCTCAGATGTAACTAGGTTGCTTCACCATTACTGTCTACGCGCTTCAAACGTTGGTAGATGTGGTGGTGCTGTCGTGGTGCAGCGGTGTTTTGGTAGTGGTTGTTGACAAGTGGAGAAAGTGAGGAAACAAGAGAAAATGAAAAATATAAATATGAAAGGCGAAGGACAGGCTGGAATGCACTCTGCATAGATGAGGTGCAAGAAACAGATGGTCGCAGGAATGGATTACTGACATTCTGGCACCTCTAGCTGTATGCCTGTAAAATTAGATTTTTTTTTTTTTGAATGGCAAATTTCTACTCCTTGTGAGACTTAAACCCATGACTTCCCCCTTAGGTGTTCCTAGAAGCTTTGCTTCTACTGTTGGGTCACAAACCCTAATGGCCTGTAAAATTAGATATTATTTATTGTATGTTTATTGAGTATAAAATTAATAATTTATTTTAGTTAAATGTAACATCAAATTTCAATTATCTAAAAGAGAATGTGTGCAACTGTGCTTGAATTTGTCACGAGGTGGTGATGGCAGAATTATATGTGGTGGTGGTGGAGGTTGTCGACATGATGGTGGTAATATCAAGCACCCATTTTTATCTCAACCATTGTAAAACCATACATGTATTTTGTGATAAAGTCACGTATACACACCTTTTGAAACCATCTAAGGCATAATGTTAATACCTATAATATGGAACATTATGATTGCGCAAACATGCGGTTTAAACTGGTTTAGCGCGCCGCAATGCGTGCGCGGCTAAACCTAGTTTCATTCAATTATTAAGATGTATGAAATTTTTAACTTTATTGCTTTTGTTATTGATTTCTTTCTGTTTAAATGGTTATATATTGTTATTTGTATATATGTTTGTGTAAAATATATGTGTGTGATATAACATGTGTTTGTATATATGTATGAATATTTGTATGTGTGTTTGTGCGTGCGTGTGAATGGATGATATGTGTATGTGTGTGTATATATATACACAAACACATATACATTGAAGATAACCCTTAGAGTTCTAATAGAGATTGATATATTTTGGATTCCATCCTATGTGACTGTTTTTTGAATATTCTATCCCATTAGGACGTGTATATACATTTTAAAGTGTTGATTATATAGAAAAAATTGGTAGCTTTTTCTCCTGCTCCACCGGGTTTAACTTTATACACACAGATACTTGGGGAGATAAAAGAAATGCTGATAATTATTCTTTTAAACAGTTAACACAAAAAAGATATATACATATGAGATAGAATATTTAAACATTTGGGTTAGGGTCCACCGCCTTAGAGCACTGGTATACATACATGTACATATATGTACAAACTCTTCGGTTATTAAGAATTTATACAGAGGGTGTTTGATGTTTTGTTACTGCTACTAAAGCAAATTGCGTGAATAAAGGAAGTTGGTTGATTTGTTATCCTTGTTCAAAATGTTAAAACCTTAAATACTATAGTGGTATCGATTAAATAGAGTTATATTTGTTCAAAAATGGTTTCATGCCTAGATACAATTGTTAGTCCACGAACGAAGAATCAATAGTTTATTTTAGCATGTCGTCGACCACTTTACACATCAATCAATGATAGCACATACAACAATTTGGTAGGATGGGGTTAGACATCCCGTACGTTTCATATATATAATTTTAAGGGTAACTTCACACAGCAATAAACAAATTTCCTAGTTGTTCCATTAAAATTACTCAACTTTTATTAGGTAAGAATGTAAAGCATAAATAAAAGATACAAACTTTTCTTATTTTTAGAACTTATATATGTTTTAGAATGGGTCAATTTTTAAATTTGAAATCCTGAATATATCCACATGATATGTATTACATCAAAGCCATTGCAAGAACAAGAAGTCCAACATATGCGAAGTTGCGTAACACCTTCCTATATCAGTTCATGGTCCCTACTCGACAATTGAACACCCCTATGGTCGCAACATGTCACCTAAAAGTTAGCTAACGATGTAGATATTGAATATTACTACAAATACATTTTTTTTTAAAACTGAAACCAACATGCAAGCAATAACATATATACGTGGGAAGAATTCAAATGAGAAGAAAATGTTTTGTAAGAAGAAAAAGAACAAATTCTTACTAATAAATGAAACTTATAAATCATTTTTAAAATATTATCTTCCAAAGCAACCCTTATTTGAAATGAATGATAATTTCGATATGTGTAGGCTGAATTTTTATATGTGTGTAGGATAAACGTATGATAATCTCGATATGTGTAAGATAAACATATGACACTTTCGTTATATGTAGGATGAATTTTTATATGTGTAGGACAAATTTTGATAATGTGCAGGATAAAGTGTTAATGACTATTAGTTAGATAGATGGTAATTAATATAAGAAGAGTTAAACTATTAATATTTAACCATTATGTAACTTCTTCTTTTTGTTAACATATATGTTAACAAATAAACTCTTTAACTCCCCTTAACACAAAGAGAGAATGGTGTGCAACGCCGGTTAACATGACATTCATGTTACATTTAACACCTCCGATTTTAGGTTTAAAGTTTGAAATTTAGAGTTTTTTTGCACAAATAGTGTCATTTCTCTCGACCTTTTCACATTTAGTTCCATTCTCTCTCATTTTTCACCTCTAGTGCCGTCGCCGTTACTAACGGCGAAATCAGACAACAATTCTTATACAAATCTGAAAAGGTAGAAAAGTTATGACAGCATAGATTCGCCATTAGCAATGGCGAAATCTGCCATTTTGCCACTGCTAATGGTGAAAACCTTTTAAAGTTTGTATATAATGAGGTGACCAAACGTATATGTCTCAAACAGCTATCTCCTCATCCATTATGCAGCTATCATCTGAAAAAAAAAATTCAAAACAAGTTATCTCTCATGCCTCCACTTTCAATATCGCATATGTTTATAATATTACACTGTGTTTATGTCACAAATGGTGGAATTGGTGGTCTCGGAAAGACTATGTCTCCATTTGCTGGTAGTGGGGGCACATTATCACTATACGGATTGGTTCCATGCATAGACCCATTGCAGGGCAGCCTTCACTTCGCGGCCTGGTTCTATGCAAAGACCCAGTTCTAGGGCACACTTTTGTGCTCATTGGATCGATGTTACATCTAAGGACTCTGATATTCGTCACCTGGGGTGCAAACGAGCCGAGCCGAGCTCGGACAAACTCGAGCTCGGCTCATTGGTAGTTTCTCGAGCTCGGGCTCGGCTCGTTTAGTGTTTATTAGTTAATATAATAAATTAAATAATATAAATAATAGCCTCGATAGCTCGATAAGTCAAAAGCTCGGCTCGTTTATTAAATAACTTTCAATGCGGGGTAAATAATATAAAATATTAATAAAATTAATATTATACTCAAGTTCGATAAGGCTCGTCGAGCCTGGCGAGCTTCATATGTCAGACTCAAGCTTGGGTTCGATAAGTAAATGAGCTTTGTTTTAGGCTTAGGCTCGGCTCGGGCTCGATAAGGCTTGGCTCATTTCGAGCTTTTTATCGAGCCGATCTCGAGTAGCTCGCGAGCTTCTCAGCTCATTTGCACCCCTACTCGTCACGAAAAAGTGGAAAAAGTACATTTTACATCAATATACTAATAATATTATTATTATTAATTCATACGAAACAAAAATAATACGTACGAAAAATGTCACTTTGCAAGAAATGTAAAACGACTAAGGTGTCCGTTTCGGGCTGCCTTATCTGGTAGTTGGATCTGGTGTTACGGCCCCATACAGTGCATGTTCGTAGACCTCAGGCGATATAACAACGTGGAATAAAAACCTACGCTGTCGGAACGCGTTATGGACTCTGATACTCGTCACTAAAAAGTCAAAAAAGTACATTTTACATCAATGTACTAAAAATAATATTAATATTATTAATTTATACGAAACAAAAATAATACGTACGAAAAATGTCACTTTGCAAGAAACGTAAAATGACTAAGGTAGTCGTTTCGGGCCGCCGTATATGGTAGTTGGATCCGGTTCTATGACCCCATACAGTGCACGCTCGTAGACCTCAGGCGATATAACAATGTGGAATAAAGACCTACATTGTCGGAACGCGTTACGGACTCTGATACACCTCATGAAAAAGTCAAAAAAGTACATTTTACATCAAGGTTATACTTCCTATTAATTAATTATAATGAAAAAACACTTTATTAAACACACCTAATTAAACATACTTAAGTAAACACACTTAGGTCGCCCAAACTTAAACGGACTTTGCATCTGAGTTGGACTCTTCACGATGTTGTTGGTCACGAAACAACTGGAGTTGGATTTCATCATAAACCCTCTCAAAATCCTCAAAGTCATCTTCGGTGGGGGGTTGTAAGTTTCCAAGGTGGGTGATTGGCAACGGTATTGTGGTTGCATAGTCTTAGTACGGTTGGAGTTTGGTACATGCACAGTTGTATGACGGGAAGCGTAGGGTTGTTGCACAATGGTATGATGCTGAGAGTGTAGGTGAGTTTCATGCACAATGGTATGATAGTGGTAATAGTGATGCCTGGGTTACAATGGGGACTGTTGAAACGAAGGGTTTGGTTCTTCATCATTGATATTTAGACGACGATGTAGTTGTTCGTTGATTTCATCCACTTCTTGTCGTGGATTGGATCTCTCGGCTACAGCTGGCTCAGCTCAGCCCAGCATATGAATCCACAACCACAGGGTTTCCTATTGCAACAGTAGAATCGACGCCCTGGGTTTCTTGATGTTCTTGAAATCCGAATAATTGTTTCCGAACCACACCTACAATACAAAATTTTTAGATGAATTATTGTGGGATGAGAATGGCAATGTTTGGATGAATTGTTGTGCACATTAACAACAATAACAATACTAACAACAATAATAATATTAATAAAGATTCATGGGCTAACCATCGAAGTTATCAACATGCAGGTTCGCCTTTGCTAATGGCGAAGAGGACATGTTTCGCCATTAGCAATGGCGAAATGCATTATGCTGTCATAACTTTTCTAACTTTGCAGGAATGGGGCAGTTTTTGTGTAACGACGATGGGACTAGAGGTGAAAAGTGGAAGAGAGTGACACTAGAGGTGAAAACTTCTAGAGAGACCGCAAAATATATGTAAAAGACTCGAGAAATTGTATACAGCCAGAATGTTAGGTTTCTATAGATAGTTTAACTTTTGGTTGCTTTTCACACTTGTAAGGCCTTCGATGTTTTTTTTAGTACGTATCACACCTCTAACTAGGGGTGTAAATGACACATAGCGGCTCGAGAGCTACCCGGGATTGTTAGAATGTAAATATAACTTATGTTTTCTGTTTATTATGTACATTTGAACATGTTATTTGTATATTTGTATGTATGTTATTAGATGTAGACATTAGCTATTAGTATGTTGTAATAGTTAGGATATGGGTCAAACATGAACCGGCTTCAGCACTAGACTAAATCAGAAGGATCACAAGATGAATACAAGGCTGCAACATCAGAAAGTCAAATGGGTCAGCAAAACTCGAACAGAAACAGAAGCAAAACATATAAGAAAATGGCGGGACAGAAGATGAAATGACCAGAATGCCCTTGACAGTTATTCCTGTTTATTTGGCGGCAAAAAAACATTGAACCGGTTGCAGTCTATTAAAGAACAGCATGTCTGTTCGGACCATAACTGTCATTTGACATGCCTCTTCATTATATATATATAGGATAGGATTGTTTCATTATGTCTTTATCAAGATTGTTCACAATACAATCCAAACATCCTTGTAAACATTCATAATATTTCAGTTTTATAAACTTTCTGTCCGAAACTCTATTCTCAATACATTACAATTTTGCCTTCAATCATTATTATTCTTCGATTGTTCTTGTGTGTTTGATTAACAAAACTCCGCTGCAAAACTGTTATAAGGGCCAACAAATCTGGTATCAGAGCCAGATTGTTAATCAAAACAGTTTTTTATTTCAAAACTTTCTGTTTTTTTCGAATTCTGCACTGATTCGTGTTACCGAATACTGTTCTTTCAAAACAGTTTCTGTACAGTTTTTAAATCATTGTCTCAAATCAGTCTCTTTCATTTTAATAAGTCAGTTTGTTTATCATGTCCGAAAGATCAGTTAATTCATACAGTAATCCAGAAATTCATCACAGAAATATACATAAAAATCGAAGAGAAAGGAGGGCAGAAATGCGAAGAAGGGGAGTGGAAACAAGATCATGTTTTTATTGACACACACCGGGTCATCTCATAAGTTCTTACCACATAAGGGAGAAGGATGAAAGTGCACAATTAATCAAAGATGCCATAGACACCGGCATAAGTTATTATCCACAAGAAAGGTTGCACAATGAAGAAGAATACATACTTAAAGGATCCGGATTTGGTACTTGGAGAGATGTTTGGTATGTAAGTCCCAAAATTCAGAATCATATAAGTGGAAACCTTGATTACTTTCTTAAACTAAAGAAATCTTTTGGTGTAGAAAGTATATTAAAGAATGAATTTGTTTTTATAAGGGGTGTTGGCATGATAAGTGTAGAGGCCGAAAACAATACACTTATTATACCCAATGTGTTTTACTCAAATGACTTGGATGACAACATTCTAAGTCTACTCCAATTAAAACTTCAAGGTTTCATAGTCAAGATTGATGGGAATACATGTAGTGTCCACAATATGTTTAAGAATGAAAGTATGCAATTCAAGAATATGAAAGAAAGCAGAGATGATAAGGAATCTATGTTGAGGAAAATTAGGAGATGATCATGAACATGAAAAAAGAATGAATGAGTATTTGAATGAATACTTTGAAGAATTATCCCTCGATTCGGAACAAAACATAAAGAAAATGGAAGAATCGGTTCATGATCTTAAAATAGATTCCATGGAAAAATGCATTGAATTCTTAAACATAATAGATCACTTAGAATATCCATGGGCACATAGGGATTTGTTGAAAGACCATTTCCTATGGTTGATTGGTTTTTGAACTTTTATCTAAAAGTTCCAAACCGTCCAATCCCACCCATGGTTGAAAAAGGCAAGAAAGTGAATCTATTTGATCTTTATATATTGGTCAAAAGAGAGGGTGGACATGAAAGAGTATCAAAGTATAATATTTGGGTGGTAATAGCAAAAGAATTGGGTTTGGATTATGAAGACAAGGATATGTTAAGAATTCTTTATGCTAAGTATTTGGATGTCTTAGAATGGCAATACCAAGTGTACAAAACAGCCCTAGACATTGCAAATCAAGATGAAAAAGATGGTGTTGGATGTAGTGAAGTAAGAAAAACCGGTCTAATATCACAACTCATGAATCGCCTTCACAAGAATTCAACAAATATGCATGAAGATTATGCTCTCTACATGGGAGGAGATTGGAAATCAGCAAATAAATCCATCAAGAAACGCAAGTTTGATTTCTCTCAAGTTGAAGAAGCACTAAAAGAAGCAATGGACTCCCTTCCAAGATCGTCTATGAAGCCTAGTTATATTTAAGGGATGGTGTTAGAATGTAAATATAACTTATGTTTTCTGTTTATTATGTACATTTGAACATGTTATTTGTATATTTGTATGTATGTTATTAGATGTAGAAATTAGCTATTAGTATGTTGTAATAGTTAGGATATGGGTCAAACATGAACCGGCTTCAGCACTAGACTAAATCAGAAGGATCACAAGATGAATACAAGGTTGCAACATCAGAAAGTCAAATGGGTCAGCAAAACTAGAACAGAAACAGAAGCAAAACATATAAAAAAATGGCGGGACAGAAGATGAAATGACCAGAATGCCCTTGACAGTTATTCCTGTTTATTTGGCGGCAAAAAAACATTGAACCGGTTGCAGTCTATCAAAAAACAACATGTCTGTTCGGACCATAACTATCATTTGACATGCCTCTTCATTTTATATATATAGGATAGGATTGTTTCATTATGTCTTTATCAAGATTGTTCACAATACAATCCAAACATCCTTGTAAACATTCATAATATTTCAGTTTTATAAACTTTATGTCCGAAACTCTATTCTCAATACATTACAATTCTGCCTTCAATCATTAGTTCTATTATTCTTCGATTGTTCTTGTGTGTTTGATTAACAAAACTCCGCTGCAAAACTGTTCTAAGGGCCAACAAGGATCGGCTCGGTAAAAAGCCCGAACGAGCCGAGCCTTAACGAGCCCGAGCCCGAAATATGGCTCGTTTGGTTATCGAGCCCGAGCTCGAGCCCTAGATACAAAGCTCGATTGGGCTCGCGAGCCTAAACGAGCCCAAACATAATTATAAGTTATTTATATATCTCTTATAATTTATAGCCCACATCTCCAAAGCCCAAGTCCTTATTTCATATGCCCATTTAATAACACTCGCGAACCGAGCTTTTGCGATCTCGAGCCGAGCTTTGAGCTCATTTGAAATTGTTCTCAAATCACCTCGAGCCGAGTCGAGCTCGAGCTTTTGATTTTGCTAGGGAGCCGAGCTCGAGCTCAAGATTGTAGGCTCGAATCGAGCCGAGCTCGAGCTCGAGCTTCATAAAACCATAACGAGCCGAGCTCGAGCCCAGTCAGGCTCGGGCTCGGCTTGGCTCGTTTACACCCCTACCTCTAACTAATAATAAGTTATAATGAGTTAATGACATTTGTAACCATTAAAATTAGGATTAATTAAATATATCCCCCTATTTTTAACTATAATTACATATATACCCAACCCAAAATTTAAATTACATATATCTCCCTACAAAACTTCAAAATTAAATATATACCCATTCTATGAAAAATGCATAGGAAAATAACTATTTTACCCCAATTCTTTTACTAAACTATATTCACGACAAGTCATACAACACAGTCTTTGCATCCTAAAACTTATATCCCATACGATATTTCCAACTTAGTAAGTTATAAACACTAAGAACATGTAACATGCAAAATGTTTCCATGTATCCTACAACTTGATTTCACCGAAACGAGTGTTCTAACACTCTTACATAATCATTACTAAGCCCTCGTATCATTACATTCATCATAACATGTAATGATATGACGTGCTTAATAATAGAATGAGTATATTTGAATTTTTAGTTTTTGGGAAGGGGAAATTTGTAAATAAAATTTTTTACTTGGGTATATATGTAATTTATGAAGTTTGGGAAGGGAGATATGTAAATAAAATTTTGACTTCGGTATATATGTAATTTATGAAGTTTGAAGGGGAATATATGTAATTGCCCCTTAAAATTATCAACCTAAATTTCTCTTCGTCTTCGGGTACCTTCTCTCAGAATAAATTCTCCAGAAGAAATCATCGTTAATTTCTATGTTTTCCAAGGGTTCACACTGGAAACATTAATGGGTTTCGTATTAAAATAACTCATAGCAACGAATTTTTTAATTCTCGATCATATATGTCCTTTTCAAACGGATTTGCTAAAATTGATTGGCCACGTATACTGAAAGATTTTTTTGAAAAAAAAAAAAAAAAAAAAAAAAACCAGGAACTGGATTTTATTTTTCAAGTAAACATCGATAATGATCAACTCCTTATTTACTCTCATAAATCCATATTCGTTGCGTCTGAGCCTTTCGTGCTTTAACCGTTAAATCAGTTTCTACATATATTTGGTCATGTCAACAGATTTAAATACCAGTTACGCTAATAACTTTGTTTATTTTTATGTGTGGTGGTTCGTATAAGCAAAGATTAACACAAACGTTTCTTCTGGATAGCGGACTTAGACTATGGACCTAACTAATTAATCGTATCCCCACTCAAATTAATTGAAACAAAGAAATTTGAAGCGTTTGACAACGTCCAACTTTATAATCATGCCATCAACTGTCGTTTTGCTATATATCAAAACTATAATAGCAATTTTCTTTATACATCTTTGGGTTGTACTCTTTGCTTGTGAAGTTTTAAAAAAATACATTTTTCCTTTCTAACTTTAAGTTTTCATAGTTGGCAATTTAACGCCTTTAAAATCAATTTTCACTCCTAACTCAGAAGTATTTTAATATATAACCCAAAGCTTTTTATGCATGACCCATTACCAATAGGGTGTCTACATGTATCTGGTATACATGTTAGTATTATAAAAGGTACTATTTAAGAATTTCATGTGTATATATTTTTTATTTTCCTTTATAATTTTGCATTTTAAAAATCTATACAGTTTATTAAATTATGATAAATAATGTACTTATCGGGTCAAGTTATTTTACATAGTGTAACAAAAATGAGAATGGTAAGAATGATACAAAAAACATACTATATCATGAAATATGACACAACAAGCCACAAAATATAACACGGTGCTAAAAAATATAACACAATGCTGAAGAAAAAATTAGATAAAAAAATTGAAAAAATGACACAATGATGAAAATAAGAAAAAGACACAATGCTACATAAAAGACACAATGATATAACATATATTCTAAAAACTACAAGTTAAAACACCAAAAATCGAAGACCTAAAAACTAACATCGTTCGGTTTGATGAGACGGTTCCAATGCTGCTTGAATGAGTTCAATCAGAGTCTGTTGCATACTCTTCCTATGACTTCCTATTTTTCTTTCACTGTGTATTTGATCCTAACCTTGTACTTATCATCTCGTAACAATATTTGAAATGTTTAAAAAGGTGAATATATTATAAAATTAATCTCAAAACATAATTTTGTATTACAAAACATATAAATATAAATAGTGGGTTGGACACGAGATGCGTCGAGTGTCACCTATGCTATTTTATAGAGCGCATTCTAACCCTACCTGCCTTAAACACTGATTATGTTTTGGTATTATTAGTACTATTACTGCTGCTGCAGCAGCTACTACTACTACTATTATTATTATTAATACTGTTATTATTTAAATAATTAGTAATTATAAATTTATGTTAATAAATAAGATAATACATGTTTTGAATAGTATTTAGTTTTTAGTTTTTAAAAAATAATATTAAATGGAAATTTAAATTTTAATGAATTCTACAAATATATATATATATATATATATATATATATATATATAATTTTATTTATAACATAATATTTAATGTTTATTAATTATTTGAATTTAGATTTATTTAGTTCATTTTTCTTTTAGTAATACGTATTACTCAAGTTTTTAAGGCATATCGGGTTATTTTTATGTCAGTAAATATTTCATTAACATCACAAGAAAGACACAATGATAAATCACATCTTTTTACATCAAGAGTTATACCAAATGCATTATAGATTTTTTTTTTTCTTAAAATTTGAGTTAAATTACACCTCTATCCTAAATACTAAATTTTAATAGTATTTATTTATAGAAATATAAATTTAAATTAATTATAAATAAGAATATAAGATTATCATTATCATTGTTGTTGCAGTGAATTAATAGTAAATATAAATATTAATTTAAAGTATAATAAATAAGAAAATTGTTAATTTAGTGAATTAAATAATGTATTAATTAGCATAAGTTTATTAAATGAGAGAAAATTGAAAACTATTGCAAAGAGCACTTGTACCTAGAGATGAGCCCCATGCTGAACCGATCCCGATACCAAACATATCGATAGCGATTTTCATCAAAACTTGGTATCGATACAAAAATATACGATATTCGTATTTGGTAAAATACCGATCGACTTGATACCGATACCGATTTTCTCCATAACTTGGTACCGAATTGGTACCGAAAATGAACAGATATTGGTATTTCCGGTCCTGTGCTGGATTGGTATCTATGTTTCTTGTATTTAATACCAAAATGTTCATCCCTAGTTGTAACTAGGGTCTTAAAAAGTTTGTGAAATTGTGGTAGAGAACAAAAAGATGCTTTATATAGTAATATAAAATCCATGAGAATGGAACATTACTGAAGAGTAGTTAAATGAAAATAAATATAAAACTTAAAAATTTTGTGGTATATGTTTCAAGCAAGCATATATATAGTTTTGGGTAATCGGAACGGGTATTACTTAGCCCGTAACCGCGCAATACTTGTTTTTCAATCTCATACCCGTCCCAAATGCTTCTGGTTTTGGGCATACTCATCGGGCTCGAGTTTTTTTTCCATCAATACACTCCATTTCATCGAGCTCGTTTGTCAACATAGGCGTTAGTAGCGGAACTCAAACATTTAAAGAAATGAAAAATATGGGGGGCCAAAAAAACTTAGAAATTAAAATTAAAAATCTTACACATGAAAAACTAATGGCTAAGTTGTACACTTCAAATGATAAAATCAGGGACCGATACCCGTCATGGTCCCAATGAACTTCTGTCCGTGACGGGCACACACCAAAAAACACCCCACACAAAACCTTAGCCTCAAAAAAAAAAAAAAACGTCCATAAAACATCAAGTTAGGATCGGTCTTCAAATTTGTCATCTATTAGTAAATGGGCGAGTCAATTAGACTTGAAAGGAAGAAATAGAAGTTAGCCCAATTACATTAGGCTGGAATGCTGGATTGAATGAAGGGCCCGATCATTATTCTATCAATCTATAGGTTTCATAGTCTATCATAGAGGTGCCCAATTATGTGTTTTTTTTTTTCTCCAACCGGAACCAGCTTCAAGTAGAGAAGGGTTATTATTACAGTACTACATGTTGCCAGAGCCTCTCTTTTTGTTTTTTGCACCTCTAGCCTATCATAGGCCTAGATACAATCTTCCTTCCAGAATATATGAATATGTCATGGCAAATTTGAAATCTCTCTATTTATTTATTTTTGTTAAGTACCACATTTTAAATAGACAATTTCATACATAATTTTAGTTCGGGTTACAAAATCGATTATATAAAATTTGTATCTCTTGTTTGTAAACTAATTTTCTTACATTATTTTGATGACTCATTTTTTTTAAAGGTGTAGGTCAATGATGAAATCCTAGTCCTAACAACCTTCGGGTCACAAGTTCGAGTCCTCCCACACGCCGGGCTCTTTCAACCTTAATGGGTATGTTTTTTCGATGGACGAGAATCGAACATGTGATCAACCTTAGGCGGACCCTCCCACCTCAAACTAGCTGGGCTGGAGTTCATTGGCTATGACTCATTGTTTTTGTGTAAACATCTATGATTATTCAAAGAACAGTAGGAGGAAAAAATTTAAGCAAGTCTTATTAAATATGATATCATGTAGAAGTAATGTTTTTTATAGAGTTAAAAGTTTATTAAATGAACAAAATGGAAAGTAGATACTTTATGATTTTTGACAGATCAGGCCCAATATAAAACTGTGTTTGACGATTAACGGGCTTGCTTTTAAAGTTGTTCAAATCATGTCGGCCCAATGTTTCCTTTTTTTCGAACTGTCGGCCCAATGTTTCTTAGTTGGCACTTACACGATACATATCTACCTTAACGTGAGAAGTGTAGGAAGCCACCAATGAATGACACTTAGAAAACCATAGTTAAGTCTATTAAACTCAATCCCGGTTGATTAAAAAGGGTAATTTAGACCTTTTTTCTTTCGTTAATCTCTGATCCAAATTAAATTCAAATTCGATTAATATAATTCGACAATCCAGTATATAAGAAATTCATATTCAATTCAGGTTCGATTAATTATATTTAATATTCGATTGAAAATTTTGACGAATCTCCAGTAATTAACAATAGTGGTCGACGATTTGGTGATGCTCTGTTTTTTCATCCAATTTTTACAATCTGTTGTTCACGTTTGATTATGAGTGTTGATCCTATGAGTGACTTTAGGTTTACATGTATGTTGAAGAAGGACGATCATAGAGGTACTCTAGAGAGAGAGAGAGAACGAAGTACCAGGAGATGTGTTCAAGATCATTAATATGATGAAGAAGACAAGACATACCGAGTGTGTTTTTTATTTACTGAAGTTGAACAACGTGCGTTTGTTTCCAATAATATCAATTTTCAAAATTTTTACAAGTGCGTTTAAGAAGTTAACATGTGCGTTTATATGAGACACGTGATATCAACGTGCGTTTGTTTCTTTTTTTGAAGATTTTGTGCGTTTGTTTCTAATTGTTTCTAATATAAACGGACGTTTATAAACCAAACATTATCTCACTTTAAAGCAAGCCTTTCTATGATGTTTTCTTTGATATCAACATGCGTTCATAAACCAAACACACCTCAAATCTCCTCCTTCTCTCTCTAGGTGCTCTCTCTCGCTAATCCTCTGTTTTCTACAACATTTTTATGTCACTTCAAAGCACATACTCTAGAGTTATTATTCTATCAAATATGAATTAAACATACTTAACCTTTCTATGATGTTTTCTTTGAATATATCTATGTTACCTTATTAAGGAGGAGATATGGCTAAAAAAGTAATTTTACATCCATTTTAAGATGGGATATCAAGAGTCACAAAGATAAATTCCTAACTTTTACCATTTTCTTCCTACTATACCCTTATGCACAACATTTGATGCTACATGTATAAGTCACTAATGCAATTAATTGATGGCAATTGTTTTTAAAACTGTTAGGTATCAATAACAAGGCATTCATTAAAAAAGCATTTGGTCAGTTTTCTTTTCCATTTTGGTCCTCTTTGTCCCTTTCTTCTTCCTTTTTCTTTTTCGATTCAGCTTTTGTTTTCTCATTGTGGCTACCGAATTTCTTGGCTTTTAGCTTTTTTAAGTTACAATATCATGATTTGATAAGTTAATTGACATTTATCTCGAGTATTGTTTGTTTGAAGATGGAACGGTGAGAAGTGAAAGAGAGATAAAGAGCTTCAGAGAGAGAAAGTGGGAGATCGGTTGGTTCCAGGGTTCCGATGATGGTGACGGTTGTTCACGGATTCAGCGGCAACGCCTTCAGGTAGACCTTCGTATCAAACCTTTTGAAACGACTTCTGGGGTTTTGTGTTCGTTTCGGTTGACGTGTGGAGAGTGGTTGCTTTTAAGAAGGTTGCCGGTGGTGGAGACATTTTCCGGATACCGGCCGGTGGAGTTGTACAGGGTTGCTTTTAACGAGCTTCAATCATCTCGAAAAAACGTTTCACCGATCTAAGGTTAGTTTTATCGATTCCTTAACTGCTTTATTTGATTTCCGATATAGTAAATCAACTTTTGCTTACATCAAATTTCAAATATATTATGTTGATTTGGTATTTCGATGTTTAATTAATTAAATTCGAACAAAGTGTTTGAAACTTCGGATTCTAATGTCGAACAGATTTATGTTACTATTATTGTGAATCCAACTTTTGACCTGGATTTTGGATGATACATGTTGACCCTCTAACTTTTTAAAACAAATGGGCTGACTTGCTAACCTATTTTTGTAGGTTTATAGGAAAATTGGGGAGAAATATGGGTGAGTTTCAGTGAAGATGAGATTTTGAGTAGGTACAGGAGAGCTTATGAGCAGCTTTGGTGTGGATCCCGAACCAGGTGAGATTGTTGACTATGTGTTTAATTTTTTTTTAATTTGTATTTAGGGTTAATTATGTGTGGATGTGTTTATATAAGTCAGTGAATTGTGTTTGTGATTGTTACAACTTTGTTTTAGATTCTCAAAGTTATGAGGTTAGATTTGCTTGAAAAATTTGAGAACTGTTTGTATGTCTTATCAAAGAATAAAATTTTGTGACAGTTGCATCTTGAATTGGATTTGGCTTGTTCAAATGGCAACCATCACAAATTATTTTATATAACAATGAAGTTCTTGAACTTGAAGGTATGCATTTAAACTCTTCCCAGCCATTCATCAAAAACAGTTTGAATTAAGTAATAATAAGTTGTTATACTTTATATACAACCAATGTTATACTTTATATACAGCAAATGTTAATACTTTATATAAAACAAATGGGTATGTGTGAGTGTGTGATGAGATCATTCGGCATTTGAAGTCATCTTAAGGCGCTAGATTAGGCGATTCAGGAAATGTTTTGTACAACAAACTAGGTTCATGTATGGCTCAAAAGTCCACGACTCTTATTGGACAGTGGGGAATAGTTGGTGGGGTTTGTACTTTGTACATACATAGGACATTTTTGTGCATAGAATAGTTGAATCACTGAATTTTATTGAAAGGATTTGTAAACTCATCTTTATCAAAGTAGTTAGTCTAGAAGAAACTTGTATATAGCAATTCTTCCTCTCACCAACAAATATCTATAACTATGAAAATTTCTAATAAACTTTGAGTCATCTGTCATCCACTGTTAACGACCTTTAGGATTATTCCAAAATAAATTAAATATGTTTAATTAAGACTAAAAATCTTATAATGATAAAAATTACCAGGCCTATAAAATATGTTTGTCAACTAACCATCTTTTATGATGGTATGGTAAATATATATGATATGATGGTATCTCCCCTGAAAATGGTAGCCTTACTCTTCATCTTTCTTTTTTAGATTTACATGTCATTTCCATCTTTTATACTTGCATGCACGATCCATAAAATAATTTTAAAAACAATACCCAAGTGTTACTATTATCGATTTATGTTCTTTTACATTTTCACCTTTTGGGTCTTGTTGCCAAAGGAAACACACGCGAATATGGGTACAAATATCTGATGTTGAAAATAATATAGGTCTTGAAAATTGAGGAAATTTGTATTTGTATTTTCTTGTCTTATCTAGGCTCAAGCTATAATGTGTTTGGCTGGAAATGGGCACTTTGTTGCACAGGCTGATGCCCCATAACAAAGAATTGAAGCTCACGGACCCTTGGCATCGACCCTTGTTAGCACGTGACCCTGCTTACCCGTCTCAAGCCCTATGTCTGTTTCTTCGCGACCGGTGAACCGCCT
The DNA here is from genome assembly GCA_028751855.1 of Ambrosia trifida. Lineage (NCBI taxonomy): Eukaryota > Viridiplantae > Streptophyta > Magnoliopsida > Asterales > Asteraceae > Ambrosia > Ambrosia trifida. Next base: position 195,982,383 of record CM054122.1, on the reverse strand, counting down.
AACAACGGAAGCAGCTAAAAGAATAATGAACTCACCTGGACAAGTCATCCAATCAGGTAATTTATCAAGCAGTCAAATTAAATTAGTTTCAAACAAGCATTTTGCTACTTTGAACTAACTATATTTTAATTTTATGTAGCCATTCCTCAGGTACGCAAAGCATCATTGGCTAGGTTTCTTGAGTAATGCTAGGAAAGGTACGATTTAGTTCTTTATGAGAGTGATTTAACATTTACCGAAAAAAATAAACTGTGTTGACTTTCTTTGAATGTTTCTTGATTATCAAGATTTAATGTCAACCCTTGATAATTGGTTATGCTGGTGTATTATTGAATATGCATTTTTGCCATTCATACATAATCACATTGTTGCAATACAAGTTTTTTTTTTTTTGGATCCCGCAGCAACGCGCGGGTTAACCCACTAGTATAGATAGGTGGGGAAGAGGCCAGAGATGGGTTCAAGAGCTTTTGGTGATGCTCTGTTTTTTGCACGTTCTTCAAAATAAAATTAAAAACAAAGAAGTTAAAATGAATGGTCAATTGAATGCAAATCATGTTGCATGCTAACGGTTACAGAGAGCTAGAGCAGTGCATCAATGGAGACGAAGGGTTGATATTAGTGTAAAATAATAATAACTTAAGATTGTGTGATTTATAGATAGACATGAATGATTCACATGGAGATTAAGATGAAGAATACAGAGATGAAGATAAAGTGCGTTTGAACCAAACAATAGAGTGCGTTTATATACATGGGTATTTACAACGTGCGTCTAAATATTTATAACGTGAGTTTAAAGGCATGTACGTTTAAATTCTACATTAAGTGCGTCTAAACATTTACAAGGTGCGTTTCAAGTAATGAACGCGCATTTGTTATCACCAACTTCTTCTTTTTCTTATGCAGCTTCTTTTAACCTAATTTTTATGTTTAATCTTTTCTCTTGAAATACAACTGAACTTATTTTACAACTAATACGAGCGTTTATTCATAATCCTATGTTTTTCGTCTGATTAATCGTCCTAGTATAATCCTATATTTTTCTGGTTTTTAGATTGAAACACTGATCTTACGTTTTCGTTCAATGTAATCGACTTGTTTTTGTTTTTGTTTTTTTTTAATTGTGTAATCATTCAGAATGTTTTAATCGAGTTGAAATTGGTTAAATTAAGTTTCGATTTAAGTCTAGGTTCGATTTGAAAAAGTTTTGAACGTTTTTTCTAATTTACCCTTGGTTTGTTTAAGCCGATCATGATTAAGGTTGATAATTACCATCATGTCACCGCCTAATCTAAGGGCTGAAAAGCCTCCCTACGCTTCTCACGTTTAGGAAGATATGTACGTTATCTCTTCTCTATTACGAGAATTATGTGAAATAAAATATGTATTTAGATTTAGAAATAACAAATTACATCCAAACATAATTTTTTTTAAATTAAATGTATCTCAAGATTTTCGTTATATATTTTAAAATTTATAAGAGAAAAAAAAGTAAACTATATATCTAATGTAATATAAAATTAAAAATTAAAACATAAAAATTTCACCAAGTGAAATTGAACCCAAAGTTACAAACCTTGCTTATTGCATTCTAAATTATTCCTTGTCTTAGGGCATGAGAAAGTCCATTAGAGGAACATCTCGATGTAGCAATTGCGTGGTGGGGGTGGTGTTCCCGCACAAAGACCATTTTTTCCCGCCCTCTCTCACATCAAACTCCTCGCACGGTAACCACTTGCCCATCTTCCTAAGCTCCGAGCACGTGGCACGTTTTGAGGGCACTCCTTTTTTGCTCTTTTTTCCGTGAATCCACACACACTATATGCCCTTATGAAAGTACTTTATAAAAAAATGTTAGGGGCTGTTTGGTAGCCTCTTAATGAGGCTCTTAACCATTCAGCGCTGAATGATTCAGCATTCAGCGCGTTTGTTTCAGCTTCTGAATGGAATTGTTAAGTCTGAATCATTAAGATTTGAGATGTTGCTAAACCATTAAGCACTACTATTAAGCACTGAACTGGGCTGAACCTTAATGAGGCTCTCCTACCAATGTGGGACAAGAAAACTAACCATTAAGAGGTCCAACTTAATGATTCAGCGTTTAACCTTTCAGACCTCTTAACCATTTAGACCTCTTAATAATTCAGCACTTAATCAACCAAACAGCCCCTTAGAAAAAAAAAATCATTTTTTTTCCTAAATAGGTTATGCCTACATTTATTTTCGTTACTTTTTTAGATTTCATTTTAAATACAATATTTGGTCAATCATTTATCCTTTTATATTTCACTCATGCACATTTAACTTTTTTTTTTTTTTTTTTTTTTTTTTTTTTTTTTTTTTTTTTTTTTTTTTTTTTTGCCAATGAAGCCACAACGGAGTGGTGGAGGTGTGAGGGTTTTCCCCCCAAGGTCTCGGGTTCGAGTCTTGGGGTTTCCCGCACTGGGATTTTCCAAATGCCCTCTGGGTCTGGAGTGGGCCAGTTGAGCCCTTGTCTATGGCCACTGGGGGGCGCTCAGTGGGTGTTTGGCCGGTCAAAAAAAAAAATTAACTTGTTTTCTTTCTTCTTTTTTTTTTTTAATATTTTCTTAGGCCAAAAGGGGTGGTAAACTTTTTAATATTTTCAATACACCAAACGCCCGTTTAACGTCTTTTCTCGCAGATTCCTGTAGCTTCTTAAACAATATTTCTTTTTCGATTGTCGGAAACGAGTAAGCTTTCATAAAAACTGACCAAGCGGGGTAGATGCCATCGACAAGATAGAAGCCACGTCTATATTGTCGTCCGTTCACCGTAAACGGACACGTCGGAGCGGTTCCTTGTAACTCTGTATCGAAAAGCGGTGATTGATGTAGAACATTGATGTCGTTGTTTGAGCCAGGGGGACCAAAGTACGCATGCCAAATCCATAAATCGTTCGACGCAACGGCTTTCGAGCATTATCGTCAGTTTTTTATGGTCACCTCTCATAAACTGACCTCGCAATTGCTCCGGGCAACTTCTCCACACGATGTGGGTACAGTCGATGCTACTGATCATACCGGGAAAATGCCATCTAACTTCATGCGCGGCGAACAAACGTGTAATGCCATGTCTAGTCGGTCTTTGGATGTAAGTTATGATTGTTGGTGGTATTGATTTTGGTTGAAAATTAATTTTTTTTAAGTCTCAAAACGGTCAAATGACCGTTGGCTAACGGTCAGATTTTAGCCATTTCAACGCGATGGCCATCACGGATTTTTACATCGCGGCCACGATATTTTAAGGGTGGCGGTGTTTCACGGCCACCACGCCATCACGGCAGGCCTATCGCGGACCGCCCCGCCTTCTCTTACATGATCTTACATATAAGCATAACATGTTTGTGAGTTTCTCCTATAAAAATATGTGTAATTGTATCATCTAACAATACATTACTTTATTGAAATTTTAGTTCTGCAATATATAAGAGACGACTCGTATTGTTCAAACAAACACATATTTGGTTCCATGGATCTTACATGATCTGACATATAAGCATAACATTTTTGTGAGTTTATCTTATTTAAATAATCCAAAATTTGGACCATTCGCCAATAATAATCCAAACTTTAACGTTAGTTCAGGATAATTCCAAGTAAACATGTGGGTGTCAAAAATGAACCTCCGTTAAGTCTGGACTAACTGAGTTAGTTAAAGATGACGTGACAGTTGACTTGGCATGCTGATGTGTACCTGATGCTGACTTGGCACTAGAGTTGGCATGCTGACGTGTTTTTTTTATTCCATTTAACTTTTGTCTGTGCCCATTCTTTACATAACATAAAGTAACACAACAACATCATCTTCATCTTCATCCATCTATACCCTCATCATAACCATCTCTTAGTCCTCAACCATCATCATCATCATCGACCATCATGAACCCCTAATTTCCTAAATCGACCATCACCACCAAATCCAACCTTCACCATCGCTTGTCGCCCAAGACAAACTCATCGTCATTTGTAGATTTGAACCAAACGACGAAGCCACCGTGAAGAACGATGCTAGAACCACCGAAGTTGTGCCAAATCCTCTCTCTTTCCAACAAATTTGTGAAGAGCGAAAGTGGTGGCGATGTAGCGTTGTGGTGTTCAGACAGAGAAACCCTAGAGTTGTGCCAAATCCCCTCTCTTTCCACGGTTATTTTCCTCTGATTAGAGAGGAATGAGGATTATTATATTTTATAGGTTTCTAGTGGTCGATGGGATTCGGGTGGACGACGGTGGTGATGATGGTTAGGCGATGGTGGTGGCAGGTGGCCGGTGTAGGGTGGTGGTGGGTGGTGTCGGTTGGCAAAGAAAGAGAGAGGGATTGAGATTGGGCGAGATGATGATTGTAATGAATGGGCCCCACTATGAACTTGTGTTTTTCAAAAAAAAAAAGAAAAAAAAAGAAAAAAAACCAAGTCATCATGCCAACTCAAGTGTCACATCATCATCTGGTCCACATCAGCATGGCAACTAAGCTGTCACGTCAGCTTTCACTAACCCAGTTAGTTCTGAGTTAACGGATGTTCATTTTTGACACTCACATGTCCACTTGGGATTATCCTGACCAACGTTAAAGTTCGGATTATTATCAGCCGATGTCCCAAACTTTGGATTATTAAAATCCAATACCCGTTCAATAATACATTACTTTATTGAAATATTAGTTCTGCTCTACATAAGACCACCCGTAGTGGACCGTTTTAGGGCATTAGCGCCGGGGAACACCGCCCCCGGGCACTATAGGGCGGTTTCAATTCATGGCGTTATGTTTTTAACGGGCGTTTTCAATTTTGAAATTTGTATATGACCATTGAACGGTCATGTTTCTTTAATAAATAAATAAAAAATTTCAAACTATATATATATTACATACCTTCACACATACAATACACACATACATCCTTCAACCCACAAACAAATTCAACACACAAACAACTCACCAAAATGTCGTCTCCTCCCTCCGAAGATTCGTTTATCGATCTATATAACCAGTTTTTTCACGATGACGGCGCGGAAGAGGAAGAAGCCGTTATGAGTGCGGTTATGCTAGTGTCGAGCGCAATGCATCATATAAATAATTCCGCCCCACGGCCGATATTGTCTAGGCAATATATAGAGCGAGACCGTGTATCCGCCAATGAGCGTTTAATGAATGATTATTTCATTGAGAATCCGGTTTACGGCTCTGATATGTTTAGGCGAAGATTTCGGATGAGTAAAAGGTTATTTTTGCGCATTACCCAAGATTTAGAGTCCACATATGACTACTTTAAGCAAAAACCCGACGCTAGAGGGTGTTTAGGATTCACCGCAATTCAAAAGGTCACTTCCGCATTACGTGTACTCGCCTACGGGAACACATACGATATCAATGACGAGTATTTGAAGATGGCGGAGAAAACCACACGCAATACCTTGGAGTATTTCAGCTACGGTATTTACATTTGATTTTTAATTAGTAGTTACATTTTATATTTCTGCTACGGTGTTTACATTTGATTTACAAATATACATATGTTTTTAATTAGTAGTTACATTTTATATATACATTTGATTATTTTAGGTATATGCCAATTATATGGAAAACGATACTTGAGAAACCCGACTTGGAGCGACCTTTAACAACTATACGAAGCGCATTTAGAAAGACATGGATTACCCGGCATGATTGGTGGTATAGATTGTCGTCAATGGCGATGGTATAGTTGTCCAACCGCATGGCGAGGTCAACATACACGCGGTGACCAAAAGGGACCAACGTTGGTTTTACAAGCAGTTGCCTCACAAGACCTGTGGGTTTGGTCAGCCTTCTTTGGTCTCGCCGGGTGTATGAACGACATAAATACTTTTCAGTTTTCGCCATTGCTAGAGTCTTACATTGGCGGAACAATACCGAAAGTTGGGTTTTATGCAAATAATAAATACTACGAGCATGGATACTACTTGGGGGATGGTATATATCCGGAGTATTCAATGCTCGTCAAAACGTTTAGTCAGACACAAGATCAAAAAAAGGAAATATTTTAAGAGAGTTCATGAGTCCGCAAGAAAGGACATCGAGAGGTGTTTTGGCGTTCTTCAACAACGATGACATTTTGTTAGAAATCCTTGTCGTGTGTGGGAAAAAGAAAGGATTAGAATGGTGATGTATGCTTGTATCATAATGCATAATATGATACTTGAAGATGAAGGAAAGGCAATATGCCCAAACTATGTTGCAGAAGAAGATGTTCAAGGGACGCAAGCGACAGCGGAGGAGAGATCCCAAAACAGTAGCATGTTGCGTTTCAAGGATATACATAACGCATTGAAGGCGGATTTGGTTGAGGAAGCATGGGCGGTTCGCCCGATTCATCACAACAAACAAGAAGAAGAAGAAGAAGAAGGAGGAGGAGAAGAAGAAGGAGATAACGAAGAAGAAGAAGAAGAAGAAGTAGAAAACGAAGAAGACGACGACGACGAGTAATTTTTTTAAGTATTTGTAACTTTTTTTAAGTATTTGTAGTTTTTTAGTATTTTGTAATTTTTTTTAGTATTTGTAATTTTTTTTAGTATTTGTAATTTGTATTTTTTTTTTTTTTTTGAACATTAATTTCATTCACAAAAAGAGGGCCTTAAAATACAAGGACCACTCAAAAAACGCCAGTTACATCATATACAAAGGGTATTTTACCCAATCCGACCAAACAATCCTGAAACGACCGGATCTATACTTTAACCAAAGAAACGCCATAGACTTTACTAAAGCTATCACCTCACTAACTTTCGGAACAGAACCGGCAAAAACCACTTCATTTCTTTCTTTCCAAATCGCCCATATAGTCACCATGACGATACCACAAACGACTTCCTTCCCCTTCGCAGGAACAGGGGCTGAATCAGCCCATTGCAACAGCTCTGCCGAGGACCCGCACTGCAAAAGAGGAATCCTGCACCAACTACAAACACCTTTCCAAACACCTGTCGCAAATCCACATTCAACAAAAATATGCAGCACTGTTTCTTCCGATACATTGCATAACGGACATGTAGAGCTGGGAATTGCAACATTCCTTTTGACCAACTCAACCCTGGTAGGAACTCTATTTTTTTCGACCTGCCATGCCAACACGTTGACCTTGATAGGAGCCCATTTGATCCACCGCGTCTGTTGAGTATGCGCACCATATTGATCATGTATTATGGCTTCTTTTACAGCAGCCACAGAAAAATTAATACTCGGCTTATTATCCCACAACCATCTATCAGGATCAGAACCAAGCTGAACTTGAGTCAACATCTGCATAACATCTTGAAGCTCCGAAATGCCCTCAACGGTGGACGCACCCACATTCCAGCTATCCACCATGGTCGAACTGTTCTCCTCAGCAACTATACGGCTGCTAACCGTGCAGTTCTTGTCTTTCTCCAAGGAGAAAAGAATCGGCCATCTAAAACACAGCTGGGTCGACCCATACCAAACATCTTTCCAGAAACAGATTTGATCGCCCTTACCCAACTGACACGTTATGAGCTTATCTAACGTCGTACCTTTGATGCGACTTTTTTCCAAATAATTGACTATAGCTTTCCAGTTCCCAGGAAGAGCTCTATTCACCGGCAAGAACGTCCACCTATTTCGACCTCCATGAATACTAATAATCACACTCTTCCACAACCCATCCTGACAAGATTTGAACCTCCACGCCCATTTAACTAGAAGGCCCAAATTAACATCGGCCAGTTTTGAAATACCCAACCCCCCAAATTTTTTAGGCCTCGTAACGATGTCCCATGCAACCCAATGAATACCTTTTCCTTCTCGATTTCCATTCCACAAGAACTTTCTCATCAACCTCTCAATTTCTTCAACAACCACGTTAGGAGCTTTAAATAGGGAAAAATAATAAACTGGGAGGCTACTAAGCACCGACTTAATCAAAGTAAGACGACCACCAATGGATAAAACCTTGGCTTTCCACGACTGCAATCTACTCCGAACTGTTTCTATAACCGGTTCCCAATGAGCCGAACGATTCATATTAGCACCAATTTTGACCCCAAGGTACTTAAAAGGAAATTCGCCAACCTTGCACCCCAGAACGGCAGCCACGTTACTAACCTCTGTAGTATCAACACCCAACCCAAAGATATGAGACTTGTGCGCGTTTATCTTCAACCCCGAACACATATAAAAAATCCGCAACAATCTATTAATCATCAAAACATTGTGGTTTGACCAAGAACCTAATATAAGCGCGTCGTCCGCATAAAGCATATGAGATAACGTAGGCCCATCCCTCGCTACTTTAATTCCTTCAATATCTCCCATACGGCAGGCCCGGGACAACATAGTAGCTAAAGCCTCCATAACAAGCAAAAACAAAAACGGAGATAAAGGGTCCCCTTGTCTAAGACCCTTCTGACAACTAAACTCGAACGTAGGTGATCCATTTACTAGGACCGCCGATCTAGCAGATTGCACAATACCTTTAACCCACCGACACCAACGATCAGGAAATCCCATCTGCTCCATAATAGAAAAGAGAAAGCCCCAGTTAACATTATCATACGCCTTCTCTATGTCGATCTTCAACAAAAATGCCTTATGATTATTCTTTTTCAACCAACTGATTAATTCATTAAGAACAAGAGGCCCGTCAAGAATGAATCTGTCTTTAAGGAAAGCCGACTGGGACACCGAAATCACATCACCCATCACCTTTATAATTCTAGTGGCTATCACCTTCGATATCACTTTACTAATGACACCCACTAAATTAATAGGCCTGTAATCTTTCAAACCTAAAGGAGTTTTTATTTTAGCAACCAGCGTAATATATGATAGACTACATTCTTTCCCGATAGAACCCGTCACATAAAATTCTTCAAATAATCGGAAAAAGTCATCCTCCAACACATCCCAAAAATGCTTAATAAACTTGAAATTAAACCCGTCTGGCCCGGGAGCCTTGTCAGAGCCACACTCGAAAACGGCCCCTTTAATCTCTTCCTTCGAAAAAACAGCCACCAAATCATCTCTCTTGTCAATAGGAACTTGCTTCAGGTCGTCACAAACGAACAACGGTCTATTACCGTGATGCTCACGAAACAGCTCCCGGTAGAAACGAAGAACCTCCTTTTTAACCAGAGCGGGTTTATCGACCCACGAGCCGTTATTTAACACACCCGGAATATTATTAGCAGCTTTCCTACCATTTATACACCTGTGAAAGTACGCAGAATTATCATCTCCCATGGACGCCCAACTAACTCGAGCTTTCTGTCTCAAATCTTTGGATTTTAACAACGAAAGCTTTTCCACCTCTTGTTTACTCTCCTCCCACACCCACACCTCCTCTTCCTCTAACTCACGATCCTCCAACACAGATTCCAATCGAGAAATATCACTTTTAAGAGCTTCCAAATTTTCGCCTTCCTTGATTGAAACCGATTTCCACCAATTCTTTAACGCCTCTTTAGCAGCCGTGAACTTTTTTGAAATAATCAACTCCGCTGGACCAGAATTTGTAACCTTCTCAATCGCACCACGAACCACCACTTCACAATCATCCCGATCGAGCCATGAGTTAAACCACTTGAAAGGCTTGGGCCCATAATTCAGATCTTTGACAGTTAACAGCAGAGGGCAATGATCCGATAACTCTCTTGGAAGGGCTCGAAGACACGCCCCATTCCACTTATGAAAAAATTCTTGACAAACCAGAATACGATATATTTTGCTCATCTTTGCTTCATTCCCACTGCCTGTAAGATAAGTGTACCTGTTTCCCTGCATTTTAAACTCATGCAAACAAGCTTCGTCAATAAAAAAGTTGAATTCACGAGCTGCCCTCCCATTAAATTTCGAGTTTTTCCTTTCACTATCCCACCTAACGGAATTAAAATCGCCTAAAAAAATCCACTTTCCCACTTCCCCCTGCATCAAGTTAATAAGGCGATCCCATAAAACTCGTTTCTCCCCCACTTTTTGCGGCGCATATACATTAACCACATGTAAGACAGACCCGTCTTCAATCAATGTCCCAGTCACCATAATAAAATTCTGATCTACAACCGTTTTTTGCTTCGCAAACTTCTTTGGATTCCACAAACTCATAATGCCTCCAGATTTCCCCCTAGCCCCGACCATCTCAGCTTCCACACTCCCATTACCCCAAACCCGCGAACAATCAAACTTATCTATATCAACAATCATGGATTCTTGAATACACAAAAATTCAACTTTATTTTTCAAAACCATACCTTTAACCCATGGGGCTTTACCTATCGCCCCCAACCCCCTAACATTCAGAGATAAAAAATTCATGACAAACCTTCTTGAACTCCTTCTTCCACAATTGTTTCAGTAATCAACTGATCAAAACCGTTCAACTTAGCTCCTAATCTTTCACCAAAAGAAACAGTAGCATCCTTCTCTTCCTCTACCGGTAACCTAGCAATATCCGCAGCCAGGTGTTCTTCTCTATAATCTGAACCATTATTCTCTTCCTCAACAATATCCTCCGGGTTTTCATCTTGTTCATCAACTAGGGATTGAAAGGAATTATTCAGCAGGATTGCAACAGCTCCCCTGGACTTTACAACAAGTTTATCAAGGCCCAAAATAATCGGATCCAAGTCAAACGGATCATCAGAAGTTTTGGGCTCTTTGTTGGGCCGTTCATTACTACTAGAATAACATCCTGCTGAGTTAAAGCCCAAATCCACTTGCTGCTTTTTCACTTTTTTACGCTTCAAAGGTTTGACCAATTGACTAGGTCCCACCTCATTACCACCTTTAACTGTATCATCAAAACTTTCCATACTCACATCATGGCCTTCATCCGTAATTTTCTCCTTCAAATTAGGAAAAGGAGCCTGCCCATTAAATGCTTCCGTATTCTCCTCCGAATCCAGCTGATGCTTCACCGGAGTCACCTCCGGTTCCGCCATTGAAGAGTCCTTTTCAGCCACTGGAGCTTCTTCCTCGTCTTCAATAAAATCCGTAATCCATTCTTTGTCATCCTCCTCAACCCATATTTTGAACGTCTTCCCTCGCCACTTAAGGAAAATAACATCCTGAATGCGACCACCGTTATTGACCAAAACACCAAGATACTGGAACGAGGAGTCAATCTCAACCAAATTCACCGAAGTGGATTTGACCACCAAACCAAAGTGACTGCCAATATTATTAAGGACCGAGTCGTCTAATACGTTTAAGGGTACCCCTAACACCTTTAACCATGCAATACGTTCATAGGGTATCTCATTACCTTCCCAAACCATCACCGAGGAAAACTGATTAGGTCTTCCCAGGATCTCGTCCTTAGCCATTATAGCATGCTCCCTAGTTTTAAACGAAACTAACACCAAATAACCACCCAAACACCGTATGACTCCTTCTGCCAGCCCCATATCTTTCAAAATTCTTTTGATCGTACGTAAAATATCAAGCGAATTAACCCTTACCAACAAAGATCTACCATGCAGGTCTTCAAACGCATTCACTTGATCATCAACCACAATTGTTCTATCTTTCGCATCCCCTGTAAATGCTTCCTTAAAGGACATAGAATTAGTCTGGAATCTGCTGAAACTGCCGTTGACAGGCTTGCCCTCTGCCTCCCTTCTATGAGATACTGGAACGGACCGCTTAGGAATAGGTTTAGGTTTTTGATTAACTTCTCCGTCTTCCAACACAAATCTCGCCACGTTCACCTTTAACTTGAAATCACCCAACCTTATGGACGATAAGACTCTCACCATTTCCACCCGATCTTTGACGTCAAACATCGATACAAAAGCAAACCGTTTTCCTTCCTTATTCCTTTTCCTTGCCATGTAAATGTCGAAGATGGAACCAAAGTTCCGAACCTCTTTGGCCAAATCAGTTCCACTGCACTTGTCTGGTAGATTCTCCACGTAAAACTTAGTTAATCTTGCATTCACCTCCGCCGGAATAGACTTCCGACGAGAACCTCCTATCATCTCGGAGCGGCTAGGGTTTTTTTTTTTGTAATTTGTATTTATTTAATGATTTATTATTAAGTATTTAATATTATTATTTAAATAAGAAAAAAAATAATTAACCAATTATTACCCAATCATTTATAAAGCCCCATAACCCCCCTTCCCACTATGCCCTCTTTTTTCATAAAACCCCATAACCTCCTTCTATTACTTTTTAATATTTTAATACCTATAAAGCCTCATACCCCCACCACTACACATGACTAAAGATAGAAGACTCGGAGAAGACTCATTTTGTTCAAACACATATTTGATTCCATGGTCCATGGATCTTCCATAATCCATCCTTGGATGCTGTTTAATATTAAAGTAGGCTATACTTCACATTTCTAATTTATTGGTGCAAAGTTATATTAAAGATGCCAAATGCAAGCTTCCAATCATGAAGATACATTTTGTCTCCTCCATTTGTTTGGGTTCCTAGCATTTTAGGTAAAGTTGTCTTCACTGCTTTTTCTCTCTTTATCTGCTTTTTAACTTTACAAAAATATTGTAACTACTAAAAAAAAGCGTTATGATTTGAAAAAAAAAAAAAAAAAGAACATGGACACGATTGTCTTAATATATAATAACTTTTTTTATATAAAAATGATTGTTATTAACTTTAGATTTATTAATTTTTTTATGTTTTGAAGGCGCATCCAAAACTTTTGTTACATTTGGTGTGTGTCAGTCTGGACTTGATGATTAGGTGTTCTGTAACATCAGCTTGCGGATTCAGCTCGAGTTTTTTTCACACAAGGCAGCCATGTTGGATTATTACGTAAGCCAAATGCACATGTGGATAGTAATGTTAGACGATGGGTAATGATGTGGCAGCATCCGAATATGAGATTGCGGATCTGTGACACTAGGGTGTGGATCCGTTAATTGTGATTGCGGAAGTCATGCAACGTGGCAGAACCCTACGAGTCCCTGTGAACTAAGATTGCGGAACACCTACTGACCCATGGTCTTAGATTGCGGATTAATGCAAAAGTTTTGTGGAAATAGTAACCTTGGGTGTGTAAGAATTTTAAAAAGAACCCGTGATAATTGAATTGGTGTGTGGTGACTGTATAGATTCAACATTAATATGCATTCATGGTCCTCAAATCAACCATTGATGTTTTGTAAGCTCTTGCAAAATTAATTCTCTGCAACAATGTATTACAATAGGTTACTGTGTGTGCATGCAACAATCAAGTCTCTGCAAACATAAGAACCACATCAATCTATTAGACATCTAATGTTAGAAATATATAGGAATGCCATAGTTAAAATCTTACTCTTCAATCACAATATATACCAAGTATTTATGAATGATCATCACTTTTTTATCGTTTGTTATTGTTTTATAATCCCAAAGTTTTGCTTTGAGGAAAATGAATAATATTATAAATTTGTTTTAAGTATTTACTAGGGGGGGGGGGGGGGGGGGGGGGGGGGGGGGGGGGGACCGGACATCATGAGTCATGACTGTCATGAGGATCGATGATTAAAGGGTACGATGAATGCGGGCGATATACCATCGATTATGACATGGTCCCTAGACAAACATGCATTTCGATTAAAGTTTTTCATATATTGCTCATATATCCCACTTTTTATAAAATAAAAATCTAAGGAATATATATATATATATATATATGTGTGTGTGTGTGTGCGTGTTTACATTTCAATAAATATTAATAAAACTATCTACCTACAATATGACTTATGAGAAGTTTAGCGTCTTACTCATATCTTTAACAACTATGTACAAACTAAAAGATATATATAATAGAGAATAAGGGTTGAGTTATTCTACAAAGGATACAAAAAATGAGAAGGGTGAGAAGGATACAAAAAACGCAATAAATCATGAAATATGACACAATGAGCCACAAAATATAACACAGTACCAAAAAATATAACACAATGCTGAAGAAAAAAGACACAATGAATTGAAAAAATGACACAGTGGTGAAAATAAGATAAAGACACAATGGTATATAAAAGATACAATGATATAATGCATATTCTAAAAACTACAAGCTAAAACCCCAAAAAAAACAAAGACCTAAAAACTAACGTCGTAGGGTTCAATAAGACGATTCCAATGTCGCTTGAATGGGTTCAATCGGAGTTCGTTTGATACCATTCCTACGACTTCCTATTTTTCTTTCACTATGTATTTGATCCTAACCCTAGAGAATAAATACTAATAAGACTATCTACCCACTGTATGATTTATGAGAAGTTTAGCGTTTTACTCGATCATATCCTTAACAACTATGTACAAGTGTACAAAAAAACTAAAAGATGAATAAGAAGATTCATGTTAATAGGTTTCTAGAAACTTTGAAGATGTTCGAATTCCTTAAAAGAAATTTAAGTTTTTAAAGTCTTAACAATTTGAATCTAAACCAAATAAAATGCACATTCCATTAGTTTTTAATAAACTAATCAAATTTCTTTGATGACTGAGGGCTATAGTTCCATATGGACACGGAGGCTTTGGCCTAGTGGTGTGGAGATGAGGGTGTACAATGTAAGGTCAGAAGTTCGACCCCCCACATGTGATAAGGGAGAATATTAGGTGAGGATGTAATTAACCGTTAAAAAAAAGTTCCATATGGACAAAAATGTAGGATTTGTTGGTGTGAGAGCTAGCTAGTCTATAGTAAATGTATTGTCTTTCCTTTCTTGTTTTTTTAGAACGACAAGTGATGCAATCGGTGGAGCTCCGGTTAACACCCTGGGCCAGCCTGTATTGATTACTGATGTGTGGCAAAACACATCTCTTTTCCTATGTATTTTGTATAGTATTTGGTTAGATTTTTATTCGTTTCGTGTCGTTTTTATTGTTATTTATGTATTTTATTATTTTATAGGTGTTCGTGGAAAATGAGCTCAAAATGAAAGAATTTTAATAGAGACACCGACACTTGAGAGCCAGTGTTCATGGGCGTTGGAGCATAAACGAGGAATTTTGGTCGAGCCAAAAAACACCCGAGAAGCGATCTTGAAGCATACTACCATCTAATAATAATAATAATAATAATAATAATAATAATAATAATAATAATAATAATAATAATAATAATGTCACAAATGTGACATGAGCTCATGGGCCCAAAAGTCAAATAACAAAAAAATTCTAAAAACCTACGGAATATTAGATTGGGAGCGGCATTTTTTTTTTATGGAAGGAGTTTTTTTTTTGGGCACAACATTATCATCACAGCGAATCATATCAAGATCAGCCGCCAAAGGCCTAAGAAGAACTTTGATCGCACAACAGCTTTAGAGGGGAAAATAGAGAGGGAGTGAAGGCCAGGAAGGCTCGGGTTCAAGATTGATGGCTCGGGTTCGGTCACTAAAAGTTTTAGGTTTTATATTTATTTACTTTGTGTTTATGAATATTGGTACCATGACTTTGCTATATTTTGAACCTATGTTTTTATCTTGTTCCATTACTATTATGTTTGGCTAAAACATTAGTGGCCACCTAGGTTTGACATGATGACTTTTTGATTTTGGTTTATGTTTCGGTTTTGGATTTTATAGTTGGATTTATGTTTTAGTAAGAAACTTGTTTATGATTCTATGATGTGTGTGCGTACTTTTTACTAATTTATTATCTTTTAATGTTCCACGAGTGTCTTAGTGAATGTCTTTCATGTTTGGACACTCGTTAGAATTACTTGCTTTGTGCTTGTAGTTTACTTTATGGTTTTAGGCCTAAATTCCATAGGAACATTGATTGTGAGTTTAGAGGTAATTAGTATTCTTCCTACTCTTGAGACCGAGAGGTGATAGGTAGTCAGATTTGTCTTTGGTGCTAGAGACTTAGGCTAGAAACACTGAGAGATCAGGTTTTCCTAGGTTATCTAGTATTATTTGCTTATCTGTGTCATAGATTGACTTTACAGGTTACTCCTTGCACTTTAGGGTGTATTGTGATTGGAGAGTGAGAAATCTAAACCAGTCTAGCGAGTACTTTAGCATAGTTAGTGAGACCGAGAGGTGATCTAACCAATAAGTGAGATTAGTAGCCTTTAGGATTCCTTTTCGGCCAGTCTTGGTAAATGATCCGGGAGCCACTAGGATACTAGGGGTAAATATTATAAGATCCTGATTGCCAACATAGTTTCCAAAGCCGGGGCAGTTCCAATTTCATTAGTAGGATTCGATACCTAGGTGGTTGCCTTTCCCATCTCTGATTTCCCTCCTTATTAATCCTCCACTATCTGTTAGTTTGAGTTTATATTTAATTTATTTACTTTAGTAATTAATTAATATAAAAAATCACAAAAATCCAATTTGCTAGGCTAGGAGTCGATAGAGGTCTAGTACCGAGAGTCGCCACATTGTGTCCACGGATCGATATTCCGGACTTACTTGCTCTGCTACACTGCGACCGGTGCACTTGCCGTTAGTGTGTGGTTTAGCGGGTTTATCCATTTTTAAAACTTGACCCGAATTTATTTAATAACACATCAATTACCCATTCCATCTGGATTGGGGATCTCCTCAGGTGGAACCCCCACATGTGGTAAATATGGCTCCGACAAGAATCGAACCGTCAACCTCCACATGACCTTCACTCTAGCTCCCCCAATTTTCACCAATTGAGCTAGGCTTCATTGGCTGTAGTTTGCATTCCAAAAAAAAAAATGGTTGCTCATTTGCAAGTGAAAGGTCTTTAATACAAGTCTTGGGTAAAGTCTTGCATAATTAGTACTTGTGGTTTTAAAATCACACAGTTAATCCCGATAGTTCAAAAAATGTTTACGAGTGGACCCGTTGGTTGCATTTTCATAACATAGATAACTCTTACTAACTAACATCATTAAATTTTACAGTTAATCTCATGTAAAATTACTAAGCTACCCTAAGTATTAAAATAAAACAACATTAATCAACACCATCACGTCTCCTTCATCTTCTCCCAAAAGACTTGAGCTTGGAAGTTAGAGCCAAACCCAAAAATAATGCATGGATTTTCAACACCATTCGATACAATCAAAACAAAGTAAATAAAACAGACCCAAAAGGAAGACGTGAAATCTTGGTTATAGTTTAATTTCCATTGGGTTTTTGCAACTCGATAAAAGTTCCTAGCTATAGCTGCCATCCCCAACCCATTTAAACCCCCCCCCCCCTTCGCCTCGCTGTAAATCAGTCCAGTTAGCTCTTCAATTTCACCGCCATTTGACAAATTAAGGTGTGAAACTGAACAGGCCAATTCGTACAACTGATGGGCGCAAAACTCATCTCATCACCTCCTTCCAATTCAACTTTCGGGTTTTCTGTCAACTTTATGATCAGATCAATGACGGTCAGATAGTCGAAAGCCTCTCGTCTGAGTCATGGCAAAGAGAGGGCAGTGGTGGTTGTCACACCCTCAAATTCCACGTGCGGGGTTTTACCGCGAGGCGCGTGACAAACCAGGATCTAAGTCAATGGTCACAATAAACGACACTATATGATAAGTAAAATGAAATAAACAACCATCAAGTTTTCATAAATCCATTCGCTGCGGAAGCGTAAATTTATTACAACTCAAAATGTAAAAGTACGTAAGTCTGAAAAAGATAAAAAAATGCATATGAATCCTAGACGCCGTGTGACTCCGTGCGCCTATGATAAGCTGCTACCTCAACGACCTGAGACAAACATGCTAAAAACGTCAGCAAATAATGCCGGTGAGTTAACAGGTTTTATGTTAAACGTTTAAGTAATGAAAGTCATCATGTTATCACTATGTCAGAAATGATAGCGTTAGCTAGACGCATGAGTAATACTACTACGACCGGAAACCATTACAGACAACGATATATGATTTTTGCCCGAAACGATTATGCACTACCTCCAGTAGCGTTATGACCGAGACAATATGCACCCGCCCGGCTCCCAGCCGACGGGTGGGGTCTGTCAGTCCCAATAGATCTATCCACATTTCCCCCGTTATGCCATCCAGCATATTCATGGTTTCCCCGGGACTTTACGTATCGTATAGTATGTAAATGAATTAACACTAGTATAACATGATAATTTATGAAATAAGTATGAGCATGTGTCTCCCCCGAAATGTAAAACGTAAAGTGGGGCCGTGAAACTCACCTGATGCTGCTCCTCGCACTAAGACAAGTAAACCTGCTCAATAGACGGCACCAAATACCGGTGACCTATCATGACGAGCGTATAAGGTGTTAGACTAACAACCCGTAGGTTGATTAGTCCCTAACAGTCCAGACCATAACCGTGTACATATGAAATGATGTTTAAACGTTTAACCGACCACACCAGACAAGGCCCGACATCCCATTGGTGACCCGGCATCCCACGTGTTAGTCACATACAAGATATCATGCAACTTATGCAATTAAACACTTAGCATGCGCAAACATTCACCCTATCTAGCATGACGCCCAATTAACGCATAAACAAGTCCGGACACGTGTTACTATGTTACTAGGCATGTCACGGGGTTCCTAGCATGTTCTTAGGTGTCGAATCGGGTTTCGGAATGTCAAAATACACTTATAACAGCAGTACACGCGATTAGGAACTTAGCATGCAATTAGGAAAAGTCAACTAGTGATTAGGAAAAGTCAACTGGTGATTAGGAGTCATAAGACATGCTATTCTGAAGTTAACTAGTGATTAGGAGTCATAAGACATGCTATCAGAAGTTAGCTAGTGATTAGGAGTCATAAGACATGCTATTCTGAAGTTAACTAGTGATTAGGAGTCATAAGACATGCTATCAGAAGTTAGCTAGCGATTAGGATCACAATTGCATGGTGGGTAGGCGATTAGGCTCCCTAATCGCCTATAGGGTACGTGATTAGGGGCTAATCGCCTACAGCATAGGCGATTGGGAAATCCTAATCGCCTACGCTGTTTTGTTCAGCCTTTTCACGCGTTTAACCCTCCAAATCAGATCCGAAACATGTGTAAACACCTAATATCAATCATGACACATTAACAAACATATTTCAAGCAAAACCCCTAAGTTTTCATCATTCTAACAGTCCTGAATGCGAGCGTTTTCCCAAAATAGTAAACTTAACATGTAAACATCACATCAACATGCAAGAACTTGCCCTAAATAGCAAATATCCAGATTTCACCACATAACCACGTTGTCCGATAGTATCCTACTACTCTAGCATCATCCTAAAGCAAACCCTAACATCATACAATCAACAACACACCTCATAGCATCCTTAATCATTCAAAATCATTCAAATGGGTCAAAACATCAAACATCAACAACACACAACCAAAACCATCCAAACTCCTAGGACATCATCATACTAAATCATAACAGCCATGAATACCTAAATAACACAAGATCAATCATGTTTCAATCCTAAAAATCCTACCTTTAATCACATATAACACATATAACACACATAAAGGTTTAGGTTTGTTTAAAAACGGTTTTTAATGGATTTGCAAAGACAAAAACATTTAGAAATCAGGTCTGGACTTTTAGGGAACAAAACATAATCATATAAAGGTTTGGGTTTGAAGAACACACCTTGGATTTAAGAGGAAATGATGGAATAAGCTTGGAAATGGTTGTTTTGATGTAAAAACGAGTTCCAGAGGGTGTTTGTGTGTTGGGATAGGTTATGGGACGGCTAGGGTTGCACAAATGGTGTTTTAGAGGTCAAGGGTGGTATTTATAGGCGTTTCTAGTCGTTTAAAACACGTCAGGCGATTGTGCAGCATTATCAGGCGATTAGGGCTGCTAATCGCCTACCCTATTGGCGATTAGGGATCTAATCGCCTACCCAAACCTCCTAATCGCCTACCCTATAGGCGATTAAGGCTAATCACCCCCTATCAGCATGCAATTAGGGCTAATCACCCCCTAACATCATGCAATTACACGTAATCACCAATAATGTCATGCAATTACGTGTAATCACCGTTTTAACGTATGTAACCACGTATACACATACCGATAAGTCACATAATGATTATAAACACATAATACATGAAAACAAACACGTTCACACTCGTTCACCAATTCCCGGGACTCGAGACTTGCGTGTGTGCGTTAAACCCGGCGATTCCACGAATCACCGATCCTTGTACACATGGTTATGGACCGACACCCAATGGTCTCTCGGACCATTGTAACGACTCCCGATGATTCCCGAATCATCGGTACGACTCAACTGACTCGGTCAAGTATGATATTAAGTAGTTGTTTTCAGTGTTTTCGTTGAGGTAGACTCGTATGTATGCAAAGTATGAAACGTATGTATGTAGAGTATGAAACGTATGTATGTAAAGTATGAAATGTATTATGTATAGTATGAAACGTATTAACCTGAATATGCCGGGTGTCACAGTGGTGCTGATTTGGGTAGATGGTGGGTTATGATTAAAAGGGTGTTTGGGATTGAGTTTGGAAATGCAAAAGTGCTTTTGGTTAAAAGTGTTTATTTATTGGCTTATGACTTTTTAAAAAGGAGTTTTAAAAAAGTGTTTGAATTAGCTTTTGGGATGAGAAACGTCAAAAAGTCAATAGATTGTTTTTTTTATGTGTTTCGCTTAACTTATTGTGAATATTGGTTGTATGGGTGGTAGATTTGTAAATTTTTTTTTCCAAAAGTCAAAAGCCAAAAGCCAATATTTCCAACTTCTCAAAAACAGTTTTTCCACCTTTAAAAGTCAAAACAGAAAGTGCTTTTAGGTTACACAAACAGCTTATTGACTTATTGGCTTCTTGGAAAAGCCAATAAGTCAATAAGTTGCTTTGAAACTCAATCCCAAACACCCTCTAATTTATAGGGGTATTTGATTTTTATAATATAAACTTTCACCCATTGGCCGACAATAATCTATACTTTAAAAATTCCTAAAAGCGATCTCAATTTTCAACGTATTGGCCGACAATGAACTTTTGTTAACTTAGAACTAACTTAGTAGTGGATGTTGACGTGGATGATGTCGTGGCATGCCAATGAGGACATGGACGCTGATATGGCATGCTAACGCTGACATGGATGTTGACATGGCATGCCATGTCAGCATCCACTAATTTGGTTAGTCATTAGTTAAAAAAGGTTCACGAGAGGAAAAATGACTGAAAGTTGGGATCATTGTTTGAAATTTTTGAAGTACATATTATTGCCAGCCAATGGATGAAAGTTTGGATTATTAAAATTCAATATCCCTAATTTATTTACTTTTGTTTTATAATACTAAGGGTAATCTAGTAGTTTTACATGAACTTAACTGAAAATTTTAGTGACATTAGCTAGTAAAGACCATCCACGTTTTGAAAATGCAACTAACATGCCACTCATAACATTTTTCAAGCCATCAGGACCGATTGTGTAATTTTAAAACCACATGATTAATTGTGCAAGATCTGCAAACCATAGACCAGTCGAGCACTTATCTCTTTGAGTTCCTAAATGATGATGTGAGTACCTAATCCCCACATTTACACATATTCAAAAAACCAATAAGCTAAAAAGTCAATAAACAAGAAGTTGAGAAACTATAAGCAGAAGCTCCACAACTTACTAGTTTAACAACATCCAGTGATGAAGTTTGAACTTTTGGATGGTGGTGGCCGAAAGTCATGAGACCCAATTTTTTTTCTAAATCGGTGGGGGCCGAACTCAAAAAATACAAATTTTTTTGATAAAACCAGAAAAATTCACACTACTGAGCCAAAAATCGGTAAGGGCCGGGGATGGCCCTTGACAACATCTCGCTATAGTGTTGCTACAGTGACCTGGGTCAGAGAAGTCAACTGATGTACCCAGACACTCTGATCCACATAACCTACCTTGGAACTTGTCCACACAAGTCAAGATGAAGAAACAAACACTATCAGGCAGTGTTGTATAACTCGCTAGGCGCTAGTCGGTCGGTGGGGCACCGACGAGGGATTAATCGGGATTTATCAAGATTAATCGGATTGGATATATATATATATATATATATATATATATATATATATATCCAAATTTATTCATATATAATGCTAATTTTATACCTTATATGTATAAATTTAGAAATTTAGGGGCCAAATATAAACCAGTGAATATGGAAGGGGGTTAAATATTAAAATACCTAAACTTAAATAACCTTAATCACCTCCATCGTTCACCATATCCCCCTTTTCCCTCCTCATTCCTTCTTTTATCGTAAGGAACCAAAAGACGCAACTAGGGTTCATGGAGTTTCATCGATTTTGCTTATAAATCATGGATTATCATCCAATTTTGAGGTAAGACCTTGTTTTATTTGATCGATTTGCTCATGTTTTGACTCGTTCGAATTCATTTTTACCTAATTTTGAGTTTTTTAGGTCTGACTAGGACCAATTTGGTCTGACTAATCGGTGATTAATCGCGACACTGATTAATTGGGTGATTAGCCCAAAATTAACCAGTAAAGTAAGGGCTAGCGATTAATCACCGATTAATCGGTGATTAATCGGGATTTTTACAACCTTGCTATCAGGTATGGAAGGTGAGTTAACTCGAGGAAGCTCATTAGGCGAGAAATCCCTGCCTATAAAAGGAGGCCTCGGTCAGCTCAGAAACCAACTCTATTCTAATTCCTTGCCCTCTAATACTCTCTTTACTTGCATTTTTCACCTCTTAGAGAACTTATATTTAATCTTACGTTGGAGACTGATCCCATGAGACACTCTCCAACGATGAGACAAATAATGTTGTTGTTCTTAGCAAATGGCTAGAAAACTCTAAGCTAAGGACATCCCTCAACCTAAACCGGTGATTATTTCTTGATTCAACACTAAAAAAAACCCAATAGTTTGGCTCGCTTTTTTGTTACTTTTTTTGGGTTATTCATCACCTAGACTTTCTCCCTAAATATTATTGATTTAAATGTACATGCTTTGTTAAGATCAAGAAAAAGACTGATTTAGAGGCTTTCTATTTGTAATTCTATGGTAATTGACTCTTGACGAGAAAAAAAAATACATATTCTGTCACGTATTATTTTTTTTTTTAATAATAATAATTTCTCATATTTTTATTCATAGAAAATCGCGAAAAATTACATCACGTATTATATAAAATAAAAAAGAATATTGTGTTTACAAAATCTAAACATATGCTACCACCATATTTAAGGATTGTTTAATAATTATTCCTATAAAATAAAATTGTTAAATACTTTTTACGACGAATTTCAACTTTAGCGGTGCTTAATCGTACCCCCTTTCCGGGGGTCTACTGCCTTACTCCGATCAGACTATGTTGTCTTAACCGGCTTACGCTGACTTCAGAGTTTGGCACGACATACATTGAGAAAACCCCACGAAGACCAGTCCACATAAAGGAAGGGCATGTGAGTTGCTCCTTGTAGAAGTCAAACCCGGGTCTCATGAGTAAAACTAGGATGTCTCAACCATGTTGCTATGACTTGATTGACAAAATTGTTAAATACTTGATGTCAACTTCTCTGTTTGGTTTTCTTTTTCTTTTCTTTTCTAAAGCTTTTATTCTTGACAATAATTTTGGGATTAAAATGAAATATAAATAGTAAAAGTTTAGAAAAGTTTGACTATAAACATTGGAAAAAAGCATTGATGTAAACAGAGAAGGTTGTGGTTGTAGTCATGTGATGTAGCTTTGTCCTGTAACAAAAAGAGAGGGGAGTGAGGCCTGCGGTCCATAAATGTAAATTAAAGTTACTTTCCTTTTTTCACCAAACAAGAATCTTCATGTAACAAATAATAATATTTTGTTAAAAAAAAATACGTATAGTGTTTCAACTTGATTTTATATATAAATATACATGCATACACATACTTACCTTAATATTAAGAAACAAACAAAAGAAATATTATTATAAAGAAAGTATTGGGTACAAAGTACCTTAACGTAGTAAGTGTAAAAAGTCATAAGATAATAACACGTGTAAAATGCAGTTAGGGTTAGTAAACTTAATCCCGATTCATTATAAGGGTAGTTTAGACATTTTGTTTTTACAACCGCTTCCCTGTAATCCCGATATCATCTTTCGTTGTTGACGTCAATGATTTTTCACATTACTGTTCGATTCAAATGCAGATTCAAATATATAAAGAAGTCTCGAACTAAAATTTATAAAAATCTTTATACAATCAAAGAGTTTATTGTCATGATCGGTAGGTTTTCTGATTACGTTTTTTATGAATGTGGAAAAAATCATGTACTTGACAAAATGCCCTGATTCAAAAACCCACCACTTGGAACAATGCTCTGATTTTTAAACAAAAAAACAGAGCAAGGTACTGAAAACCAACATAAATGTACCATATAAGTGCGTTTTTTGTAATTTTGTTTCATATGTATAGTGCTGCCTCTAAACAATAGTTCAG
Source organism: Ambrosia trifida (assembly GCA_028751855.1). Classification (NCBI taxonomy): domain Eukaryota; kingdom Viridiplantae; phylum Streptophyta; class Magnoliopsida; order Asterales; family Asteraceae; genus Ambrosia; species Ambrosia trifida. The sequence goes on along the minus strand of CM054122.1, from coordinate 195,958,011 downwards.
TTAGATTTAAAGTGCGCTAATTAATAATATAACGTGCGTCTATATAGGGGTTATCATATTCATAAGGTGTGTGTTAAAATTTTTTGTGCTCTAGACATACAAAAAGTAGAGAACAGTTAAACACATGCGGTTTTTTTTTCTTTTGTGCGTTTTTTTTATTTTGTTCAACATACATGCGTTCATGATTTCTAACCCAAAGAGTGATAAAGTTGTGGTGAGTTTTTTTTTATTTTGTGCGTTTTTTTATATTTTGCAACATACATGCGTTTTGTGCAAAGTTGGAATACATTGTATATATACAATTAGCAACTTAACTTGCCCATTAACGGTGTTAATTCTAATATAACTAACTTAACTTGCCCACTAACAGTGTTAATTCTAGTATAAAGTTGATAACAGTTATTGCTTCGTCCTACGTCCTTCCCTTAACACCATCCTTATTCTTCCAATTCTACCCACCGTTGGTCACGATTCTTACAGCTTTAGTGTTTGATTTCAATTTGCCATCGTGTTCTTTCAATGTTATGGTTTACGTTCATGCCGCTGTCGTAAGCATTGCCATACCAAGAAATCAAACGAAATCAATCCCAAAGGACTATTGATTATCAAATACCTATCACATAAACGTTCGACGAACAACATATCTACCGATATCGGCTACCAATTCAAATTATTCTCGAAGGACTGTGGAATCATGACAACAATCTCAAAACATCAATTTCATAAAAAAAAAAAAAAAAAAAAAAAAAAAAAAAAAAAAACAGAGAGACTGCAAAGGATTGTAGCAAACGAAGCAATCAAATCAGAAAATCTAAATCAAAATACCGTTTCAACGGAGGACTATTGAAATCATCCCGAACAAACATCAAATCGCAAAAAACAACGCGACAAAGGATTGCCGGATTTCAACAGGGATGATGCAACCAAGAAAGCAAAACTATAAACTTCATAATCATCACATCATCGATCCTTTTTATTCGATTAATCATAAATATGTTTAATCAATTTTAAAAACCCAATGTTAGTTATCAAATATCGCTCATCGAACCATCCAAAACTTTTTGGAACCCCTTTTTGGAAATCACATGTTTTCTAATCAGGAAATCAAAATAATATATTTGGAATTCTACTTGGAAGGACACAATTTTTGAGAAATTATTATCTAAGTACAAGGTTTTTATTTATACAAATTTAGCCAATGCAAATTCGTTATTTTGAGTCGAGAATCAATGGGCAACAAAGACAAATTAGGATGAGACGAGAGAATGGTCGTATATGAAGGAGTATCTTTGCCAAATTCTACAAAATAATACGGTTTGGCCAATTAACCATATCTAACAAATAATCATCTACGACACGCCCACATTCTAACCGTACCACCAATTCTTTCATAATTTCATTTAACCAAGTGATTGTTAATGGTTGATTGTTTTTAGATGGTTGTCAATTAGCCAAACCAGCAGTTAACAAATCTTTGATGTTTTTTTGACGGCTTTATAAAAAGGTGCCAATATGAAATAATTATAATATATTGTATAAATTATTCTTAAGCCTACCAGTGGCAACACCGATATCGGTCTCGCTTTTATAGCTGCTTCTAAAGTTGCAACATACATGCGTCTAATACATCTATTTTTCAGTTAACTTTTTTTGTGTGTGTTGACATATACCTACGGTGAACAAAATATGTCGAATTTAAATAGACATTCATACAACAAAACTACAAAGCAAATATAAAATTCAATTAAAACTGACCAAGAACACAATAATCCTATACTACAACATCAATGAGTTAAAGAGGTTTGGATGCTTAGGTTTGGCCCAGTGGTGTGAGGGTGAGGGTGTATAAGGTGGGGTCAGGAATTCGAATATCCTCACATGTGATAAGAGTGAATGTTAGGGGAATATTATTAGGTGATGATGTAATTAGTCGTTTAAAAAAAAAGTTGAAGAGGTTTGGGGAGTGTGCACGAAGAAGAAAAGGTAACCCTCCAAGATTCCGACAGGGCTCAACATCTCTCCCTCGTGGGTTTAGGACAAAAGCTTAATTACATTTTTCATTCATGTGGTTTTCACAAATTCCATCCTAATTTTTTTCTTGTGATATTTTGCGGTATCCATTTATTATGTTCAACATGTCTATTTTAGTAATTTTCCCTTATGCAAATCTATACGACAAAATGATAAATTATCCTTAAACTCTTATGGAGTAATAAGTTTGGTGGATTTCTAGTAACCCAACTACCATTTATATCAAAAAAATTAGTGCCCCTTGTGGTGGAGTGATATGGGAAATGATAGGTAGAGTCTAGCCTCTTTGAGGTATCAGGTTTGTTCCTTGATTCCACCAAGTTTTACAGATTTTTCACTGTCGTGCATTCGGGCGGATAGGGGACATGTTTTCGCCGGAACTAGTGGCTTGGTGGGTTCTGGCTACCCAACGCTACCTGTGGACGGGCACCTAAGTCGTGTCTTCACCCAGAGGCGTATGGGGTGTTTTTGTAACCAATTGGTGAGTACCCTGGCTAGCAAGTCGTAATCTACGGCTTGCATGTTTTTGTTTTCAGGCTTGGCCGTAGCCTACGGTTCAAAACCGTAGGTTACGGTTGGTGTCTTCTGTCATGGGGCTTCACATAGGTCGTAGCTTACGACTCCAGGTCGTAAGCTACGGTCTAGAGGTGTTGTAAGCACCCTATATGCTCACCCAAACAACCAAATTTACCCTTTTATTCAATGAGTTAAGTTGTGAACCTAAAATAGTTATATAGAGATCTAAATTACTCGTATTATTCCATGATTAAAAGCTTCAAAAAACAACACACAATCGGTTTCAACATTTGAGCTATAATTCATGACCAATGTATCAAATCTATTGACCCGTTAAGCCCTCAACAAGCTAGAATCATGAATTCAGAGAGATTTCTAAGACTTTACAAGTTACCACTTAGATTACTTGACTCATTTTCCTACAATTAAGTATACCAATAAGCTAAGATCAATAATCAAGAGGCTTGACCATCCAACTATTGCATAGTCGGGTTTAAGCCTATAACGACCTTATGATACAACTTCTTGTGATTCCCAACTTGTGCTGCATTTTACACCTTCTCAATCAAACTTTGATTCGAGAAGATGTGCACTCACTCTAGTCATCCTACCATTGAGGCAATGTCTCGTGTCCGTGGCCACATGTGCCACTTCGCACGGTCTATGCTTGCCCGGTCCAAATGACTTGGGACATGATTTCATTTGTAAGTCAATAGTCGTTTGGGAATCACAATATCATTCCAACTTCTACGAAAACTCCTAACGAGTCAATTCATCATTTATACATTTAAATAAGGTCATAGTGATGACTTACCTTACTCGCAATCCTTGAGCTTCAAGTCCTTACCCGCGTGACTCCCCGACGACTCTTGCTTAGTACCTAGAGAGTAGTCCATAAGGACATTTATGTAATTATGATTAGACGCGATTTCAAGTAACGATACAAGTTTACCACATATGTCAATACCATCTATATGATTAGATGAAATCGATTCTCATTGTGGCGTTTTATCATACACTTGGTGGGCAAGATTTTACAAACATCATATATGGGTCATGTAGGTCACAAAGATCCATTCCCAATTCAATTACAAGACTTATATTATACCACAAACACCCAATTTCATCAATTTCAGAATTAAGGTTTTTAATCAACAATAAGTTTCACAATTTGAGCCCTTAACATACAATTTCACCAAGAATTCTAGGTTTAGCGTACAACCTACAAAGCCCATCATGAATTATCATCATCTAGGGTTGTACTAGCATGATTAACTGAAATTAACTCATTTTAAGGTTCCCTTGCATTAGGTTACCTTCTACAATCAATAAATTGACAAAAAAAAAATGAACCCTAGAACATCACCCATCATCACATAAGCCGTCATACACCAATTTATATGAAATTAAAAGTTACCTAGAGGTGTGATAAGTTTTAGATAACTCAAATTTGGATCATGCAATCTAAAACACCTTGATCTAAGGCTATTTTTGGCTTATTTTTGTTATTGAGGTTTAATGTGTGAAAAGTGTGTTTTAAGGTGTGTTTGTTGATTCCACGGGATGGAAGTCGACTTCCCCCTCCTTCACACATTATATCCCTCCAAAATAGTATAGCTAATTGACCCCAATAGTCCCCCTAGTTAGTTTCATGACAATATAGTTGTGAATCACTAATCAAGTTAACTCTTTTAAAGGTTTTTTTTTATCATTATTTAATTTATAGAATCAAATATTCATTTTGTTTTTGATTTAAACGCCGTATTATGTATTATGTATTATTACGATTAGTTGCGTTCTATAAAATTTGGGGCGTTACAGTGTGGGGGTTTATTTGCTATATTATGGTATATTACATAGGTCAGTTTGAATTCCCTTTTTTGACGAATTTGATTTGCATAGGTGAATTATAATAGGAAAGCTGAAAATGATTCACTATTTTTTCAAAAGAAATGAAGATGAAATTCAAGAGGAAGATAGTAAACGCCACAAAGAACTTAAAGGACGTTGTCGGGCTGAGTTGTGATTCCTGTTTCAAGTACTTATCATTTCCCCCGCATCTTCGTTTATATTTTTTGTCTTTGTTCATTAAAAATATGTTTTTTGTGTGTAAAAACAGTAATTCGAATAATTGAAGATAAATGGGTATTTAGAGTTCTTGTTGTTTAACTTGACCCGAACCGGATCGCCGACCCAAAACTTGGCGATAGGAAAAAAAAATTAGCTCCGATGATTTTCAGCCCCCTTATTTAATAGTTCAAGTTTCGCCACTACTCTTAGTGATATGATACGAATTTTAAAGCATGTCTAACAGGTCCAACTAGTAAAGATGTACGACAATTTAGCAACAAGTTTGTTTATTATGAGAGCATCGGTTAATGTTTGGGCTTTAAGATAGAACATATCTTTAATTTAAGGGGGATGGTGTGGTCACCTTAGGTACTCTAACAACTTCCAATCTCGGGTAATAAAACATTCAAATTGGAGTGTGTGTGGTACCCTAAACCATATGCCCTGTCATCTTACACCCACTAACCTCTATTCTATCTCTATATCTCTCACCTACACACACCTATACCCTCTGATTCTCCTTGGCGAAATTGGTACCGGAAAACAACTACCCGAAAGGGGAGGGACGGTTTAGCCAATTGGGTTGCTCATACCCCAGCCGGACCAAAACTTAGCGGTAGGAAAAGAAAATATTTGGTCTGTTGACTTTCGACCCTCCTATTCAATAGTTCAAGATCCGCCAATGCTCTTAGTGATATGATATGGATTTTAAAGCCTGTATAAAAGATCCAACTAGTAAAGACGTACGACAATATAGTAACGAGTTTGTTTATTATGAGAGCATCGGGTTAATGTTTGGACTTTTAGACATAACATATCTTTAATTTTAATTATTTTGGTTTTTGGGCCTGCTTATCTCCATTTCGAAGATAAGTTTGGTTTGGATTAGATGTAATTTTCAAAATGGTCTAATTTTCCTTTAGATTTGATGTAGTTTGGTTTGGCCGGGGTATTATCTTCATTTTGATAGTTTCTACGATTACATGGATTATACCTATTTACACAAATACCCCGACTCCTCGCTTTGAGGACAACCTTTGGCGTTTTTTGAATGAAGTTTACTTTACAAAAAAAAAAAATCTCCATTTCGAAGATAAGTCTAGTGTTTTTAAGGAAGTTGGCTATTAAAAAAAAGGTGCCTAACATCAAATCAGGTTTACCATGCTGACTGCTTTGACCACTTTTTAAACTTTCTAAAAATGAAAGCATTTATGGTTTATCTGATTCTTATCTGGACCAACTCTTCTCCTTTTATACTTTTCCTTTCTTCTTTTGCCATGATTGATAGAACACCAATATGCCCCCGGTCTAAATATAGTAGTACACAATCTTGTTTCGAGAATTGAGAAATGTATTTATTTAGAAAGTAAACTCATTATTTAACTCTAAATATTTGGTTAAAAAAAAAATACTTCAATCTATTACATAAAGTTAAAGTTAACGTTTGGTAATGAATAATGATAGAGCAAAGACACAGGTGGTACAAAGACTAGTGTATTTTACCATTATTTTACTGACTTGTTATTTTTTAATAATACAAGTGTGTTACACGTGTGTTAAACGAGAACATGTTCCATTCATGACTATGTTGAAAAGAAAAGTTCAATCCATATGCATATAGCATATGGATCTTTTTAGTGAATAGCTTGCAATCTTTTTTTTTCCCACACCGAACCTTCATGAAGAATGATTTGTTAAACCAATTAGACGTTTTGACCATGTCCAGGTCAATGTGCTGTCCCCATTTTGGTCAAACTTTATAAGTTGAACTTGAGGTATGGCTTTTTGCGCCACTGAGGCTTTGGCCCAGTGATGAGGGGGTGAGGGTGTACAAAGTGAGGTCAGAAGTTCGAATCCATTCACGGGTGATAAGGGTGAATATTAAGGGAATATTAGGTGAGGATGTAATTAGCCATTAAAAAAAAGTATGGCCCTTTGACTCGTGAAATAATTCCCATTGTCTACAATAATAAAAACGAAACTCTTGAATTTTGAGAAAATAATCATTGATCGGTGCTCATGATTTATGCATTAGTTTGGTATGTAAGTTTTTTTTTTTTTATAATAAAATAGAATAAGTGACCACTAAAACCATATAAATTTTATTTCGATAAAATTTTATATAGTTAACAATAATTTGCAAAATCGATTTTATTTCGTTGGATTTTTATGTGTTCATTACTAAGATTTCAGTAGTTCATATAGTATCATAGCATATGTGTTTGTTATCTTCTTTCATCTCCCCTACTATGCCTCCATCGCTTTTGCCACCTGATCTTGGTAGATTGTCGGCCTTTTTGTCCCATTTGTCACGGAGTAAACCTTCTGACTCACATGCGGCACTTAGATTGGTTCTAAGTTCAGCCTTAGTATCGCGAATGGTTGTGTGTGGGCAGCGGAAGTCTTGGTTTTGTAGAACTTAGATCACAAGTCTACAAAGAAAAGATGTTTTATTACAAGAGTAAGTATTACAATGCTTTGATTACAAGAGCTTGGTTGGTTTCAAATGAGTCATTCTACCTCTATTTATACTAGTTAGGAGGATCTAGAGTTATCTTAACCTAGATCCTTCCATATATATTCTAGATACTTCCTGGATAATATCTTAGTCCTTTCATGATGCTTCAAGGTTGATCTAGAGTCTTCTTTGCTGGTCATTATTGGGTAGAATTTCTAGTCCGTTCTAGAATGTTCCGGGCTCTTGAAAGATGGTTCCATGTATCAACATTTGTTAGTTTTATCCGATGACTTCTGATAGGTCCTAACACATCTTGAATAGTGTGGAAAGTTCCGGAATCTTGGTGTAGCGACTTGAAATTTAGGCGGGACGTGACATTCTCCCCCACCTAAATCCGCAACGTCCTCGTTGCGATTCTAGAATGTCTTTGGTCTTCTTCTTATGAGGCGCAACGCGGATACGGATTTGGTCGGTTGTTTTGGAATAGTCTCTAGAGGGATTTGGTGTACCTGTTTCTGCTTGACGAGGTACATTGTGTTCATAAAAGTTACTGGAACAGCCTTGGTCTGGCGGAAGAAATCCATCCCGAGGATGATGTCGTAGTCGTCCAATGGTACTATTGTGAAGTCTATCCTTCCGGACCATGTCCCGATCTTAGTCTTGACCTTCCATGATTTCCCAATGATAGATATTGGTTTTCCATTGGCTCCTTTGATCTACCCTTCTTGGCGTGTGATCATTAACCCAAGTCTTTTAGCCTCTTTAGGAGAAATGAAATTGTCGCTTGCTCCGGTGTCGGTTAAGGCTTTTCTTACTTGATTGTTAATTTCGATTGTAACGAACCGAAGTCCTTTTGAATTGTTCGTTTCTTGTACCCTGGTTGTTTCTTGTTCAGCCATTTTTACCTTTTTCCCTTCGTGCATGGTTAAGGTATTGAGGACTATTGCTCCTAGGCGAGCCTCTTCGGTTTCGCAGGATTCTTCGGTTACTTTCTCCATTGCACTAAGGTTGTTCTTTTTAGGGCAATAGCGTGCATTATGCGGTCCATCGCATATAAGGCATCCCTTATAGGGCTCGTTAGCAATCTGGAGTGGTTTTCTGTTATCATCTTTTCGAAATTGATTGTTATTGTTGATGGGTCTGTCTCCCCCACCTTTAGTATTGTTAGGTTCTGATCTTGGTGATCGTGTTTCATTACGATCATGCAAACTTTCAGCAGCAATGATGGCTGATGATAAATCTTGAACGTTACGACGTTCTACTTCGTTTTTCGCCCAAAATTGTAAGCCATCAATGAAGAATGCCATTGAGTCTCTGGGCGATATATCCGGAATTTCAAGCATAAGAGTTGTAAATTCATTTATGTATTCTTTGATAGTGCCCTTTTGCTTGAGATTACGAAGTCGAATTCTGGCTTCGTAGTCAGCGTTTTCCGGATAAAATTGTTTCTTGATTTCCTTGACGAAATCAGCCCAAGTTGAGATGGTGCACGTACCTTGATCAATTTCCTTGTGTTTGCGTCGCCACCATAATGCAGCCGTGTCTTTTAAGTAGAGAACCACCGTCTTGATCTTCTTGGCATCATCTATGATGTCAACACCATCAAAGTATTGCTCTATTTCCCAAAGGAAATCGTCCACCGCCCGTGCCTCTCGTTTTCCAACGAAGGGTGTTGGTTGGGGGACTTTAACCTTTGTGGAAGGGACGATTGAGTTGTCACCGCTGTTTACTAAGGCTCGTTTGAGGATACATACCTCGTTCTGAAGCTCTTTGTAGCTGTCGTGACATGCTGTGATTTCTTTTTCATAATCATCCTTGAGTTGAACCAGCTCCTTTGTAAACTTTTCTGTTAACTCTTTTCGCATAATGGCAATTGCAGTTTTGAAGGCGTCGTGTAACTCTTCCAACTCGCCTCCCAAGCGTTCTAGTTGTTGTAGTGATTCTCCAACATGCTCTTTAAAGGTGTCGAATTCAGCCTTTAATGTTTCAACATTAGTGTTGCAATCAGCCATTGAAGTTTCAACATCTTCAATACGTTTGTCCAAGCCTGCAACCAGGTCCTTGGACGTTTCTCGGTTCTTTCTGTCACCTTTGCGAGTAGTCTCGCGTCCACGGTTCTCGTCTCCTGTAGCAAGGTTCGTAGGTTTTGTTGATTCGGAAGCCATCCCAATGAATTGTGTTTCGCTCTGATACCACTTGTCACGGAGTAAACCTTCTAACTCACGTGCGGCACTTAGATTGGTTCTAAGTTCAGCCTTAGTATCGCGAATGGTTGTGTGTGGGCAGCGGAAGTCTTGGTTTTGTAGAACTTAGATCACAAGTCTACAAAGAAAAGATGTTTTATTACAAGAGTAAGTATTACAATGCTTTGATTACAAGAGCTTGGTTGGTTTCAAATGAGTCATCCTACCTCTATTTATACTAGTTAGGAGGATCTAGAGTTATCTTAACCTAGATCCTTCCATATATATTCTAGATACTTCCTGGATAATATCTTAGTCCTTTCATGATGCTTCAAGGTTGATCTAGAGTCTTCTTTGCTGGTCATTATTGGGTAGAATTTCTAGTCCGTTCTAGAATGTTCCGGGCTCTTGAAAGATGGTTCCATGTATCAACATTTGTTAGTTTTATCCGATGACTTCTGATAGGTCCTAACACATCTTGAATAGTGTGGAAAGTTCCGGAATCTTGGTGTAGCGACTTGAAATTTAGGCGGGACGTGACACATTGCCCTCTTGTGTGATGATTTTATATCTTTTTCGACTCCACATTTTTCTCTAGGACAAGTCGAATATATACATTGATTTTTTTTATAATTTTTTTTAAAATAAAATGAACTTTTATTTTCAATACTCTAAAACTTGCTAAGTTACATCAAAACAGAAGGTAGTTTATGCGCCGCCACCCCATTCTGAATTGCAAATCCTAGTCTACCAAATACAAAGCCCTGTTGTGGATAACCCGTTGGACCCTGGTCAAGAAACGAATAGCTTCTGGTGCTAGGGAGCCAAATGTATCAAAGGCCAAGGGGACAAAGACATGTTGGTTCTCTGCACAAGCTTTAGCGTGTTTATCCACTTTCTTCGATTCCGCCTTTCTTGATGCTTGTCCAGCTACAAAACCGTTTTCCCTTAAACCAACCAAAGGAGATACCCCTGTCAGGCCCACACAACCATGCTTCCCTCCAGCCCAACCAAAGACGAGCAGATCCGCAGAGTGGATTTCCATTCCACAGGGTCCGTTAGAAAATTCACCGGGGCTTCCTTCTTAGCAGAAATCTCAGCTCTTCTCAAGATGTCCCATAAAACGTCTCTCACCCAGTCATGCCGGTATTTGAAATCAGGAAGCTCTTTGCAATGAACTGCGTGTTTCCCGTATTTATCCATACAAGCCAAAACCACCCCCAGTTTGAATTTTCTGAATTTTACACCCTATAACTTTGCCACCAACCAAAACACCCTCATACTTTGAGATTGTACACTTTCACCCCCTACATTTTTATTTTTTATGAAATGTCATTTTCACCCCTTTAGTTTCTAACGTTTCAAGTTCACCCTCATATTTACAGTTTTTTACTTGAAAAAAACGATTTCCTCGCTGCTCATTTATATATGTGTCAGTATACCAGTAAAGTCAAATATAAAATCCGTCTTTAGTTTCTAGCAATTCAAGTTCACCCCGTATTTCCATTCTTTTACTTAAAAAAATGATTTCCTTACATGTTTTTTATGTATGTGTCGGTATAATTTCACGTTTTGACCTAAAGTTTTCGAAAATGATTCAGATTAAATATAATACATTTTCATGCTTATTTTATGTACAATTTAAGCTGGTCTACGTATTGACGTAAATAAAAAAACATTGTGCTTATTTTTATGTATGAAACCTAAAGTGTACGGAAATGAGTCGTGTCAGATATCATACGTTTTTATGCTTTTTTTTATGCACCGCTTAAGTTGCTCTGTGTTTTGAAACGATTTCCTTATGTGCTTATTTTTATATACGTTCGATCAAATATAATATGCCTTCATGCTTATTTTTCTATACAATTTAAGCTAGTCTACGTGTTGACGTAAATAAAAAAACGCTATTTCCATACGTACTTATTTTTATATACAAAACCTAAAGTTTCCGGAAATGATTTGGGTCATATATAATATGTTTTTATGCTTATTTTTATTTACGGTTTAAGTTGGTCTACGTTATGGGGTAGATTAAAAAAGTACATTATTTTCTTACATGCTTATTTTTATGTACGCGTTGGTATGAATTCACGTTTCGACGGTTTTTTTTTTTCTGGAAACGAGTTGGGTAAGATATAATACATTTTCATATTTTATGTTTCTTCAGTTGGTGGTGTAGTGGTTAGGTTGAACCCATTAAATAAACCAACCCGGGTTTGATCCCATTTCTTTTATACGACATAAATTCGATTTACTTTAGTTTTTTAACCAACCGTAATGCTTTTATAGATTACATTTAGTTATATCGAATATGTTGAACACGTGTTTTTACATGGGTGACACATTACATGACACTCTGATTAATCCATTCGACCCTTGCGATATACCCGCGCCGCAATGTGCGTGACTATTATTGCTAGTTTTACTTAAGTAGGTAACAAATAAACAAACACATTAAGCACCAACTAAACAAAACGAAACTAAAAAATTACTTATTAAACAAAATTTGGCAAGAAACAGTTAGTTAACAAAATTTTACTAAGCAAGAATAAAATGCATATATACTTCATTTCATTAAAAAAAACATGCATACTAGAAATATCATTTTATACTAGTGGGGTGCCCGCGCGATGCGGCGGGAACACAACACTTAAAGGTTGAGTCGAGCTAAGGCTAGCTTGAGCTTGACTTGTACTTCCTACCGAGTTGGCTTGGGTTGACTCTAATTTAAAATCAAACTCGAATCTTAAACTCGAGCTCGGCTTGATCAAAAATCGAGTTGGCTTGCTTAACTTGATTTGGTTAGACTTTGCAACTAATTTATCATGAGGGTCAAACATATAAATTATTCTTGCCAAAAGGCTAAAATTAAAATTTTACTTAATTAGCCAAAGGACCATGTGTGTATATTACACAATTTTTTAACTCTTGTAAGGGCTTATGCGAACGGACTCTTTCATAGGAAACCGATACCTACCTTTTAATCTCTATTAATGTTTTGTTTCAAACATAAGTTGATAATTATGTACATAACAAATAATGAACTTCGATGTCTGCATTTTTGTTTAACGAAGAAGAAGTTGAGCCAATTTGGTTGAATGTCTGTTTATGTTTACCTGAGATCCAGGCCGATGTTTGAATTGTTCCACCCATGTCGTATGTTGACCCAACGTGGGCTGGGTTACCTCTTGGGCCATCACCTATAATGCAACCTTTACCTATGCTTATCATAATATATCTAACCAAGTATTATAGTTTATGAGTTCTAAAAAAGGATGAAGATTATCAAACAGTTATAAGCTGTAAGAGTTAACAATTTATGAAAAAATGTAGAGTAATTAGAGGGTTATAGGTGCTTTATGCTACGTTAATAAGATATATTAATATTATATACAGTAAAACTTGTGGACTTTCTAATCATTTCTTTATATAAATAAAATATTAATTTTATTTGGTAATCTAAACCTAGATACGCAATGTGTATAGCATTTACATAGAGTTAGTATTGTCATGTATTTATTATTGTTATTTTGTTAACCTAATAACCTGTTCACTTCAATATAATTAGTCTTGCTTTTGTTTTGTTTTGTTCTCTGTATATGACATGACGAAGAGAGCGTATGTAGGAAATTATAGTAACTTTTACTCGTAATAAATGTAATGAATACAAGGAAAGTTAATGCATTTGGTTTTGTAACAATAACATGGAAGCCATCCGTGTTGTGACGATATAGTTCGAATGGATGTGAATTAGATTAGAGATTCAAATTACAACATCAAACTACCATAAACTGTCCTAGATTCTAGAGTCCATTGTCACCAACATACATGCGAAATCAAACAAACAACGAGCTTAATCATATTACAAAACGAGAGTGCTTTTATTTGTGTTAAGTCATTGACATGTTTCATGATGCACGGATTTTCCATCGTTGTCCAAAATTTCCCTTGTAATACACTCTGTTTCACGTCCTGCGTGTTTCTCGTTTAAGCTATATCTCAATGGGGAATATGAGTTGTTAAAGTTTATCACAACATGCTACCATTTCATGTATTCTCAATGGTTATTCCTAGTAACCACTATACAAGGTATGTAAATATAAGAACAAAGATTATACAGAGAAAGATAAGATGAAAAATGAGAGAGCTCTTTATCAATGAGTTATACCAAATACAATAAGCCTATATTTATAGAGATACAACATTAATACAAACTTAATGGTATATGGGAGTTAGAATATAAATAGTCACCATTATATCAAACTCTTTATACTAATTTTTAAATCAATGAGTTATACCAAATACAATAAGCCTCTATTTATTGAGACATAACATTAATATACAAACTTAATGGTATATAAGAGTTAGAATATGTATAGTCACCATAATATATATATTTATAACAAAGAAATATAAATTATATAAACTAATCCTCTTAGCGGTAGCAAAAAAAATGCCTCATTTACTCATGGTTAATGATAATTTACTCCAAGCAAAGATTTAGGAACAAGTGGTAGGTACGAGCATAGAAAGTTTCATCCCACACACTTGTCTGGTTGGGATAAATAATGAGTGCTAAAATCCCTAAAGATGATCTTGAACTCTACCTAGATAACACACAACTCTTTTTACTAATTTAGAAAGAATGTAACTACCTTAGATAATATAGATTAATGGTTTTTATATATATTCTTAGAACTTACTGTTTAATGTAAATACTACATTTGATCTTAATGTTTTTTTTTTTTTTTTTTGTATTCTCAAAACTTCATATTTTTTTATTTTAATTTGTTTCAATGAGCATACAACTCTTAGGCTTCTACGGTTACAAAGCAAGGAAAAGAATTAAAGCAATTCAATAATCTTAATGTCAAGTAATGCAAAATTAATATGATCATAATGTATATTAAATAATTATTCATTATTCAATTTAATATTTATATGAAAAGACAATTTTGCCCCTTTAAGATTTGAAACAAGAAAAACATTAAAGCACTCTTATGACTAACCACATTGTGCATACCTCAAAAACATTACCAGGCCACTTTGTTTTAATTCTTTAATGAAACGTCAACCCACGCATCAATAAATGGATCTTATGACAACAAATGCCGTTAGTTTGAAGCAGATATTATAAATCATTTTCTAAGGACTTCTTAAAATTTAAGAGGTATAAGTTTGATTCCTTATGTTACAACACACAATGCATATAATAACTACTTTTTAAGGGTAAAATTGTCTTTTAAACACCATATTTAATCAAAAGATAATCAAGAGTCATGAGATGTTTATGTGACCACATGACATTCAATCCTACAATTATTTTAAAGACATTAAAATAGAACACATATAAAAAATAATTCATAATGTTACATGTTTTGTTATAATCTTTATATAGAATTTGATACTTTATAGAAGTTAAAAGTTTTATAAACCTGATAATACTATATAGAAATTGAGTAATTAATAATGAAAGCCATGTTTTAATCATGAGGTAACGATTTGAATTATGAAATTATTAGGTATGTATGGCTAATCTTATCTGAACTATACGGTCATTGGATTCTATGATCGGAGAAGAAATATTATGTTTATAATGAATTTCGAACAAAGATATTAATAAATATTCATATAAAAGGAGTGGACAATAACAGAAAAATAAATTAATTAATAATAGTGGGTTCAAGTCCATATTTCCAGCTCAAGTAAAATTTTCGGTTATTTATTGAAAATCAGTTGGATTGATGTTCATAACCGATTAACCAAACTGGAGCAAATGAATAATTGAAACCAATCGTTTTTGAAATATCTTAATCAAAAGTTTTGGCTATGGCTCGAAACCGAGATAAACCGAACAACTTGTACACAGCCTTAAAATCACCAATTAGAGTGTTGTGATCTCCGCTGCAACGCGCGAGCACCCCACTAGTATTTGTAAGCCACAAAACCACCTCTTTAGTTATAATACTAGGTTAGAGTCCCGTGGGGACCCACGGTTCACCCGAAAATAAATGAAAAAAAAATGTAGGAAAATAAGAATTGTATTATGCAATTTGATTTGGTTGCTAAATGTTTGATGATGCAATATGTATGAATTTTGATGTTAAATGCAAAATGTCATTTAATGTTTAATGTAACGAAATGATGGATATATCGAGTAATTAAAGTTTAATTTGACAACTGCAAACTACATAGCATACTATCACAATATCACACATTACATCATTTGGGTAATATCTATATTCTAATCAATGGGAATGATGGAGCTACACATTGGAGTCATGGAATTAGAAGCACTGATGGAGTGATGTGGATTTAACACCAATGGGAAAGTAACTTTGAGGATAAATGCCTCTGTTATATATTTTTTATTTTGTTTTGAGCTTACTATACTTCATTATTATGATGAATAATTTTAAATAAATCATCACCTTTTCTTTATGAAACAGAGGAAGCTGCACTTATGGAACTCCCTAATTAGATGGCTTATATAACTACATCTGATACGAGTGTAAATCTCATACAATATTCGCCGTGTTATGTTATCTTGACATATGATAATGTATAGAAAATTAGAAATACTTGGTCTTTTGAAGGGGCGCTGTGTCATTACTTAATTATTTTCTAAATCGGATTAACGCCGCCGCAACGCGCGGCTGGATAAAAACCTAGTTCATTTAATTTGCATTGTATTTAATAAACGTGGGCACACATAAGTTGTATGTATGACATGAAATGTTCACTTTGTTTGTTAGGTGTTGAGTTAAAAAAAATACCAACAAAAAGAAAATGTCAAGGATTTGGATGTCGTTTTCAATTGGCAATACCTATAGATTGGTAAATATGGTTTAATTTCATGTTGTTTACAGGGCGAAGTGACCCCACGTATTGTTTTTTACATAGCATGTATATAAACGAAATATGAACCATATATATGTTATGTAACTTATCCCTTTTAATTTCTTTTTTCATGAGTTAGAAGAAGTGCAAAGGACTTTCAAAGTGAATTATGACGGTAATAAAATATCATGATGATGGACATTGAAGAATTATCATTAACAAAAAGAAAATGTCAAGGATTTGGATGTCGTTTTCAATTGGCAATACCTATAGATTGGTGAATATGGTTTAATTTCATGTTGTTTACAAGGCGAAGTGACCCCACGTATTGTTTTTTACATAGCATGTATATAAACGAAATATGAACCATATATATGTTATGTAACTTATCCCTTTTAATTTCTTTTTTCATGAGTTAGAAGAAGTGCAAAGGACTTTCAAAGTGAATTATGACGGTAATAAAATATCATGATGATGAACATTGAAGAAAATGTCAAGATATGTTTAGGCGATTGAGTGGGATGAGAGCAAATTTAACAAATTTTGCCTCATACCTAGCCATACATATAACATCATTCTCACCTATAATATTACAAGACAATAATAAACTTCATTGCAGTACAAAATAAAGTAACTATAAATGTCTATATGATTTCATGAATTACTTGGTTTAATTAATGCCAACCTTTAAGGACTGGTTGCAACATAGCCCATTGCAGAGACCAGCTGAAACTAAATCATGTGAGGGTAATCTGTAAAGAAAAAATATAACATAGTTACATGATTCTTTGTATATTAACATACAATAATGTAAAAATATATAAACCATCGACAGTGAAGCGCCCTCTTTTTTCATATATTTGAGACATGTTAAGGACTCAATTGATGGTCTATTGAGATGGCCAAGATCGGAAATTGTTTGACTTGGTTCTTGGCCAAGCATCATGATTTGAGAGCAACGTTTTCATAACCGAACCGGACATAAATCGGTCTATTTTATACGGATAGGAAATAATGTTTGCATACCAAGCTCTAATGAAATGCCATAGTGAAGAAAAATGAAAAATAAAATGAACGATACGGTAAGGAACCTGTGATGATAGAAGGGTTTTGAGGTGAGAAAACAAAGAATTAGATTTGGTGATTTATGTGGTGATTCTTGTTGTTGTTGACCCCACATAGATAATATATAGATATATAAGAGGAAGGAGTTACTAATGAATTGATGATGATAATGATGATGAAAGGTTGATGATTAAGAGAGGTTGATGATTATAAGGGGTTGAAATGTCTCACATTTAAGATGCATCATAGGTTGTATTTTGTGTTCTAAAAGTTGGACATGAGGGTAGAATTGGGATAAGATTTTAGGATGTGAGGTATTGGACTATGCTAAATTTACCATTCTACCCTTCTAAGTGTCTTAAATGTTCATAAAGTTTCAATTATACCCTCATTATATAAGCATAATTCAATTGTACATATTGCTTTAATAGTTGAATGCTTGACAAAATTACAATCTTGGTTATCACTCCTCCTTAATAAGATAATATAAATATATAAACGAAAGAAGGGACCATTTCTTTTAAAGATTCTTCCAGAGAGAGAGAGAGAGATCAATTTCATGTGCTTTTGTTTTGAGGGGGACGACTTGAGGATAGGTCACTTGATCGTATGAAAATGACCGTTCGTTAGATTTTCTATTTGTTTTGTTCTTTCAATTGACAAACAATGTTTCTAATAAGTAATGACCATCTTTTTATTAAGGTTAAATATTTAAGACTCACTATTGTGGCTTAGGCCATGGGGTATACTCTAACCATCTTTAACTCCACCTAGATTCCACATCCTTCATTTTGTCTCTTTTCACACTAGCTCACTTCAAGGAAATGGTTTAACGCCCCTTAACTCTACCTCATCCCTTTACTTTCTCTCTTTTAAGTCATGTTAACATGTTAACTTAGTGACAATTTAATGCTCCTTAACATGGGAAGGGAGTGGTGCACAATAAAAGTTAACATGCCATGTCACTGTTAACACTTTTGGTGTGAAGGTATACCCCATGGCCTTAACTGAGCGCACACGCTATCCTTTAATATTATGACAACTCTTTTAATTCTGTTGTGGCTTAAAATGGGAAGTGACTTTTTCTATTTTTTTTAACTTTATTATTTAACATTTTAATTAAAAGACAAATTAAATAATAGAACATAAAATATTAAAATTAACAAAAAAAAAAAAAACAATACACATCATTAATAAAAAAAAAACTAATAAAACTACTAGTTATTCTTTTGCTTGTCTTCAAATTCCTTTGCGGTACACTTCTATTCTCATTCAAGTATTGTTCGACGACTAATGATGAGGTTGCTAAAGTCCTTTGTGCTAAAGTCTTTCGTAAGAAAGTCCATGCTCCTCATTCTTATTTTAGAAACTTTCGCTTGCGCCGTCATCTCCATAGTACTTATTTTGCTAATCTCCGTCGAGAATTCGGCATCGGCTTTATTAACTTGTTTTTCCCATGTCCCTTCCAACTGGTCTACGTGGAGACGAGTCAACAACCTCTTCAACGTTTAGGTCTATCCCCACATGAGCATCCGAGCTTGAACAGGAGACGAACCCACCCGAAGAAGTAGTTTTCTTCCACTTTGAGCCTCCTTCGCTCATTTCTTCGACCGTAATTAGCTCGACCCATTTCGAGCAATTGTGAAGAATTCTCCACAAGTAGTACTCATCCCACGTTTTCGTGGTCTTGTATTTGCGAAAAAACTCTTGCTTCCATTCATCGCAAGTAAAATTGTAGACTTCAAGATCGCCAATACCACTTGCTCGCATTCGGTTACTATTCCTATTATGAATATTCGTAAACAAGCCCACATACTTGAGAATTTCGGCTCACCGGCCGAATATTATATCGGGAGAACGAGATTCACTCCCCACTTCTTTATAGAAAACGTCGCAGATTTTTTTCCAAAACACTTTCGCCTTTTGATAGTCCTCTACAAAAATAATAAAAAATAATTAAAAAATTATTTAGGAAACAAAAAAAACAATATATACATAAAAAGTATATACCGGCATGTCGATCTTCGGAAATTTCAATCCAATCACGACACAACACTATTTTCTCTTTTGTCCATAGCGTCGCTTGTCGTTTTGGACGTGTATCTTGTTCGGCCGTTTGGGTCGGCTTTCTTGATGTTCCACCCCTCCCGCCCTTCTTTTGTCCACGCTTTTTTGGGCTCACATCTTGTGATGGTTGTGTATCCGAAATAACAAAATCCGGAGATGGGGGTTGCATTTGGCTAAGGTTTTGGTCAAATTTCGTGTTCGTACCAAACTCGTCTTCCGTCATGAATTCCAAAGCCGGTGAGTAACAACCTTCCCACAACGTATTTTCAATTTTCAGTATAAAGATGTTTTTGTAGTAGTTTTGTAGTTTGATGTTTGAAGTTTGAGTGTTTGTGAGTTTGTAAATGATTTAGATGGTTTTTATAAAGTTTAAAAATGTTTTTTATAGCCAAAAACTAGCTGTCGGCAATGGTCAACATGCAGTCAACGGTTAATTTCCTCACGCTAGCCCACCCGAGTTGAGTAGCGTGTGTTCGCTCACAGGCCATTTCACGTGGCCACGTTGTGGTGTTCGCGAGCCACGTGGATCGAACCCTCACTCGTGCCAGCCCGCTCGCGACTCACAACAGATAGTTACTAATGGTGAGGGTTCAAATGTCCTGGTTATAAAAGAATGTGTAATTTAATAGTAGAGTGTGAGTTGTTCTAAAAAAAAGTCAAAATTTTAAATTATACATGGACTTTTAGGGCATGTTTGGGTGTCCATCTCCTTAACTCCTTCTACCTTCTTTTCTTTTTAATCCAAACTCACAATTTCGAACTTATGACTTTTCTCCTTTTCAAAGCACAAAACCTCCTAAAAACTTCTTTTCAAACTATTACTCAAACACTTTTTTTTTTTTTAACTTTTGACTTCTTGAATAAGTTATAAGTCAAAAGAAGGTGAAAAATGGAGAGCTAAACATGCTCTTAAAACGGCATTGGAGAAAACTCTTTAGGCACGATCGTACAAACCTTAGTGCAATGGGTGTACAAAATTAGTGTGGACCCGCTGGTTGCCGCACAATCCATAGTGCGTACTTGCGGTGGTAACTGATTTAGAAAAATAAAAAATTATTATTACATTTTTATTTAATATATTTTTAATACAAGTTTATTTGAATAATTTTTAGTATAAAAAATATTTTAAAAACAAATTTTAATTAATTAAAATTCTTTGTTTAGTGAATCGACTAACATCAACGACGCACAGAGGTGTGGGTATGCGGCACCTTTCCAAATGGAGGCTTTTAATTGGTGGTCAACCCTCTCAACACAAACCCACCCTTAGCCCTCGTTAAGCCACTCACAAACCCATGTTTGGCGTCTTTGCGGCGGTGGTCCGGCTTTAACGAGTTGATGTGGTCGGGGTGTGAAACCACACCGTCCAGCCTAACATGCAATATTGTTTTCCAAATTTAAAATATAATAATTTTAAATTAGTAGTTAAAATTTGAACATAATTAACTATCATGCAACTCTTGGTTGTGAGGGGTTGCCACTATAGCAATTTTTACAATCCATGACTTGCGTATGATACCGACTGTTGATGCACAATTAATTCCCAAATTTAACACCAATCCGCCGCTTCATTTTGGTTTGTGTCTCAATGATATTGTAGTTATTTTGTGCAAGTTATTGATGCCATATCTCTGCCTTTTCACGTTTGAGTTACAAGTTCTCAATGACGAGCACTTCCGGCTCATCCAAGAGATGTGATGGGATGTTTATGGTTGTGATTGCGATGTTGCCTTCATCTGAGTTAGGTGATGATGATTTTGCTATCTGTGAAGCAACTGTGATGCTTGAAAACGGAAACTAGATAAATGCAGCCATGAATCTGAGCCCCGTCTTATCTTAACAGTTGCATTGTTGTGTTTAGAAAAGCTATGTTGCTTACATTTTGTATACAACTGTGTTCTTGCAGCGAAGCGCGAGGTGTAATACTAAAATTATAGAAAGGTTTAAAAATAATTAAACAATTGTTTCCTATACGTTTTTGTTATAAAAAGCACCTATTGTTAAGGGCCTACACTATGACCATACGGTGTGGGGCGTGGGAGGGAGTGAAGCCCCTCCACGCCCTCGCATATGGTGGAGTTATATTGGCGTGGGGAATCCGACGTGCGTTGGGTAAAATGGTGTGGTGACGTGGTGGTGCTCTGTTGTATGGTCAACCTAGCCATTTCTAATAGCTACTTTTATAAACCCGTTAAACTATAACCTATTCAATGTATATAGCTCCACACAAATACCTATTTCCACTCTCAAATTCCCATTGCTAACAAAAAGGCAAACATAAGGTTCATCATCATCGCTGTGTAGGATTATGTAAATATAGAGTTAGAAATGTGTTGTACGCGCACATTATTTTACACAA
Source organism: Ambrosia trifida (assembly GCA_028751855.1). Taxonomy (NCBI): domain Eukaryota; kingdom Viridiplantae; phylum Streptophyta; class Magnoliopsida; order Asterales; family Asteraceae; genus Ambrosia; species Ambrosia trifida. Next base: position 195,936,422 of record CM054122.1, on the reverse strand, counting down.
CATGATTTTGGAGGATGATTGACGCACAATTTGCTAATACTATGACTCTATGAGGAGGATACGCAACCAAATAATGAAGACATCAGTGATGAAGCGAGACAATTAAACGAGCGTGCAATTTATAATAGACAAATGCATCACGATCTTCGAGCGGATTTGGTTGCACAAATTTTGAATCTTCCATGATATAACGACGATGAATAGGATGATAATTAAAATATGTATTTTTTTTTTATTTTATATTTTTTAGTAGAATTGTTATTGATATAATAATGTTTTTTTCTTACTTTAGTTTATTTATTTTTTAAAAGGAAAAAAAAAAGCAAAAACACGCCCTCCTCAACGCTCCATCATCTCGTGGTATTTTTGTCTTCGAGGGAAAATCTTCCTCTACTGAAGTTGTTATCACGTGTCGCTTCACAACCATTTTCAATTTTCACCAATTGAATAGCCTAAGATTTGTACTGCCCCGTGTCATAGTTAAAGTGCATGTTCATTATGTATATTTTGAACATTTTCCCTTCTTTTAAACTAAATTGGTATCGTAACAAAATAAAATATGACAATTAACAATTTTATACTTTTAGACTAAGGGGCACATATTTCGCGTCTCGAGCCGGGCACCTTAATTTTCAGGACCGGCCCTGAACATCGGTACCGGCATAGGTATTGAAAATAAACAACAACCGAAAAAGCGGGTACCGAATTTATCAATTCAGTACTATGTGTGTACGTTGCCGAGATTCATTCCAAATTTTAAGTATCTAATTTTGATGATTTTTTTTTAATATAGCAAGCTACTTTTCATATCCATGAAACAAATTAATTTTGGTGGGTTTTTTTTTTTAATCTGTTTTTAAGTATTATTTAATTTAGTTTTACTTTACATATGTTTATTATTCTATCAGTATTTAAAAAAACAAGAATAATCACTGTTTTGAAAACCGGACCGGACCGGCCGGTCGGACCGGTCGGACCGGGCTCCGGGGCCTGGACCGGTCCGGTTCGGGTAGTCGGACCGTTTTGCAGTGAACCGGGGGTCGGACCGGTGAACCGGCCGGTCGGACCGGTGAACCGGCCGGTCGGACCGGAAAACCGGCCGGTCGGACCGGAAACCGGACCGGTCGGACCGGATTTTTTAATTTTTTTTAATTTTTTTTAATTTTTTTTTGTTTTTTGGGCCGGTTCGTCGAACCGGTCGAACCGGTCGGACCGGTCGAACCGGTGAACCGGCCGGGGGTCCGGTTCGACGTCCGGTCCGGTTCTGAAAACCTTGAGAATAATACTATATAATTGTTGTTGATTTACAAAAATAACCCCACCAACCATGTCATACGGGTTTATAGGGGTAGAGCAATATTGTCATTGGGAGAGATATGATAAAGTTAAGTTGCTGCAAAAAAGGGTTGGTGTAATGTAAAAAGTGAGAGTTGATGGTATATTGGTAATTAATAGGGAAGTGGAGGGTCTTGTGTGTCGGGGAAAACAAGCGACTGTAGTGTTAAATGCATCCATAGAAATTAGAATGTGTGGTGGGTACATGAACACGAACATGGGCAGCGCCAAACACGCAGGCTTCCATCGTTTATGCTTTTACTATATTCATTGACAGGCGCGTGCCCTACCAGTATTGTCTGTGGCCAGTGGCTGCAACAGATTTTTTTTTTTTTTTTTTTTCTAACGGTCAGCAAAACTTCTTCGAAAAAGCTAACATATTAGGTTGTGTGTAGTGGGGCTTTATGGCTCTCACCATAGGGCGCTTTGGATCCCATAGCGCCGGGTACCCCGCCCTCCAGGCGCTATGGGAGCGTTTCGGGCTTCCACGGACCACGTTATATACATAACGAGAGATTTCACACTGGAAGTGGTGATATAACCGTTGGAATCTGACCGTTTAAAATGGTCATATCATTAAAAAAAAAAAAAAAAAGCCTTATATATATGTATATATATATCACAAACAAATCACCATTTAACTTCTACATTATAAAAAAAACCCAATCTTCTTATAAAAAATCACCATACCACAATGTCGTCTCCTCCCTCCGAAGATTCGTTTACCGATCTTTATCAAAGGTTTTTTCATGACGACGATGCGGAAGAGGAAGAAGTGATTACGAGTGCGGTTACGCTAGCGATAAACGCCGTGCAACATGTAAATAATCCCCCCCGCCCGAGATTGACTAAGGAATATATACAGCGAGACCGTGTATCCGCAAATGAGCGCTTCATAAATGATTATTTCAATCCTTCGGCGGTTTACGACCCTGATATGTTTAGGCGACGATTTCGGATTAGTAAAAGGTTATTTTTGCGCATTACCGAATATTTAGAGTCAAGCTATGACTACTTTAAGCAAAAACCCGACGATAGAGGGTGTTTAGGATTCCCCCCAATTCAAAAGGTCACTTCCACGTTACGTGTACTCGCCTACGGGAACGCATACGATATCAATGACGAGTATTTGAAGATGGCGGAGAAAACCACACGCGATACCTTGGAATATTTCACCTACGGTATATTTACAACTTTATATATAATTATAATTAGTAGTTACATTATATATATATATATATATATACGTATATATTTATTTTAGGTATGTGCCAATTATATGGAAAACGATACTTGAGAAACCCGACATGGAACGACCCTCAACAACTATACGAAGTGCATTTACAAAAACATGGCATACCCGACATGATTGGTAGTATAAACTGTCGTCAATGGCGGTGGTATAGTTGTCCAACCGCATGGCGATGTCAACATACACACGGTGACCAAAAAGGACCAACGTTGGTTTTACAAGTTGTTGCCTCATGAGACCTTTGGGTTTGGTCGGCCTTCTTTGGTCTCGCCGGGTGTATGAACGACATAAATACTTTTCAGTTTTCGTCATTGCTAGAGTCTTACATTGGCGGAACAATACAGAAAGCTGGGTTTTATGCAAATAATAATTGCTGCGAGCATAGATACTACTTGGCGGATGGTATATATCCGGATTATTCAATGCTCGTCAAAAGGTTTTCTCAAACACTCGATGAAAAAAGACAATATTTTAAAAGACTTCATGAGTCCGCAAGACAGGACATCGAAAGGTGTTTTTGGGTTCTTCAACAACGATGCCATTTTGTTAGAAATCCTTATCGTATACGGAAAAAAGAAAGAATTAGAATGGTGATGCATGCTTGTATCATAATACATAATATGATACTTGAAGACGAAGGAAAAGCACTATGCCAAAACCATTTTCCGGAAGATGTTGTTTATTGGACGCAAGCGACAATTGAGCAGAGAATGCAAAACAGTACCATGTTGCGTTCCAAGGATATACATAACGCGTTGAAGGCGGATTTGGTCGAGGAAACATGGGCGATTCGCCCGACTCAAAACAACGACGAAGAAGACGAAGAAGAACAAGAAGAAGACGACAACGAGTAGTATTTGTATATTTTTTATTATTTATAATTTTTTTATTTAATGAAATATTATTTAGTATTTAAATTTTTTATTTTAATAAAAATAATAATAACTAAGCAATGATTACCCAATCATTTATAAAGCCCCATAAAGCCAACACTCACTAAACACATATTTTCTCATAAAGCCTCATAGAGTCACTGCTAACACTTTATAATATTTTAATCATATATGCTTGGACTTTCCATATAGAACAAGATTTTTGGATAAGTGTATAGCAGAACGATTGTCACACCAAATAACAGTAGCCTCTTCTTGACTGACTTGTAGATCAGACAAAATCCTCCTAAACCATATTCCTTGACAAGCTGCACTAGTAGCTGAAATATACTCAGCTTCCGTACTTGATAATGCAATTGAGTTCTGCTTCTTTGTGTACCAGAAAATAGCTCCACTACCAAGATTAAACTCATTAGCTGACACACTCTTCCTATCATCCAAACATCCTGCCCAATCATTGTATGTATATCCTTGCAGTTTTACTTTCCTATTCTTCTCATAATGCAACCCGTAATCCAAAGTGCCAACCACATACCTGAAAATTCCTTTTGCAGCACCAAAGTAAGTCTTGTTGGGCTCCTGCATATACCTTGATAACACATTCACTGCAAAACTTATGCCTGGCCTTGAATGTTGAAGATACATGAGTCCTCCTATCAAACTTCTATAGACTATTGCATTAGCAGCTTCATCACCATCACCATCATCCATCTTATGCTTCTCACTGGTATTCATAGGAGTTCCTTCTTCTTTACAACCAATCATCCCAAACTTCCTAAGGAGCTCTTCAACATACTTGCTTTGACCCACAAAGATTTTGTGATTATCTGGATGCACTTCTAATCCAAGAAAGAACTTTAGAAGTCCCATGTCTATCATCTCAAACTCACTCATCATTCCTCTTTTAAATTCTTGCACTAGCACCTGATTAGCACTAGTGTAAATGATGCCATCAACATACAAACAAACATATACGAAACCTGAGCCTTCCATCTTCTTGGCATACAATGTGAGCTCATTGTAGCTTCTAGAAAAAACCATTACTGATAAAATAATCATCAATTCTTGAATACCAAGCCCTAGGGGCTTGTTTAAGGCCATACAAAGCCTTGTGCAGCCTATAAACTTTCTATTCTTGATTCATTACTTCAAAACCTCTTGGCTGCTCAACATAAATTTCTTCATTTAGATTGCCATTCAAGAAGGCTGATTTAACATCGAGTTGATAAACCAACCATCCTTGAGCAGCAGCTACAGCTAGAACTGTTCTCATAGTTTCAAATCTTGCCACGGGAGCAAAAGTGTCTTGAAAATCTATTCCTTTATTTTGTGAGTAGCCATTGGCCATAAGTCTGGCCTTATACTTCAAAATCTTTGCATTTGGACCCAACTTTTTCTTGTAAAGCCACTTTAGTCCCACAACATTCTTGTTGACAGGAGCATTAACAAGTTCCCAGGTTTTGTTCTTCTCAATACATTTGATCTCTTCAACTATAGCCTCTCTCCATTCCTTTTTAAGAACTGCATATTCAAAAAACATAGGATCACTTATGTTCAAGGCAAATTCACATACTAGATATTCTTCCATGGGAGTTGTCTGTTCATAAATCTCATTTAGAGGCGGCTTGGTCTTTATGAGAAATGAGGCTGCATCCACTGTAGAATCCACTCCAGTATTCATAGTGGCATTTGAGTGTATTGAAACACTTTGATGACTTGAACTTGAAGCACCATCTGTGTTGTTTACAACACTAGCAGATTCAGATTAATTTTCACCGTCAGGGGTAGAATTGTCATTTCCCATATCCAGTAACTCATCAAAGACACTTAAGTCCCATAAGTGCTTGTTTTGATCATTCTTTACCTTGCTCCAATCCCACTCCATATCTTCAAAACACTTAATATCCCTTCTTGTAATGATCTGCTTGTTCAAGGGATTGTATAACCTGTATCCCTTTGTTGGAGTAGAACCACCAATCAAAATGCATTTTGCTGATGTAGCTTCAAACTTTGGCTTCATCAGACCTGGTTTTAGACCATATGCAATGCTTCCAAATTCTTAGATCCTCTAATTCAGGTTTCTCTCCTGTCCACATATCAATTGGTGTTTTGGCATCTAAGGCCTTAGTGGGTGACATGTTTAAAATGTGGACAACAGTAGTAACAGCTTCTGCCCAGAAGTAACTGGGCAGATTCTTAGCTAGGAGCATACATTAGGCCTTCTCTACAACTGACCTGTTCTTCCTTTCACTGACCCCATTCTATTCAGTGGTGTATGGGGTTGTCAAATGCCTTTTGATGCCATGTAGTTCACAAAAAGCATGAAATTCATTTGAACAATATTCCCCACCCTGTCACTTCTTAACACCTTTATAAACTTTTCACTTTAGATCACTTCTGACTTGTTCTTTATAAAGTACACCTAAGTCATTCTAGTATAGTCATCAATAAAAAGTAGAAAGTACATGCTACCACCCCAAGCTTTTGACAGGCATTGGGCCACAAACATTAGTGTGGACAAGTTCCAGTGGTTGTGTTGCTCTCTTGGTGCTTGTTTGAAAGGGAAGCTTATGCATTCTTCCAAGTGCACAACCCTCACATTGACCATACTCCTTCATCACTAGTAATCCTACTACCATTTGTTTATTGTGCATTTGTTGTAGGGCCTGAGAATGAAGATGACAAAATCTGCAGTGCCAAAGTTTGGTTTCTTCATGACTCTTGGATGCACAACTAGCTTTAACCTTAGTGGCATCAAGAGGAAACATATTTTTGCCTGCCAACTGTATTCTCATCAATTTTGTTTGAGTTTCTTTGTGAATTATAAAACAAGCATCATCATCAAATATTAATGCATAACCTTTTCTCATTAACTGCCATACACTCATTAAATTATACTCAAGATTAGGTGCATAATAAACATCATCAAGGTACCTGAAATTTCCATTAGTCATCTTTATCTTGATGGTCCCCTTCCCTTCAACTGACAGGTTCTTCTTGTCACTTAGCTTCACTCCTAATTTAAACTTTTCATCCAGATTCACAAAATTGCTCTTGACACTAGTCATGTGGTTTGAACAACCTGAGTCGACAAACCATAGGCTAGGATTTTCAGAGTCACGAGGACTTATTGCCATGAATAGATAAGGAGTTTCTTCCTTGTTATGGATTCGACATATTGATTGCACCAGCCATGGACAGATTCACTCACACAAGCTCTAATACCACGTGTTGGTATGAGCCTTATCGATACAAAACCTCACAAACAAATAAATAAGATGAACACTTAAGAATTCAATACACGATTTCTTATTATTGATAATTAAGAGTACATGAAAATGAAAGCAAACATACTCTGACTTACATAGATAAACAAACAACTGAAAACTGAGATAAACTAGGACCAGCCACAGTATCCGAACAACTCAACAACTAGCCAACGACCTTATTTGAATTCAAAAGAAATACACACGTGCATGCATGAAACCAGAGGAAACTTGTAATTACTTCTCTATAGAAGAAACATTCTTAAAATGTTTATTGATAATTATGAGACATGGTGATTAAGTAATTTATATATATATATATATATATATATATATATATATATATAGGGTAGGGTTCAATTGAGAACCAACCCTTAGTTAGGAACTTTAGGAACAAATCTCATCCATCCATATTCAATGGCATGATGGTAAATATGATAAACATTAATTAACTTTTTAATTAAAGCAAGGGGTAATGTTGTCTTTTTGTATTTGAGTTTTAATAGGTTAATTATTATATAATTAAAGCATTATATACGATCCAGCATCCATCCATATTCCTACTCTTTATAAAAACGCTGTCATCTATCAACATTATATACGATCCAGCAAGTATTATACATCAACAATATTTAAACCTTCTAACCCGCTATATACACATCAACGCCAGTCTGCAATCCTTCGCAAGAATCCGTCGCCGTCCAGCAAGAATCCTTCGCAAAGAAGCCGTCGACGTCCAGCAACAACACGTCGCAAGAATCCGCTCTGCAATCCTTCGCAAGAATCCTCATTCTTCCCAATCTAAGGTATTAAATTAGGGCTTTATATTAGGGCTTTAATAATAATGTTATTGTAGGTATGTATTAGGGCTTTTATAATAATGTGATTGTACATGCAATGTGTTGTTATGGTTTGTGCGATTTTAGCCGTTGTTGGTTGAATATAGATCGCAACATTCATCTATACACTAACATTCATCTATACAATGATGTATACTAGTTTAATGTTTTGTCATGAACACTTATGTATATTAGTTTAATGTTTATTCATCTATACACTGATGTATATTAGTTTAAATGTTTATTCGATTATACACTGATGTATATTAGTTTAAAGTTTATTCATCTATACACTGATGTGTATTAGTTTAATTGTGATTCTGATTGTACACCATTGTATGCCTATACATAATGTGAGATTTTGATTTTGATTGTACACCATTGTATAATTGTTTTGGGGGGTTTCAAGATGGCAACTTAAGGCATATGAGTTTTAGCTGTACACAATTGTATAAAGTTGAGGTTGTTTTACACATTATACACTGATGTATAATATACTGTTATACACATGATACACTGGTGTAAAGTTTGGTTGAATTTTATGATGTCACACGATTTTAAGAATGAGGATACGTAATATACTTTGATGTATATATGTTGAATTTCATATATTGTATACACTGGTAATATAATTAAATCTATAATGTACACTGATGTATACTGTTGAATTTGATGGTTCTATAGAATGACTGTGTATAACTAGTATGCATATACACTTATGTATAATTGTGAAAATATAAATATACACTGACGTATATTTGTTGAATCTTATGGTATATTACACTGTTTTTATAGTACTAGTTAGACTATACGCTGATGTATAATTGTAAAAGTATGAATGTACACTGATGTATATTTGTTGAATATTATGGTATAGTACACTGTTTTTATAGTATTAGTTAGACTATACGCTGATGTATAATTGTAAAAGTATGAATATACACTGATGTATATTTGTTGAATATTATGGTACATTACAATGTTTTTTGGTAATGCTAATTGTATTATACACTGATGTATATTCGTATGTATTTAATTATATGTTTTTTTGTACAATGATGTAAAACTTCTGTTTTCGCTTTATGTTGCGTGTGTTCAGGTAAACCAAGCATTGAGGTGAGGACCACCCAATTGTGTTTTGAGCAAGCCGATCTTTGTTGACTATGTTATTGGTGGTGGAGAAATTGATTTCGTCGACAGTCAAGTAGCCCCAAAAAGAATCGACGAGACTCCATCTTTTAGTCTTGGGCTTACTCAGGAATTCGCAGGAGCTAAAGAATGGGTTGAAAGAGTAAAAAAAGTATAATATAATGTTATACACATGATACACTGGTGTAAAGTTTGGTTGAATTTTATGATGTCACACGATTTTAAGAATGAGGATACGTAATATACTTTGATGTATATATGTTGAATTTCATATATTGTATACACTGTTAATATAATTAAATCTATAATGTACACTGATGTATACTGTTGAATTTGATGGTTCTATAGAATGACTGTGTATAACTAGTATGCATATACACTTATGTATAATTGTGAAAATATAAATATACACTGACGTATATTTGTTGAATCTTATGGTATATTACACTGTTTTTATAGTACTAGTTAGACTATACGCTGATGTATAATTGTAAAAGTATGAATGTACACTGATGTATATTTGTTGAATATTATGGTATAGTACACTGTTTTTATAGTATTAGTTAGACTATACGCTGATGTATAATTGTAAAAGTATGAATATACACTGATGTATATTTGTTGAATATTATGGTACATTACAATGTTTTTTGGTAATGCTAATTGTATTATACACTGATGTATATTCGTATGTATTTAATTATATGTTTTTTTGTACAATGATGTAAAACTTCTGTTTTCGCTTTATGTTGCGTGTGTTCAGGTAAACCAAGCATTGAGGTGAGGACCACCCAATTGTGTTTTGAGCAAGCCGATCTTGTTGACTATGTTATTGGTGGTGGAGAAATTGATTTCGTCGACAGTCAAGTAGCCCCAAAAAGAATCGACGAGACTCCATCTTTTAGTCTTGGGCTTACTCAGGAATTCGCAGGAGCTAAAGAATGGGTTGAAAGAGTAAAAAAAGACGCACAACCAGGAAAGAAACCTAAGCCGTATGTTTTCATCGCTGATGTATAATTGTAAAAGTTTGGTTGAATTTTATGATGTCACACTGATGTATAATAAACAACATCGTTGTACGAAATTTGCCGGTTGTCACACATGGTTGTGAACCTCTATGAATTTATAAATCTCATAATCTGTAGAATTCTTTACACGCCTAATTCTTACACACGCATTGCATCCAGTTGATTTAATATTAGAGCAACGAGATCTTTCAGCCTTTTCCTCAACGTTTTCGGGACCTTCAAGCGATGTTGTTTTTGCATTTGAACACAAAATGTACCTATTTATAGTCACACCATCTACTTGTTTTTGTGTAGACAAACGAGTTCCAAAACCGGCTGCCTCTCCATAGTTTTCGTACATTATGATAGCTTCGTCCAACGTTCTAAACTTGGCACCTACAAATGGTTTAACATTGTCTGGTACAACAGGAGTCCAATATCTCGTCCCACCAGGAGACTCGTATACTTTGCTGGACGAGGAACCTACAATAAACAAACGCACATTAGAACCTACGTCAGACATTACGTTTTAAATATTTAATATACACTTGTGTATGTTAGTGTTATTTGTTTATGTACGCTCAAAAAAATCTTAGTATATCATTGCGCTTAAGCATATATACACTGTTGTATAGATGAATAAACATTAAACTAATATACATCAGTGTATAGATGAATAAACATTAAACTAATATACATCAGTGTATAGATTAATAAACATTAAACTAATATACATCAGTGTATAGATGAATGTAACATTAAACTAATATACATCAGTGTATAGATGAATGTAACATGATCTGAAAACTGCTATATCGCAAAATGATCTGAATTATACATCGGTGTATAATTCAGAAAACTAAACTAATATACGTGGGTGAATAATTTTATAACTATATGTACGTACGTGACCAGCTATAACGCAACATTATCTGAATTATACATCGGTGTATAATTCCAAAACTTTGTACGTGAAGAATTTTTGGTACGTAAAAAAAAACCGCTCTGTCTAATACAAACCTCCTGTTTCGCAAAAACTGAAACCCTAATTGCGAACAAAAAGAAACTAAAAAACTAAAAAAACATTACACAAATACCTTGATTATCAACCCTATTTTGCAAAAAAGGTTGTGCTTGTGTCTCATGATCCTCAATATCGTGAGAAACTGATTGAATGTTTTCATGTATGTGATTATTATCCATCGATTGATGCCTGCTTGAATGAATCGTACGTGATGAAGCGTATGTGATGTGGTTATGTTAATCGATTGATGTAGGAAATTATCTTAGGAAATTATGAATGCAATTGAGTGATATTAGGGATTTTTAAACGTACGTGATGTTGTTTCCATTTTCAAAACTTTTTTTTTTAATTAAAATATAAATCATAATTGTTCAATTACAATCCTACCCTTACATAAAAATTAAAAGATGTATGGCTTAGATTGGTTCCTAAGTTCCTAACTAGTACCTTGGTTCCTAAATGATCTTTTCCCTATATATATATATATATATATATATATATATATAGAGATTTTATTAGAACATTAAATTAAATGTAAAATATTATAAGAGTCAATGGTCTTTATTAGGTTGATTAGGAGAGTCAATAGTCTTTGCTAGGTTGACTAGAAGAGTCAATGGTCTTCATATGTTACCAATATTTCTCTCATGTGTAATGGTGGGTGAAATTTGGTGGGTGAAAGGAACATTTTTTGACACTTGGCAATGTGGGGCCACTTGCTGAGTGAAAGGGGCTTGAAATGGGCAAGGGTGTAATGGTGGGCGAAATGGGGTGAATATATAATGGTATTATATTTGAATGAAAAAAAAATAAAAAAAATAAAAATGAAATGCACGCAAAATATTTCGCGTGGGCACCTTTAGCGCCCCATTAACTTGGGTGGGGGCGGTGTAGCTGGGTGAACGGGGCGCAAATTCCTCCTTTAACGCTCAATTCACTGATCATTACGCTTGGTTTAAGAAGAGGGACATTGTACAAGGTTATTCGATCGATACAATAAATTGAGAAACTCACGATTAGGTGAAGTGTTTTAAAGTTAAAAAATGACATAAAACCACATTGGCTTTTTCTGCTTTTGTTTCAACTTTTGTTTCTGTGCTACCTATGCACTTGTCCATGTCTACCTTCCTTCCTCCCTCTCTCCCATAACAGTAACAACAACACCAACAAAACAAAATGGGTTAGCAATCATCGTTCTCTCAATTTCCTCACAAATATTCTTCTTTCATAAACTTCATTTTTTTTTCTTTTCAAATAAAAAAAAAAAAACATGCCTTTACTTACTTTTCTTGATTATTCTCCATGATTTGACTTCATTTCCTCAATTTTCTTGTACCCTTTAAGATCAATACCCCTTTTATATTATTATTATTATTATCTCAAAACATCCAAAATTGGTATAAAGTGAAGTTGGATATTGTGATGGAGATTGACTTGAATGATGCAGTAAGTGACCAGAATGCAGAATCTTGTGAAATTAATGGAGGGGATTCATCTATTCACAAAGAACATTGGCATGCTTGTGCTGGCCCTCTAACCACTCTCCCTCACATAGGAAATGTGGTTGTTTACTTCCCTCAAGGTCATTTGGAACAGATTGCTGCACACTCATCTACTCATTTTTCACCCATTGAAGTTCCTTCTTTAGGCCTCTCTCCTCAGATCTTTTGCAAAATTGTTGATGTTCACTTGCTTGTAAGTTGTAAAGTTTCCTCCTTTTTTATATAGGATAATGATTTCTTCACTTTTGATGAATCTTTTTATGTTTTACTCAATTCTTGGAAACAGGCTAACAAGGAGAATGATGAAGTCTACACAAAGCTCACTCTTTTACCTCTACCAGAGGTAAATTGAGAACTATTTTATTATTATTAGTTGAATTCAAAGTTTCCCCTTTTATGTTTATGATAATTAGGGTGTGTTTTTAATTTTATTTTTTTCATCTTGTGGGTAACAAAAAAGGATAAAGCTTTTTTTTATATTTATTATTATTATTATTAGTTAGTCTTTAACTTTGCAAGTTTGGATCTTGTATAATTTTTTTTTTTTATTATTATTTTTTTATTTTATTATTATTATTTTTTTTGTAGGGAAAATTGCCAGAACAGGATGAAGAGGGGGATGGGGTTACAGCCACAAGATCAACACCTCAAATGTTCTGCAAAACACTAACTGCTTCTGATACATCTACTCATGGCGGATTCTCGGTCCCTCGAAGAGCTGCTGAAGATTGTTTCCCACCTCTGGTTTATTTTTTTTAACTACTTTGTTTGTGTGTTTATATAATTTTATGCTTCTCGGTGGACGGTTTGGTCGGATTTGTTATTTATGTATGCAGATTTAGTTTATGTAACTGCAATGTATATACTGGTTGAATTTTAGGATTATAAGCAGCAGAGGCCCAGTCAAGAACTAGTTGCTAAGGACCTCCATGGAGTGGAATGGAAATTTAGGCATATTTATAGAGGTCAAATTCGGTTGTTAAGTGATTGAATTAGGGTTTATCTGAACTGAAAGTTCATGCTTGATTTGGGAACCGAATCGTGTATTTACAGGTCAACCAAGGCGGCATTTGCTTACAACAGGTTGGAGCATCTTTGTGAGCCAAAAAAAACTTGCGGCCGGGGATGCGGTTCTCTTTTTGAGGTATGTATTTGTAGCTTGTTACACAGTTCTTTTAGAATTTTGAAGTGTAAACAAGAATAAAGTAGCATAAGAGTCGCAAATGTGTACCGTCAAGTAATTAGTTTGTACCCACAATTTCTCATTTACCACTTCTGTTTAACTCATCTTGAGAGACTGCTATGTTAAATTTACAAAGAATTTCGACTTTTTTTTTCCGTAAAAATATCATTTTGTCATACCTGTGCATTTCTTAGATAATCAGATTTTGTCAAAACTAACATGTCAAAAAATGATTTTCAACAGTAAGTTTTATTTCAACTGATTATCGGAATCTGATTACGAAACACTGCATAATCACTTTTAAAAAGAAAACATCCAAACAACCCCTTTGGTCTGTTTGATCCATTTTCATGGGGTTTTAGGGGAGAAGACGGAGAACTGAGGCTGGGAACCCGAAGAGCCACACGACCAAGAAAAATTCTTCCTGATACAACCATCGGCAACTTGAAATCTTATGCCGACATTCTTGCATCTGTTGCTAATGCAGTGTCTATCAACAGTACCTTTCATGTTTTCTACAGTCCAAGGTAAGTTCTGCAGAATACTATTTAAATCAGGAAAATAAATTTTGGTTACTGTTCTTTAACTTGTCTTTTTTATAAATAACAAATGTAATCCTGCAGGTCAAATCGAGCGGATTTTGTTGTTCCATATGCAAAGTACATGAAATCAGTTAGTAACATGATATCTATCGGCACAAGAATCAAAATGAAATTCTGTATGGACGAGTCTCCTGAAAGAAGGTATGATGTAAAGATGATTTGTTCATTTGTTTATGGTTGTTAATATATGGGATAGTTTTCGTTCATTCTTTTATGCAGGTTTAGTGGAGTAGTAACTTGTGTAGGTGACATGGACCCTTACAAATGGGCTAACTCAAAATGGAGATGTCTAATGGTACATGGCATAACTTTTGAACATCATATAAAGAAACAATTTTTAAAAAATTTGCAACCTTTAAACATTGATTGATATGTATGGATTACATGTTTTGTTGCTTCAAAAACAGGTGAGGTGGGATGAAGATATCGGAAATGATCATCAAGAACGAATCTCTCCCTGGGAGCTTGATGTTTCTAATGGGACTTTCCCATTGTTAAACATTCAGTCTTCACCAAGACTCAAGAAACTGCGTGCGGAACTGCACGCAACTCCTTCTATACACCTGGCAGCCGGTCTGAATTTTACTTCGTCAACAAATAATCAAGTTAGCATCTTTACATATTAGTTGTTTAATTATGTTACTCTTTTTGCAGCACCGGGTGGTTATCTAGACTTTGAGGAGTCGATAAGATCCTCTAAGGTCTTGCAAGGTCAAGAAAATGTAGGTCACGTATCACCTCTCTATGGATGTGATAAGATGAACAACTCGTTAAGCTTCGGGTTACAACCCCCTATGCATGCGGGTTTTCCCCCAAACGGGATGCCGATGATGGGTAGGAATGCGAGTTTTATTGGTGAACTTATGAGAAGTAGTCATCATCAACCACTTTCAACCACCCCTTACTCGGGCTTTCTGGGATCTGATAATGCTCGATTCCCGAAGGTCTTGCAAGGTCAAGAAATTTGCTCGTTGAGATCATTGACGGGAAAAACCAACATTGGTTCTTGGGCCCCACCAAGTACCAATGTTGGTAACACCCATTGCAATGTTCTCAACATGCATAGAACCATCGAGAATCCCGGTTTCTACCCTCTTGGTTCCGAAGGCGGTAGAAACTTTGGTTTTCCAAATCCTAATGTTTTTGAACCCAGACAAAATCCAAATCCGGGTCTCGGGCCAGGACTGAGTCGGGTCATTCCTACGGACTTCAACCGCTTTCCCATCATTCCACCTTCAACTGGAAGTGGGCCCGTTGAGAAAACCGTTATTGAGCCTAATGCAACCAGTGAAAAAGATGATAGCATTGGGAGTAGCTGTAAACTCTTTGGCTTTCCCTTGAATGAAGCACCTCCATTAGTGGATGCCAAAAATCCAAACAAGAGGAGCTGTACAAAGGTAATTAAGTAACACTATTTGTTTCCATACAAAGATTAAGATTATCTGGTTATACTAAACTTAATGATAGGTTCACAAACAAGGAAATAAAGTTGGAAGGGCCATCGATTTATCAAAAATGTCTAGCTATCGCGAGCTGTTCACGGAGCT
Organism: Ambrosia trifida; assembly: GCA_028751855.1. Taxonomy (NCBI): domain Eukaryota; kingdom Viridiplantae; phylum Streptophyta; class Magnoliopsida; order Asterales; family Asteraceae; genus Ambrosia; species Ambrosia trifida. Next base: position 195,920,823 of record CM054122.1, on the reverse strand, counting down.
AGAAGTGTTATTTAGTATGGAAGGCATGTTTAACAATCCAGACGGCGGATGGCGACTACTGTATACCGATGAAGAGAACGACATGATGGTTGTTGGGGATGATCCATGGGAGTAAGCGCGTCACACTAAGTTCTAGAATATTTGTTTAATTTTTGTAGTAATATTCTAGTAGTAAAACTAAAATGCATTTGTGAATGTTGCATGCATGCAGTGAGTTTGCAAGAATGGTTACAAAGATACACATATACACTGCTGAGGAAGTTGAGAAGCTGATGAGCAGTGGCGTGATCAGTGACAATACAAGCTGTTTGGAGGAAGCACCGGCTGTAGTTGACACGGCTAAGTCCTCGTCCGTTGGTCAGCCAGATTAAACGTCGTATGTATCAAACTGTACGTTTGTTGTTTAGTAATGACTCTGTTGTACCGTGTTTGTGTTTGGCCAAAGACTATGGGACCAAGACTTAAGAACTTTGCCGGTCGTTGATGCTAGTACCTGTAAGCAAATAAGTGACTTGGAATTTGTAATGGTTTGTAATGCAGACTTTGATTACACAATTCTGAAATTTTAACTATTTAGCTCTCGATGACCACACGTATATAATGGAATGTTACATAAACGCGCCATCTTTGCAATGACAATTGAGGATCATTTTACCAAGAAAAGAGTAACTTGTCATTGTTGTTTGAAGAGTGCACGACCTATGATCATTCTTCTAATTTCACTAGTTCCGGCACCAATCTCATACAATTTCGCGTCACGTAGTAATCGACCAGTCGGGTATTCATTCACATACCCATTGCCACCCAAGCATTGTAAAGCCTGATTATAAAAGTGAAATTCATTCAGAAAATCGCTTAAGAAACCGCTATTCACAAGTAAGAAAGTTTAGCTTATTGGACCTGCAATGCAACTTGGGTAGCTCTTTCAGCAGCAACAAGTATAACCGAAGCACAATCCTGAAAGATATACAATTCTCAATTCATGTATACATATATGTATGGTGTCACTTGTTCACTAAACATTTTCCAATAGTTACATCAACTGTAAAAAATCGTAGATTCGTCACTGTATTATACATGTATGTTACGTAAAAAGAAAATTAATAATATTGCACCTTAGGATCAATTTTCCCATTGTCACAATCTCTGGCAACAGAATATAAATATGCTCTGTGACACAGTTAACCATCAATAAACATAGCAACATGTTAATTGTTAACCGTTACAATGTCAATAAGGCTAACCTCGACGATTGTAAAGAAACATACATATCTGCAATCTTTCCCTGTTTCTCACAAGATAAACAGTTTAAAATATAATTGATTTAAATTTTCTTTTTAACAAGACACATAGGACTAACTATGAAACCTGCATAAGTTGAAATTCTCCAATAGGACGACCAAATTGTTCTCTTTGGCGCACGTATGGAAGAGCAACATCAAGGCATGCTTGCATGATTCCGACAGGTGCAGATGCAAATACGACTCTCTCTAAATCCAAACCCGACATCATGATATAAACTCCTGAAATGCATGTGGACATTCAAACTTAGAACCAAAATCATAAGACCATGTGTACTGGAGCGTGATTAAGGGCGTGAAAACTAACATAGCGCCCCCAACACCACTACAGGGGGCGCTATGTGCTAAAAAGGGGCGGGGGCCTTATAATCATAACGCCATACATCACAAAAAACAACCAATCATCTTCCTCCACCTCAGTTTCTCTCTCCTGCTCACTCATTTTCTTATTTTTTTTTAAATAGAAACAAATTAGCGTCCCCCACTACACCCCCATTTTGAATTAAAGCTCATGCTGACTCAGCTGCCACGTGGACCAATCACTGAGGGGGGCCTTAAATTTTTCCCGCCCCATTACACATGGTCTAACAAGAGAAAAATAGAGAAAGACAACATGTTCTCAAACGCTACCTTTTCCTTCTTCACCGAGAACATTCTCTGTAGGAACGAAACAATTCTCAAAAACAAGCTCGTATCTAAGATTTATAAGAATTCAATATAGTTAGATAGTCGGTTTTGAGCATTTAACCCAAACACAATGAAATTACGTACGTGCCACTTCCACGCATTCCAAGTTTATCCAATTTCTGAGCAGCAATGAATCTATACATCCAAAAAGCTTTAGAACTATCTTAATAATTTTCATACACAACAAAGAATTAATTTGCATTAAAGCATGATGAGAAAACAATCTAGATAGATAATTAGATATACCCAGGTGTTCCTTTCTCGACTATAAAGGCCGTAATCCCTTTCGAGCCAGCTGCAACATTTGTTTTAGCATAAACAACCTGAGGTTTGGAGTTTGGCTGAGTTGAAAGTTTATTATGAGGACAAAAGCAAAGAGACTAGATTGATTATATAATTACCAGAGTATCAGCAATTCCACCATTGGTGCACCACATTTTGTTCCCATTTAATACGTAACCACCATCAACACGATCAGCTTTAGTTTTCATGCCAACTGTGTCTGAACCAGCTGGTAGGTAATTAACAAGAAAAAATAAATAAAAAGACTTATTAACTCATAAAACGCCTCATTAGTCATGGAAAGGTTCCGTTGATTAATATTTTTGGTAATTTTCATATTATATTGTATCTTAATCTTCATTACTAACTTTATAACATAGTTTGAACAAGAAATTAGTATGTACCATTTGGCTCACTGATGGAAAGAGCTCCCACATGCTCCCCGCTAATTAGCTTTAGTTAAAATAATCACGATTATTATGATCATAGTTATTAAGTTATATAAGGGGCTGTTTGGTAGCCTCTTAATCAGCCTCTTAACCATTCAGGTCTGAATCATTCAGCATTCAGACTGTTTGTTTCAACATCTGAATGAAATGATTAAGTGCTGAACCATTAAGCTAATAAGGGATGCTGAATGATTCAGCTCTTAATCATTCAGAGCCTCTTAACCATTCAGACTATCTTAATGATTCAGCACTTAATCAACCAAACAGCCCCTAAGTAAATGTGTAGTAGTCAAAACCTTTGGCAAATATTTTTCCTTTTGGGCAACATTTCCATGCCTCACCTACAACATCAACAAGCTCAAGGAAGTAAATTATGGTGTAGAGTATCGATATAAAGTTTAATTTTGGTTTAACTTACAAGTTGATTAAGACAGACATTAGAATGGACGCCGTAAGATAAGCCAACAGATGCCGACGCACGACTAATCTCCTCCATGGCCATACAATGAAACAAGTACCCAACGTCTAATCCTCCATATTCAACTATAAAAAAGAATTTAAATTTACTTAAACGACATCCATGTTTCCCTGGAATATACACACATATATTATATGTAATAAATACTACATACATTATATGACGTGTTTGAGAAAAAAAAATACCATGTGATTCCAAATGAAAATATTATTTTTGGTGTTGTATAAGCGTGACTCGCAAGGTTAGAAAACTAGCTAGCTTGTGATGAGTCAGGTGGTTGCCCTCACTCTTCACAGACACAAGTCAGATTAAAGAAGGAATTCAAGTGATATTCGATGTGGGAAAGATTAAAAGGTGTTTTGGATTTTGATTTTTCATTTTTGTCTTAAATACTTTTAGTTTGATGGTTTTCATAAAATATTAACGTATGAAGAAAAAAAAATATGGATGTTTAAAAATCGCACCTTTTGATGGTTCTCATTAAAAGTAATCACGTAGCTTCAAAATAAAAATTAAGAAAACTACATCAATAGGCTACTCAAACTAAAGAGAATGAAATGTTCGTTAATATGGTGTAACTTTTTTTATAAAATATTAACGTATGAAAAAAATATTATGGATGTTTAAGACTCATGAGGAGGCGGGTTAGTTAAAAATATTGGATTTTGCATAATACTCCTATCTTTGAATGTCCCCTACACTTCCTAGATATCTTGTACAATAACTATACACACGCACAAGTGCTTTTTTTTTAGCTCCCGCTGTATCTTCTTGCAAGATGCACATTTTGCTTTTATGATTATCATAATTTCTATAAATATGTTAAATTCTATAAAGTCTCACCTGGAGCAGTAAGTCCGTGAAGATTAAAGTCTCCCATTAGTTTCCATAAGTTCACGTCCTATGCCATAAATAAGACATAATTAATGCCATGTCTTTAATTAAATGTATAAGATAAGATGTAGGAAAATATATAGCGAATTTGTGTTGCGATTAACCTTGGGGAAATTATCCATTTTGTCTATATTTTCTGCATGAGGAGCGATATGCTCTTGCGCAAATCGTGCAACACTTTCTTTAAACTGTCATAATTGCAACAAATCGTCACAGACATAACTAAATTTAGGTAGGGTGGTAGGGTTTGGGTTGGGTTTAGGTAATTCAAACTCCAAACCCGATTAGATAAACTTGCGGGTTTTAGGTAAACCATTAATTTAAAAAATTACCTGTTGCATACAACCGACCCAAAACCCGTCATTTATCACCAACTCAGGGTGTGCCCAGGCTACCCTCAACTTCGTATGCAAAGTGTGATTTTTTTAATATTTTCTCATTTTATGTATAGGATACTAGGATACCCCTCAAAAGATAGCTGAACTAAAAAACTAAAAATGAAATTGATTACATAAATTTTTTTCCTATAAAATTATGGTGTTGTATTGTTGCTTCTTTATGTGCCCACTTTATGTGCAAAAGAACCATGAGGAGTAATGGTGGTGGTGGTGGTGGTAGTAGGTGGTGGTGGTAGTGGTTAGTGGTAGTGGTGGTGGTAGTAGTAGTAGTGGTAGTGGTAGTGGTGGTGGTGGTGGTGGTGGTAGTAGTGGTGGTGGTAGTAGTAGTGGTGGTGATAGTAATAGTAGTAGTAGTTTGTTGTTGTTGTTTTTTGTAAATTTAAACTTGAACACTCATTACTTAGCCACTAAACTTTTCATATTGAAACGACAAGCAAGAGTACACTAATTGAGAACACTTATTTTATTTTATTTATATTTTAAATGTCATCAAATTACAATACTTAAACTTTTTTTAATTTCTTCATTAAATTTATTTTATTTGTTATGAAAATTGTAGACAATTTTTCTTATTTTTATTTTAAATGGTTAGGGGGAGTTGAGCCGAGAGTTCGAATCTCTCTCATGGTTTTAGGTTTCAAAATCTTTATATCATTCCATTTCTAAATCGACCCAACTAAAAAGAAATGTTAGCTTTAATACAGAGATATACTTATAAATTATACGATTTATGAACAAGTATGAGAATTTTAGAAACTAATAACTATTGAGAATGAGATATTAAAAGTATAAATTACAAAGAGTTGATCAAAAACTTTACAAAAATTTTAAAAGAGAGTACTGATCACGATTGATGAAACTATTTAACGTAGATTTTTTTTTCAACAATAATTTTGTTTTGTTTATTGGTATCGCAATTATCGTCCTACTACGGATAACTTTTATATAATATTATAATTATGGCCTATTTTTGTACTCCCACAAGGTCACCGAGGGGCCCAGTATTCTCAAAATCGCCCCGGAATCTATTAGGTATTTAAAAAAAATTGGGATACCCCTTATTTTTGGGCTAGATTAGCCACTGTCTATAGGGTAATTACTAATCAGTTATATTTAGCATTATCACTATAAAAATATATCAAATATCTACAATGTGTGGGTAATGCATAGATAACAAAAACAGCGTATGCCAATTTTTAGAAATTAGAACGTCAGTCGTCAAAAGTAATTGGAAATAACGGGAAAATTTGGGATTTGAGCGGGCGTTTAGGCTTTAGATGACTTTTTACTTTCCTTGATAAAAAAATGTATACATTTATGTCATGACACATAAAAACTAAGCCCAAACCTGATTACCCGACTCTAAACCCATTCTAAGTATGTCAGGTTTTAGGTTTACCCATCGAGTTCGGGTTCGATTCTCATCTCAAAATTTAGGTAGTAAAGTGCAAAGATTATGGTGGAATGAAGACCTTTGGCCATCATATAATTTAGTGTATGTAGTTTATTAGAAACAACTTGCATTTACCACATTTGATATCGTAAAGTAATCAACCTGTATTTGGGTATCATCGAACAACATAGAAGTTGTAAAGAATGCGTTGCGATGCTGAGAGAAAGCTTTTGATGCAGCTGCTATTGATCTTGGCCTCGAGAATCTCTGCAACATCTTGAACACACAAAGTGACCAAATAGCACACCAAGCTGAAGGGCTTAAATCGAGTGGAAACAGCCAACATGGTTTGACTTGAGCTAATTCCTTTTTATAAAGTAATAAAAAATAATACTTTTGAGGATCGTGGATTCGTGGGATGCATGGTGTTGGATATCTCAAATATGTTTTTTTTTCTTCCAAACGTTACGTTCTTTACCCAACCCCAAACACCACCCTTTATCTTGGGTGCACTGGCGAAGCTTGACCCGAAGGTTCGAGGGGTCGGAAGTCACTAGTTTCAGGGGGTCGAAAACCAGTTTCGGGGGGTCGAAACCCTATATTTTCAAAATTTTATATACGAATACTATATAATCGGAACTTCTGTGCGAAAAATCCGGAGAGGTCGGCCGCCCCTCCCCGCCCCAACTATGTTGCGCCACTGCTTGGGTGTCTTGGGCATTGCCTCTTTGGCGTGAGGAAAATTGCTCATAGGTCATGTGGGCATGATGAGGTGGAGGGAGGTTAATGGTAGTTTTTTTTTAATAAATAAATTACATTTGAAGCCCAAGGACCCCAACCCAAGCCCACTCGCCTCTTTTTTCGGGGGTTGAGTTTTGTATGCACTCTTGTGAGTCCCTGACTTTTATCAGGCTAACACTTTACATCCCTCATTTTAACATCCGTTAGTTTTTCTGTCAGTTTGTGAGTGAAATGACTATTATATCCCTCCCTCTCCTCACCATCTCATCTCTCCTCTATATGGAATATATTAAGGCGGGCCCACCCACCCTTTTCAAACTTCAATACAATCTCTGTAGCCATATTTTCCGGCCTCTTTCTATCAATCTCTGATTCTTCCTCAACTTCCGGTTTTGGTTCCAGTTCAGGTTCATCACGGTTCTCACGATATTTAGCGTTCTCAATATAACCCTCCCATATATATTTATATATATATATACAGTGTAAGGATTAAATACAAATGGGATTAACCTACCAAACATGAGAAGCGAAGAGTAATTTTTTTCCATTTGGTTAAGCATACTTTCTAAATGTATTATATTAAAAAAAAATCAGTGTAATTACGTTATTAGAGTTAGTACAGTAGTTACTTTAAAGTAATTATGTAATTACTCGATCTACAAGAGAAATTACACTATTTTTTTATATTTCAGTTCTAAAATACATGTTTAACAAAATGGAAAGAAAAAAAAAACCCTCATTCACTTCTCATGTTAAGGCCATATAATCACTAGGTTAATTAATAACTATGAGAACCATTCTAGATCACATGTTTTTCAAAGCCAGCTCCATTTCTTTTCTAAATCACACATCTTTAGCAAGTTTTCTTATACGCAAAAAAAATAAGTATTGTACATGTATGTTTTGGTAATGTACGTATATGTGCAAATGTGTAGAATTTATTGCACATACATGTATATAAAGGATAATTATGCTTATGAACGTGTTTTTGTAATGAATATATGTTTGCATTCGTGTTTAAATTTGAAAAATAAGTATCATACATATATACTCACAGTATACAAATACTAATAATAAAAAATTGATATTATACACGTATGTATAAATGCAAAAGAAATGGTTTAGAAAAATTAGTGGTCCATAATGGTTTTTACGGTTCTCAATAAGCGATGCATACTATCTCTTTATATATATATAGAAAAACAAAGCTAGTGAGAAACTAGATACAACATGACACTGGAAGAACTTTACATGTTTTTTCAAATTAAAATTACACGACTCGACCACGTCAAAAGATACATCTTGGATCTATCCACAAAAATCCAATCGTCTTAATTCTCTTAAAGCACTTTGGAAATAGACACATTTTTCTAATAAAACATATCAGTTCTAGTTTTCCAAATAAACCAACATGAGAAAAGAATAAATGAGTTAACTAGATAGTTAGAGTTAGTAAGCAGTTGTATCTATGAGGAAAAATACAATCACATTTGAGTTTAGGTTTGTTAACATTATGATTAATCTAGCAATTACTACCCTAGTAAGTTACATAGACATAGCATATTCTACATTTTTTTTGGAAGGTCATAGCATATTCTACATAATTGAATGATGGACAATAAATGGATGTTTCTTTTTTTTTTTTTTTTTTTTTGACCGGCCAAACTCCCACATCAATTCCCCGTGAATAAACGTCTCAGCCAGGAATCGATCCTGCGACCTAGCTGCCCCAGGGTAGGAAACAGGCAAAGCCTTAAAACCTCCCACCTCAACCACTCCGCTGTGGCTTCATTGACAATAAATGGATGTTTCAATCATATAAAAATCTTTTAACAATTCCTATTATTTTTTTTTAAAGTCTATCATCACACCACCTAAAATACTTCTAAATTTACATATTGCCTATGACCAAAGCTTAGTTCTTCCCCAAAATAAGTTTTTCTTCTTACAACTAGACTACAGTGGCAAATCTTTTGACAACTCAAAACTGAATGTTTTAAGTTGTATGGTGGGGTGCTATTGCGTTGCAAAACATGTGTATTTATCTTATGTAAATTGTATAGATTTTGTATAGTTTAGACTCGTTTTTAGTCTTTATTAGCTTCTATTTATTTATTTTATGTTTTACAGGTCCAAGTCAGTGTGCAAAATGAGCTAAAATGAGCCTTAGTCAAGGTAGAATGAGCAGAGGGTGAAAATCGGGAGAGAATTTCAAGAAAATAAATAAAACTCCAGATTGGTGGCTTCAAAACCCCTCAAACTAATTCCTTTGTAGGAGTATAAAATGGGAGCCACAACTATAATCAAATCCCTTTGTAGATCAAAACCCCTCAAAGTAATTCATCTCTTGTGCATTCCAAGGCCTCTAATTTGGTGGCTTCAATCCTTTTCGATCGACCCCTTCTTTTCTTCTATAAATGTTTTGTAAGTTTCTTGTTCTAAGTTCATCATGCACGGTTTAGATAGGGGTATAAAAGCCCTATCATTGCTATAGATTTTATGTTGTAATTGATTCGATTGAAAGCTTAGGGGTTAGGGTTTATAAGAAGTTTGGGGGAGAAGATGAATCTTGTATTGTCTTTTTATAAATATATAATATTTCTAATAATTCTACAAAGTATTTATTAATTTTTCAATTTTTAATCATTTAAACATGATTTAAACTCATTAAATTAGTTTTAAATATAAATAAGTTTATAAAAACTATGGGAAAATTACTTTCATTAATTTACATCGGAAAGTATTCATTTTCTATAAAAATAGCATTTTTGGATCATGTCTTGTATTTTTAGACTTAATTATGCTTAATTAGACATAATTAATTATATATTTATTTATACTACTTAATATCTATTTTATAAATACATTACTTATAAAATAGAAATATTCTTATGATTGAAAGTCTTTATTATCATTGTTGGATCATTGTGTAACTCATAATTATTTATTTCAATATTTATGATTATTGTATTTATTTACAATAATTAATTAAAGTAATTAACTAAATTAGTTTGTCTTAATTATTCAAACATATTTTGAACTAAATATTCAATTGGTAATAATTATACTACCTAAATCACATTTACAAACTTTGGCATAATATTATTTGGATATACAACTTTTATATTAAAAACTCTAATTCCCCAAATCGACTTAGCAACCCTAATGCCTTAGAACCTAGATACCTTAGACTCTTAGACTTTTTCCTTATTAGTATTCTTATACATCATAGGTTGAATTCCTCGGAATTCCCATTACTTAGCTCACGACCGCTTAAGTTGGACTTCGATCGCTTTCGCAAACTGTGAGTATATTTTTCCCCTGTTTACTGTTTTACTATTTTGGGTGACTCATGTACTTACTATCAATTTTCTATTTCATCTTACTAAAATAGCAATTCTTATGTGTGTTTGCTTGTGTCATTTCGTGTATCTATGACCTGTCAAATCATTAACCGTTGCGGCCTGACATTTCAATGAATAGTTCTATGGTATATACCCTTGTGACTCTGTTGAGAGTCCTTGTCATTGCTATGTATTGCATTACTACTAGCGCATACTATATATATTTGTTTTCCTTTCACAGGGTTGATTTGACCCGGATAACAATTATTACATTTTGCAAAATAACACATGAATTGCTAAATTTTCCTTACTATATGTATCAAACGGGTATCAAACGGGTATGCTCACCAATACATTTTTGTATTGACCAAATTATTTTCGTACATGTTTCAGGTTCTTATGAGATCACTTCTAAGCGTTTGGAACTTAGACTTAGACTGAGATTTACTGTATTTTAATATTAGATTGCTAGTTGTATTTCTTGTATTTCCTTCAATGTAATAAATTATTAAATTCAATGTATCAAAATTTACATTTCTAGTCCATGAGCTATTGAACAATCGTCACTACGTGACACCTCGATGTTTCCGCCATCGGTTGGGGTGTTACAACATAACTCATTTTGATAGGTTATGTGCCTTCTAAAATATGCTCATTTTCTCAAGGGGCGATATAAGCTAGAACCTTATAAAAGATTATTCTAGTATACTTGAAAATATAGCATCTATAATGTTTTGTTGTCTCTTTTAAGCAGAATTTTGATTACGTCACATTAGATTTTTTCAACCCCGGGACGTTTTCGGGCAGTGGCGGATTTAGACTAAAACTTTAGAGGTAACGTTTAAATTTTTTTTCCTTTACTTTCATGCAACGTAAACCAAACAAAAATAAAAACATGATAATAAATAATGTTCAATTTTTTTTACCATACTTTCATAAGCAGTATGTTTTTCTTGTTTAGTGCTATATTCTAACCAATGATTTATTAAACTATTTTACATCAAGACGTCACCACCAATTAGGATAGTTTTTCCATTTAAATTGATGACCTCGTGGTTGAAAAACATTTTTTTTAACAATATACAATTTTCTTTTGTCGTCTATATGATCAGGGTGATAATTATTAATGGGTGGTCTAGTTCCCTGTTACTTATTTTTTTCCCCACTCTTGAATCTTTTATTTTATTTTTACCCGTTAAAAACTAGGGGTGCAAACGAGCCTAACCTGAGCTCCAGAACCTGAGCTTTACCAGGCTCGAGCTCAAGCTCGGCTCGTTGGTAGTTTCTCAAGATCGAGCTCGGCTCGTTTATTATTTATTAATTAATGTATTAAATAAAAATAATATAATAATAGACTTGTTTAGGCTCACGAACTCGATAAGTGAGGCTCGGCTCGTTGGTAGTTTCTCAAGCTCGAGCTCGGCTCATTTAGTAGTTAATATATTAAATAAAAATAATATAAATAATAGACTCGTTTAAGCTCGTAAGCTCGATAATTGAAAAGCTCGGCTCGACTCTTTTCCTAAACAACTTTAAATGGGGGGTAAATAATATAATATATTAATAAAACTAATATTACGAGCATGACGAGCTTCACATGCTAGGCTCGTGCTCGGGTTCGGAAAATAAACAAGCTTTGTTTTAGGCTCAAGCTCGGCTAGGGCTCGCTAACGCTCGGCTCGTTTCAAGCTTTTTATTAAGCCGACCTCGACTAGCTTGCGAGCTGCTCGGCTCGTTTGCACTCATATTCAATACTTTAACCATGGTCAATAGGCTTTTGTATTTCAATCAAGAAATTACAAATGGAATGGGTTATGGCCTATTTGTTTCTATCCTTTTTTTTTTTTTTTTTTTTTATGTTAGGCTTATATTAAAAACTTTTGAGGGCGTGTTGGGTTTAAAATTTTTTTTTAGAGGTAACGTTTCATAATTTTCAGGGGTAACGTAATACAAAAAACTTAAAAATACGTAAAAAATTTATATTACGCAGAAAAAGTTGAGAGGTAACTGGCGCCACCCCTCATTGTATTGTATGTCCGCCTTTGCTCCCGGGGTATAAGCAAGTATTTCCATAATCCCTATTAATGGAACCCAACAAGGATAATATCGTAGTTCGACATAGGGGTGTTCAGAAAAACCGCAAACCAAATAAAAATAAAAACCGAAACCGTAACCGAAAAACCAATCCGAACAACGAATTTGGTGTTTGGTTTGGTTTTAACCGAAACCGAATTGCTTATTCGGTGTTTGGTTTGGTTTTTGGTTCTACATTTTTTTTATTTGGTTTATTTGGATAACCAAATAAACCGGTAAAATAATTAATTATTAAATAAAAATAATAATATTTAATAAATCATATATAATATATAAGCCCAAAATATTAAACCCAACCCAAAATAAATAAAGCCCACCCATTTATATAAGTAATAATTTGAGTATAAACTAGTAAACTAGGGTTTATTTTACTATTTCTAATTTTTATAATGTTTTTTGTTTGCGTGGTTTGATTTTTTGGTTTATATTTATTGCAAACTTTCTTTTCGAATTTTGTAACATATAGGTATATAAGTTAGAGAAAAAAAAAACTTCGTTTCAATTTGGTTTGTTTGGTTTTAAACCGAAACCGAACCGAATTCAATTTGGTTTGGTTTTCATATTCCTAATTTGGTTTGGTTTTGTTTTTGGTTTGAGGTACAAAATTTTGAAAACCGAATAAACCGAATCGAATAAACCAAATAAACCGTAAACCGAACCGATGAACACCCCTAGTTCAACACCAATAATACCTAAACAAAAATACGAAAGCAAAAAAAAAAAAGAAAAAAAGAAAAACGTAAGGAGGCTGCTAGTGCTGGCTAGGGCATCTAAATAATGGATTCCACGCTGATCACCCTACAACCGTCAGATCATTTAATCCAACGGCTTCCACAAAACCCTAATCTCATACCTCCTTTATAAAATCTCTCTTTCAACCACACTTCTTCTACTCTTCGTGTTCCCCCATCTATCACACAAATCATCTGAGCATCTTTTGTTAAGGTCAGTAATAATCTACCCCTCTTTAGTACATCTGTTTGTAATATTATTCTTTTATATCTGTTCTGCTCTGTTATGTCCTCAGTTGTATCTGTTTTAGGTTTGTATACTTGTATATGTACCCATATATTAACTATTATTATTATTATTATTATTATTATTATTATTATTATTATTATTATTATTATCACTCTGTTGACTGTATGTGTTTTATCCTGTTTGTATGCGTAGCCCGTTTAGATTTTAGTAAATGTTTCATGATTAGTTAATCCCTTAAGAGCTTATGGTTTTTGTGTTCAAATTAGTTTGGTGAAATTTTAGAAAAAAATAATTACATTTTGCTATTTTGATTTTAGCCTTATAATTGTTTTAATTTATTCAAACTTATCGATAATATATACTTTACTTTGCAAATTTTATTAGTTAATTAATGGTTGGGTTAATATTGTATTTTCAGATCAGTAGTTTGCTAATTGATATTTAAAGATTTATAGTTTAATAATAATATTAAGTTTAAAATTTCAGGATGGGTAAGGAAAAGATTCATATCAGTATTGTTGTCATTGGACATGTCGATTCCGGCAAGTCCACAACAACCGGTCACTTGATCTACAAGCTTGGCGGTATCGATAAAAGAGTTATCGAGCGCTTCGAAAAGGAAGCCGCTGAAATGAACAAGAGGTCATTCAAATACGCTTGGGTTCTTGACAAACTTAAGGCTGAACGTGAAAGAGGTATCACAATTGACATTGCATTGTGGAAGTTCGAGACCACAAAGTATTACTGTACGGTTATCGATGCTCCGGGGCATAGGGATTTCATTAAGAACATGATTACTGGTACCTCACAGGCTGATTGTGCTGTGCTTATTATTGATTCGACTACTGGTGGGTTTGAAGCTGGTATTTCTAAAGATGGGCAGACGCGTGAACACGCGCTTCTTGCTTTCACTCTTGGTGTCAAGCAAATGATTTGTTGCTGTAATAAGGTATAATTTGGAGTTTGTTTTGAGGTTTTGTTGGTTTGTTTTGTGTGTAATGTTGCTAATTGTTTCGGTTTGTAATTGAAGATGGATGCTACCACACCTAAGTACTCGAAGGCAAGGTACGATGAAATCGTTAAGGAAGTGTCATCGTACTTGAAGAAGGTCGGATACAACCCGGACAAAATCCCATTTGTTCCAATCTCTGGATTTGAAGGAGATAATATGATTGAGAGGTCTACTAACCTTGACTGGTACAAGGGACCAACGCTTCTTGAAGCGCTCGACCAGATTAATGAGCCCAAGAGACCGTCGGACAAGCCTTTACGTCTTCCGCTTCAGGATGTGTACAAGATTGGTGGTATTGGAACTGTGCCGGTGGGACGTGTTGAGACTGGTGTTATCAAGCCTGGTATGGTTGTTACTTTCGGACCGTCTGGGTTGACTACTGAAGTTAAGTCAGTTGAGATGCATCATGAAGCGTTGCAAGAGGCTCTTCCCGGTGACAATGTTGGGTTTAATGTTAAGAATGTTGCGGTTAAGGATCTCAAGCGTGGTTACGTCGCATCGAACTCTAAGGATGACCCCGCCAAGGGAGCTGCTAGCTTCACCTCACAAGTCATCATCATGAACCACCCTGGACAGATTGGAAACGGTTACGCGCCGGTTCTTGATTGCCACACTTCCCACATTGCTGTTAAGTTCTCCGAGCTTTTGACCAAGATCGACAGACGATCTGGAAAGGAGCTTGAGAAGGAGCCGAAATTCTTGAAGAATGGTGACGCAGGGATGGTAAAGATGCTTCCCACCAAGCCTATGGTTGTCGAGACTTTCGCCGAGTACCCACCACTTGGAAGGTTTGCCGTGAGAGACATGCGTCAAACGGTTGCTGTTGGTGTGATCAAGAGCGTTGACAAGAAGGACCCGACTGGAGCCAAGGTGACCAAGGCTGCAGTGAAGAAGGGAGCCAAGTGAGGTGGCTTGTGTTTGATTATTTTATTTTCAGTGTTTGGTTTTACTAGTTTTGAACAATTGAGGTTTTGCTATTCAAATCTTTGAATCTTTCATCTTCGTGAAAGGTTTATGGGTTGCAGACTTTTGTTTGGTTAATTTTATAGTTGTCTGCTGCAATGAGATTGTAGTTGATGAGTGAACAAAACTTTTAAAGCTGGTTTCCTACTTTATAATGTTCTTTATTTTTATTTTGCCTCAAGTATTGTGAATTTGTGATTGCATTGTCATTTGTAAATGACATACATGTATTAGATTAGCGTATTCTAAAGGCATATTTCCGTTTTGCTCATAATGATATGATAAACACCATCCGCCTGCATACTAAGCATGTCGGGTCAGTAGAGGGTTCGGCTCAAAACACATGAGTCTTACGTTCTCACCCAAATGGGTTTAGGCACCATTGGCTGCATCCAGCAAACCATAGGCTATTGGTAATCAAGTAACAAGGCTTAAGCAATTAGCTAGTTAAATGCGGTACTGATAGCTACGAAAATGAATTATAGAACAGAAGAGAGGATTATTCAATCAACATAGCATAGCTTTCCATTCATTCATTGATTATTATTTATACAACAGATATACAACAGCTAGTAACGGTTTTAACTAACTTTTGAACTATCACTACTTGTCAAAACTAGTCCCTGAACTTTCTATTATTACAATTTCAGCTTATTATCACTTAACTACTATCATAACTCCCCTGCTGAAATGATTCTTATCCTCAAGAATCAACAAATTCAGGAAAACGTAAAGCAAAATCATCTTCATACTCCCATGTTGCTTCAGAAAGTGGCAGATCCTTCCAATGAATCAAAACCTGCTTAACTTGCCTGTCACCCCTTCTAACCAGTCTATGATCAACAATGGCCCTTGGTTGTAGCATAAAACGATTTCCCACTGGTAAAGGTAGAACAGGCAGGTGGTGACCATGAGCTCTTTTTATCAAAGATACATGAAAAACATTATGTATCTGAGTTTCATCAGGCAAATCCAACTTATAGGCAACCCTTCCCACCTTAGCTAAGATCAGAAATGGCCCAAAGTACTTAGGCCCCAACTTAGAATGCTTATTTCTTCTTAATGTGGTCTGCACAAAAGGTCTTAACTTTAAATAGACCCAATCCCCAACCTCAAAAGATCTTTCAGTTTGCTTCTTATCAGCATATTGCTTCATTCTGTTTCTGCTTTGTTCTAAGGATTCCTTGAGTTTAACAATCATTACCTCTCTATCTCTATATAATTCTTCCACAGCAGCCACATTAGTGTCATTAGGAATATAGGGAATATGGATATTAGGAGGAAATCCATATAAAGCATCAAAAGGTGTGGTCTTGATTGTGGAATGGTAAGTCGTATTATACCACCATTTTGCAAGACTTAACCACTTCATCCATTGACCAGGACTATGCATACACATGCATCTTAAGTATGCTTCCAAACATCTATTTAAAACTTCAGTCTGCCCATCACTTTGGGGATGATAAGCAGTGGAAAATGACAACCGTACCCCTTGAAGTTTCATAAAGTCTTTCCAAAATTGACTCATGAACAAGGGATCCCTATCAGACACAATATTCAAAGGGCACCCATGCAACTTGTAAATGTTGTCAAGAAAAGCTTGAGCCACCTGAGGAGCAGAATATGGATGAGAAAGAGGAATGAAATGGGCATATTTTGTGAGCCTGTCTACAATAACCAAGATTGTGTCTTTGCCTTGTGACTTAGGTAGACCAGATATGAAATCCATTGAGATATCTGTGAATACATGTGTAGGGATTGGCAAAGGTTGTAATAACCCTGGGCTTGCTACAGTTTCATACTTAGCTTGTTGACATTCATGGCAATTTTTGACAAAAGCTAGGACATCTTTAGAACTACCCTTCCAGTAAAAAAGGCCTTGAAGCTTCTTTAAGGTAGGAATATGACTAGAATGACCCCCCAATGGAGAAGAATGTACCAGCTTCAAAATATCCATTTTTAATGCAGAATCATTGCCTACCCAAATCCTTCTTTTCTTTCTCAATACATTGCCATCCCAACTGACATTATGAATCACTGATCCTTGCTGCAATTGCTGAATGACAGACTGCAAATGACTATCTTGCCCCCATGACTCTTTTATCCTTTGTAGTAACATAGGATCTAAAGAACTGATTCCCATTTCAAACAAAGCCAACCCATTAACTCTAGAAAGTCCATCAGCTACTGTATTATCCACCCCTTTCTTGTAAACTATCTCATAATCATAACCCATCAGTTTTGTTAACCAAGTTTGCTGTAATGGTGTAGTGATCTTTTGTGTCAACAGGTACTTCAAACTTTTGTGATCAGTCTTGATTATGAATTTTTTAACAATGAGATAGTGATGCCATTGTTTTACAGCTAATAAAACAGCTAGCAATTCTTTCTCATAGACTGACATAGACTGTTGTCTAAGGGATAAAGACTTACTAAGGAAGGCCAGAGGGTGGCCCTCTTGCATCAATACAGCTCCCAAGCCAGTAGATGATGCATCTGTTTCAACAACAAACATTTTTTCAATGTTGGGCAATGCCAACACAGGAGCACTAATCAAAGATTTCTTCAACTGCTCAAAAGCCTCCTGAGCCAACTTATTCCATTGGAATGCATCTCCCTTCAATAGTTCAGTTAATGGTTTTGCCAATTCCCCATATGCCCTTATAAATCTTCTGTAGTAGCCAGTTAGACCCAGAAATCCTCTTAACTGTTTAAGAGTTTTAGGAACAGGGCATTGTTCAATGGCTGTTATTTTCCCTGGGTCAGTTTGAACTCCCTTTACAGATATCACATGTCCCAAATACTCCACAGTTTTACCACCAAAAGAACATTTTGATCTTTTTGCATATAAAGAGTTCTTTCTTAATAGTGATAATACTTGTTCTAAATCTTTTATATGCTGACACATGTTAGGGCTGTATACTAAAATGTCATCAAAGAAAACCAAGGTAGTTTTCCTCATTAATGACTGAAAAGTATCATTCATAAGAGCTTGGAAGGTAGCTGGAGCATTAGTTAAGCCAAAAGGCATCACTAAGAACTCAAAGAGACCTTGATGGGTCCTGAATGCTGTCTTATGGATATCTTTCTCAGCCATTCTCACTTGATGATACCCTGCCCTTAAATCCAACTTTGAAAACACAGAAGCTCCACCCAATTCATCCAATAACTCCTCTAATAAGGGAATTGGAAATCTGTTTTTAACAGTGGCTTCATTCAACTGTCTATAGTCCACACAAAATCTCCATGTTCCATCTTTCTTTTTAACCAGGACCACAGGTGAAGCAAAGGCACTTTGACTATGCCTAACTACCCCTGAATCCACTAGTTCTTTAGTCATTTTCTCCAAAACATCTTTCTTTATTGCAGGGTACCTATAAGCCCTTTGGTTTATAGTTACATTCTCATCTTTCAACACAATTTGATGGTCACAATTTCTCTTAGGGGGTAAAGTGGTTGGAACAGCAAAAACATCACCAAATCTACTCAACAATTGTTCCAACTCTTTATCTTTGCCTTGCACAGACACAATTGGATCATGTTGAAAAGTCTCCCCACCATTAGTACTCAAACTGAACATTTGAGCATTTATTAGTGGATCATTGTTTCTCAATAATACATCCATTTTCTCTGCTGAACAAAGAGACACTTCATTATTATCAATTCTTTTTAATTCCACCCATTGACCATCGACTTTAAACTTCATAGTCAGAGCCTTAAAATTCCAAACTATATCATTGAGTGTTTGCAGCCATTGTACCCTCAATACCATATCATAGTTAGATAATGGAATCAGAATTACATCAGCTTTAAACCACTTACCTTGCATTTTCCATTGAAAATCAGGGCACATATGGGTACAAGCCACTTTATTACCATCTGCCACAGTAACTTTTACCTCTGCAATCTTCTTGATGGGACAATTCATTTTCTTGGCCAACTGCTCATCCAAGAAGTTGTGAGTTGATCCTGAATCTGACAGGATATGTAAAAGTTTAGTACCAATAGACCCTTGAACCCTCATTGTTGAAAATGATGGTACTCCCATCATTGCATTCAATGAAATTGTAGGTTCTTGAATTTCTTGGGTCATTAACTCTTCCAAGATAGGCATCTCCTCTTCTTCATCAATGGCCACCAACTCAATAGAAAATAATTGCTTGTTTTTGCAGACATGACCCTGAGAGTACTTTTCTGTACAACCAAAACACTCACCTTTTGCTTTCTTTTCCTCTATCTCTTTCTGAGTCAAAGTCCATCTTCTTGAACTCACAGGCTTTGGGGTAGGAAGCAAAGAAACTTTGTTAGTGTTGGCCATTGCAAATGGCTTATTATTATTATTATAAGTGGAATAAGTGTTTCTTGTGCTTCTGGCCTGAACAGGCTGAATGGCAGTTAAAGCCTCATCTTGCATTCTTGCAAGGAGATATGCCTCAGGCAAATCCTTAGGTCTCAACATCCTGACATGATAACCAATCTCTGGTTTCAAAGCCCTCAAATAAAGACTAACTGCATACTCATCACAAATTGTTACTCTTGTTAGAGCCATATCAAATTCTTGATTAAGTTTGTCCAGAGTTCCTGTTTGTCTAATGGCTGCCAGAGCTCCCATGGCATCTTGATTCAATAACAGACCAAATCTAGCTGTTACAACATTCTTATATTCATTCCATGTCACATTATCAATGTTTCCCCCTCTTGATTGCACAAACGATTGGTGCCATAATAGGGCTATATCATACATGTGAACGATTGCATGCCTTACTTTTAAGGATTCAGGAGTTTGGTCAATTGTAAAGAAATGCTCCACTTTACAAAGCCAACCCTCCACATTATCACCATCAAATTTCGGAAAATCAATCTTTGTCAATCTACTATTATGTGAATTATAATTCAATCCAGTATTTTGATGACTGGTTTGAACTATATTATTATTATTATCATTATGGATATTTCGAGTGTTATGATTCATATCAACAGTTGCATTGTTATGAACCACATTATTCATATTATCATTATGCCTATTATTATTATTCAAAGATTGATTCTGGATGGTTTTCAATATTTCATTAATCTGTTTTTCCAACTGTTCTTTCATTGCTTGCAAATTGTCATTATTCTTCTGCAAGTTCTCAGCATTCTTTATGGCAAAGGACTTCAAACCTTCAATTTCAGTCAAATTTTGACCAGCAGTGGCCTCCAATCGATTCAAGGTGTTATCATGCTCCTGAATCTTTTGCTCTAGATTCTGATTACGAGTTGTTGTCATCTTGATTTATTACGAAAACAAGATTATTATCAAGAATTGATAGGAAAAAACAAAAAGAGTGGACTATCACAAATGATTACTCCACAGAATTGATTAACCACAAATTGGTTGATCAATACGAATGGTATGATCAACAATGATCAAACCGACGTTTGAATTGAAAAGAACAGATGAAATGAACAAAAAACAGAGAGAATTACAAAAAAGTATTGACGAAGGATGGTTGTTGGTGACGGTTGTTAACGACGGTGCACGGTGTTTGCTGGTGGTGGTGATCGGAGGTCGAGAGGTTCGACGGCTCTGATACCAATTGATAGCTACGAAAATGAATTATAGAACAGAAGAGAGGATTATTCAATCAACATAGCATAGCTTTCCATTCATTCATTGATTATTATTTATACAACAGATATACAACAGCTAGTAACGGTTTTAACTAACTTTTGAACTATCACTACTTGTCAAAACTAGTCCCTGAACTTTCTATTATTACAATTTCAGCTTATTATCACTTAACTACTATCAGACCCTGAGAGTACTTTTCTGTACAACCAAAACACTCACCTTTTGCTTTCTTTTCCTCTATCTCTTTCTGAGTCAAAGTCCATCTTCTTGAACTCACAGGCTTTGGGGTAGGAAGCAAAGAAACTTTGTTAGTGTTGGCCATTGCAAATGGCTTATTATTATTATTATTATTATTATTATTATTATTATTATTATTATTATTATTATTATTATTATAAGTGGAATAAGTGTTTCTTGTGCTTCTGGCCTGAACAGGCTGAATGGCAGTTAAAGCCTCATCTTGCATTCTTGCAAGGAGATATGCCTCAGGCAAATCCTTAGGTCTCAACATCCTGACATGATAACCAATCTCTGGTTTCAAAGCCCTCAAATAAAGACTAACTGCATACTCATCACAAATTGTTACTCTTGTTAGAGCCATATCAAATTCTTGATTAAGTTTGTCCAGAGTTCCTGTTTGTCTAATGGCTGCCAGAGCTCCCATGGCATCTTGATTCAATAACAGACCAAATCTAGCTGTTACAACATTCTTATATTCATTCCATGTCACATTATCAATGTTTCCCCCTCTTGATTGCACAAACGATTGGTGCCATAATAGGGCTATATCATACATGTGAACGATTGCATGCCTTACTTTTAAGGATTCAGGAGTTTGGTCAATTGTAAAGAAATGCTCCACTTTACAAAGCCAACCCTCCACATTATCACCATCAAATTTCGGAAAATCAATCTTTGTCAATCTACTATTATGTGAATTATAATTCAATCCAGTATTTTGATGACTGGTTTGAACTATATTATTATTATTATCATTATGGATATTTCGAGTGTTATGATTCATATCAACAGTTGCATTGTTATGAACCACATTATTCATATTATCATTATGCCTATTATTATTATTCAAAGATTGATTCTGGATGGTTTTCAATATTTCATTAATCTGTTTTTCCAACTGTTCTTTCATTGCTTGCAAATTGTCATTATTCTTCTGCAAGTTCTCAGCATTCTTTATGGCAAAGGACTTCAAACCTTCAATTTCAGTCAAATTTTAACCAGCAGTGGCCTCCAATCGATTCAAGGTGTTATCATGCTCCTGAATCTTTTGCTCTAGATTCTGATTACGAGTTGTTGTCATCTTGATTTATTACGAAAACAAGATTATTATCAAGAATTGATAGGAAAAAACAAAAAGAGTGGACTATCACAAATGATTACTCCACAGAATTGATTAACCACAAATTGGTTGATCAATACGAATGGTATGATCAACAATGATCAAACCGACGTTTGAATTGAAAAGAACAGATGAAATGAACAAAAAACAGAGAGAATTACAAAAAAGTATTGACGAAGGATGGTTGTTGGTGACGGTTGTTAACGACGGTGCACGGTGTTTGCTGGTGGTGGTGATCGGAGGTCGAGAGGTTCGACGGCTCTGATACCAATTGATAGCTACGAAAATGAATTATAGAACAGAAGAGAGGATTATTCAATCAACATAGCATAGCTTTCCATTCATTCATTGATTATTATTTATACAACAGATATACAACAGCTAGTAACGGTTTTAACTAACTTTTGAACTATCACTACTTGTCAAAACTAGTCCCTGAACTTTCTATTATTACAATTTCAGCTTATTATCACTTAACTACTATCAGACCCTGAGAGTACTTTTCTGTACAACCAAAACACTCACCTTTTGCTTTCTTTTCCTCTATCTCTTTCTGAGTCAAAGTCCATCTTCTTGAACTCACAGGCTTTGGGGTAGGAAGCAAAGAAACTTTGTTAGTGTTGGCCATTGCAAATGGCTTATTATTATTATTATTATTATTATTATTATTATTATTATTATTATTATTATTATTATTATTATTATTATTATTATTATTATAAGTGGAATAAGTGTTTCTTGTGCTTCTGGCCTGAACAGGCTAAATGGCAGTTAAAGCCTCATCTTGCATTCTTGCAAGGAGATATGCCTCAGGCAAATCCTTAGGTCTCAACATCCTGACATGATAACCAATCTCTGGTTTCAAAGCCCTCAAATAAAGACTAACTGCATACTCATCACAAATTGTTACTCTTGTTAGAGCCATATCAAACTCTTGATTAAGTTTGTCCAGAGTTCCTGTTTGTCTAATGGCTGCCAGAGCTCCCATGGCATCTTGATTCAATAACAGACCAAATCTAGCTGTTACAGCATTCTTATATTCATTCCATGTCACATTATCAATGTTTCCCCCTCTTGATTGCACAAACGATTGGTGCCATAATAGGGCTATATCATACATGTGAACGATTGCATGCCTTACTTTTAAGGATTCAGGAGTTTGGTCAATTGTAAAGAAATGCTCCACTTTACAAAGCCAACCCTCCACATTATCACCATCAAATTTCGGAAAATCAATCTTTGTCAATCTACTATTGTATGAATTATAATTCAATCCAGTATTTTGATGACTGGTTTGAACTATATTATTATTATTATCATTATGGATATTTCGAGTGTTATGATTCATATCAACAGTTGCATTGTTATGAACCACATTATTCATATTATCATTATGCCTATTATTATTATTCAAAGATTGATTCTGGATGGTTTTCAATATTTCATTAATCTGTTTTTCCAACTGTTCTTTCATTGCTTGCAAATTGTCATTATTCTTCTGCAAGTTCTCAGCATTCTTTATGGCAAAGGACTTCAAACCTTCAATTTCAGTCAAATTTTGACCAGCAGTGGCCTCCAATCGATTCAAGGTGTTATCATGCTCCTGAATCTTTTGCTCTAGATTCTGATTACGAGTTGTTGTCATCTTGATTTATTACGAAAACAAGATTATTATCAAGAATTGATAGGAAAAAACAAAAAGAGTGGACTATCACAAATGATTACTCCACAGAATTGATTAACCACAAATTGGTTGATCAATACGAATGGTATGATCAACAATGATCAAACCGACGTTTGAATTGAAAAGAACAGATGAAATGAACAAAAAACAGAGAGAATTACAAAAAAGTATTGACGAAGGATGGTTGTTGGTGACGGTTGTTAACGACGGTGCACGGTGTTTGCTGGTGGTGGTGATCGGAGGTCGAGAGGTTCGACGGCTCTGATACCAATTGATAGCTACGAAAATGAATTATAGAACAGAAGAGAGGATTATTTAATCAACATAGCATAGCTTTCCATTCATTCATTGATTATTATTTATACAACAGATATACAACAGCTAGTAACGGTTTTAACTAACTTTTGAACTATCACTACTTGTCAAAACTAGTCCCTGAACTTTCTATTATTACAATTTCAGCTTATTATCACTTAACTACTATCAGGTACCCTGGAACGACTGGGAATCTCTCCCACCTATGGAACCGCCTGAGGGATGGGTGTTATGCGCGATATGTCTACCCCTCCCAAACAAATGTCGTACCACATAGCGCCATAACAACCGCATTATTTTATTTGATCATCTCCTCGTTAGACTTTAAGATTTTTCATTAGACTGTTAGATTCGCGTATACCTAAAATGTATTTTCATCTTCCTGCTTTAAATCGTAAATGAGTAAAACTTAATATGCGAACATGTAGTCGCATAAGCCATGACTGCATGTGTGAAATTGTTCTGACATGACTATAGAGCCATATCACATGACTTCTTTCACAATTCCTTGGTAGAACCTAGGGTTGCTATGAGTTGAGTCAACCTCAACTTGGGCTAGAGCTTAAAACTATACGAGCCAACTTGTACTCAGATCATATACAACTCGAGCCGACTTGTGTAGCCACGATATGACTCGCTTATTACAAGCATGTTAGATCTTTCTAGCACACATTAGAGGAATCTTAGTTGGCCATGAGAGCTTATACTCATTCACGGACTCTTAAATTTTTATATGGCTTTATTAGTTGGGGATCAGTTATATTGACTCAATTACACCGATGACCGATCTCAAACGTGGCTCGAAATTTATGTAAACTGATTTCAATTTTTCTTCCATCGAAATAGAAAGCGACGGGTAACAAGTTGTGCTGCTAAATTTTTTTGGATAGCAAAAAAAATTTGCATTCACGGGTTTTGGCCTTTAGGGGCCATAACATAACTATGCATGACTCATTGCACTTGATGAGTAACTCCACAACCTCTAGCGTAAGGAAACTAAAAGTGTCAAAAGCAAATGGTATAAACACGTGTTGGTTGTCAACACACGCTTTCTTGTGTTTGGTCACTTTTCCCAAAGCAACTTTTATAGTTGCCTGACCCACCGTGAAAGCACGACTCCCCAGGCCCACCAGAGGGGAAACCCCCGTTAGATCCACGCGTGCATGCCTCCTCCCCATCCAAAAACCAAAATATCAGTTGTTCCAAGTGTTGATCTTCCTCCTAGTAAATCAGTAAAAAAAAAATTCACACGTGCCTCTTTCTTAGTAGAAATCACAACTCGCCCGAATATGTCAAAAAGAACGTCCCTAAACAAATCGTGTAGGCACTTGAACTCTAGGAGCTCTCTACAATGTACTGCATGCTCCCCAAATGAGTCTAAACACGTTTTACGGCAAACATGGAATAACACATTAACGGGAAATAGGGGAATCATGAGACGATACTTAAGGATAGTACGATACTCCACCGATGACATATGTTGGCCTAAGCCATCTATAGGGGGCGCGAGAAGGAACATCTCTAAAATATATGTTCAGAAAATGAAACCCTCAACTGTAAAATAAATTAAATCCATATGATAAGAGCATCCTTATAACATAAAACTATGGATGATAAAATCAAAGAGCAATATACTTTTAGCATTTAATTTATTTTAAAATGGGTTTAATATGCCTAAAAATCACATTCGTTATAAACTTTATAGATTTTTGTGGGTTCCTAAGAAAGTGGGCCCTGGACGGTTGACACCTTACCCTTGGCCTGGGCCAGCCATGCTTATGATGTTACAATACCTGAATACCCTAAACACTAGTCTTTGAAACTCTAGTAATTTTTATGTGAGAAATTCTTTGATATTCAATTTGGGAATTCGAAGATACTTTGATGTGTTTTTTTGGGTAATTTGCCCAAACTTCTGTTACACTCTATGAAGTCAAACTTGCTTTTTTTGGGAACAAATATAGTAGTTGCCAATAATTGCATCAGGAGCCGATACCAACTGATTAGGCAATAAGTAAGGCGTTTAAGCGAAAATCTAAATGGGCAAAAAGGTAACTGGGGGCTTTTGCCTCTTAGTGTAAGGTCTCAGAGGGTAATTTTACGATATTTGAAGTAGCGTAGGAGTAGTGTATATTTAAAGTTGCAGACACCCATTTCTAGTTCGTCGTCCAAAATAAGTCAAATTATTCGAACGGACATGGTGAGACATCACTACCATAGACACAAAATGTACGGCCAAGTGAATACTAGACATGTTTAACTTCTAAAACTTAAATGAATTGTGAAATTCGGATGCTCATGTAATTTACCATGTAGTTCAATTAAATATTTTTATATTTATATAAATGATAAGACTCGATTGTGCTCAAGCTTAGTGTATGAACCTCAAGCTCGTTTATTAAATATAAGCTTCAATTAGGCTCAAACTTGTTTAAACTCAACTTGATTTAAGCTTTTAACAAACTCACTTGCAAGTAGTACATGAACGGTTTGACTACCAAATCAATTTCTAGTAGCTCATTTACGGTTTGGTTTGTTTGCAGCATAGCCAAAAGTCATAAAAGGCACTATAACATTGTGTAGTTACCATTTTTCTTCTTATTCTTATTGTTGTTAGTATTATATTACACATTGATTCTTGATCCTTTTACACAGGGTTCTCTAAGCAATCAATCCTTATAGCTTTTCAAAAGATTACAACCGTTACACTTATCCTTAGAGTGTGTGTAGTGGGAATGCAAGAATAGCGCCCCTCCATTTTGATTGGGTGCAAATACATGGCACACAAACCAAACAAAAATGACGTTATACAAATCACGCCTGACACCCGTTTTGTGTTTTTTGAAGACTTTTAGCGCCCCATAGCGCCCCCCGTGGTGGTGTTTTGGGCGCTATGGGTGATTTTTAACTCCAAATCGCGCCCAACTGCACATGGTCTTATGACAAGCTAATTAATTTCGCGGAGGCACTTAACACCCATCAGTCACCTATGTGGGCATCCATGCTGCTTTGTGGATGCTCATCAGCAGTCAACACACATGCGTCAGCTCTAGCTGGATCTGTTAACGGTCAAGTAATTATGTCAAGCACCTTGGAGGCCTGGGCAGAGGTTTAAAGCATTTCCATAACATCCAAAGGTAACAAAATATACAGCATTAATAGAACATGACATAACATATGCAAAACAGCAAATATGAAGCTCCAATTTTCGATAGCCACAACATTACACATCTGCCGGAGGCTGGAGCATTGTGTGCCCCTACTATTAGACAATAGACATGAGCATTTCCATGCTTCACCTCCAAATATCAAACATTCAGACAAGAACACACAAACCCAACCAACCAATTCTTCTAGCCCCAAAAGCAAACTTTGTACATAACATCGGTTCTGAAGAAAGAAATCCTGAAAGTAAAACCAAAGAGGTAACCAAAAGGTACATTTACCTTTTTTGTCCCTCGTAAAAACATGAGCCAAGAATGATTTGCCGGCCAGCTTCTAGAAGCCACGACGAGGGGTGTTAAAACACCTGACATCACTTCATGGCAACAGCCCTCTGTGAAGATTGGTTAGATGATATGTTTATCCACTGCTGGCCTAAAGATCCTCCGTTATCAAGATACGTGTGAGTATTCAGTGAATTTACCAATCCACTCCTTGGTGTTTCCAAACTCTCAGCAGATTCTGAGTGCACACGCTTTGAATTCACCGACTGGGGTGATGACAGGGCGGAACTTGAAACTGAACCTGTTGTGTTCTTTAAGGGATCAACTTCAGTTTTCTTTGCAAAACGACCACCGGAGCCCCGTACTCTTCTCATAGCATGCCGATGCCGTGATTCATGAAGATAAGGCTGTAGAATTCACAAAATTATTTACCAATTTGCCCAACCAGATTTTCACAAAAAATATACAAATAAAACCAGAATTGACCTTTCTGTCTTTTATAAGTTTCTTCTCAAGCTCTGCTTTTGCACGGGATTGCCTTCGCCTTAATATTGCATGGTATTGTTTGGCATTCACATAAACAGGCTCTTGTGCCATTTCAAGTGGCAAAGGCATCCTTGCTTGCATGTCAAGAAACTGAGGATGAACCTAAAAAACACAATTACAATGCATGAGTACACAAGCATGTATTAAGATATATGAGATCATGTATGATGTATCTTACCATAGGCTGACCATAAGCTGCCATCATTCCACCATAATATGGATCACAATAAGGATTTGGAGCACAGGCCTGTAAATATTAATACAAAAACCAGGAACTTTAAAGATAAATATAAATCTGTATATAAAAATAGAAATATTCAAACATAAGGTGAAAAAAACTTACAATCGTGTGACCGACAAGTTCTAATGGTGGGACCTGCCCTGGGTTTTCTCCATTACTTGGAAGCACATTTTGTACTCCATGCTGCTGATAATTTTTATCTGACCTCAAGAGGCAGAGAGCAGTATTAATACATAAGTTTAAGACCATATAACATGCTACAAGTGCAATAATTAATACATACAAACTAATATGAACTTATTAAGTATCATAATAAGCAAAAGTACCCAAATTTCATTCTTCAACGACGGTCATTAGCTAAAGCAGTGATTTGGAAATTTTAAGTCATAACTCTCAAGTGTAACCAGTAAGCAAATCAATTTCAGTCCAGTTGATAATTTGAAAAATGAAAAGAAAATCTAATAAAGCTGGAAGGGTAAAACATTCCTACCGGAATACTGTTAGAAAAGGCAGTCTTCATAGGTCATAATTAAAAGTTTGACAAACTATACCGAGTTTTTCAACGGACTAAAAGTTGGTTTAAAAAAAAATAAAGCGCACCAAGGTAAGACAGACATTTGATTTCACTTCATGACATAAAGCCAACTTGAAAATGGGTAAGAAACTAAGAATACATATATGTGAAACGTTAAGCAAGGTTTAAGAGCATTCTCATCCGAGTCTCTTATCCGACTCTCTATCTCTATCTCTAAGTTTTCTATAAAACTTAATACAAGGGTTCACTTTAGTTTTCCATAAAACTTTATCTATTAGAGGCACCAACGTAGTGAGTTTCACTATTCTCTATTTTTTTCCTCTATATTTATAGTGAAAGTAGGATGTACAGGCTCCAATGTCATGTGAATACTCTAATGAAAACTAACTGCAGCAGTCAGGTTAAACATTTAACAACATGAGCTACGATCACATGTATCAAGTGACATGCCAGTAGCATGATATGAAAACAGCAACTCTATGTCCACATTTTACCAAACATAATGATTCAATCTTACAGTTAAGGCAAATTCACAGAAATTGCATTTTCTCACTTGACCCCATGTGGTCCTTCCTACGTTCCACTCCCTGCTAATGGCGAACCAAAGTGAGGCCGACCAATCTTTATGGAAAGTTGATAAGCTTCTATTTTTTTTAAACTAGTTATTTTTCTTTTATTACTTTCAGATAGAAATTTGGGTCCAACCCATATGATTGGGTACTAGAAGTGTAAGCCCTTGAATAGCTGTTGTAAGCTGATCATTTAGGTAATTATGTGTATGAT
Source organism: Ambrosia trifida (assembly GCA_028751855.1). Taxonomy (NCBI): domain Eukaryota; kingdom Viridiplantae; phylum Streptophyta; class Magnoliopsida; order Asterales; family Asteraceae; genus Ambrosia; species Ambrosia trifida. The sequence goes on along the minus strand of CM054122.1, from coordinate 195,891,282 downwards.
AATATAAACAAACAGATCAGAATTTGATAATGTAAATGATATATAAACAAGATATAGAAAAAGGAAACCCCCCCCCCCCCCCCCCCCCCCCCCCCGAGTGTTTCAAGATGTGATAGTACTGTGTATATATTTTATTTAATGTATTTGAAAATCTTAACAGAATCTAATACCACATTCAGTACTCATTTAACCGGACCGCTAAAATTCACATACTAAACTAGATATACCTGGACAAAACGACGAAGCATTTTGTGTTTCTTTGCTTGCATCATCTTCCTCCTCACTTACAACTTCATCAGACTGTGATTCCCTGTCTAGCGATTGTTCCGGAGGAGACGAATCAGATGAATGTGCGGGCATGGCAGTAGATGACATGGAGCTTAAGCAATACTGTCACAGCAAGATCCACCACCTGTAGTAGATGATAAAATAACCGATAATACGATAATAATAACAATAATAAAACTGTCACATAAATTATCACAGGAGCAACATTAGACATACACACAAACAAAACCCTAACCCAATTTGTAACAAAACCACAAATAACTAATCCAATTATCCAATTACATCCGCATGTATCAAGATATCAAGTCAATTTATTCAATTTCAGGCAAAAATCAGCAATTCCGAAACAAAAACCTATTGTTGACCTTAGAAACAAGATTAATAATAATAATAAACAAGGTGTGCCCTAAAATCAATCAAAAGTACCAAATTAAAACTCGAAATCGAATCAAACTGCATGCTCACAACCAAACGGAAATTATAAACCAACAATAATAATAATAATAATAATAATAATTAGATTAAACATGCACATAATAGATAGGGGGGTTTAAGGAAAACTTACGAGTATAGAGAGGGAGAAGTAAAAACCCTAACTAATATTGGGGAGATGAATCGGAGAGAATTCAGGTGTGTAAATCTATCTACAAAACAAGATGAAAATAAAACAAACTTGTTTTAGAGAGAGAAAGAAAGAAAGAAATATGTAGAGAGAGAGAGAGAGAGAGAGAGGTGTTTCTCACTCTAGATTTGAGAAGTGGACTTCACCTCACAAAGGAACCCCACGACTTTTGTAGGCCGACGCGTGTTGTTAACATATCACCAATTTAATTTACTTAGTTTTTTTTTTAAAAGGTGATTTTCTATATTATTCTACTTTCTTAAATTAGTATAATCATCGCCTTATTTTATGGTTAAACATCTCTCCAATAGCATGTGTTACAAGATAATTAATCGTGTGCACGGTTTGGTTTTCAGTTTTTGACCCATTTGAGTTTTACATGCTAATTTTTACGTATGTGGGTCAAATATAATACGTTTATGTGATTAATGTAATGTATATTTTCGTCTGATCTACGTTTTCACATAAATTATATTTAGAAACGAGTTGGATCAAATATAGTATGTAACGATGCCGATTAGATTAACATTGGCGTTGGGAAGGTAATAGTGAAGGCGTTTTCAAAGTTGCTGATTTCAGGAAACAAATTAATGCTCGCAGATTTCCGGAGCCTAAATCTTCTATTCGGTGGGTTAAATGGGTTTCTCTAAAGGTGAAGGTGTTCATTTGGCGTCTTGCCATCGGGCGAATTCCCACTAAGGATGCTCTTATTAAAAGAAATGTGCCGCTGCCAAATTCTGTTTGTGCTCTTTGTGATTTTGGAGAAGAATCCACTTTGCATTTGTTTACAGGTTGTGGTGTCGCCTTCGGTGTTTGGATGGCTATTGGGTCGTGGTGTAAAACTGAGTCGATGTTTCCTTTTGATGTGGGCGACTTGATTCTTTTTAATCAAAGGGGTAGATCTAAAGCTGCAGGGGTGATTATTCAAGGGATAATTATGGTGGCCTTGTGGGTGATTTGGAATGCGCGGAATGATAAAGTTTTCAACGGGTTAGAAGTCAAGGTTGTAGATTTAGTTGCCAAGGTTAAAGCGATGTCTTTTCTTTGGGTTAGAACTAGATCCAAGTATAAAGATGTGGTTTGGAAGAATTGGTCTATGTTTCCTTTGTACATGTTATAGTTTTTGCTTCGGGCCCCGTTTTGAAGCCCGGTAGCGTTTGTTAATGAAGTTCACCTTTCAAAAAAAAAAAAAAAGGTAGATCCATATCGACCATGGACATGAGAGATTCTCCCTTATTTTTTTAGACGGTATAAATTCGAGTTACTTTACGTTTCGACTCTGCCACAACACGCGATATAAAATTAATATCTCCCCAACAATTTCTAATAATATTATTAATATCCGAAAATAATATAAATAGTATCTAATAACTAATATTACTAATATTGGATATCTAATATTATTAATAGTAAACATTAATAAAATGCGTGGATAAGGTCTCTCACATTGTATTTTATTAAAGTTTACTAATAATATTAGATATTCGATATTAGTAATATTACAGTTTCTAATAATAATATAATATAATATAGTTTTTTTGGAAGGCGAATTTTCTATGTTGTGGCAGAGATCATCACAACCTCTCAGAAGGGGAGTCCCCTAGCCACTCTCCAATGGTCAGACTATGTTGTCTTAACCGGGCCCACGCTGACACAAGAGTGGCCGGCCCACAAGTGAGTCGAGGCTGCGCATAAGGGGCACTAAGGCTTCCACCCGGAAAATTTCCCGCCACCTGCTACTTGACAGATGTTGCATCCTCCACAAGAGGCAAGCCTCTCTGGAGTAAATGCACGGTAGTAGAAAACCGGGGGGGCATCAGAATCGAACCTGGCACCTACAAATAGGCTAGTTTCGACCATCAGTTGGCAATACCCCTAAATGGAGCTTATGGGAATCGAACTCAAAGTCTCCCAAAAGAGATTTGAACTGACAACTATTGAGCCACAAGTGAGGGATGTATAATATAATATAGTTAATATCTCTCATACAAATTCTAATAATATTGTTAATATCCGACAAATAATATAACTAATATTACTAATATCTAATATTATTAATAGTAACATTAATAAAATGCAACATTACAACATTCAAATATCTAATGGGGGACTCTTGCCCAAACAAACATCCGGTCGCAAAAATTTTCCAACATTTCACCCCATCTCCTTCTCTGAATTTCTGAGTCGTATCGTATATAGAAGGTATTGCATGATAACCCCTCTAGTGTATGTGCTTGTGTGTAAACACATACATAAGAAGTGCGAAAGTTTGGTTTACTTGATTTTAGCATGAAACTCTCGAAATATGATTGAAAGAGTACCAGATAAATTATTAATCTTTGTTTGATTGATTAGTGAAGTAGTAGTAGTACATCTATATATAGTAGTTAACCATTTATCTATAATCTATTCATAAAGTTCCACAACACATGAAAAGATGTCAAAATCTCAAAAGATTAGGCATTACCTGTTGAACCCATCATTATGAGATTCTCTAATTGTTTAAACCATCTACATCTATTTGAATTACCTATATATTTAAAGATGTGTGCTTTGAATAGTAATTTGGCAGCTTCGTTATATCCTGCTTTCGTAGGGACTTTTATGTCTTTTCCACTTCATCATCTATCCTCATCCACACTCTCTTTTCAGCCCAATTTGTTTCTCCCTCTAGGTTCATCTTTAATCTCTCTCCAGTTTTTCTCTCTGGAACACACCACCTCCTACCTGCTCAAACATTCATCGCCGCCTTCGTTTTCCCTATAGCATGTTAGACCTCTTGGTTATAGGATCTAACCCGTGGAAAGTTTCAGGGTTCTCGCCGACATCGATTTGCTTTCAACTTTAGTCACCATCCAGATGTCATGTACAAGTACAACTGATTCACCTGCTTCATCTTCTCATCTGACACGCATCTTTCTATTCCACGTGTGTAGAGGAGTTGGGGTTTTTTTATGGCACATAACTCTTCCTCGATCATAACAACACCACCAAATCATGATCAGAGCTCCACGCTCCGATCTCTCTTCTTTGCACTCTCTAGCTGCAACGGTTAATCAAGATCTGATTCTACACTTCTCTCACACACCGTACAAACACATGTTGAGTTAATCTTGATAGTTCGGGTTGTTTAATGAGTCGCAGGTTGCTGGTTCAATTCGGAGCAGCAGGTTGCGGGTCAAGAACAGTTGTTCGAGGGGTCAATGGGTCAATTATGGTTGTTATGGATGTCAGAAATCTTAGTGATTTTGGCTGCACGTTTATGTTGATTTGGTAAAGGGTTGACCGGTTATATTGGATGAAAATGGACGTTGAGTTCAAGCTGTTGCTATAAAGTAGGAGTTAAGTTATGCATGTATTTAGTTATTCTTATAAATAGGATAGCAGTAGTAGTCTTTGTAGTACTCTCTTTTGATTTAATAATATAGAGAGCAAGTTATTTGACATACATATTAGTAAGTTTGTGTGTTGTGTAGTGTGTGTATCTTGGGCCTGAACCAACATTTGGTATCAGAGCGGGTGAAGACCGGAGACGCCGGTTTGAGAGTCGAGTATTAGAGAAGGGGGAGCAGCCCTCTAAACTGCGAGAATGAGAAGCGAGAGGTAACTGAAAAAAATAGAGAGAGTAGCGGAGGTTCTGTGTGAGCCGAACACGGTTCTGAATGAGCCGTGAGTAGACGATGAAGAAGATGATCTATGTGATCGAAGGAAAGATTGGGTGTCGAAGATGTAATCGAACCTGTTGAAGTTTCTAAGTGAAATAGAAAAGAATGGTGGATCTGTGTGATCGAAAGGAAATGAAAGCAAATCTGTGTGATAGAGAGAAGAAGTGATCGGAATTCTTATTGAAGCCGGGGTAGTGATCGGAATCGGTGTGAACCGACATTAATCAAGATCTGTGTGATCGGAAGGAGTCGAAATTGAGACTAGAGAAGGTTCTAAGTGAACCGATATGGCGAGAAATGTGCCGATCTGTGTGATCAATAAATACGAGATGGTGTGATCATAGAATGATTTTTTTGTTGAGTCCGATTGACTGACGAGGAGTTCTTTGTGAATTCTAAGATGCGTTCTGGGTGAACAAGAAGCCAAGAAACCATATTCATGTTGATGAATATGGGTGAACTAATTTCTGTGTGAAAAAAAGGAGAATGATATGTGTGATTCATGTTGATGATGTAGCAAGAAACCATATTCGTAGTGAATCCAAAAGCAAGAGTACCGGCTGAAGATGGCAATTGGTCCCGTGACGGACGGCAGTCATAGACCATTCCGAGGTGTTAGACGAGAAACTGTGAATCTGAGATAAAGATGTGTGATGTGGGATCAATGTAAGATACGAAGCAATTCGTGTGAATGAGACCTGTGTGGTGGAACAATCTGTGTGATTGTCATTTATTGAGGCCAAGGTTGTTAGTTGTAATAGAGAGAATGAGTTTATTAGTTGTGGTGTTGGCTGGAAAAAGGAGTTTACATGAAGAAAAGGAGGTAAGTGGTCAAGAAGAAATGATGCGTAGGTGAATTGTAGATGACATAGTTTGGAAAGGTGTTTAGAAGGAGGTAGTGTTGGGAAGGAACCAACATGGTGAATTAATTACCACACAACAAGAAGTAGCAGACAAGTATCAAAAGCTAGCGCTTGAGTCGAGTTGGATCCATGTGAACCTATTAATCTAGAAACCACGTATAGTTCCTTTAGGAAGAGCAAGATCTGAACCGCGTGTGGTTCGCCGACAGCAGTAAGATAGAATCTTTGTGGTTCGTAAGGATTAAGAGATAAGGTCCGAGTTTGAGACGACGGGGTGACCGGTGATGAAACGAGTCAAGATATCAAGATTAAGGGGGTGAATGTTGAGTTAATCTTGATAGTTCGGGTTGTTTAATGAGTCGCAGGTTGCTGGTTCAATTCGGAGCAGCAGGTTGCGGGTCAAGAACAGTTGTTCGAGGGGTCAATGGGTCAATTATGGTTGTTATGGATGTCAGAAATCTTAGTGATTTTGGCTGCACGTTTATGTTGATTTGGTAAAGGGTTGACCGGTTATATTGGATGAAAATGGACGTTGAGTTCAAGCTGTTGCTATAAAGTAGGAGTTAAGTTATGCATGTATTTAGTTATTCTTATAAATAGGATAGCAGTAGTAGTCTTTGTAGTACTCTCTTTTGATTTAATAATATAGAGAGCAAGTTATTTGACATACATATTAGTAAGTTTGTGTGTTGTGTAGTGTGTGTATCTTGGGCCTGAACCAACATTTGGTATCAGAGCGGGTGAAGACCGGAGACGCCGGTTTGAGAGTCGAGTATTAGAGAAGGGGGAGCAGCCCTCTAAACTGCGAGAATGAGAAGCGAGAGGTAACTGAAAAAAATAGAGAGAGTAGCGGAGGTTCTGTGTGAGCCGAACACGGTTCTGAATGAGCCGTGAGTAGACGATGAAGAAGATGATCTATGTGATCGAAGGAAAGATTGGGTGTCGAAGATGTAATCGAACCTGTTGAAGTTTCTAAGTGAAATAGAAAAGAATGGTGGATCTGTGTGATCGAAAGGAAATGAAAGCAAATCTGTGTGATAGAGAGAAGAAGTGATCGGAATTCTTATTGAAGCCGGGGTAGTGATCGGAATCGGTGTGAACCGACATTAATCAAGATCTGTGTGATCGGAAGGAGTCGAAATTGAGACTAGAGAAGGTTCTAAGTGAACCGATATGGCGAGAAATGTGCCGATCTGTGTGATCAATAAATACGAGATGGTGTGATCATAGAATGATTTTTTTGTTGAGTCCGATTGACTGACGAGGAGTTCTTTGTGAATTCTAAGATGCGTTCTGGGTGAACAAGAAGCCAAGAAACCATATTCATGTTGATGAATATGGGTGAACTAATTTCTGTGTGAAAAAAAGGAGAATGATATGTGTGATTCATGTTGATGATGTAGCAAGAAACCATATTCGTAGTGAATCCAAAAGCAAGAGTACCGGCTGAAGATGGCAATTGGTCCCGTGACGGACGGCAGTCATAGACCATTCCGAGGTGTTAGACGAGAAACTGTGAATCTGAGATAAAGATGTGTGATGTGGGATCAATGTAAGATACGAAGCAATTCGTGTGAATGAGACCTGTGTGGTGGAACAATCTGTGTGATTGTCATTTATTGAGGCCAAGGTTGTTAGTTGTAATAGAGAGAATGAGTTTATTAGTTGTGGTGTTGGCTGGAAAAAGGAGTTTACATGAAGAAAAGGAGGTAAGTGGTCAAGAAGAAATGATGCGTAGGTGAATTGTAGATGACATAGTTTGGAAAGGTGTTTAGAAGGAGGTAGTGTTGGGAAGGAACCAACATGGTGAATTAATTACCACACAACAAGAAGTAGCAGACAAGTATCAAAAGCTAGCGCTTGAGTCGAGTTGGATCCATGTGAACCTATTAATCTAGAAACCACGTATAGTTCCTTTAGGAAGAGCAAGATCTGAACCGCGTGTGGTTCGCCGACAGCAGTAAGATAGAATCTTTGTGGTTCGTAAGGATTAAGAGATAAGGTCCGAGTTTGAGACGACGGGGTGACCGGTGATGAAACGAGTCAAGATATCAAGATTAAGGGGGTGAATGTTGAGTTAATCTTGATAGTTCGGGTTGTTTAATGAGTCGCAGGTTGCTGGTTCAATTCGGAGCAGCAGGTTGCGGGTCAAGAACAGTTGTTCGAGGGGTCAATGGGTCAATTATGGTTGTTATGGATGTCAGAAATCTTAGTGATTTTGGCTGCACGTTTATGTTGATTTGGTAAAGGGTTGACCGGTTATATTGGATGAAAATGGACGTTGAGTTCAAGCTGTTGCTATAAAGTAGGAGTTAAGTTATGCATGTATTTAGTTATTCTTATAAATAGGATAGCAGTAGTAGTCTTTGTAGTACTCTCTTTTGATTTAATAATATAGAGAGCAAGTTATTTGACATACATATTAGTAAGTTTGTGTGTTGTGTAGTGTGTGTATCTTGGGCCTGAACCAACAACACACACACACACACTTCTTTTTCTTTTTCTTTTTCTTTTTCTTCTTTAGGGATTACACACACAACTTTCCATATACACAAACGAGAGAGTCGAATAGAGGGATAGAAACTGACGATAGAGTGGAAATCGAAGATGAAGGCCGCCATGCTTCCCGGAAAGAGACGTTGATGGTGTGGTTGTGATCTGACATCGATGGTTTCGAAACGTTGATGGTGTGGCGTTGCGACGTTCGATCCTCATAAGTGTGGGCGACTTTTGGTATGGAAAATAACGAGTTTTAGTTGTAATAGTGTGGGCGACGAGGGTTAGAGAGTGAAGGTGGTGGCTTTGTGGGTGGAGGACCAGAGGTTAGATGAAGGTGGTGGTTTTGTGATGGTGATGATGGAGGTGGAGTTGGTGGGTGTACTTTTGTATGGTGAGTATATAGAGGGGATTGGATGATCTGTTGGTTAATTTAGAAAAAAAAAAAAGGTGTGATTTGAAGTAAAAAAAATCCTTGGGAGGTGGGAACCAAAACATATTGGAATACAGTAAATTAGGATGAAAAATGCATCCAGCTTTTATGTTTTTTGGTTATATTGTTAGTCGTCTTTCGAATATAGTTCTCATTAGTTTAATATCTATCATATCACTATACAGTATTCCTAATTCTTTCGTTAATTATTATTAATTTAATCTAATTTTATTGAACAAAAAAATTATGTATAGTCTACTTTCTACGTAAGCTACTCTAACGAACCAAACAGATAAATATCGATTAAATTTACATTGTTACCGGAGAAGTTTTGAGACGGTTGAGCCGCGCCGCAACGCGCGCATGAGTAACACTAGTTATATATATGATAAAGCCAAGTTGACACCTTAAGGATAAGGCTTTGCCTTCATCTATCTATATCTATATATATAATATTCAAAACTAACATACGTCTTCAAATACATGTTTTACATCTATTTTTTTCAATGTGTAATCTAAAATAATTAAACACAAGTTAAACCACCATTACACTCTAAAGAATAAATAATATTATGAGTCTATCTATTCATTTCGCTCCAAAGTTTTGAAAACTTATTACTGTAAAGTAACCAAATACAACAAATTGTTTGACAGAAGTGTACGAATATGACTAGCCATCTTATTCGTGCTTTGGCAGTCATTCATGTATGTGCTCTCTTTTTACTACTTTAATCTCATCATACACGTTAACCATTATCTACATTACTTGATGAATATCGAGGTCTCATCATGCTAATACTTAATAACTCATGGTCTCATGCTTATATATACCGTAAAACACTAGACCCCATACACAACACACCCGATTTCACACACTACTACTACACATCAAACATATTTGGAATAACGTAAAAATATGCCATCTTGCAAATAATTATGGCCATTACAAACAAAAGAAATATGATGTAGAACTCTTCTTTGCTTCTTACATGGCCCCGATTTATCATGTTTATATGCCATTATGGCCATTACATACAATGAAAGATGAGTATACAAACAAAATATATGATTTATGATGATCAGACATGTGTATAATTAAGTAGAGAGAACAAAGGAGAGGGTTGGGGATCAGGGCCAAGTTAAGAAGCAAATAAGAGTTATATAACCTAAACTAGGTTATCCCGGGAGCGTCACAAAATAGACAAATTCAATATGATGTGACAAAATATGTGTACTACAAAAGTAATAGGCCGTTTTTTCAGAAAAAAATGTAAAGAATATGGTATCAAATGATAATGTCATAATGATGATGATGATGATGATGATGATAGGCGATTCTAATGTGTAAAGTGAGCATTTGTTAAAGAATGACATACATGTTCAATTTTTATTATGGTTATACAATCAATCATCTTTTCATGTTTCCCGACTTCTTCATTCATACATAGTTTAAGTATCTATTTCAATAATCACTACATAAAAAGTCGTTTTCTTTTTTCGTTTTTTGTATAGCAATATGGTACTCGTTGGAAAGATAATAAAATGTTTGTTAATTTGATGTAATTGTTTTTCCAAAACAACGTCAAATAAAAAAGTTATCAGCCTTTGAAAAACATGGAGGAAATTGCATGTGCATGTGCATGTGCATGTGCCATGCACATAAGAGAGAAATATATATATTTTTTTTTAATTTTAAATCACTAATGACATGACATGTTATATGGCACACTCAAGAGGGAGGTTGCCCTCTTTAAGTGCATGTGGGATTTTATCCTTGGTTTATTAGACCAAATGGTGTGGCCTCGGGGAGAATCATCGGTGGGGTGAGGTTGGCCTTTTGCCTGATCGGGAACCCCCCCCCCCCCCCTCGATCAAGAATCGGTGGGTTCGATGGAAAGTTACCGTTTGTGCCGAATCATTCTTTTGGTCAAGAAAATTGAACGTTGGACAAATGGGACCATTGGAAAAAAAAGTGAACGTTGGCTAAACAAAATTCAAAACTTTTTTATTTTATACAAATACACAATCACACCACATTTTAAAACCACACAACCTTATATTTTATACAGTTCCATTCAATTTTCAAAACAAAAAAAAAATATTATGGATCCAAAGCGTTCAAACCCGCAACCCTTTTTTCCAAACACCCCCGCTACTCCTTCGACCCAAGCTCTAAACTTTCCGTACCCCACTACACCGCTCGACCCTAGTACATACGTGTTTGGCGCCTTTATTCAACCCCAAAACGCTTGGCAAATGCAAATGCAACAACAACAACAACAATTTCATATGCAAATGCAACAACATCAAATGCCAATGTTCTCCGCGAGACCTCAATCACAACCCAAACACGATTTTGTATCCTTAGGTGCCGACGATGACGTTATACCTGAAACCCAACCAACCTCAAAAAAAGACACCAAAGGGAAAAACATGCCGTTGAAGAACGAGGCCAGAACGGGAAGGCAGATAGCATTCATTGGAGTCAAGTCGAGCCCGAGGCCCTAGCACGAGCGTGGGTGAATGTGTCTACCGACCCAATAAGAAGTAAGATTTTTTTTAAAATATATACGTTGTCTTTAAAAAAATATAATCACGTGTAGGTACAAATCAAAGACGGGATAACTTTTGGAACCATCTTTGCATTTAGCTTTTCAACATAATGCAACAGGAGCCTTATCGAACCTTCCATTCCGTTAGTACGAAGTTTAGAGAAATGAACAACAAATGCCAACAATTTGCGGGTGTTCATCAAAATTGTTGAACAATCGAAAGATGGGTCAAAGTGACAAGCAAGTGTTGAAAGAGGCGCTTAAGAAGTTTAGCACAAGGAAAGGGGTGGTGGTGGTAAATGAGGTCGTATGAGATTTTGAGCAAATGCAAAAAAAGGGAAAGTGGTGCCAAACGAAGTGGCACAAACAAAACGAACGAAGACGAGCACCTCGGGAAGTTATAGTGCGGGGGGGGGGGGGGGGGGGGGGGTCCGATACACGTTGAGCTATAAATATAAACGATGACCCAAAGTTTGAAGATGAAGCTCCAACTCCCGAATCGGAGCGGCCAATTGAAAGGAAACGCGTGAAAAAAGCCGTCTCGAGCTCAAAAGGAAAGGCCTCCACTTCGAAAGAAAAAGCGATGGAAAAACTAGATGCCTTGATTGAAAACATTAACGAGTTTAAGGCAGAGCAAAAGGAGAGGTGGTTAGAAAGAAAGAAGGAGAAGGAAGAAGCCGCGGCGATAGAAATGGAGAGGCTTCGGTTGGATGGGCACGCCTCGAGTATGATCTTGCGCAACATGAAAATGAGGAGTTTAACTTGATAGGGAGAAGTCTCTAGGGCCTCTCCGAGCAAGAAAAAGCGGTAATGATCAAGATGAAAGACAAGATCGCAAAGAAGTGGCTCAGAGGACAAATGCCGTAGTTTAATGAAATATTATGTATTTTTCCTGTTTTTTTTAAGGTTCTAAGGACACAATGAACAGAAGATTAAAACACAATGAATACTTCTGAAAAAAAAAGTTGAAAACCCAGTTGCGTAAGACACAATGGAGATAACGTAAAACACAATGAGTACCAATTAAATATGCAATGAACAATAATGTATAAAACACAATGAACAGTCTAATAAAACACAATGGACGACATATTAAAGACACAATGAACAGAAGACTAAAACACAATGAATAATAGACTTAAACACAATGTACACCTAAATACAAAACTCATTTGCGTAAAACACAATGAAAAACATACTAAAAACACAATGGACAAAGTTAAATCATGTGTAGACTAAAAAAAACATAAATAACATATTTATAAAGCACACATGCATTCTATAACACAATGAACGAGCAGAAGCCACAACGCAGAAGAAAATCCATTTAGCACGATTTTTTTTTCATTTTAATGTAGCAATGTGGTACTCATATTAAAGATAAAAAACACTCGTTAATATGGTGAATTTTTTTTGAAAAAAATGTCGTATGAAAAAGTTATCGACGTTTTAAAATGATGGGGGGAATTGACATGTGCATTGCATGTGGAGTGAGAAAGTCAATAAATATGGTTTTTCTTTTATGTCATTCCTCTAATTTATTATTTATTTTTTTCAAACAAACTAATCTCAACCCTTCAAATATATGATCAATGGATCACAATCCTTCTCACCCTTTCTAGAAAAAGTGTCTTGTGTATTTGATCCTAACCCAGTAAACATATTATATTAATATTCTTGCTTCGGGAGAATGGGTAAAACACCGATTGCACCGAAATAGGAAGGGGGCGCGGTGTTTCCCGACGGAGAAGAGTCCACGTGGGCTCCTCGACCCACTCCCCATTTTCCCGACGGAGAAGAGTCCCAATGGGTCTAGGAAAACCAAAACCTACAATGTTGTACTTAGTTTGTGCTATTTTGTACAAGGCAATCAGACTACATTTTCTAGTTATACTACCAATGTATGATTCCTTTTAATAAGACATTAACAAAAAACATACTTAGCCTTTGATTATAATTTTAATTTGTCACAAAAAGAGCATTACGTCAAGATCATTTTGTTAATAACATACTTTTATTATAGTAAAAACCTCTACATAGTTAATGTAAAACATAAAGTTAACATTACAAGTACGGTTCGGTTATATCGGTTAACCAAAACTTTATAACCATAACCATAACCATAAGCGATCAGTCGGTTAAAGAAATTTAATAACCGTAACCATTGGTTATGTTGGTTATCGGTTAAAATCGGTTTGATTATGTCGGTTATGGTTAGATTATCGGTTATGGCGGTTAATTTGCTCACCCCTAGTGTCATCCATATTATTTGCTTTAGGCATCAACCATGATGACTTCCTAAAAAAAGGCTTTCAAATATAAAATTGCTTCAAACCGAAGCATCTTGATTCAGTGATCTGACGCTGCCGTTATTCAAAACCATAGTTATCAGCCAAACTTTTTCGTAAGAATGAACTGTAAAGCATCTATTATCCACAGGTGTTTTCTTAAAGAAAAGAAATCAAATTTGTGTTTTTTGAAAAAAAAAGAGATAAAAATAATATGTATGTTGTATATTAAGGGGATGGGTAAGAAGAACTTCGCTAAACTATGATGTACAAATGTCCGTGTAATAAGACATTTACTTTATCATAAACAACATTTTATCAGAAAAACAAAATAAATCAATACATGTAACACATTACATATGTATAAAACACAAAATTAATTCACATTCAACATGACAAACTGTACAATAATTATTGTGATTACGTAGTGAACATGTCATTATCTAGATAATATAACGCAATAAACCAATTGAATTTATGGACTATGGAGAGTTACTTTAAAAAAGTAACTAAAGCAAACAGTAGCAAATCAAATAATCTCTCTGGAGTTTGATTTTGTAGCTTTAGGTCTCAACCATGATGACTTCCTAAAAAAGGCTTGCAGATCCTGATTAACTCTAGAACGACCAAACATTCACATTTAACCACTCACCCAACATCAAAAATTGCTATGAATTTGCCTCCAGGCATAGAAAATTACCTATTGTATCCTCGCATTCAAGAAGCTTGACAGCATGGTGCCCTCCAGTTTTGAGTATACCAACATCATCTTCTATGTTGAGTTGCTTTTTTGTATGACTATTTTCCAAGGGCAAATCATTGGCGTTGGCGCTCATAAGTCAAAATAGTTCTCACCATTAAAAAAGAATTAGATTTTATAAAGTATTTCAAACTTATCAATATACACTTTACTAAAATCAAACAAATAGTCTCGAATTCTGTTTCTACAAAAATTTTCTTACAAAATTTAACGGATATTTTGGAGGATGAGGAGCATTAAAAAGAGTATGTGTTCAACTTTAGGCTGATATTAAGTTTAGCCTGAAGGTAAAACCATTACACTCGTATATCATGAAAAGAATTACCGTTCGACGGGTAATTTCATGTCCTCGGTTCGAACTGTGCTAGAAAGAGTTATCTATTTTCTATAACTTCTTCCTCTTATTTTCTTTTGTTTACTACTTTTTGTACGCTGAATTCTAATTGTTAGAAGGAACAATCTTATGACTTATGAAACATGCTTTGTCTTATTTTCTATTAATGAAGTTACTAATTATCATATTGCGTAAATCTGATGTAGATGAAATTCAAAAACAACTAAACAACTATCTGTACCTAAATATAATATAGATGATAGATCAATATCACAATTAATTGGTGCTTAATTTTATAGTCTGATGTAGATCAATAGCACAACTAAATGGTGTTCTAATTAAAAAAGATCATGTTATATAGATTATATACTAACAGTTCACCTTATACTAACTACTCTGCTTAAATTAAAAAGTGAAACATAACCCCAAATAAAAAGTTTTTCAAATGAGTTAGGTCAAAAAATACAAAAGTTGAGATCGACCCATTAAATTATGAATGAACAATAAAGAAGATCATAAGCTATATTAACATCACCAATTACAAACTAATAAGATGGATTAAACCACAAGAATGTATCAAAAAGTTCTAACCTTTGACGCCAGTCTTTTATTTGCTTCATCCAGTTCTAGATTCTTTTTCTACAACTTTATAGCCATGATACCAATGCGCAAATATCACTCTGCAACAAATGAACCAAACAAGATTTTAAGCATATAAGAAGGCTTTACGAAGTACATCAAGATTTTCACAACACTCGAAGCTGAAGTTTACCCCACCTTCTGTCATCTCTCTTATTTTC
Source organism: Ambrosia trifida (assembly GCA_028751855.1). NCBI lineage: Eukaryota > Viridiplantae > Streptophyta > Magnoliopsida > Asterales > Asteraceae > Ambrosia > Ambrosia trifida. Next base: position 195,876,181 of record CM054122.1, on the reverse strand, counting down.
TGTATGAGTTCAGTAAAAAAATTATTAACATTAAATTACATCATCATAATACTTAATCATATGAATACTATGATAACAAATGTTTAGAAAAGGATAAGAAATTTAATATTTACATACGTGTGCTACATACTTACCTCATAGTTACAAGATCCCATGGGTTTATAAAGTTAGTCATGCCCAATGTTTGGCATGTCACAATAAATAAAAGTTAATATGTTGATCGGGTATTTAGTAAATGCATTTCATTACACCAATATGGCTAAGAGATACTCTTCGTTTGAGCTTTGTTGCAACTCTAAAGATTTAATTTGGAAATTACTTTAATTATAATTAATTATTCAACAAAGATGTAACCTATGGAAAATATTAATGAATGGCTAAATATTAAATCAATTTTTTCTTGAAAAAAAAAGAATATGGATCTTAATATATGTTTTGTAGCTTGCATGTGGTATAAGTTGGTTGAAACATATGCCACATGAAGGAAACGTCTACGCAAACTTTTCCAAGTTTAGTGAGACACACCTTAAGAACCCATAAACATGAGAACGCCTAACGTGTATATACTTGGAAATACAAAAAAAAAAAACACAAAAGTTGAGATCGACTCATTAAATTATGAATTAAGCTTAACAATAAAGAAGAACATAAGTTATACTAACATAACCAATTACAAACTAATAAGATGGATTAAACCACAAGAATGTATCAAAAAGTTCTTAACATTTGACGTTCGTTTTTTATTTGCTTCATCAAATTCTAAATTCTTTTTTTACAACTCTTGTAGTCGTGAAACCAATCCGCAAATATTACTCTGCAACAAATGAACCAAACAAGATTTTAAGCATATCTTAAATACTCATGCCTTGACCATTATTAATCAAGCATGTTTTTTTTTTTTCATTTTTTGGTTGCAAATCAAAACATCAGATAAGAAGCACAACAAACACCATTACAGATTAACCTACACCTACATTAAGCCCTAATTAGAAGGAAAAACCCAACTAATTTCACAAAATCCTCTGTCCAAACCATGAAAATTTCATAAAACATACATGATCACTTCATAAACAATTAAACAAACGCACAAAGTACCTCTAAAAAACATACTAAATAATTAAAAAACAACAGATTCATTGAGTTCACGAAATACCTCTAAAAAGGCTCAATTGAACAACATGGATTTGAGGCCTGCGATTTCTAGGATTGACAATCAGAATCATAAAATGCTTGTGGAATTTTAGAACCGATAGTAGATGTTTGAGTTGGTGGATTAAAGGTGAATATTATGATTCAAAATGATGATTTTATAGTTGTCATCAAATTAAATTGAAACAATAACTTTTCATTAATGGATCATTGATTTCTTGGAATGTGAAAGGTGGAAGGGTATTATGGGGATGAGATTTTAGTTTTTAACTATTAACAAAACACAAAATTACTATCATAACCTCCAAAGTGTCTTAATTGTCACAACTATGCCTATTATAGCCTTAAATGTATTGCTTAAATATGTTGTACATGTTGCTTCTTAAGTTGTATGGAAATGAAAATGACCATGTTGGTCATCACTCCTCCTTTATAATGTACTAGCAGGAGCCCGCGCGTTGCGGCAGTGTTGTACAATGTTTGGATGTTGCGTTTAGTCAAATTTATGATTTTCGGTCCGATTCGACCTGAAAATTCAAATTGATTTATATATAACTTGAATTTCTTTTATAAAAAGTATATATATATAATTTTGTTTATTTTGCTCGATTCGAATTCAAACATAAATCAAATTGTAATTTAAATTACTTGAATAACCCGAAAACAGTCGCCCTAAACATCCATATTCCACTTATTACTTTTACCTGTTATATTATAGAGATTCAAACCTACTTAAAACTGGATCAAATTTATCATCTATTATTGATTAAAAAGGAACATTACGATGTTACCCGAAAGCATGATGGGTAAAGTGCATTCTTGCTAGTTGTTTGTTAATCTCAACAGGCTAATTCTAAAAATTATATAACGAACATGTGAGTTTGTTTGCGGTTAATTTATTGTAGATAAGACATACAAAATATAGGGGTTTAAAATTGTGAATGGTGTAATATTATACAAACTAATTTTTTTTGTTTCTTGTTTTTGCTTTTTTTTTTTAACCTTTAACTATTAATCATTAATCATTAATTTCTTGTTTTTTTTTGTCATTAATTAATAGAAATTAATAGTTGTATTAAACTTGTCTTGTCATTATAATGAAATTGCAATTTTACCCTTATGCATAAACATGAAATGACAAGTTTACCCGTCCAGCACCCACTATATCTATCTATATATATATAAAAGAAAACGTATATGCTGACGTGGCGTGCAATGAAGGCCTCAACATTCCCTTGAGAGTGCCACGTGTCATCATAATGGAGAGTTTTTGGTGTTTTTGAATTGTTTCCTTTTTTAATTAAATTGAGTTATTTTAGGAAAAAAGAATTTAAAAATAAATTTAAAATTTTCTCTCTCATATTTCCTCCCATAATTTTTAAACGTTTATATCTTTTATATACGGGATTTTTTAAAGAAAAAAATACACCAAATTAACGAGCGTTTTATTATCTTTCCAACGAGTACCATAGTGCTATATAAAAAACGGAGAAATTTTTTTGTGGGGTTTCGTTCATACAGGAAAAAAACACACAAAGTGTTCATGTTATCACGTAAAATTTGATTTTGTGGGGAATATGAGTTATTACTGATTAGAATACTATGAACATGCAATGATTGAGAGATTTTGTGGTTAGTTAACTTGAGCCATTTGCAATAGGTTATCATGTAAAATTAGATTTTTCAACCCCGGGACCCTCCCGAGGTAATCAGCTAGTTATAGTATAGATATAGATTATAGATAGATTTCTGGTAACAGAGAACAAGGGAGAGGGTTAGGTTATTTAATTGTTTTTCTTTATTATGTTTTGAAAAGGAACAAACTGTTATATAGAACATGTCCAAAAAGGTTACGACATAGTGAACTATAAGATACTCCTACTGTAATTTTTAAAATTTGGGAGGAAAACCGTAACATCAATTTAATTAACTTTAAAAAAACCAAATCCTTGTTTCAAATTACAAAGAGTTGCACAACCTGCTACTTGCTTGATCACTTGATCCCCATATATACACCACAAAATAATTCCAACTATTGTCAGCTACCAATCAAGCTTGATGTAACAAGCATGACGTTAGATTATTAATTTTCCTCTCGCCACCTATGCATCAACATTGATTTTCACATGATGTTAGTGATAATGATTGGGATGGAAAAGAAATATTAACTGTATAATGATATAAATAACTAACATTATTATCAATGCTACAAAAGATAATGTCGCAGGAGACTTATTTACTGTTTATCATGTTACATCAGGTTACAAGTTTGTAAGACCTTAAGACTTTTTTTTTGTTTTCATTTTCTTTTATTTGCCCAATTATTTTTTTTATTTTATTATTTTTTTTTTTACGAAAGAAGTAATAATGTGGTAGTAGAAATGTAGAATAGTGTGGATGGCCTATGGACTGAACTTCTTCACCTAAAGGCTAAAGAAATTAAGAAAGCATTTATTGGGCTAGTGATATCATACAGGTGGGCTCTGTTACTTGCCATTAACTTAGAATCACAAATAAATCCTATTTTAAGTAAAACTACATATAGAGGTGCCCAATAGGGCTATTCATGAGTCGAGCCGAGCTTTCCACGTGCTTGGCTTGTTTATAAACCGAATCGAACGGATTGGCTCATTTACAATCGAGCCAAAACCGAGCGAGCATTCTTCAAACGCAAATTTTCTCGAGCGAGCGCTGAGCGAAAATCGAGCGGAGAATAGTTTGGACAACTATAAAATTGGGATGTTTCATTCGATATTTTCATTGTCTGGTGACAATTAAGGTCGAACTGTCCGATGATAACACTAATATTGAGATTCAAATGTCCGAAGATGAGGCTTAGGTTGAGGCTGATGAGCATATTGAAGATAATGATTGTTGAATTGTGACCTAGGGTGATATCAAGCGACGATTAGTGATGGACAACCAATAACATAAAAAACTTAATATTAAATTTTTATTGGGTTAAGTGGGCTAGTTATATTTGTTTGCATACAATGAGTCAAATCCCATAGAATATTATATATAAAGCTATAAATATATCTGTAAATTGTGTATACATTTATAACTAAATATAAAATAAATAAATACAAATTTATTCGAGCTGAACTGAGTCAAGCGGACCTTTGCTCGTGCTTGGCTCGTTTACAAACCGAACTAAGCCGATCAACTCATTTACAACCAAGCAGAAGATCGAGCGAGCATTTTTTAAGCATTTTCTGAATGAGCGACGAGCGATTTGAACAGCCCTAGTTCCCAATGACAATTGAACAGAGAGATGAGTTCTATAGACTACACAAAATGGTTGCATGAAACATAGACTACACAAAATGGTATCATGAAACAAAAGTTTTCTGGTGTAACCCAAAAAATAAAGTCGTGTTTTACATTGATCGAAAATCATTAAAAAGAATACCGATATCAGTTCTGGTGTTGTTCGGTTGGTATCGATTTTGTTTGTCATGTGCCCACACTCAAGATAGCATACGATACCCAAAAAAAAAAAAAAAAAAAAAATCTCTATTTCAAATACTCAGTTTTCAACAAAATTCATACCAATTGTATCAGTTTCTACTTTCTACACATTTTCAACTAAACTTTTTACATCGTAACTTCATATTTAAAATACTCTTTTATACAAACATCACGAACAAAATACTACCAATCCAATTTATAAGACAACAATATGTTGGGTTCGCCAACCAATCTCTACAATTGTACTTAACATATGTAACTTGCTGAACACGAGACCAAAAATACGGGACCAAATGGAGCATCCAGTTTAGTGAAAGATAACCAATATCTGGTAAGGGTCCAATTTGAAGCATTTGATGAGAAAACATATGTTTGTGTTTTGTGTAGGTTTGGTGCGATCATGAAAATGAGATCGTGGATGATAACGTGTTTCATGTTTCCGAAAAGGCTCATGAAGCAGCGAAAATGGAAGATAAATTTAAGCTCGGTAAACCTGTCAAGATCAGAGCAAACCCTGATGGTTGTTTGGATTAAATTATATTTTGAAATTTACAAACCCGTTTAATAAATGTCACGCATAATTTTGGTGTATATATATGCATACGGTTAGAATCAAATACACAGTGAAAGAAAAATAGGAAGTCGTGGGAATGGTATCAAACGGATTCCAATTGAACTCATTCAAGCGGCATTGGAACCGTTTCATCGAACCCTACAATCTTAGTTTTTAGATTTTCGTTTTTTTGGATTTTTAGCTTGTAGTTTTTAGAATTTACTTTATATCATTGTGTCTTTTATGTAGCATTGTGTGTTTTTCTTATTTTCATCATTGTGTCATTTTTGCGATTCATTGTGTGTTTTTTCTTCAGCATTGTTTTATATTTTTCGGCATTGTGTTATATTTTATGGCGCTCAATGTGTCATATTACGTGATCTATTGTGTTTTTTTATATCTTTCTCACCCTTCTCATTTTTATTACACTGTATAGGATAACCTGACTGTATTTGTTAATAGATACTTAGGTAGCCGGATTTTGTTTACAAGAAAGTAGACTGTAAATTGTGGCCATTTTTACTGTTTGCCAAAAATGCTAAGTTAAATAGAGAAATAAATAGGAATAACTTTGTAAAATAGTAACCAATTTTCATGAATATTCTAATCAGGTCACTCATTAATTTTTTTGTTTTAATTAGGTCACTTAAGTTTACTTTGATGTTTCAATCATATATATTTGACCTAATAGAAGGTTATCCATCCTACATGGATTTAAAAAACGCAAAATATTTTTTTAAAATTGCGATTTTTAAAAAAAAATTGCAATTTTTTTAAATTACGAAAAAACATTTTATAAATGGCAAAAAAAATATTTAAAATTTTAATAAAATTGCGAAAAATAGTTTGGTAGTAGTAAACAAAAAGTTTGGTAGAGACTCTCAAATTGCGAAAAATAGTTTGGTAGTAGTAAAAATAGTTTGGTAGTAGTAAAAATTGCGAAAAATAGTTTGGTAGTAGTAAAAATTGCGAATGATAGAAACTAATAATTTCGATCCCACCAAAAACCTTTAAATTATATGGTCATATAAGAAGTATATACCATTTACGATAAAAATTCAACTTTAGCTATTGTTCAATTACAAATAGAATGCATAAATGGCTTAAAATACACAAAAAAACCCTAACATGTCAAAATAAACCAATATACGTCCAAACGGATTAAAACAAACCAATATACGTCCAAACAGATCAAAATAAACCAAATACACCCAAACGGGTAAAAAACACACCAAAATACGCCCAAAATACATCAAAATATGCCTAAAGTCATCCAATACCTTTTTTTTGCTCTACTACATTGACCAATACTCACTCTGCATTGGTATTTTCTCATGATATCTTGTTGCATGTCCCTTAAACTAATTTCACGATTTTGAATTATTTTTTTGAAATATCATTTTGCAAGCCAAGAATATGTAACAAGCGAACCCAAATGAAACTTGTATTGAGCATGTGTGGTTATCATTTAGTGATTTTATCTGAGAACAATCCTTACTCATAATCCTAGAGGCCCAAAGCCTAAATGGACTCTTCCACACTTTCTTTTTCCCCCTTCCCGTCATCTTCAGTTTCCTCTTTCCCGCATCTTACTAGCAACCTATTGTAGTTGTTTAATGCGAACACTAATTGATAACCATTTGCAACACCATAGTCAATCAACATGTCTTTTAGATGTACGAGACTCTCAAATTTCATTGCTAGTATGGGCTTCACCAATTTCGAATCCATATTAGGATTATAACAAGGATACACTACACCTTAATCCTCATAATCTTCATCCTCACCAAGGATATCATAATCTTGTTCACTTGCACTCCAATCTTCAACCGAATTGAGATCAACTCCATCCTCATCCTTGTTGTCAGATTAAAGTAAATTCAAGAAATGGTCATTCACACTAATGTCTTCATCATGTACAATATCTTCTGAATTCACCTGAAAACGAATCAAAAAAGTAAACTTGACTATTTAGTGTGATTTAAAAAAATAAAGATGAAAAAAAATTACATAACCTATTATGCGTACATTTTACACATGTGTGTACATGTTTTAATAACTTATTTAAAAGTACCAATTATATAACACTTTATGGAACAATAAATGAATTTTAAACATGGCTTAAGAACTCTCATCTAGAATCTCAAAACTGTTAAGACTAAAAAAACACATAACACCGTATCTTATATATTAATTAATAGTTTATAAAAAATTGACCAACTTAATTTTATGAGATCCTCATGCAAAGTGTCATGAACATATCATTTGTAATATTACTGGTCATGACAAATGCCATTTAAAAGATAGATTATACATCCGTAGGCATCCATCCAACAAAACTTTGTAAACTTACTTTAACTAATCCCTATTGTTCAAAACTCTTTCTGGTCATTAAGTTTCTAGAGGAACTTCATGTGGGTTCTTTTGGATGCTATTAATGGAAAGGAATGCTTGAATTGGTATCAGTGTACGTTGTAAAAACTATCATACATGCATAATGTACCTTGTGTCGAAACAGAAAAGAGAAAGTGTTGAAAAAAATATAGCTGTGCATATAGGATAGAAAGTAGGGTGAACTAGGTTAACACTAAACATACTTTCTGTAAGTATCACCACGTACTTTAGTTTCTAGCTTTTTATTTCTTTCACCCATTTTCTTCAAGAACATTAACAAGTTACTTTCGTTGCTATGCATAAGAATCAAACTAATAAAACACACTTATGAATGGTAATGCATATGCTACATCGAAGAAAATACCTGCTCTTCAATTGGTACCGAAAAAGGGTTACTGATGTTGTTCGATTGTTCAAAGGTTTGATCCACACTCTCTATTAACGGTTGTTTGTGATTCTCCATCTTCAAAGCGCTTTTCCTCTGCACCCTAACGAGAACTGAATCTTGCTCGAAACACAAACCGACAAGTGACAACAATAGATACTGGGCAGCGGTGGCGAACTGGTTCAGTGGCATCGCCGGCAGATGGTCGAGGAAGGTTATGCTTGATTAGATGAGATGGAGAATAAGAATGGATGATAGGGTTTGTATGGTTATTGAGATATACGTGTACTTTGATTTGGTTTTTATGTTTTAATTTTGTTTTGATTTATTTTATTCCATGTCAACATGTATTTAAAAAAAAAATCTAAATAAAAGCCATGTATGATTGTGACCTATTGTTCAGGTTAAATATCTTTTATTAGAATAGAGTGAATTACTATTTGCGTACCTGTGTTATAGTGGTTTTAACTACTTGAATCCAAAGTCTAAAACTTTAACCAGTTGAGTCCCTAGTTGAAAATTTACTAACCATTTGAGTCCAAATTGCTAACTCCATCCATAAAGTCTGTTAGTTTTTTGTGAAAAGACAAAAATACCCTTATTATTTATAAACAAAATAAAAAGTTTGTATCTCTTTCTTCCTCCTCTAAACAATTACACCACAACCACCTTCCCCCTCACCAATCCACCACAGCTACAACAAGCTTATCACAGAGCTTGAATTACTAATCCAATATTACAAGATTTTGCATTCCAATCAAACAGATGCAGAAAACAATAATCATATATGTTTAAAGGCATCACCTTTGACTTCATCCTTAACAAATACCACAAAACTGAAAGCAAACTTAACCAGCAATCACTAGAATGAACAAACCCAATCCAATATTACAAGATCCAATATTACAAGATCAAAACTGAAAGCAAACTTAATTGCACCACCACCGCTGCCTCACCTCACTACAACAACACTCTACCACCACACCCAAAATCACATTTGAACCACCACTACTCCACTACCTCACCACTACCATTCCACCATCGTAGCAGCCCCACCTCAACAGCACCATTCCTCCACCACCGCAGCAGCCCCGACCCACCTCACCACCACCACCACTCCACCATTGCAGCAGCCCCACCTCACCCCCAAAATCAATTATGAACCCTAATCCCCAAACATACAACCCACAAACCCTAGTCGTCATCCTTCACCAGATTCACGCTCGTTACCTGCAAATCCACCACCTACCTCCGTTAACCGCTTCACAATCCTTACTCGATGACTTTCAAGCGTCAATCTCTTGCAAAATCTTGAAGCCTCCTTTATCAACCCCCAACCTTCACAACTCTATTTGTCCACCAGCATCGTAAACTGTCTCGACAAAAAGAAAGGAGAAGAAACAGAGTAAAGTTTATTGTTGTAGAGAGATAAACATATATTTGAAATTAGTCAATAGTGATTAGGGATTTATAACGCCATGAAAGAGACCTCGGAGAGAACCTTTTTAATTTGGATAAAAACAAGAACAATAATGTTTATTTATAAAGAAGATGGAGTCTAGAGGTTGCTATTGAAAAAGATTGAATCTGTAGTGAGTTACAGATGAGAGATGGAAAAAGATGATAGAGAGAGAGATGAGAAAGAGAGATGAGTTTCATTTATTTAAGTTCTTTTTATTTTATTTTTTTATTAGTGAGGGTACTTTTGTCATTTCATATAAATTTAACAGATTTAGTTAACGGAGTTATAAATTTGGACTCAGATGGTTATAGATTTACCAATCAAGGACTCAAGTAGTTAAAGTTTTGAACTTTGGATTTAAGTAGTTAAAACCAATATAACACAGAGACGCAAATAGTAATTCACCCATTAGAATATCTAAATAAACTTAAATGATTTGATTGGAATAAAAAGTTTGATGAGTGATCTAATTAGAACACTCCTAAAACTTGATTGCTGTTTTATGAAGTATTCCCACATACTCTTTAAGTTTCATTAATGCGCTATAAGTTTGTTAAGAAAGTTGTTGGGCTTTGACCATTTAACATTTTAACAAATAGAATAATGTGAGAAGTGATGGCACATGTTGTGGACATCCTCACATCCCCCATGATGTCTTTTAATTATGGCCCTCATAAGTGACTCTTATTATACAGAGGATGATAGGAAAAGATAAGGATGTAAACAAACCGAATATTTATCGAATAATTTGTGAAGTGTTTGATGTGAAGTTCATTTCTGTTATTTAATAAGTGAACAAAAGAAATTTCGTTTGATAAGTTAAACAAACGAACATGAATAGAGGTTGCGTTCGTTTGTTTATCTTCGTGAACATTTAGTGATTGTTTATTTATGTTATTTTGTGTTCGTTCGTTTTAGGTTTTTTTATGTCATATTTTTATTTTACCAGGTTTAGTTTTTAAAAATTTAGAAACATAAGTGTACTATATGCCTCCGCTAACATCCCTCATAGAACCATTTCAATTTCAGCTTATGTTTAAACTTTACAAAATTCTTAGTTTTTGCATAAATTATGTTTATGCATATGTCAACTATTTTTGCATAGTTATGTTAAGTATTTTTTTACTTTTGGTGGAATCATAATCCTTAGATGAAAAATGCAAATTTTATTTTAAATTGAATATATAACGTTCGTTTGTATTCGTGAATATTTGTTTGTGTTTTCTGCGTTCATTTATGTTTGATAAGTGCTCAGCCCTATAGTCAAGTGCGTAAGTTTCACATGTTATTTGAGTAATAGTTTTTTTATTAGATTTATTTTTATAAAAGTTATAGTCAAAATAAAGTTCTATCTCCGTATAAAATATATATCTACTTTCTTACTTTTATTCGTCTTGATTTTTTGCTAGTTAAAATATATTGCTTTTTATGTTGATAAATTAGGGTTTAATAAAAAACATAGGCCAGGGACGGCTAGGGACGCTTTTAAAAAAAAACGTAGTGATGGAGCAAATTTCGCGCCCCCCACCACATGGAAGTATTCTATTGGCCAGCCAAAAAGGGAGGATATTCAGGCCCATTTTCGTGTGAAAAATTTCACGCCCAAACTAAATTTAGAGCAAAAACGCCTCAGAGGCGGTGTGGGGCGCGAATGGGGGCATTTCACGCCCTTTCACTTCTCCACTACGGATGATCTAAGTTCAAAGTACTCTATAGGACAACCGAGGTGACATTGTGGCATGGGTAACCATTTTATGGCATGGGTAACCATTTTGTGGCATGGCTAACTCGAGTTCTATGCAGGGCATGCAAACAATTAAGTTCTCCATAAAAGCTATGGGACCTCTTCTCTATCAACAAACACATGTACATGTAACGTGAAAAATGAAAAATAATAATAATACTGTTTGCTGTCTATTTTGAGTGAGGTGTAACATCTTTTATTACTAAACTTATTATTCCATTTCTATGATTTCAAGTATAATTTTCCACAGTCAGTATTATTTTTATACTATTTACTATTGTATTTTTTATCGATATTTAATTAACATAATAACAATTTTATCTATAAAAAACTAAATATTTAACATGTCAAAATAGAGATTTAATATATGGATGATCGCAAATGAATCAAACACACATGTTCTTGTTTGTTCTTTTGATTTAACTAAACAACCAAATAAATACGAAATTTAACCAAACAAATTTTCTTGTTCGTGTTCCTACTAAATAAATATGTTTATTAGTGTTCATTTACTAAGAAATTTCTTATAATACGTTTTTACATGTAGATATTAATATAATACTAAAAATAGTTATAGTTCATTAATATTAATATATATAAATTACAAATGTATGTATATAATTAATTAAATTAGCATAAACTAAATCTTCACCAAACATTTCTTGTTCTAAACACCGTATATATGTGACATCTTGATGGTAAGTGGTATACTCCACAAATGAAAAGGTTACGAGTTCAATAATGTAAAATGTAAGGTTACGAGTTTAAACACCACATAATGTAGTTCAGAGGTGAATTCATGTTAACAACACGGTGGACCTGTGCCCACCATAGGCCCAGATGATTTAAACAAGTGTGATTTTGTAACCCAAACCGAATTAGATCTTGCCCCGCGTCAAAATTTTAGAATTAGTTGTAATATGTACAGACTTGGTGTACCAGCCTCTTGCTGGCTTTAGTGATATTCAAAAAAAATAAAATATATCCCTTCAAATGATTGATGGTACATTTTAATTTTGGCGGTAACTACCTTAACTTTTTTTGTTACCCATTCGCTTCATAAGAGGTGCATCAAAACACTTGAATTTGGGTGGGTGGTGTATTTATGAAACCTAATAATGACCCATCATAGACTAGACCAACAATGCAACTTTGGATTCTTATATATGAACACACCTTATTCATAATGAAAACTAAATCAAACTACAACACACAAAATGGCAGCAATTGTTGATGGTTTTGAAGGAGAGTTGAAGGAATTGAGGGAAGTTTTCAATAGTGGAAAGACAAGAGAAGCATCATGGAGGAGAGCCCAACTAAAAGGGATACTCTCTCTCTTCAAGGAGAGAGAAAGTGACATCTTGAAGGCCCTCAACCAAGATTTGGGAAAACATCATGTAGAAGCTTATAGAGATGAGGTAATCATGTGATGGTACACAAACTGCTATTTCATTGCCTTTTTGTTTATGTAAGTTCCTAAAAGTATTGCAAACCACTAATTTTTATTTTTTTTATTTTATCTTTTGGAATCCATGATTCTTGTTACAAATAGAAAACCTATTTTCATGACTACTTTTAGAGAGGGCCTGTTTGTATTAAGTTAAAAAATATATAAAGTCCTTTGATGTGACTAAATAATCACCTAGATTATTATTATTATTTTTTTGAACAACTAAAATTTTTTCACTTAGGATTAAACTCCACATCACTTGAAAAAGACAAAGTTTTATCTAACACTTTGATTTTTTATTTCTTTTCCATAGCTATAATTTCTCTTAAAAAAATTAATTCATAAATAAACACATAAATAAATAAATACAACCAACATCTATTTCTCTTCAAATGTAATTGGTTATGAAATGATAATCAAATTTGCTAGTGTCTATTTTATTTCTATTTATAGTTTTAAATTATTATTTTTATAGTTTAATATAATTTGTGAACAATATTCTTTTGGATTGAAATCTTGAAGATTGGAACGGTGGTCAAATCTGCAAACTATGCACTCGGGAACTTAAAGAAATGGATGGCTAGCAAAAGAGTAAATATCCATCGTTTTTTTTCCTTTCAGAAATGTTTTAAGTAAATGTATGTTGAGGGTAAAACAGTAAACTCATAATAACAGGCTAAATTGGCGCTAACAACATTCCCTGGCTCGGCGAAGCTGGTTCAGGAACCGCTTGGTGTTGTACTCATCATATCAGCTTGGAATTTTCCATTTGGTACCTCAACTTTTTTTTTTTTACTTTACATAATCAACCCGTGTGATCAGGGTACATGAAAAATATTTGATTTGTTGTCCCTTAATGTTTAGGTGCCTTGTCCGAGCCACTAAAAATATGCCTCTACGTTTTGAGTTTAAATAATTATTATGTTTATAAATGGGCTAAAAAGTTTTCAATTGACCCAAATTTTAATCTTAAAATGAGTTTTCTATTAAGAAGACACACGCGTACAGGCACACATATATAACATATGTATATAGGAATTTTATAAAAAAATGTGCCTATGAATAAAATGTGTCCTCCGTAGATCCTTCCTGGCCACCCTAAGAGCCTCCCATTTTTATTAGATATTAGTTTTTTTTATACAACCTAAACTTGGATCAGCATCCTTGGTTTCTTAAATAATAAAAAAAAAGAATAAAAAAACTAAACGAGTTGTTTAACATGAATAGTTACACTCTTACGGATCCTAGTACCATTTTAAACCATATTTACAAATCTGTTGCTCTACATTTATTGTATCTAATTATATATGTTAAAAGCTTGTACCATATAAGATAACATGCGTACTATGCTATAAAATAAACAATAAAGGTGGGACAAGACTGATAGCGATACAATAGATCTCAACTAATTCTAGGATATTCTTTTATTATTTGTTTATAAATTATCTAAGTTTATTAATTATTTTATATGTATTTGATACTTGAAAGTAGCTAGTAATCGTATAATGAAATATGTATAATCGTGAAGTTTGTGATTAAAGTTTGTCTTTGGTTGTCTTTGTAATTGGTTGTCTTTGGTTTAATGAAATCGGATATTATGATACTAAAAAAAAAAAAAAGTTTGTATTTATTATTTTGTCTTATAGTTTCGGGCAACGACTCTTAAAACATGTTTTGTGTTTAAAAATTGTATATGACAGGGTTATCATTCGAACCAATTATAGGAGCGATAGCAGCAGGAAATACATTGATCCTAAAGCCTTCCGAGCTAGCTCCCACATGTTCTTCGGTTCTCGCAAACACTATCCGTGATTACCTTGATAACTCGGCTATTAAGGTTGTTGAAGGTGGTTCACATGTTGGTGAAAATCTTCTTCGGCATAAATTCGATAAAATTTTCTTTACAGGTCCAATTTTTTCTTAACTTTTTTGCGTATGATTGACCTATAATTACCATACTGGTGGGTTTACCCGTGCGTTGCAGCGGGATCCACAAATGGGTTGCAATGATACTTAGGTGTTTTGCCGCAAGTTACGCAAAAAGAATAAAAATGTGCACACTATGTTTTAATAAGTATTCGTAGAAAGAAAAGAAAAAAATGTGCACAACCACTGTTAGAAATCGGTACCAAAGACACACACGAATTAAGCCAAAACTTGTTTCTTATTATTTGATTGTGATTGAATGTTTGACTTACAAAATCATCCATCTATTTATAAGCCTACAATCCTTGGTGATCAAGGAACTAGCCTTGGAGAACAAGGAAACTAGCCTTTATTCCTTGTCCACCAAGGAACTATAATAATCTAGAAACTTCTTTTGACTTAAACTAGAAATCTATCTCTAAAACCTAGTTTACAAGATTGACAACTAAGTCCTTCTAGTTACCAAACCTTGCATTACAAGATTAATTTATCATTCACCCCCTAATCTTGTAACACCAACGAGTCCTTTCATCTCATTGATAACTTCAGACCTGGATCAAGCGAAAATTGAGTCGCATTGCTCTCCCACATTCCAAACTGTTTTAGAATTTTGGTCGCATATCCAGTTTGCTTGAGTGAAATTCCTTTGTCACTTTGCTCAACTTCAATTCCGAGATAATAGTGCAACCTTCCAAGATCACTCATCTCGAACTTTGCTTCCATTTGCCTTTTGAACGAACTAATATCTTCATTGGACGATCCGGTGATAATTAAGTCATCACAATACGTGCTGACAATCAACAAGCGCTGGTTCACATTCCTTCGGTACACCGCGCAAATCCAAGCTCTTTCAAAGCCAAATCAAGTTTGATGTTCCATGCTCTTGGCGCTTGACGCAATCCATACAAAGCTTTAACAAGCTTGTAAACGTGATTCTCTCGACCCTTCTTCACAAATCCTTCTGGTTGAGTTACGTAAACTTCCTCCTTTAACTCACCGTGCAAGAATGCCGATTTTACGTCAAGATGATGCACTTCCCATCCTGAGTTCGCGGCCAAGGCTAGTAGGAACCTAATGGTTTCAATCCTAGCAACCGGCGCAAACACTTCTTCGTAATCAATCCCATACCTTTGTACATATCCTTTTGCTACCAGGCGGGCCTTGTATTTCGAAATATTTCCTTGCGCATCCTTCTTTACCTTGAACACCCACTTTACCCCGATGGGTTTAATCTTCGGTGGCGGCTCTACCAGCTTCCAAGTATTGTTTTTCTCAATTGAACTTATTTCTTCCTCCATAGCCTTCATCCAATGTTTCTCTTTTATCGCTTCTTGAAAAACAATTGGTTCATCGTCAACAGAGGATAGTAATAACTGATCATCTCTATTCAATTGATGTGTTAATCTTGGTATTTCTTCGACCTCAAAGTCTGCAAATTTCTTCGGAATGGTTGAGGTTCAATTCGAACTTCTTAGCTGAGAAGCCTCCGTGGACTGCGTGTTCAGATTCGCGCGTGATGCGCGAGATCCTCCTTCTTCGTTTGCCTGCGCTGACGTTGTGTGCGCTGACGTTGCGCCCTCGTCAAACATTATTGCCGCGAAATCACCTTTGTGCGCAAAGTTGTCTGTATGCGCGAAGTCTTCCGCGTGCGCATTATCGCATGTAGGTTGCGCAGATGCTTCAGACTCGTGCACGTCTTCTTCTGTGGGCTGCGCTGGTGCTTCGGACTCAATGACGAAATCTGTCCGTGCGCTCTCTTCGGTATTAGTGCGGGACACGTAATCCTTCCAGTCATACTCTTCCGTCTCTTTGAACTTTACGTCCCCGTCTCGAACTATGTGTACCCGTCCATTGCTCGGGTCAAACATCCGATGCATATTCTCTCCTGTTTCCGGCTGAGAACCCATGTACACCATTAGCAAGCTTCTATCATCCAACTTCTTCTGTCCAGGTGTTAAGATTTTAACAAACCCTACACACCCGAACACTTTAATATATGAAAGATCTGGTTTCCTTCCCTTGAGATTTTCATAGGGTGTTAAGTCTTGCAATGCCTTCGTTGGAGAGCGATTCAACAAATAAACTGAGGGCATGATTGCTTCTCCCCAAAAGACTTGTGGTACGAACATGGCCTTTAGGATGCTTCGAGTAGTACCGATTATTGTGCGATTTCGTCTTTCAACTACCACGTTTTGTTGAAGGGTATAGGGAGCCGTGTATTGCCTTGCAATTCCTCTTTCCTTACAGAAATCTCCTAGTGCATGCGATGTGAACTCTCCTCCATTATCGGTTCTCAAGGTTTTTAGGCTTGTCCCAAGTTTCCTTTCCACTCCTTTGATGAACTCGATTAGAATTCCAGGAACTTGGTCTTTGGTTTTCACCATGTAAGCCCACATAAACCTGCTGTAATCATCTACAATCAGTAGCATGTACCGGTTTCCTGCTTGAGTCATTGGTGAGATGGCTCCGCATAGATCGGCATAGAGTAGCTCAAGCGGCTTTGACGTGCGATATTTGACTTCCTTTGGAAAAGCTCCCCTTGTTTGTTTTCCTATCACAC
The DNA here is from genome assembly GCA_028751855.1 of Ambrosia trifida. Lineage (NCBI taxonomy): Eukaryota > Viridiplantae > Streptophyta > Magnoliopsida > Asterales > Asteraceae > Ambrosia > Ambrosia trifida. The sequence goes on along the minus strand of CM054122.1, from coordinate 195,859,087 downwards.
ATGCGTCACATATTGCGGATGCTCTCTTGATGAATGGTAGCCCAATCGAGATTCTTGATAGCGTCCTCAGCGCATCAAAATTAAGATGACCGAGTCTGGCGTGCCAAAGCCAACACTCGTCATGCATGTTAACCTGTAAACAGACTGGCACAACAACTTTTAGGTTAATCTTATAAACACGATTGGTTGAACGAGGTACCTTCATTAGAACCGATCCGTTTGGTTCAAACATCCACAATACGCCATGCTCGATCGTTATTTTGTGTCCTGACTCGTCCATTTGCCCGACACTGATTATGTTATTCTTCAATGAAGGTATGTAGTAAACATCCTTCAAGATCCGCTGCTTACCCGACTTGCCTTCTAGGATAATTGTGCCGTGGCCTCTTATCTCCACGCATGAACCATCTCCGAACCGAACCTTCCCTTTTATCCGGTTGTCTAAACTTGAAAACCAATCCTTGTTTCCCGTCATATGATTGCTTGCCCCGTTATCGAGAAACCAAGTGTTGTTTTCTTGCGGACTCTCATCATACTTCTTCAAGTCAACTCGGTCTTCATTCAAGTACACTCCTTCATGGGTTGCCATATAGAGCACCGGTCCGTCGTCAAGGGTGAGGTTATTCTCTTCGTTTTTTTTCGGGTGGGGCAATCGCTTGAAAAGTGGCCCAACTCGTCACATCGGAAACACTTAAGTTTCGAACGATCCTTTGTTGTCTTCTTAGTGGTTTCCTTCTCTCTTACATGACCCGAACCTCTACCTCGACCTCTTCCTTTACCCCTTTGTGAAGATGAACCTTCGGCTGACGCTCCTCTTCCGCGGCCGAAGCTCTTTCCCTGCTTCTTCTTGGCTTCCCACTCCTCGTACGTAAGAAGAAGATGTTCATGCTTCGTGGTTTGATTATCTTCGGACCCTATCCTCTCTTCGTAGGCCTTAAGACGTCCAACCACATCGTCAAATGTGACTGTTTTAAGATCGATCACCTGCTCAAGTGACGCGACCATGTGAATAAACTTCTTCGGAAATCCGTTTAAGAACCTCTTGACAAGCTTCGATTATTCTATTCTTTCTCCGAGTGTTGATGCTTTAGAGGCGATACTTGCAATTTTGCATGAGAATTCGTCCACCGAACTGGTCTCTTTCATCTTTAGGTTTTCGAATTCGGACATCAAGGTTTAAAGCCGCGCCTCCTTCACCCGCTCGGCTCCTTGGTGTCGGTTTTTAATTGCTTCCCACATCTCCTTGGCCGTAGTTAGGTTTCCGATCTGGAGCACCAAATCTTCGGGTATTCCTTGGAACAGAAGTGCTATTGCAATGTTGTTTTTCTTCGCGTTAGCAGCTGTCCCTGGTTCTATCATCTCCCAAACACCGTTAACGTTCAGGATTAGCTTCATCTTCATCGCCCAAACCGTATAGTTCACCGGAGTTAACAGTGGGATTTGGAGAGATGCTGTGTTGTGGTCTTTGGCTGTAACGATCTGTCAATTAGCATCGTCTCCCATTGTAAACGATTTATGCACGACACGTCTTCGTCTGCCGCAGCCTGCTTCCGATCAGACTAAACCCGTCGCTAAGATCCTTCCGATCGCAAATCACTTTTGTCAATCGGTTCTTGCCTAGCCGGACTTGCTGATCGTTATCGAATGTATTGTTACCCAACCCTGAGCTCTGATACCAATTGTTAGAAATCGGTACCAAAGACACACACGAATTAAGCCAAAACTTGTTTCTTATTATTTGATTGTGATTGAATGTTTGACTTACAAAATCATCCATCTATTTATAAGCCTACAATCCTTGGTGACCAAGGAACTAGCCTTGGAGAACAAGGAAACTAGCCTTTATTCCTTGTCCACCAAGGAACTATAATAATCTAGAAACTTCTTTTGACTTAAACTAGGAAATCTATCTCTAAAACCTAGTTTACAAGATTGACAACTAAGTCCTTCTAGTTACCAAACCTTGTATTACAAGATTAATTTATCAGCCACTTACAACTGACTGCAGTTCACCACAAAAACCATGTACTCTTTATTGAACAAATCTTAATAAACCAAATGTATGTTACTATAACAAACCAATATGAACATAAACATCACTCTTGTGTAAGCTGTCCGGTCATTGCATGTCTACATAACCGTGCCATTGAAGACATCTTGCTAAATGATAAAGTTCATTTACATGACAAAAAAATATACTAATAATATGATATACTTGTGCCTTTTAAAATGTCATCTTAACTTTGACATTTTGAACATATTTCTCATGTCTAAACCATACCACAAAAATAAATGATACAAGAATTGTTCTCGTAAACACCGAATGAAACATACATAAAGCAATACAAAAGTTAAGGAAGAGGATATTACAAAATGTTACCTGTCCATTGTATATCCTTATACATACCAAATTAGGTGGACGACATACATAGCTATCATTGTGTACCCTTATGTGTATTTATAAAAAAATACATATATAGATATAGATAATGGCTTGGTTAATCTTTCTAAGGTGCATTAATGACTTATACAATTGGCTTTGGAGTTTGTGAGTAGGGGTATAAAGGGAAGAAAATAGGTAAAATTTAGTGATTTATACTTGTGCATTTTCATATGCCATCTTAACTTTGACATTTTGAACATATTTGCCCATGTCTCTCTCCTTATAATGTAGTGTAGATAATTTATGAATTATGAGTTTTAACAAGATATCTTACTTTACATGTGACAAGGTTATATTATACAATGTAGTATGTAATATTAGGTTGTATAATACGTGTCTATAATCCATATGAGAGAAACACATGACTCATAGTTTGAGATATGGTTGTTGATAGGTGGTCCAAGAGTGGGTGAAATTGTTATGACTGCCGCTGCTAAATTTCTGACTCCGGTGACTCTGGAATTGGGTGGAAAATGCCCTGCCGTGGTTGATTTCATCTCTAGTTCTTGGGACAAAAAGGTAATTTAAAATATTTGTAATAAAATATTAACTAATTTAATCAAGCTTGGCAATAACAATTATTTGAAAAAAGAATTGATTTGGTTATAAAAAATTGCATAGGGTAGCAAAATGATCGAATATAAACTCAATAGTTATATATAAAAACCTTAATGCGACGATAATTGTTACAAAATAAAGAAATAAAAGTAGTGTAGTAAAATGATAGAATTTAACTTGAATGATGTGGAAAATGAATTTTAGCTAATCAAATAGCTGCTTTAATATGCGACTTGATGAAAATAATTAAAAGTTTGATTATTGATATGCTAAACATGTATTGAAAATAACTTTAGCCAATGCCCCATTTAATGCTTCCTTCCAAAATGATCCATTTAAAACGAGCCTAGTTTTATCACAACTGGTTTCAACCCGCTACAAGACCTGACCTACATGTTTTGCCAAACTTGATAACATCAACATTCCTATATATATGTAGGCATATGTAGACGCTAATTTTTTTTGTTTATTTCTCCAAACAGATCGCGATGAAAAGAATTATTTGGGGCAAATTTGGAGCGTGTGGCGGACAAGCTTGTATCGCGATAGATTACATTCTCACACACAAGAAATTCGCACCAACTTTGGTACGAAAACAAATCTGAAATTTCATATCAATATCAATATTCTTATAAGTTACCATATGTAACAATTTAAATATTTAAGGTGGAATTATTGCAAAAATACATTAAGAAATCGTTTGGAGACAATCCAATGGAATCTCATAGCATTGCTAAGATAGTCAACAAGAAACACTTTTCACGACTAAAACAGCTTTTAGAGGAACCTGGTGTCAAGTCTTCGATCGTTTATGGTGGTAAATCCGATGAACAAAATTTGTAAGTAAATTTTATGTTAATCTTTTGACGATATATAACTTTAAATCTAGAGGCCCGATAATTAATGGAATCTTGAGCCGGTGTAGATTCATCGAGCCGACGATATTGCTTGATCCTCCTCTTGATTCCTTGATCATGACTGAAGAAATCTTTGGTCCGTTGCTACCCATTATCACTGTAAGAAAAGTTGAAGACCATCATTTTCCACAAATGTACAATATATATGTATATATGATTGTCAACCCTGAACCATTTGACTTGTTAATGCAGTTGGAAAGAATTGAAGATAGTGTTGAGTTCATAAGGGCAAGGCCAAAACCACTTGCTGTTTATGGCTTCACAACCAATGAAAACCTCCAAAAAAAGATGATTAGTGAAACCTCATCAGGAGCCATTACATTCAATGATGCCATTATTCAAGTAATTCAATCTTTTTAATATACGTAGTTATGCATGTGAACTACACTCACAAATCATTTTCTCTATCATTTTAATCTAAATTAACATATTTGAAACCAGTCAATCCACAATCTTCATAGGTTTGATCTGGCATTTTAAAAAATGTAGTTAGTAGTTTGGCCCAAAACTTCACTCAAAACGGATGAACCAGACCTTGAACACCTTGAGTAATTACAATCATTGATTGCTAATTATATTTTTATAAAAATAATATTGCAGTATGCAGCTGACACATTACCGTTTGGAGGAGTTGGGGGAAGTGGGTTTGGAAGATACCATGGAAAATACTCGTTTGAAAATTTCAGTCATGAGAAGGCGGTGATGAGGAGGGGATATCTCATTGATTTTGGATTTAGATATCCTCCCTGGAATAACAAGAAATTACAGCTGCTTAAATCTGGTTTACGATATGATTACATTACACTTGTTTTCATTAAGTTAGGTTTAAAAAGTAAAGCTTGATTACATTATATGTTTTATATGTTTTTATAACTGTTTGAATGCAAATAATAAATTTGTTTTTGATATGTAATTATTGGAACTAAGAATGTATACATAAATTTGGTATGAGTGGTTGTGGATTGTATGGACTTGTAATGTGATTTTTTTCTTTTCCTTAGAGCATGATAGAGGTGATAAATGTTTATGACAAATTGACAAGGAAAGGATAGTATGAATTTAGTATTTATGACACGGAAAGAGTTGCATGGATTTATTATTGACAAAGAAAGGAAGGGAGGTTTGTCGGATGATGAATAAAAAAGAGGGCGGGGGTGTATTTATTTTAAATCTATTATAAATTATTATCCTACATATTAATTTAGAAACTTTTATGAATAGTAGCATGATAAAGTTGTAATTTTATGTATTACGTGACTATCTTCGACCTTTTGCTTTGGCTGGTTTTCTTAAGTGAAATTTTTTGAAGAGTAGCATGATAAAGTTGTAATTTTATGTTATTACGTGACTATCTTCGACCCTTGCTTTGGTTGGTTTTCTTAATTCACTTATCTCCGACCCCAAAATGTACCCATCACGTTCTCTTCCAATTGGTACTACGACGAGTGTAAAGAAGGTGCATATTTTAGGGCAGAGAAACTGAACACATCATCAAGACCGAGCAGTGAGAGAGCGATGCTGGTTGTTTCTCCCACACCGCTTGCCAGGAGACGGTGGTGTTCGGTGATGTTGAACTAATTGCTATTAATTCAATCAATTCCATATGCAATTTGGCATAAAGTAAAGTGAAATTTTAGGCTCTTAAGCAAATTTGGTACTTTTATTCACGAGTTTTTATTTCTTCTTTGCAATTGCAGAATAAATTAGATTGCATATTAAGGTCTCAAACTTTTCTAAATACGAAAGTTGGGTAAAGAACACATTATTATTGAAAATAGGGTGATCACAACTGCTACAGATTGTTTATATGGTCACTCAAGATATTGAAAGAAAATCACTTAATGGGTTCAGAATGACACTATTTGGAACAAAGGTTTGATTATGAGTATTTTTGTGATTTTCATGTCTTTTTATATTAAGAAGATTGATAATTATATCTATATGTTAGTGTGGGTTAAACGGGCCAATCAGGTTGGGTTGGAGTGATTAAACGTACATTAATCCCTACTATCCACCTGCTTGAAATCGTATATACTACCAAATTTAATCTTCGCCCACTTATCTTTGGTAACAAATTTGAGTTTGAACCCTGTTTTTTGGTGTTTCAGTCAATTCATAGATTGAGAGAAGATATCAATGTTGAAATTACATATTATAATTCATATGTGTGGTCATTACAAAATATCATACGTTATATGTTGTGTTTGGTGTAGTTGTTACTGAGCTTATATTATTGGAGGGCCCAAATACAAAGTTATGTTATGTTTGGGCTAATATCAAGTTGGGCTTGAGCTGTTGGCCTGTGGCCCAGCTATATTGTTGATCCGCTTTGTGTATGGACGGTTGAGATTATGTTGAGTTGTTACTGATCGATGGATGTGGTTTATTCGAAGAATGGTCAGCTGGAAGGTTCTCGAGAGCAGTATAAAAGGATTATTATCTCTCTCTCTCATCAGTCTTGTTCATATTTTTAGGGTTTCTTTGTATTTTCTCTATCGAGTGTTGTATTAGCTTCTGATCATTGATAAGATCTGTAAGCCTGTCTTCTTTGTATTGTAATTCCTTTATATCTAATCAGTTGATTTTTTCTATCAACTGATCTGGACTTTGTATGTTTAAGATCTTCTACGAATGTAGAAGATCTAGGGTTTTGGTTGGGCACTATTTTGGTTTGGGTAAATAAGAGTTTTGTCACTGTTTTGTCGCTTACATCTCCTGTTCTTTATAGAGTTTGTGTTGGCTCTTTTGTTATTTTTGTTTGTATGTTCAAACCCTAAAGTTATACATGGTATCAGAGCTTCAGAGCTCTTGATCCTGGTTATTTTATTCGTCTTCCGCTGTTGTTAAAGGATCTGATCCTTGTGGATCTGGTCCTGTGTCTTCAGATCTGAAAAGATCTGATCAGGTTTTGTCTGCGTTGTGTTTGTCTCTATTTTGTCTTTATCTTATTTTTTGAAGGATCTGATCTTATTATATAGATCTGGTCCTTACATGTATGATATAATAGATCTGATCTTTGAAATATAGATCTTGTCTATTATTTGGTATTCTTTATCTTGTCGTTTTTAGTTCTTAGGATTCTGGTGGTTAACTATTGTTGATTGGTGTTGGAATTGTATTTGGTGAGTTTGGACTGGAAGCTTGCAACCTGTAAGTTTATTCGATCTCTATTCTTTCTTGTAGGTTTTTTGTTAGTTGTTGGCTTACTACTTGGAGCTTTTGTAAGTCTTCTTCCTTTTCATCTGTTGAGTCTAGGTGTCTTTGGCCAGGTTAGGGTGGACCGGCATATTTGTTGTTCTTGGTTATCTGTTTTGTATTCTTGTTTGATATCTGTCTGGTTTGTGTTGATTGTGTTGTATTGTGTATTGTCTTGTTGCTATACGTATATATATATATATATATATATAGCTAATAAGGGACTCCTATGTTAAGATCTGGGTAGGTACCTTGAGTGATGAACCCACTATCTGAACACTAACACAGTTTCATCCTCTTAGGGTTCTTGATTGTACTATGTTTGTCTATTATCTGTGGATAGTGATTGCTATATGTCTGTTGTTACTTCTTGTCCTCTGTCTAGTTGATTGTTTGATTGTCTGTTTGTTGCTGCCATGGGTGAACCAGCTGTCACCGGTGGTGGTGGTGGTGGAGGTGTTGTAAATCCTGGTGGTGATCCTGCATCATCAGGAGTTACCAATTTCTAATAAGTAAATTAGATATTGGTGATCCTCTTTACATACACCCTAGTGATACTAGTAGTCTGTCGATTATTAGTATTAAGTTGAAAGGATAGAGAATTACTCTGTGTGGGCAAGTTCCATGAAGCTTGCTCTTGAGGCCAAAAATAAATTTGGTTTCATAGATGGGACCACTGTTAAGTCTGTAGAGGATGATGTTCTAGGTAGACAGTGGGATAGATGTAATTCTGTTGTCCTTTCTTGGTTACTTAATTCTTTGAGTGAGGAGTTATTCCTTGGTCATGTTTTCTCTAAATTGGCTAGGGATGTCTGGTTAGATCTTAAGGAAACCTATGATAAGGTAGATTGATCATATGCTTTTAATATGCATCAAAAGATTAACTCATTGACACAAAATGGTAGTGTTGTTTCAGAATATTATCATAAACTTAATACAATGTGAAAGTAATTGGATGCTATTGTTCAATTGCCTTCATGCTCTTGTGCTGCTTCTGGAAAATTCAATGATTTTAATAGTCTAATAAAATTGATGCAATTTTTAATGGGATTTGATGATGTATATCAAACAATGAGATCTAATATTTTGATGCAAGATCCTTTGTCCTCTGTTAAAACAACTTTCTCTATTATCTCTAGAGAGGAATCTCATAGAGGTTCTAGTGGAAGCTCAAAAGGGCAAAACATGTCATTTATGTTTAAATCTAGTCACACTATTGATAACTAGTGGGTTTACCCGCGCGTTGCAGCGGGATCCACAAATGGGTTGCAATACAACATTATGATGCTTAGGTTTTTTTGCCGCAAGTTACGCAAAAAGAATAGAAATGTGCACACTATGTTTTAACAAGTATTCATAGAAAGAAAAGAAAAGAAATGTGCACCGCCACTTACAACTGATTGCAGTTCACCATAAAAACCATGTACTCATTATTGAACAAATATTAATAAACCAAAGGTATGTTACTGTAACAAATCAATATGAACATAAACATCACTCTTGTGTAAGTTGTCCGGTCATTGCATATCTACATAACCGTGTCATTGAAGACATATTGATAAATGATAAAGTTCATTTACATGACAAAAGCATGTAGTAATAATATGATATTGTATAAACTATCATATGAAGGTCATTGTCCATTTAGAAATTAAAAGTTGTGATTTTGTAAGTTTGTAATAGACTTGTCCAACATGACCCAACAGCTAAAAAATTGCCCAATGTAGCCGGTGAGTCGAACCATCCCGTCCACCTTATCGCTGGGTAGACGCATATATATGAAAAGGGTTTATAATATAAGTATTATTATGGAAAAGTTCTAAAATTCTTACAAGTTTAGCTGAGATAAGATTATTAATTGTGGTAACATAAATTATTATATTTTATCGCCATTATATGAAATTTGTTAAAAAAAAAATTGTTATCCCGTGTGTTTATTTAGTTTGGGTGAGTTCCATTTTCATATAAAAGTTAATTATCTTCTAGGGCCATTTAGGGAAGAAATGTGGTAAAATTTAGAAAATTGTGAAGAAACCTTTGGTATGCCATCTTAACTTTTGACAATTTGGACATATTTGCCCATGCCTCCTCCTTTATAATGTAGTATAGTGGGAATGCCCGCGCGTTGCGGCGGGTGCATTTGTTTTGTCGACTCATAGTTGTTGGGTTTGTGGTGTGTGTATGACGTTTGAGTTATTTTTTATGGTGATGCACACAGGTAATGAAGATTATGTTGGGTGTCATATGAAGTTTAGGGGGATTTCCCTTTGCATGAAAGATGAAACATGTTGCAACTTATAGATATGTGTGTATATATATATATATATATATATATGTGTGTGTGTAAGAACTGTTACAAAGAGTTATGTGTCAGATGATTTGTTAAAAGGATACAATTACTTCAAGTTGAATTTCATATGATCTTTTAAAGCCAATGTAAAACAAGCTAAAAACCTACGGTTAGGAATTTCTTTTATAACTTTTGATACAAATAATGTAACTATTATTTATATGTTTATATTAATTGATGGGTTTGTGATCTCCTTGATAACAAATTTTCAAAGAAGTTAGCAATATCCAAAACGATGTTAAAACGACTGAGATATCATACCTGAAATGGGTTTTCGCCAATGACATCCGGTGAAACAAGCGCTAGTGAAAGCCTATCTTGAGTCTGTCAGTGAAGTTTCCTTCGTTGCGTCATTGATGAACTTTTTGTTATGTCCATTCGTATTGAGACACACAACAAATATGAAGTAATTAAACAGCATATTCAAGGCTTTCATCCATAAATACATTAAATTGCAAGTAATTTAATGTATAAACATTTCGAAGTTTGGTATATCACGTCTAAAACAGGCACATAATTTTGGACATATATTTAAACCATAAATCGATTTATATGCCAAGTTCTCTCTGCAACGACTAATGTCATCCGTGATCCGTCAGTAAAAATTACTCTGCAATTTACAAAAATACTTTTACAGAAGAATCAACTTCCATCCACCATCTGTGTTTAACCACAAGTGACCAGTGAGGACAACTGATGTAATTTGATACTAAAATTAAAGTTGCAACACATATAAACGACAAGGAATGTAATTAACTCTTAGAAATATTTAACCTAGTATTATATAAACTTTAACACCAATGCGCGTACACCAATCAAAACAAAACATAAGATTACCTACACATTCTTGTACATCTTCGAGTTGTTTGATGATTAATAACTCTTTCAGGCATTTTCTAAATAGAATTCAAAATGGAAACAAAATCTCACCTAAAAATGAAGCTCAACATGCGTCACAAACTTCTAGCAGCCCATAATGAAATAAAGACAACATACCCTCTATCCGAATATGACCAGCCCTAACTACATTGACCCGTTCATGCCCACTGTTTCCTTCATCCCAAACTGCCCCGTAAAGGATTCCAAACATTTCCGTCTGCATCAACTGCGCAGCTCGTCTTCGCCGTACTCGCCACAACCAGCAGAAATAATGCCACCATAGTTTCACCTATTGCACCTTAATAGTTGTTGTTGTCCAATGACTATGCGTTTTCTTATAAGCTACATCGCATAAGCTTCATGGACTATTCAATTTCTTTTTCCAACAAAAAATGACAAAGTGGGTCCCATTGCAACCTACTAAAAGGAAGCCCAAAACAGAGTACACCAACAAAGAGCAAAACACAGTCATTAACAATATATTACTTTCGATTGTGCTTCAGATGTCGCTGCACACTCAGTTATATCTAACTTGTCCTTCACTTGTTGCATCTCCCCCTGTAAACAATAAAAGTTAGACTATTAAAAGTACATAAATGCTACATTTAAAAGAAGCTTCTTTATTTCTTCAAGCCATTGTTTTACGCCTACTCTCAGATTCAACGCCCTACTAATGATTGTTAAAAAAAGTGTATGTACATAAGCTGATTTACCTGTTCAGCGGCACCCCTACTGGCACGATGCATTTTGTTGTATCTCAATGTTGTCCTCTTATTGGTGCGGTTGAATGGAGGGAAATGGGCCTCTTGAATACCTACCCGTGTATTGATTATTCCATTCCAGAAAAGAACCAATGATTTCATCCTAAGATAAAGGTTATAGCAGAGGATTAACATGACTGAAAAGAAGATTTTACAGGGATAAATTGAGGGTTACCTGAGATACAAAAATTGTTAACTTGCAACCGTATCTATGTACGATCGCAATTAACGCCATAAAGAAAAGGACATAAGTGAACGTCATAGCCCTAGACGGAAAAAAAGGCTCAGACATTAAGAAACGAAAGGCGCAAGGCATTTGTATAACAACAGCACCATAACCAGTTGTGATCTTAGTATCCCAAAAATGAAGATGCCATCACAGGTTAGGTGTAATGCCGTTAGCAAATGATAAGCCAAACGAAAACCAAGGAAGGATGTGTCATCATCACCTGAATTTCAAAAACTAAAAAACACGAACAACAGGGGCATATTCAATGGGTCTAGACAACAGGCGCATCATGATTTTTTTTTTTTTTTTTTTTTTTTGCGATTGAAAAGAGATGCATAAACAACTTGTATGGACAACATACTCATTTCTACTTAAATATCAAGAATCGATTCAATGGTTTGAATAGCATCTAGGCAATCATCACAACCTCAAATACCCAAACAATGGACAAATATTTTCCATCACAAAATCAACAAAACCAGAACCGGTTTGCAACTCAACCTGGTTTTGACTTTTTGTTGATCAACCCGAACCAGTTAAGGAGCAACTGAATATTATTAATCCAACAAACCCTACCCCCCATAATTCCCCTTTTCAAATCAGTAAAAACCCACAAATTTTTCAATAAAAGCACGAAATTAAGAGTGTTTCTTATTGAAATCATGGAATTAGAAAATCGATTAACCCCGACCTCTACATCTGTTTTTCAACTTGACAATTCTCCGCCTTTGATAAAATTATTAGGTGCAAATGCTAAGAAAGAGCTTAAAGAAAATACCTTTATATGAACTACTGGAATTTCATGTCTCTATGTCAAAAAAAAAAAATAACAAATTAAAGATCTTGATAATATTCACCTGTCATTTATTTCAAGCCAACGTCTGTTTCTCTCCATTTCCCATAGCAAAATAGTTCCAAACATACCAAATCCTAGTTCACATAGTTCTTATGCAGACATCCTGGTTATATGAACAAATATTAATAAAATTAGTACCAATTTAATAACATGAACCTTTAAGAAGGGAGTGTGAGTCTGTTTGGGGTAGTTGTTGATGACGGCAGCGGTGGTGGATGAGTGGAGAGTTGTGAGAAAGTGTAGATAGAAATTAATTAGAGAGTAAGGGTAGAAATAGAATCTGAAAGTGTTATATTTGTATGAAGATGATACGATGGATCTGTAACTCAGATGTGAATGGGGCATTTCAAAGGGTGATGCAAACACAATTAAAGATTTCAATTAAGGGCAGTTAATGGGAGGAGAAGATGAGAGGGGAGGGGAGGACAAGATAGGAACAAAATTTTCATATCACAAAGCATGAGGTGGGTGAAAGGTCTATATCACCCTTCAAAGTGTCTTAATTTCCATCAATATCCCTATAATACCCTTATGAAGTGAGCTTAAATATGTTGTACAGGTTGCTTGTTAAGTTGGACAGATATGAAAATTACGAATGTGTACATCACTCTTCCTTTATAATGTATTATAGATAAGAAAAGGACAACTAATAGAGGAACTAACCCTAATTTGAAGTGTACTCATTGTAATATGTTGGGGCACACTGTGGATAGGTGTTATGAACTTTGTTGGTTATCCCCCAGGTTTTTGGAAGAAGGTTGTTGGGCAGGTTCCTAGGTCTAACCTGTCTAATAACTTAGGTAATAATTCTAAGTCTTCTGTGTCTTCTGCTTCTGGTTTTCCTTTTTCACCTAAATAAATTTCCAAGTTGATGAGTCTAATCAGTGAGAAAGGGGCAAGTGATCCATAAAGTTCTAATTCAGGAGGTAAAAATGTTTACATAAATGGTTTCCCTGCCTTGTCTAAAATTTCAAATTTAAAACAAATATTTGAAATTTTTTCAAATTGTTCAAGTTTTATAAAAAAGGCAATAAGTTGTGGGTGGATCACTGATTCAGGGGCAAATCAACATATGACCAAAAATGATAAGTTTATGGTTAATTGTGTTGATGTGTCCGAATACAATATTCAAGTCAAACATCCAAATAGCACTTGTGCTAAAGTCACCAAAATTGGTGATATTAGATTAGCAGAAGGTGTTGTTTTGTATGATGTGTTCTTGGTTCCTGAATATTGTGTCAACTTAATGTCTGTTCATAAATTGTCTAAGGACAACAAGTTTAGTGTATTGTTTGATGAAGATCATTGTTACATTCAGGATTCCAAGTCAAGGAGAATCCTGAAGACTGGTGATCAAAGGGATGGTCTGTATTTTGTTGGTAAGAATGTGAGTTCTAATTTGTGTTTTAGTAGTATTGGTAGTTCCAACTTATGGCATAGTAGGTTGGGACATCCCTCTGATCTGGTTCTAGCCATTCTTAGAAATGATCTAAAGTTAAGAGAACCTGATTCTCAGCCTTGTGATATATGTCACAAGGCTAAACAAGTTAGGTTGCCTTTTCCCATTAGTGACCATAAGACCAAACAGGTAGGTGATATTATTCATCTAGATGTTTGGGGTCCTTATAAGGTCACTAGTTGGGAAGGGCATAGGTATTTTTTGACAGTTGTGGATGATTATACTAGGACAGTTTGGTGTTATCTTCTTAAAAATAAAGGAGAAGTGTTTGAAAATCTTGTAATTTTTTATGAATTTCTTAAAACATAGTTTAAAGCAAGGGTAAAAGTTTTTAGAAGTGATAATGGTGGTGAGTTTGTGAACAAACAAATGGAAACATTTTGTAATAATAATGGTATTATACATCAAACTTCCTATGCATACAACAAAATGGTGTTGCTGAAAGAAAACATAGGCACTTACTTAATATGGCTAGGGCATTACTGTTTCAGAGTGGATTACCATTAAGATTTTGGTCCGATTGTGTATTAACTGCTACATATTTGATTAACAGGGTTTCTTCTTCAGTCCTATTAGGTAAGAGTCCTTATGAGGTATTGTTTGGGTTCCCCCACTCTTAGTCATTTGAGAAACTTTGGTTGTTTATGTTTCAATATTGTTTTGAATCTGAAAAACTGTCTATAAAAGCTGAAAAATTTGTCTTAATAGGATATTCTAGTTTTAAAAAGGGATATAAACCGTGGTGTCTTGATTCAAAGAAGGTTGAATTTTCTAGGGATGTTAGGTTTTACGAGGAAATTTATCCTTTTAAACAAGAGTTTTTTTTTAAAAAAATGTTGGTTTACAAAATAATGATCCTGGTGTTACACATTTAAATTTTTTTAACAGTATTGAGTCTTTTCAAACTGAGGAATCAATAATGACTAAGGGAAATAACTTTCCCAATGATGAATGGGAACCAATAGTATCTCATGATGTCCCAGCTAGTTTGCAATCAGGACCTACTCCCAGGACTGCTGGGGGTAGATCTTGATCAACAGCTTGGCAGTCTAGGTTGTAGTTATCCTGAAAGGATAAACAATGATGCAGCGACATCAAATGTTTATAACAACCCATCCGAGGGAAGTGTTAGGAGGTTTTCTAGAGTCTCTACCTTTCCTAGGAAGTTTAGTGAGTTTGTTGGTGATGGAAATGTTAAGTATGGTGTTGAAAAGATGGTCAATTATTCACACTTGTCTAATGACAACTTGTCTTTTGTGTCTGTTTTGAACAAAAATGTTGAACCAAGTACCTATAGTGAGGCTGCCAAGGATCCCAAATGGGTTGAGGCAATGAATTATGAAATGGAAGCCTTACATAGGAATAATACTTGGGTCTTGTCTGATTTACCTAAGGGTAGAAAACCCATAGGGTGTAAATGGGTCTATAAAGTTAAGTACAAAGCTAATGATGAAGTAGAAAGGTATAAAGCTAGACTTGTAACCAAAGACTACAATAAAAGAGAAGATCTTGATTTTGGAGAGACCTTCTCCCCTGTGGTCAAAATGGTAACTATAAGGTGTTTATAAGTCTAGTTGTCCAAAACAATTGTACTTTATATCAATTAGATATAAATAATGTCTTTCTTTATGGATCCATTTATGAGGATATCTATATGACCTTGCCAGAAGGTTATTATTCAAAACATGATGGCAAGGTTTGCAAATTGGTTAAATCTTTGTGTGGCCTAAAACAGGCTCCTAGAAAATGGAATGAGAAATTAACTAAAGTTTTGTTAAGTATAAGGTTGGTTCAAAGTGTTTGTGACTACTCTATGTTTATATTGTCTAAATCAAATGTGTTCCTTGTATTGTTAATGTATTTTGATGATATTGTGATAACTAGGAACAATCAGTCTGAAATAGAAAGTGTTAAAAGAATGTTAAGCACTAACTTTCTTATGAAGGACTTAGGCAAACTTAAGTATTTTCTTAGGAATAGAAGTTCTATACACTGAGAATAGTATTTGCCAATCACAAAGAAAATATTGTCTTGAACTTTTGGATAAGTTTAGCTATTTAGGTTGTAAACCAGTCAACAATCCAATAGAACAAAGTTATATTGTTAACACTAAAACTAGGAAAAATGGTGTCAATAAACAATGTAACTAGTTTCCAAAAGTTGATAGGCAAATTGATTTATTTGTCTTTAACAAGACCAGACATTAGTTATGCTGTTCAATATTTAAGTCAGTTCATGCATAAACCCAATAAGGGTCACCTTCAAACTGTTTTGAGACTTCTTAGATATCTCAAAGAATCCCCAGGAAAGGGAATCAGTTTTGTCAAAGGTGGCACAATGCAACTTGTGGGTTATGTGGATGCTGATTGGGCAAAATGCCTTGTTACAAGAAGGTTTGTTACAGGGTATTGCATATTCCTTGGAAACTGTCTTGATTCCTGGAAAAGTAAGAAACAGAGTACTGTTTCTAGGTCTTCAGCTGAAGTTGAATATAGAGGTATGTGTTCAGCTTCTTGTGAACTGCTATGGTGGAAAAAATTTACTAAGTGAATTAGGTATATATAGTGGTCAAATTACCTATGAAATTGGTTTGTGACAGTAAGGCTGCTATATCCATAACTTCCAATCCTGTCTTTCATGAAATAGTTAAGCATTTTGAGCTTGACATACATTTTCTTAGAGAGAAAATATCTAATGGCTTAATTGAAACTGAAAAAATTGTTTCTTAGAATCAGATTGCTGATGATTTCACTAAAGGTTTGAGTGTTCAACTGCACAAAAAATTTGTAATGACTTGAGAATGCTAGATGTGTTCAAACATATGAATTAAGGGGACGTATTGAAATTACATATTATAATTCATATGTTTGGTCATTGCAAAATATCATACGTTATATGTTGTGTTTGGTATAGTTGTTACAAGGCTTATATTATTGGATGGCCCAAATATAAAGTTATGTTATGTTTGTTGGGCATGAGTTGTTGGCCTGTGGCCCAACTATATTGTTGATTTGCTTTGTGTATGGACGGTTGAGATTATGTTGAATTGCTACAGATCGATGGTTGTGGTTTATTTGAAGAATGGTCAGTTGGAAGTTTTCGAGAGATGTATAAAAGGATTATTATCTTTATCTCTCATCAGTCTTGTTCATATTTTTAGGGTTTCACTGTATTTTCTCTCTCAAGTGTTGTATTGGCTTCTGATCATTGATAAGATCTGTAAGACTGTCTTCTTTGTATTGGAATTCCTTTATATCTGATCAGTTGATCTTTTGTATCAACTGATGTAAACTTTGTATGTTTATGATCTTCTACGATTGTAGAAGATCTAGGGTTTTGGTTGGGCACTATTTTGTTTTGGGTAAATAAGAGTTTTATCACTGTTTTGTTGCCTACATCTCCTGTTCTTTGTAGAGTTTGTGTTGGCTCTTTTGTTATTTTTGTTTGTATATTCAAACCCTAAAATTGTACAATCAAATAGCTTGTATGCAATCTTCTTAGACTTAATGTATGCTAACTCAGGATTTTGTTTGGGCCTTTTTCTTTTATCCATCTAGCTTATGTCATTTATCATAGAATTTGAGAATTGATTGGTTTTATTAATCCTTTGATTGGGCAATGATACTAATTTAAATATGTTGTGATATCTTCTACTGATATGGTTTCTAAGGTGCTAAATAATGCATTTAGTTACATGTCAATTATAAACTAGAAAAAAAACACTTCGATTAATATTCATGTTATCTATGCTAAATTGCATCAGTGTCTTTCTACATATGATTAGCTGTAGCTTACTACATTTCCCATATTAAAATGATCAACCTTGGTTTTTAAATACAATTGGTTGTGTTTGTTAGGATACACAGTGTGGGGGGCGTGGAAGGAGATGTGAAGCCCTTCCACGCCACTAACACCACCCCATATGTGGCGTGGGGCAGGTTGGGTGGAGATTTTCATGATCGTGGGGTAAAGGGTGAGGGTGAGGTGGTTGGTTCTTATGTTATGGATGATTTTTTATTCGTTGGTTGATTAAAAAAATCTTCACGCCACCACCACCCCGTGGTTTTTTTGGGGGTTGGAAGGGAATTGGTTTGGCTACCACATGTCGTTCCATTCCCCCTTAATCCTATGACCACACCGTGTAGTCTAAAGGCATGAGTCTTGGGGTGACCTATACAAATGTCAATCATCTATAGTCTTACGAATCAAGCCTATCTGTTTGCATCTATATATAAATAAACTTTTTTTTGTCAGGGGTTAAAATAATTGTTACAGCTTTTACAAAAGTGAATGTTACCTAGTTTTGTATTGTGTTACTGAATTTTTGATTTGTGTAGCATGTGTATGATGCTTCATGGTTATGTTTTGTTTGTAGCAGTAGACTTATTTTCAATTACTTGAATTATAATTCTATTTTTGTTATATAGTTAATTAAGATGATGAACTTTACAAACAATAAAAACAGAGCAACTGTTAGCCAAGGAAGGTAAATGTCAGTTTTGCTACTGATATATGATGATTTTTACCTTTTGCAGGATAAAGATGCAATCTATTTTGGTTCATTATAATATACAGTAAGTTAAAGCATAGACACGGATTTTGGTTCCTTAACTCATGTGTAGTGTAAGGTACCTGATTTGCAATGCGGATATGTTATAAGAAAATTAAAAATTGTCAAGGATGCATACAAAGTCACAGACTGAGAAAGGTTTTGCAACATGTATAAATTTTATTTACAATCGATCGAGCGCAGTGTGTGGGATCTTTACTTTGATAATGTTTTACGCTTCTGGTTCTTGCCAGTTATTGGTTTGATACATCCTGTTTGATACTGAATAACAAGGCGCACAACATGCGCCCAACATCCAAGGTTGTAGAATAGCATATTCAACTGTTGCGCAACGCGCGACCTTGCCACACACTAGTTATATTTATTTATATATAATAAATCAAAATGTATGTTTTAGATACTTGATATGCATTCTGTCTAGGTCTTTTAAGATTAACAAGACATTGTTTAACATGGATGCAATATAAGTGTCTCTATTTTTGACTTATCGTATAGGTAAACAATTTTTTTTAAAGAAGAAAACCAACAAAGTTGGTTTTTCATCTATTATAACTAATTTTAGGAGATAACATACAGAAATACAAGCAATCAATGATCAAGTTTATAGATAATTTCAAAACCAAGTTTGGCATTGCCAATATTCCTAATAAAGTTGGCATTGCGTTTATAATGAAGTTTATGAACCATGTATCTTTTATTTGTGGGTAAAATAATCCGTTTTGAATAATTAGCTTCTTATGGCTTGCAATATGATGGCTGGCTCAACCAATTTAAAGGCCCAAAGCAAAATTAAAATTGCCCTTTTTACATTTTTTTTTTGGATTTGTACTTAGAATTTTTTTTCTCTTATGGAAATTACTAAATGAAAGTTATATAAACTTTAATGAATATATAAATTAAGTGATTTTACAAATTATCCTCATATTATATATATATATATATATATATATATATATAGGAATGGGTTCATGTGAGAACCCCTTTGAGTTGAGAGAACTTAAGAACCTCACTAGACCAATAACAAACTGACACATATACCACATATTAATATAATATTAAAGGGCATGATAGTAATTTAACCCCACCCCAACCCCACCCCACCCCTTTTGTCAACAGATTATATCTGTCTTTTTTGTTTTTTTCAAAACAAACACACACACTCATCTCACACACACTCCTCACTCTCTCTTCTCTCACACGTTTCTCTCTCTCTCTCTCTCTCTCTCTCTCTCATCTCATCTGAAGACGATGGTGGTGGTTCAGGGGTCAGGAGGTTCGTGGGGTTTTGAGGCGGTGGTTCGTGGGTTGATTTTGGCGGTGTTTTTTTTGGGGATCTGTAAACAGATCTGGAGGGGAGGGTGTGGTTCGTGATGGGGGGCAGGGGTGGACGACGGTGAACAGAGGCGGTGGGAGGATGATGGTGATGGGACGACGGTGATGGTGATGATGGGATCTGAACAGATCTGGGGAGGCGAAGGGTGGTTGTTGGTGGGGGTAGGGGTGGTGAATGGTGACGGAGGGGGTGGAGGAGATGGCGGAGGGGTGGTGAATGGTGACGGAGGGGGTGGAGGAATACACTAGTGTAAAGCTTGGAAAACAAAGAAGACCTAAAAACGATGAAGGAGGGGGTGGAGGAGATGACGGAGGACGGTGGTGGGGGTTTTCCGGTGGTTTTTTCCGATCAGGTATCCCTTTATTATTATTATTATTATTATTATTATTATTCTGCTATTAACCGTCTGTTATTATGATTAGTATTATTATTTTTGTTATTATTTTTATTATTATTTATGTTATTATTTATTAATATTATTATTATTATTTTCTGTTATTATTATTATTATTATTTTTTCTGTTATTGTTATTATTATTATTATTATTATTATTTCTGTTGTTATTATTATTATTATTATTATTATTATTATGATGTAAAAACACCAGTGTAAAATATGAACTTTGTAGAGGTTTTGATGTATAGATCTTTTTGTAGTTTTGGTTTTTACACTAGTGTATTTTCTGTAGAAGTTTGTGGTATATATGTTGTTTTGGGGGGTTTTTTACACTAATGTAAATAATTACCCCCGGTGTAATATCGAATGTATAGATTATAGATGTTGTTTTTTGGGGTTTACACTAGTGTTTTTGTGTGGCAGGGGTTTTGGCAGGGAGATGATGTGAAGATGATGATGTTTTGAAGAAGATGAAGTTTTTTGATGGATGATGATCGTTTGTTGTAGATGCAGCAGCAGGTTTTTTTTTTCCTCAACAATAATGTGTAGTACGAGTTTTATAATTTTTTGGTTGTTTTACATTGATGTAACACACATTTGTTGATGTTTTGAGGCATTTTACGGTGGTGTAATACGAATGTATATATGTTGATTTTGGTTTTTACACTAGTGTTTTTGTGTAGTAGGTTTGTTTTTATGGTAGATTACCCCGGTGTAAATAATTACACCGATGTAAATTATGGTAGAATTACACTGGTGTAAATAATTACACCAGTGTAAAAACGAGAGAGAAGACAGAATGTTAAAGTTGATTTTTTGTTATAAAAAACTAAGTTGGTTTAAAAAAATAAATTAATTAAAAAAATAAATTAAAGTTAAAAAAAGTAAAGAAATTAAAAAATAAAATATAGTTTAAAAAATCTGATTTTTTGAATTATTTGAATAAAAAAATCATACAATTTTATATTAATTATAATATTTCTTTCTCTCTTTATGGTGTTTTTACATAAACACCCCTAATTGTACTTAATTATATTAAATTAACATGTGAAGACAAAACACTTAACATGTGAAGACAAAAACCTCAAGACTTAATCTCAACCATTGGTTTTACAAGATCAATGGCTTAGAATGGTTCCTACGGTTCTCACAACTCACCATGGTTCTCAAAATAACCTAACCCTATATATATATATATATATATATATATATATATATGGTTGGGTTCAATTGGAAACTGAAAAAAGTAGGAAACCGGGAAACCATGCATTTAACATGTTGAATTTATCATAAAAAATCAACTGAAAATGTAAAAATATTTTTTTACGTGTTAAATTTAGTTATTATGATATATTTAACATGTTAAATGCATGGTTTCTCAATTTCCCATTAAACCGCATACATATGTATGTGACAAACACACACGGTGGATAGTTCAAATAAGAAAAAGTCTTATAAAAATAAAACGGATAAGCTTGAACTAACAGGAATGCTTTAGTTAATAATTGTAGTAATACAAAATAAGTATCAAACATTCATCATTCAGAAACATAAATTATGATTAAAAAAAAAGTCAAACAAAATGTGGAATATGTATTAAAAGATTACAAGAAACAATAGCATACATGATGCCTAAAAAATAGATATACCAAGGTTATAGCACATTGAGACATTATTAACTCATGGATACATTTGTGTAAGAATGAAAACATACTGTAAACTTTATTGAGTAACTTCATGGTAAAGAAATACTTTATACTTTTAGCATATTGGAAACTTGAAGATGCTCGTGTTTTAGTAATAGACCGGAGGTGGAGGAGAACTGTAGTAGTAAGTAGGTGGTGGGGGAGACTTGGATGGTGGAGGTGGTGATTTGTAAACGTATGGTGGTGGGGGTGAAGGAGATGGTGGTGGGGGAGACTTGTAAACATATGGAGGTGGTGGTGAAGGTGATGGTGGAGGTGGAGACTTGTAAATGTACGGCGGTGGTGGGGATGGTGACGGTGGAGGGGGAGACTTGTAAACATACGGGGGTGGTGGAGATGGTGACGGTGGAGGTGGAGACTTATAGACATACGGTGGAGGTGGAGAAGGTGATGGTGGGGGTGGAGACTTGTAAACATATGGAGGTGGTGGAGATGGTGATGGCGGAGGTGGAGATTTGTAAACATATGGAGGTGGTGGTGATGGTGATGGTGGAGGAGGAGACTTGTAGACATATGGAGGAGGTGGGGATGGTGATGGTGGAGGCGGAGACTTATATATGTATGGTGGAGGTGGAGAAGGTGACGGTGGGGGTGGAGACTTATAGACGTATGGTGGAGGTGGAGAAGGTGATGGTGGGGGTGGAGACTTATAGACATAAGGAGGTGGTGGAGATGGTGATGGTGGAGGTGGAGACTTGTAAACATATGGAGGTGGCGGGGATGGTGATGGTGGAGGTGGAGACTTGTAAACGTAAGGAGGTGGTGGAGATGGTGATGGTGGAGGTGGAGACATGTAAACATAAGGAGGTGGTGGGGATGGTGATGGTGGAGGTGGAGACTTGTAAACGTAAGGAGGTGGTGGGGATGGTGATGGTGGAGGTGGAGACTTGTAAACGTAAGGAGGAGGTGGGGATGGCGATGGTGGAGGAGGAGACTTGTACACATATGGAGGTGGTGGGGATGGTGATGGTGGAGGAGGTGACTTGTATACATACGGAGGTGGTGGGGATGGTGATGGTGGAGGTGGAGACTTATAGACATAAGGTGGAGGTGGAGAAGGTGATGGTGGAGGGGGAGACTTGTACACGTATGGAGGTGGTGGAGATGGAGATGGGGGAGGCGGAGACTTGTAAACATATGGAGGTGGTGGAGATGGAGAAGGGGGAGGTGGAGACTTGTAAACGTATGGAGGTGGCGGGGAAGGTGATGGTGGAGGGGGTGACTTGTAAACGTATGGAGGAGGAGGGGATGGTGATGGTGGAGGTGGAGATTTATACACATATGGAGGTGGTGGAGATGGTGATGGTGGAGGGGGAGACTTGTAGATGTATGGTGGTGGTGGGGATGGTGATGGTGGAGGAGGGGACTTGTATATGTAAGGAGGTGGTGGAGATGGCGATGGTGGAGGGGGAGACTTGTAGACGTAAGGAGGTGGTGGAGATGGCGATGGTGGAGGGGGGGACTTGTAAATATACGGAGGTGGTGGGGATGGCGATGGTGGAGGCGGAGACTTGTAGACGTAAGGAGGCGGTGGGGATGGTGACGGTGGAGGCGGAGACTTGTACACGTATGGAGGCGGTGGGGATGGTGACGGTGGAGGCGGAGACTTGTACACGTATGGAGGCGGTGGGGATGGTGACGGTGGAGGCGGAGACTTGTACACGTATGGAGGCGGTGGGGATGGTGACGGTGGAGGCGGAGACTTGTACACGTATGGAGGCGGTGGGGATGGTGACGGTGGAGGCGGAGACTTGTACACGTATGGAGGTGGTGGGGATGGTGACGGTGGAGGCGGAGACTTGTACACGTATGGGGGAGGTGGGGATGGTGACGGTGGAGGCGGAGACTTGTAAACGTATGGGGGAGGTGGGGATGGTGATGGTGGTGGTGGAGATTTATACATATAAGGAGGTGGTGGTGAAGGTGATGGTGGAGGTGGAGACTTGTAAATATATGGATGTGGTGGTGACGGTGACGGAGGTGGTGGTGACTTGTAAAAGTAAGGTGGAGATGACCATTTATTTTTCATTGGTGGAGGCAGTTTCCAGTCCCCATAAGGCAATGGTGAATCATAGTTATAAGAATCATCAGCAACAACAATGGCAATCAATAAGAAAGCCAAAGTGTACACAAGTTGAGGCCAATGCCTCAACTCCTTGAGCCTAACCATCGGAAGGTAGCTTTTTGTTTTCTTAGTTCTCTCTAAAAGCCCTGAGTAGTGAATGATATTGTTTGTCGAAAACTGATGAGAAATGAACTTAATTTATACAAGTCTTGTATATTTGTTTAATGCATAAAACTAGCCGTCATAATATTTTTAATTATCTTATTTAGACTTAAATAAATAGTAGGAACGAGTGAACAACTCACCAATCATCACGTCTTCTTCAAGTGTTAGTTATATATTTTAGATTTGAATGTTTCCACCCATTAATTTTGAGCTGAATCAAGAAGAAAACATAAAAGAGATGTTGGTTATTTGATGCACACTTGTACGGGGCGTGGAAATAAATTTTTAATGTTAAATAGAAACTCACAAAATGCATGTTAAATAGAGAAAATTAACAAAATAGGCATTAGTTTTTTAAACAAAATACATATACAAAACCAACACATCAGAAAATGTCAAATTAGCAAAGTCGGCTAAGGAAGCTAGAATTTAGCCGACACAAAAATCAATTTGTCCCCAAAACAACCATACTAATAATTACGCGTACAAAGTGTTGGAGAGATCTTAGCCGTCGGCCTAAAGGAGTTTGTTATATATGGCCACCTTGTTTTTGTGCCGACTAAGATAGAGTCGGCTCCTTTAGGTCGTCGCCTAAGATATAACCTTGTTTTCTTCTTTTCTAGGTCGGCTAAGATATAGCCGGTTCCTTTAGGTCACCGACTAAGATTTAATTGGCATTTTACACATGTAATTAGATTGACTGTATTGCTGGTTGATTCAACTTTTTATTGGATTTAGACATTTAGTGGTTGCTAAAATTTTGCTTTCTTAGCCAAATTTGTTTATTTGACGTTTTCTAATTCGTTCATTTTGAATTTGTTTTTAGTTTTCACACTTTAAAAAACAATACTTATTTCGTTAATTTCTTTTTTCCACATGCCTATTATACATACTTATATTTGAAGACGATGCCAACAAGTTTTTTTTATCGACTTTTTTAAACTTCACCCCCTCCTTATCCAACTTGCTCTTTTTCTTTAACTAACTTACGTTTCTACCTTTAAACTTTAATATAGCTATCATACAACCCATGAACTTTTAATGTTTCTTTTTCTTTAAATCAATTTACGTTTCTACCTCCTTATCACATTTTGAATGTTTTATGTTTTCGTATAAATGTCGCAACTTAACACATTGCAACGCGCGTGTGTGGTTCAATGTTCTTACGTCTATTTTTCCCTCGGTTTAACAATCCCCTTACAACGCGCATATCCTAAGTCAAGTCAGTTGTTATCCGTTTCATTTTTTTTAGTTTCAGTTAAATTTGATCGCAACATACGGGTCGTAAGTGAGTTATGCCGTAACGTATGTATGTGTGAATCAACGTTTTTACGTCTATTTTTTCGGTTTAGGGATCACGTCGAACGCCTGAATTCTAAATATAAGTTTTAAACAAAAGGTGTAGGGTTTGCTTTTAGTATTTTGTTTATATCATGAAAAAAGTCAACTTGTATAATTTTAAAAATTAATATTTATATTTATGAAACGGCTATATAATAACATTCGGTTTTAGTGCTTCTCGTTTAACTATTTTTTAGGCTTTAGTAAATATTTAAATAGCGTGGATGGTAAAATGTGTTATTCATCAAAGAAAAAGAAGAAAAGGTCATGGCCTATTGGTAGTCGACTAGTCGGTGATTAATATCTAAACGTATAGATCTAATAGCATCCATACTTCATATGACTTGGTTCATTTGAGTTTCTATATTTAATATTCTCGTATAGTATATTATATGTAGTAGTAAAATATATTATTAGTGGGCTTATGTTAGTAGAATGTCCCAATCCAACTCCCTTGAGAAGCATTGACTTTGTAAAATGGAAGGGAAAGTCTTCACCCGTTTTGTACTTTATGCTCATTTGACAAAAGACCAAATAAATTTGTAATAGTTACCAACTACTATATTTTTATATTAAGTTGTGACGAAGGGCCTTACTCAACATGGTTGTGTGCTTCATCGACGCACCTCTGCTCAATAATTGTTTAGGTAACATACTAACATTGGTGTTATGGAAGATTTATACTATGAACAAGAAATAACATAAGATAAAAACAGAAATCAATCTTGACCCTTTGCTGATATTAGTTTAAAGACTAATCAAACGGAGTTTTAGCACATAAGTGTAAACGGTTCTTACCGAAACTGGTTGTTAATTAAATCCTAAAACTAACAATTAAATCATAGGCAACTTTAGTAAACTAAAGGTTTGTCGAAATCTGATTTCGCAGTTGGCTAGACACATTTGTGGATATATTTAAGGTTTGGATTTGGATTGGAGATGGTATTATTACAACTATTTACTAATTTAAGTGGAATTTGGAATTTCCCACAAACCTTAACTTTTGAACTTGATACATTTGGCCCCTATTTTATTTTACAAGTTTTACAAATTAACTCTTTTAGTTTCTAATATTTTAACTTTACCCTTAAACAATCTATAATATACGTTTTTAACCTGTCAATTTCCCCCCCTAATTTAACTTTTCTTCAACGACTTTCGTCGCTATTTTATTCTCTTTTAAACTAATTTATCAATGTGTTTAAATTTTTTGACCCCGTCGAGTTTCTAAAGTTTCGAGTTTACCCATTTCCATACCTTTACTTGGTAATTTTCTTTTATGTGTGAATTTTTATATATATGTTTATATAAATATGAGTTGGTCTACTTTTCATCTTGGGAATTTTCTTTACTTGGATTTTTTTTTTTTTTTTTTTTTTTTTTTTTGCAAATTTCGACTTTACTCCTTTTCATACCTTTACTTGAAAAAAAAACTACTTTTTACGTGCGAATTTTTATATATATGTCGTTATAATACGAGTTGGTCCACGATTCGACTTAAACTTTTCCTTTGAAAAATGAGTGAAGTCATATATAATACATTTTCGTGCTTATTTTATGTGCGATTCCAATGGTCTACGTTTCGACGTAAATTTTGTTCCGAACCGAGTTAAAAACATTGTGTACTTTTTACACTTTTTAGTAATTGTCTTTTACGAATTGTGTGTAGCGCATTGTGTCTTACGCTTTATATTTACACTTCGTATGTTACTGCACGATCCAACCCGCCGCACACCGCTGCAAAGCGCGATAGGGAAAATACTAGTTAGTACAAAATATTTGGATGTCGATTCATATACACACCGAGACAATTATATAACATGATAACAATTATCAAGCTTTTGTTAAAAAGAAATTTTGTTGATGGAGAAGAAACCAATGAAATACGTAGGGTCATTTTGCAAAGTGTTAGAATTTTAGAAAATAGGGATTCGAATATTTTGGTCCGACTCGGTAAAATATTTGTCTCGGTAAACATATGAAAACCGAGAACCCGATTTAAAAAGTACTAATTCTGCCGCTCACAACAAACACATCATATAGAAGATGCCGTCTCCTAATTAATAACTAAATTTTATCTTTAAAAAGGAAAATTAATTCAAGAGATTTTATTTGATACCCATTTTAATATAGATTTCTAAAATTCCAAAGATTCTCGATCATGATTTAAAATATTGTCAAAGAACGATTGTTAAGCATCGGAACATTGCCCCTACACGTTCTCAACTATTGTTCTATTTACTCAATTTTTTAATAATTGAATGCAAGTAATTCGAATTACCAAAAGCTAAAACGGGTTCATGTTATGAAATTATATTATATTTATAAAACGGGCATATGACGAAATAATCACGAGTTGTAATTTTATTGGTATAAACTATAAACATAAGGTTTACACCACATCTTGATGTCACGAAAATAACGATTCAAATATAATGGTCGACGGAAATGGTCAAGAGACACCGGTGGATGAAAATGTAATTGATGATGACACAGAGATTGACTTGGTTCTATGACACGGTAAAAAGTGATGTGTTATATTTGTATCACATGTTTGAGGGACTGTTTCTTCTCAGACAATAACATGGCAAAGCTCGAAATAAAAGGAAGTGTAAGTTATCAGTGTTTGCATTTCTTGATCCTAAAGTGTAAGTTATCATTGAACTTTATGGTTAACTTGGTGACCAAACATGGCAAAAGAGTTCGTTAACTTGATAGACATTCAAAGACTGAAACATGATAGACGCCGGTAAAATAAGTTTCTTAAGTTAATAAAGAAAAATGGAGATTGAAACTTTCAGATTATCCTTAGTTTATAGTTGAAGCTTTCATCAAAACAGAAGGAATTGACTTTTACATTAATTGACAGTTGTTTGTTTGTTTTTGTGAACGGCAAAGTAAAAAAAAGGATCAGGTCATAATATTCATATTTATTTTAGATTAACATATAATAACACACCATTTGTGAAAGGGACTTTTAATATATCCTGTTTCAACAAAAATGAAAAAAAAAAAAAAATTGGTTTTCCGGAAAGCATTACAGTAGATATTACGGGTCTATTTGGTAGCCTCTTAATGAGGCTCTAAATCATTCAGTTCTGAATGATTTAGCATTCAGACTGTTTGTTTCAACTTAAAAAAAGGCTCTGAATGGAATGGTTAAGAGCTGAACCATTCATAGTTGGTGCATAGTTGAACCATTTAACACTTAATCATTCAGAGCTTTTTAGCCATTCAGACCTCTTAATGATTCAGCACTTAGGGACTGTTTGGTTGATTAAGTGTTGGATCATTAAGAAGTCTGAACCGTTAAGTGCTGAATCATTAAGTGCTGTTTTGTTGGACCTTTAAATAGTTAGTCTTCTTGTCCCACATTGGTAGGTGAAGTAAACATGGATTCATTCAGTGCTTAATGGTTCAGCAACATCCCAAGTCTTAATGGTTCAGCCTTAACCATTCCATTCAGATGTTGAAACCAACGCGCTGAATGAACTGAATGCTGAATCATTCAGCATTGAATGATTAAGAGGCTCATTAAGAGCCTTACCAAACAACCCCTTAATCAACCAAACAACCCTATGTTTAATGGCTTGTACTGTATTAAAGTATAAAACTACCATTTCCTTGCGATATCTTTTACTTTCCTGATAAAACATAGAATCATCGATCATGAAATGAAAGAAGAATTAAATCATGAATGCCACTTGTGTGTTCAAAAGTTTAGATATTAAGGAACCTCCAACCAAGATGGATAGTTCTTGGTAGGGCTGGCAAATCGTGTCCCTAACAGGTTAACAGGTCTCTGACGCGCGCGAACAATCAAGTTCTAAACATGAACACGACTCGTTTAACTCATTTATATCTCATGTTTATAACACAGTTTTATGTTTTATGTACCAAAAAAGGGAAATGAAAGATTTTTGCCTCTTAATTCTAAGTATTAAAAAAAGTCAAAAAATCAAATAGTGTACTTTTCAGTCAAACAGGTCTTATCGTGTCTTAACAGGTTACCCATTGCCAGCCCTAGTTCTTGGTCTTTGACCATCATGTCACTTATGTCCCACTACTGTTTATTTGAACGGCGAATTTCTTGCTCCTAATGAGACTTGAACGCAAGATCTCATACTTTAAATGTAAAGGCTTTGTCTTGTCACT
The DNA here is from genome assembly GCA_028751855.1 of Ambrosia trifida. Lineage (NCBI taxonomy): Eukaryota > Viridiplantae > Streptophyta > Magnoliopsida > Asterales > Asteraceae > Ambrosia > Ambrosia trifida. Next base: position 195,829,708 of record CM054122.1, on the reverse strand, counting down.
AGACTACCAACCCCAATTATGTCCCGCTACTTGAAAGCACTCATCAGCTTGTGTGATCCTCTCTTTTGGACCATAACACATTCTGTTACGACCCATGTAAGTGACACCGGCCCAAACGACAAACGTGCAGCTCTGATGCACAGAAACGGCTATGAGGTGTCGTACCCCGTACCCGAAACTCGCCGGGGATGGAAACGTGTACGGGGAGGCCCAAAAACGTTTCTCCTCTGTTTCTTGACCGCTTCGAAAAGTGAAAGGGTGTTTCTAATGCCGTTTCTAGATTTGGGGACGTTTTTTAAAGTTTTTAGCACCTTCCGGCGACGATTCCGGCGAGTACGCCACTTTGATTTCTGACGGAAAGAAGGAGATGGATGAATAGCGGCTGATAGAAGATGGAAATGAAGATGGAAATGCACCGAAGCTACTTTTGTTAATGTTTTCCATCGGTTTCAGGAGTTTGAAGATAATTGATCTGCCGGAAAACATATCAACGTCCTTCATCTGTGAAAGTTGCATCACCAATATATCAACTTCGCCAGCCAAGATGATCATATGACCACAAGGCTAGCTAGTCCTTAAAATTATGTGTGGTCCAAGTAAAGATTAGAGAACATTTTCAAGAGGTTAGTTGTATCATCATTGCAGAAGACAATAGAAGGTAGTCATGATAGCTCAAGTAATACAAAACAGAGTAGCTATCGGGCCCTTGGTTTCATACATTAAACACGGTTTGTTCAGTTTGTGAATACATATGAAAACCTAAAGCTTCTGTTTATAATGAATTTCAAACAAAGGTATTCAGAAATATTCATGTAATAGTGGTTATGTTTATAGTAGGTATGTTAGGTTAGTATGTGCTCTACAAAAGAGTTTCGGTTACACCCGCTGCATCGCGCGGGCCAACCCACTAGTTATGATTAAGTGTGACAATACTGTGGATTAATGACATGATTATACGTATTTAAGTACTTTATTGCACTCAAAATTAAAATTAAATTATTTGTAAGGGAAAGTGTTATTTGGGTCCAACCGATAAAAGAAATTAGAATTAAGGTGTTGGTCTCTTTAGCAAGAATTCAAGCCCCATCAAAAGGTCGATTTCGTTTAATTTAAGCTGTTAAAAAAAAAAAGAAAAAAGAAAAAAGAAAAAAAAAGGAGAATGTGATATAAATGTAGGTGACACAGAAAATTAAGAATTCAGTCAAGGTATATTGGGTTTCATGGCTATTGGGCTAATTATAGCATTTATGTATTCAGCCTATTTCTTCATAATTCGGGCCTCGTATATTGCAACTTTTATCCAACGGTTATCATAGATTTAGATTTGACTGGTTTGGACAAAACTAAAACTCCATAAAATCATAACCAAATCAGCCGATTTTAACAGTTTGACAGTATGAAGTAATTTTTTCTTCCGAATTCGTTAGCATATGGTATTAATTTAAAATGATACGAAAATGTTAGTTCCGAACCGTTGACCGAGCCTTAAACGACCAAAATCTAATTGTGACCCGAACTGTAAAAATCTCACACTAGCGAACTTGCTAGGATTTAGATAATTTGATTGGTTCCAACTATATATTTATGAACACCATATTCTATAAGGATATCTTATTTTAGATTTTCACTGAACCTCAAGAATCCGACGAATTTGAATTTCAATAGAAATAGAATCTATCTAGCATAAATGAAACCATGAACCACAGGATTTAAATGAAATTAACCTTTCAAAAAAAAAAAAAAAAAAGTTAGCCATGTCTTGAGCAAACTATGAAGTCCGTTTTTTAATTATGTTCAAACTTAGTAGCTGGAACACCTAAACGCTAAATGCTTTTCCGATTCACATAGATGAACCTTGTAGACTAATTGGACAAAAAAGAAGTTAAATAATTACGTTTGAATTGGTAATTATAGTATGCTTTAAATGTCACACCTAATATGATAGTAAAAGCTAACAAATGCATCTTGGTGTCACAAACAGCATATATTGATACACACCTTACATGACTTACATATCCATAAATAGATGATTGTTCACCAAGAAATATGGTTTATATGCATTTACTACTTTTGAATCTTGGAATTAATTTCTTGACATTTGCACCCACCTCATTTGTTATTGGTGTAAAAAGGTTAAAAGTTCTCAAAATTAGTGTTCATCTTAAATTAAAGACACCAAATGTAACTAACTATGTTCATAAAAGTGTGAAAGTAAATCTCTTTTCCCATTGATATAGTCCAGGAGACAAACATGTTTTTGTTTCCTTGTATTTGTTTAGGAAAAAAAACAGCAGTTGTTGGAAACAAGATCAAGGGGAAACACAAAAGGGAAAAGATGTAATTCAGAATTAAGATGTGCAAATCTCAAGGGCGCACGTGACTTTGGGGTCATTTGCACGTGTGATTATGGTCTTGATATATGCATTCAATGTCTCATGCACAAAGGACTTGCTTCCTTTATTATAATAACGACTTGGCTTCAATCCCTATGGTTTTTAAACAATTTAGTTTGGTTTACGAGTTACGGCCTCTTGCCTATTGCATGCATTATAGCTTAATGGTATTTTAAGGGTGGGATAATACTTAGAAGCCATTTGTTTCTTGGATCATTTCTCATAAGGAGTTTTTTCTCAGATTTATTAATTAGGTTCTCTCCTAAATTGGTGTATAGGCATTATTGCCTAGTTGAAATGGATATGATCGGGATAATTCCGTTGAATGCATGATAATACTACAGTGGTCTATCGTCAACGATCAAAATTTGTTGCTAAAAACAAAGAGTTATGGCCCCTTATTTAACTACTCCGTGTATGCTTTTTTTTAAACCTTGAAAACCAATGTTTACAAAACCCAACTACATTAAAGTCTGTCTAAACACACGGTTCACCAAATAACAATATTAACTTTAAAATTTTAATTCTTTTATTATTTTTAATATAATTTTTTCCGATTAGCATTAAAACCAAGTTACATCTGGATAATGGGTAAGCGATCAACAAGCTGCGCCGTTATCCCTTTTTGAATCGCAAAGCCTATTCTACTAAATACAAACCCTTGGTTCCTCGGGCCTTGCGAGTCACTGTGGACCACCTTCTACACCTCTTCCAAAAAGCGAACTGCCTTAGGGGCTAGAGATCCAAAAGTGTCGAAGGCAAACAGAATGAATACATGTTGATTCTCTAAACATGCTGCCTTGTGCTTAGCAACCTTTCTAGCTTCCGCCTTCAAAACCGCATGTTCTGAAACGAATCCCCTATCTCTTAGCCCCACCAGTGAAAACACCCCAGTAAGGTCAACACACGCGTGCTTTTAATTGAATATAAAATTAAGCATACATAATAGAAAGTTAAATTATGGCCCCTTATTCACAAATCTTTTAATTGAGAATCAACCAGATCAATAAAAAAGGTCTAACACGTTCCCGAACACCCGAATTCAAAGCTGAAAACTGAACGCGTAACGTCCTGAAAAAAACATGTTAACAAATTTTTTCACAATCATCATCCCATTTTTTTATTTCTTTTTATTTTTTTAGGAATGAATGATTGGACGAATATGTGTGTGTTTGTTGCATAGATGCATGTGACGGATGTAACTAATAGCAATAATTATGGATTTGAAGCAGATTAGTAATGAGTATGTGTATTGTTAAAAGCCTTTGATTGTGGGGGAAAGAAACGAGCAAGCCTTGAATGTCACTGCTAGGGCCGTCTGCAAAAAAATATAAAAATGTTTTTGGCCTGGGGCCACTACAAATAAACCTGGCTCTCGTCCCTCGCATTGCCTTTCAAATTCTCCCGCACTCACATATTAAGTCTATAAATTTGTTCTTTAAATTGTTTAAGTTTCATTTTTGGTTGGGTATGTTTTGATGGGTTTGAAAATTAAATGATTTGGGGCATTATTAGATATGTTAATCGTAAAAAAATGTGATCATAATAGCTCACAACACATAAATATATATATATATTAAAAAAAAAACTCTGGACCTCAGGATTTTCGGGTCTGATGTCGTCACTTGCGCCGCCCCTATCAAGGACCGGCTCTGCAAAAAGGCATAATCATAAGTAAAGTTACCTCAATGTGTGGTTAGGTTTGGGGGGGGGGGGGGGGGGGTAAATAAAAATACATGATTAAAATAAAACATACCAAATTAAAACAAAGGGTCTAAACATTGTTATTCCACCTGGCATGACTTCTCAATATTGCCAAGCCGAAACCTGATATTGCAGGTCGTAGAGGAGTTGGTATTGCTGACAGCCCGCGTTAATCACTTCATCCCCGGGTACCTCCTCAATGTTTATCGAATAGTTAAAGAGTGCCTCAATCTTATAGACGTTTGCCGCATGACATTAAACCTACCACGAAGCTCATGAATCCTATGGCGGGGGGGGGGGGGGGGGGGGTTAAATAAAAATGCATGATTAAAATAAAAACATACCAAACTAAAACAAAGGGCCTTGTTATTCTACTGGCATGACTTCTCAATATTTTCCATGCCGAAACTCGATACTGCAAGTTATAGAGGAGTTGGTACTGCTGATAGCCCGTGTTAATCACTTCATCCTTAATGTTTATCGCATAGTTGAAGAGTGCCTCAATCTTATAGGCGTTGACCGCATGACATTAAACCTACCACGAAACTCATGCATCCTATAGTGGTCTTGACCCACATGTTGACAGAATTGTGTAAAAACAGAGTTTCAAAACGTCAAAGTTGTTTCAACCCTCCCCCCCCCCCCCCCCCCCCCGCACCCATTTGCTCAACTCGTAACAAATGTGATATCCTCCTCTTCGGTCCAACGTCTTCCCATTTGAATGTATAGGAAAGAATCTTTCAAAGGGAAAAAAATTAGGAGTGATTTAGTGAGTTATGTGAAAGATATATATATATATATATATATATATATATAGGTCAATTATAAAATGAAAACCCGTTTGAGTTGAAAAAACCTTTGAAAACCCATGTAAAAAAACATTATTTTTCTTTGAAAAAAAATAACAAATGAAAAATACATGTTTGTAAGCGTTTTGGGCCAAAAAAATATAAAAAAAAGCACCAATGAGATTTTTTTAAAAAATAAACAAAGTTGCTGAAAACATAGGCAAATAGCTGAAAATATATGTTTTTTTAGCAACTTTGTTTATTATTTTTTTTTAAATCTCATCGGCGCTTTTGTTATTTTTTTACCCAAAATGTTTAAAAACATGTATTTTACAATGGTTATCAAAGGTTTTATCAACACAAGAGGGTTTTCATTTTATCCCCCTTGTATATATATATATATTTATATATATATATATATATATATATATATATATATATATATATATAGGGGAATGATAAATTGAAAACCCTTTTGAGTTGAGAAAACCTTGGAAACCCATGTAAAAAATCATTTTTTTTTGAAAAAAATAACCAATGTAAAATACATGTTTTTAAGCATTTTGGGCCAAAAAAATATAAAAAGCGCCGAAGGGATTTTTTTTAAAAAAATAAACAAAGTTGCGCTTTTTACATATGTTTTCAGCTATTTGCTGTTGTAAACATGTGTTTTCGCAACTTTGTTTATTTTTTTTAAAAAAATCCCTTTGGTGCTTTTTTTTATTTCTTTGGCCCAAAACACTTAAAAACATGTATTTTACATTGGTTATTTTTTTCAAAAAAAAATAATAACTTTTTACATGGGTTTCCAAGGTTTTCTCAACTCAAGAGGGTTTTCATTTTATAATTGACCTATATATATATATATAGGGGAAGGATATTTTGGAAACCCTCCTCAGTTAAGAAAACTCATGAAACCCTTCATCTGACCATCCATTTTAGTGATCAAGGGTGGTGGTTGTTTCTGCTTTTCCATCAAAACTAAATTTTGTCTTTTAGTCACCAGGGGGTAAATTGATCCATACAAAATTTAGTGTTCTCTTCTCTTCTCTCTCCTCTCTTCTCTTTCCTCTCTCCTCTCTCCTATTTTATTAATATATTCATGTGTTTTTCTAAAAAAAAAAATTCATTCCTGCTTTGTTTTTACCCGGTTTCAGTCTCATATACATATGTTTTTTGTAAACATGTTCAAAGAAACACATGTTCGTGTATTAAATAACAGATGAACATATGATAAATTATATCCAGCCAACAAAAACATATGATAAGTTATAATCTAAATATGAAAAAATATGATAAATTATAAACCAAACAACAAAAACAACTATTTTTAAGTTTAACAAATAAAAACAAAAGTTTGATAAAAAAAAAAATCACCGCACGTATATCAACAAAAACAACAAACAAATGTTTTTAAAAGCAAAAACCCTCACATATTCCTAAACCATGTGGTATATCAAATTTAAAAATATGAACAGAATTAAAAAAAATAATTAATTACAAACAAAAAAACTACAACAAAACATGTTAAGCATGATTTCCTTTCCTCGGATTATGAACAGAATTAAAAAATAATCAACTCCTCTTGCTTGTGGCCACCATGATTTCCTTTCCTCGGAAAAACCTTTGTATGTATATATGTTTGAGCTTCTAAAATATATAAATCACAAAAACATATGATAAGTTATAATCTAAATATGAAAAAATATGATAAATTATAAACCAAACAACAAAAACAACTGTTTTTAAGTTTAACAAATAAAAACAAAACTTTGATAAAAAAAATCACCACACGTATATCAACAAAACAACAAACAAATGTTTTTAAAAGCAAAAACCCTCACATATTCCTAAACCATGTGGTATATCAAATTTAAAAATATGAACAGAATTAAAAAAAAATAATTAATTACAAACAAAAAAACTACAACAAAACATGTTAAGCATGATTTCCTTTCCTCAGAATATGAACAGAATTAAAAAATAATCAACTCCTCTTGCTTGTGGCCACCATGATTTCCTTTCCTCGGAAGAACCTTTGTATGTATGTATGTTTGAGCTTCTAAAATACATAAATCACAAAAACATATGATAAGTTATAATCTAAATATGAAAAAAATATGATAAATTATAAACCAAACAACAAAAACAACTGTTTTTAAGTTTAACAAATAAAAACAAAACTTTGATAAAAAAAATCACCACACGTATATTAACAAAAACAACAAACAAATGTTTTTAAAAGCAAAAACCCTCATATATTCCTAAACCATGTGGTATATCAAATTTAAAAATATGAACAGAATTAAAAAAAAAATAATTAATTACAAACAAAAAAACTACAACAAAACATGTTAAGCATGATTTCCTTTCCTCAGAATATGAACAGAATTAAAAAATAATCAACTCCTCTTGCTTGTGGCCACCATGATTTCCTTTCCTCGGAAGAACCTTTGTATGTATGTATGTTTGAGCTTCTAATGTCGGTTGAGATAAACTTGTTTTATATTTCGGTATTAATCTTGAAACTTCATCGAAAGCCAGATCTATATCTAGATCTTGAACACTAAAACACCAAACCCATCTCCACCTTCATCGAAAAACCAGGCTCCAAATCTTCAGATCTGCATCGGCTCCAAATCTTCAGATCTGCATCGGCTCCAAATCTTCTTCGACACCAAACCCAGATCTGCATCTTCAGATCTGCATCGGCTCCAAATCTTCTTCGACATCGTCAACCGTCATCGTCTTCGGAACTGCATCGTTTTATCTTATGGGGATGCCGGGTAGTTGATTTGGGTGGATGTAGGAGGATTTAGGAATAATCATTTGTTTTTGGATGGTTTGGGTTGTGTAAACATGAGAGAGATAGAGAGAGAAATATGGGTGGTAATGTTGGAAATGGGTTAAATGGTCAGAGTTAGAGTTATCAAAGAGAGACTTTTTTTTTTCTTTTTTGTCAGTGTCCACAGTAACAAAACGAAAATACCCAAATTAACCTTCTGATCAATTTCAAAGATGTTTATGTGGATCAACCAGAGCCATACAAATGGGTTTTCTTGGTTTGCTCAAGTGAGAGTGGTTTTCAAATTAGAATTGGCCTATATATATACATATATATATATATATATGCTAAGTATCCTGTGAAAACCCTCTTGAGTTGTGAAAACCCGTGAAAACCCGTGAAAACCCTATATATGTAACAACATTGTTTTTTTCTAATTTTTTTTAGAATAGCTTGTATACTTAATTTTATGAGTTTCGGCCCAAAAAAAATCAAAAAAACGCCGAATAGATTTTTTTTTAAAAATTACGTAACACACATGTTATATATGTAACAATGCTGACGTATGATAAAACCGAGTTTGTGTAACATATGTGTAATAAAATAATCTACTCGACGCTTTTTTTGGGCCAAAACTAATAAAATTGAATATAAAAGCTATTCTGAAAAAATCAGGAAAAAAAAAAGTTTTTACATAAGGTTTTCATAACTCAAGAGGTTTTTAATTTAACCCAACCCTATATATATATATATATATATATAATGGATATGGATAAAATAAAAACTCCTTTTAATTACGAGAACTTGAAAACTCTTTTGAAAATCCTACCTTTCATGTTATTTTTTTTAATCATTTTTTCATTGGAAATCCTACCTCGCAATCCCAAGGAGTTCTCAACGGACCTCTTCCATATATATATGATTTGAGTATAACATTACTATAGTTTTATTAAAAATAAATTGTTTTAAATTAAAAATATGATTTTTATTGTCTTAAAAAATACTATTTCAGGTTTTAAACTCATTGTTTTACTTAAACTTTTATTAAAAATAAATTGCTTTAAATTCAAAATAAATAGAAAATTATTTATGGAAAATACATACTTTCAAGAATCATATCTTTAGATCTATGTAAAAATAATAATATTCTAATTATTTTTATTTATATTTTAACTAAACTTTCTATTTTAATGTAACTTGACAAGTTTTAGAAAGAAAAAAACTAAACTTTACCTTAATCATTAAAAGACTATTTTTATCGATATTTCTAAATTATAGATTTTCTATTTTATAAATAGAAATCATTATTCTATTTTAAACCTCTTAATTTAAACTCTTAATTCCTAAATAATATGTTTTAATTTTGGAATCAAATTACCATAGAAATCAAAGTTGTTTTTCCCAAACCTAGAAAGCCCTCAATTGACCTAAAAATCTTAAACCTGTTTGACTTGTGATATTTAAACTTTATAATGCTTAATCCAGACTGATCTCTTTAGGAATCCATATACTTGCTATTGCATACTTAGGATACTTTGATTGCTTGTTAATGTGAGTTTACATATCCCCACTTTTTACCTTTTTTAATGTTTTTGCGGTGAAACATGTTTGAAACTTGTGCAATTACATTTTTCGCATCATACTATAAATTTATATACTTGTGAACTGGTTGTGGTATATAGTCCGCCTCAGTACATTCATTAACTTTGATCAAGCCGCATGTGTAGATTATAGCGCTATAGATCTGACAAGCCCATTCCCCGCATAAATTCATGGATGATCGAGACAGTAACAACATTTAACTAACTTGTGAGTTAGGTCTCAGTCGACACAATGATTGATTGTACAAAACTTGACTTTTACTACCAGTAGATCATGTTTTCACCAACTATTTTTAATTGACTCCCTTCATTTTACAAACTTAACATGGTTCAGGTATTCAGTTGCTTGGAAGTTATAACATTTTCTTGTGGATCACATAGAAGCTGAAGGCTTAGACTCAATTAAATAAGATTTGTTATTGTTGTTTGAACCTATTTGATTTGTATGTAAAATAATTTAATCTATCGAAACTTCATTTAGTTGTCATGAGCTATTGAACAATCGTTATTACGTGACACCGTGATATTTTCGCTATCGGTTGTGATGTTACAAACTACTTTTATAGTAAAAAAAAGTAGTTATTCATTAACTATTTATCGTAAAATTATTATTAGATTTTATAAGGCTGAGGAAAGTCGATGTTTAATATTGTTTTTAATTTCCTCTACAATATGCAGCATTCTATTGTATTTGCCTTTATATAGGGGTAAGTAAATAGTAAAGTTTCGCTTTAAAGGCTTAAAGCAAATAGAATAGCCAATTGCTTAAAGCAAATACAATTAATTAAATTTATAGGTTTCTATAAAAAGGAAAGAATCGCATGAAGGAAGCCCCTTGGGGGAAGATGTTCATTGGCGTCAGGCGGGTGTTGGATTCAATGTGGCACTTTCTGATTGGTTAGTCTTTTTTTTTTTAAATCTTACACACAATAATATTATTTCTTTCCTCCCCCCTCCCATCCACTCCCCACAATTTTCACCATTCACACATAGGTCCCACAAGTGCCACGTGACGCTTCATCCCCCTCTTTCATTCTATAGTTAAAGAGCATCCGTAATGCTGAGAGGGTGTTTGGGATTGCATTTTGAATCTGATATTTAGATTATTGCGTTTTGAAAATGCAAATAATCAGTTTTTATTGTTTGGGATGAAAATGCAGATAATCAGTTTTTTAGGCTACCAAAAAGCAATAATCTATAAGCATCTCCACCCCTGCTTTTCCAAAACGCATAATCAGTTTTGAATAATCAATCCCAAACACCCTCTAAGTAAAACAAACCACTTCAAACTGCCATATTAGTATGTCACATCATTTTAAACTAATATTTTGTAACTTGGACCGGACCGGCTGGTAGGACAGATAACCGAACCCTTGGCCGGTTTGGGTTGATCGGTTGGACCGCCTGAACAGTGGACTGCTAGTTGGGCCGCCGGACGGGAAGTCAGAACGAAAAACCGGCCGTTTAGACCGTTTTTTTTTTCTGGGTTTGGTAGGCTTTCATGGTGAGCTCGTTGAACCGGTAGGACAGGTGACTCGACGGTGGCTCCGGTTCAACGTCCGGTCTGGTTCTGAAAACATTGTTTCAAACTACAACCTACTTTTTTCTTCCAACCATAAACCATTCATAACCTTCACCTCATCATATGCTTTTCCTTTTATTTCTTTATTTATTTTTTGAACGGCTAATTTTCTCCCCCGTTTTTTACACCCCTTACCCCCTTTTTATTACACCCCTTATTGCATCTCCCCCGTTTAAATACATCTTTTTTTTTGAGTTAGAATTAAATAATCCCAACTTGAAAAGTTGAATCTAACAGGCCTAACTTGTCTTGGTTTTTATTTCATTGGACCGAAACTAACTGAGATTATTTTCTCACCCTAGGTCAGGTCATCGTCGCCTTCTTCTTCTTCCTCCTTCTCATTCTCCTTCTTCTCCTTCTCCTCCTCTTCCTCCCCCTCTTCCTCTTCCTCCTCCTCCTCCTCCTCTTCCTCTTCCTCCTCCTTCTTCTCATTACCAAAATACGAATGATGTCAGCAAGCACCACCCACAAATCTCCGATTGCGACGGCGGATGGCGGAGGACAAACAGGGGAATTACAAATGGCGGGAAACAGCGAAGATTCCTTTCAATATCATTACTAAAATACGAATGATGTCAGCAAGCACCACCCAAGAAGCTCCGACTGCGACGGCGGATGGCGGCGGACAAACAGGGGAATCACAAATGGCGGGAAACAACGAAGATTCCTTTCAACGGGATGAACACTCACAATTGTATTATCATTCAAGGTTCTAAATAATATTATTCCTTTCACTTTATTATACTTATCACCACTGATTTCAATTAGTTTGTGACTGTCTTATCCATATTCAGTTGCTTGATTAATATTTCAATTAGTGTGTTATGGCTAATGCACTGTCTGCAATTCCATCGGCCGTACTACGGAACCTGTCTGATAAGTTATACGAGAAGCGGAAGAATGTTGCGCGTGAGGTTATTGTTGGTTTATGATTGGCTTAATGGAATTTAGAATATTTTGTTGTTAGGTTAGATAAGATTTTAAGATTACTGGTGTGTTGTTTGTTTCAGGTTGAAGGAATTGTGAAGTAGTTGACAGCGGCTGGTGATCATGATAAGATTACTGTTGTGATTAATTTGTTGGCTAATGAGTTTGCTTAGTCGCCGCAGTTGAATCATAGAAAGGTGTGGTGATTTTTTGTGCTTTTTAGTTTGGATTGGTTGTGATTTTTTAGATTGGTTGTGATTTTTGGTGTTGGTTGCTAGCTAGATTGTACGGTTCTGCCACACATGCCTTTTTTTTCTTCTTTGTTCTTGCAACTTTTTCCCTTCCTGTCTCCATCTGTGCACCGGATAATCGACTCCAGGAAGCATACACGATAAGTTTGAAACCATTCATTTTGTGATTCTTGATTCTAATCGTGGTTTAGGGTTACTATTTTGGTGAAATACAACAAGAAACAATGACGCTGACAGTTGATGTTCGAAGCAGATCTGCCTTGATTCTAACCGCATTGGTATGTGGGGGTCATTTCATTTGATGTTACATGTAGTTTATATGTGATATATGTGTATACACATGTATTTATATGTTACTCAACCATGGTGATTGTTTTGCAGCCTAATACTGAAACTGACGATGGCATTACTCCTTTGTTGTTAGTTGTAGCTGTATGCTCACTCTAGTGTTTAGAGGTATTAATTCAGGTACATCAATTTCTCTACCGTTCTAATGTATGCGTGTGTCTATTAGTCACCCTAGCTAGATGGGTTTTTCTTTCTAAGGCATTGTCTGTAAGTATTATAGTTATGACTTATGTATCGGATCTCAAATTGATGTGACCTGCCTATGTATCGGATCTGGTAATTTGTGGTACTTATGTTTGTTCCCCACAGGCAGGTGCTAAAGTAAATATTATTGTTGGTGGAGCACCGCTGAATTGATCACATGCTTGCTAAAAGTTGGCGCTAATCCCAATATGACTGAGGAGGTGAGCCTTGAAACTCTTTTTTTTGTTTTCTTAACCATCTATTATTAGCTACAACACTGTCATTTTTAAAATATCAACCTTTTTTTTCATAATATATTATGATGTCCCTCATTTGTTAAAAACTCAGCCACTTTTATTTTCTTGCTATTTTAGGATGGTTTGGGCTGCTGGTCATGGGTAGCAAGATGCTTTAAAACTTCTGCTAAAACACAAAGCTGATGTAAGGTTTCAATGCTGGCCGTTTCTTTTGTTTTTTATACCGTGTTCTTTTGAAATTCAGATGTGTTGCAATAGATTTGGTAGCTAGATATCATATTTGCCACATGAATGCTTTGAATAATACATGTTATTTGGGGTCTGTTTGACAAAGCTGAATAAATCGGTGTTAGAGAAGTAATAGGTTTTGGGTTATGTATAGGTTGCTAGAATTGTTGTTGAATGGAAAATGATTGATTGTGGTGTTCTTTTCATTTGATTTTACTATTCCAGATTTTAATCTTCAAAAAAGCTCAAATGTTATTCTAATATGCAGTCAACAGCTTAATAAAATGTTACATGTGCTCATATTTTATCCGTTCATATGCGCAAACAAAATGATTCGACTGTCACGTATAGGTTGCTAGAATTGTTGTTGAATGGAAAATGAACTTGGTTTTTGTTATGTCCATATGCAAAACAAACTTCTTCTTTGAACCTACCCCACTTATATCATTAATCTTGCTACGGCACTAACTTGATATAGACATCTTTCTGGGGCTTGATTCAGGAATTGTAAAATTAAGGTGTTTAAGTTGGAAATGTGTTTGATTTAAGTTGGATTATGTGTGGCAGGTGATATTAGGGCGTTATTACCTCGGGGATTTGAGGTGATTCGAGCTTGGATTGTTGGTACAGGCTATGAAATGTTGAAGGGTTTGCTCGAGTTGCGATAGATGCGTCGAGTAGATTGTGGAAGGCTCTTTTACAATTAGAGAATCAGAGTTTAGTTGGAGGTGTTATGGATCCGAGTTCTGGAGAGGTTCGTTTTTTGTATTGGATGTTGGAGTTGAGTTGGTTAGTACAGTTGTGTATGAAGAAGAGCCTGAGAAGTATGTTTAGGAAAGAGGTTGTGTATTGAGTTGTGAGCTTCCGGTTAAGCTGCCTGTTATTTATTCTGCGGAGGAGCGAAAAGGAATGCTATATGTTCTAAAATTCATATGTATTCCTTAGTAGTTGATTATTTCTTCAGATACTAGATTATGATAATCACATAACTCCATAATTCTTATGTATTCTGTAGTAGTTGGTCATTTTCAAGTTGTATATTTTCTCATATGGACATGTGTCAATCTATTAATCTAGAACAACTATGGTTTTTTAGTTAGGATACAATAGAATGGTTGAAGTTGACTTTGCAATTTTTGATGTTTTTGGTTTAAGATCCCAAGCCTTGGACTGTAAGGGTTATTTTGGTGACAACATTGTGTATTTACTAGAAAATCATATTAGTAACTGAAAACAATTTGACTTTTTAATTAGAGTAAAGTGCACGGATGGTCCCTATGGTTTGCCCAAATTTAAACTCTGCTTCTCAGTGTTTCAAAATTACACGTATGGGATCTGTGGTTTGTATTTTGTTTCATTGATGGTCCCTGACTTGGATGGAGGTTAAGTTTTTCAGTTAAGCCTATGTGAAGTTACTAAAATATCCCTTTTAAAAAATAAAAATAAAACATATTATAAACTCTCTCTCTCCCTCTCTCTTTCTATCTCTATCTCTGTCTCTTCAACTCCACTGCCACCACTATCTTCCCCCAACTACCACCACAACCACCACCACAACCATTTACCCCTCTCTCTTTCTTACTCCCCTCTGTTTCAGCTTATAATAATCAGCCGTCCTGTCTCTCGTCTGCTCAGAGATCGACATCTGTGTTATGTTTTTGGGTAGTCAGAATCTATGGAAACAAAAGTTACGTTGTTATTCCGATCATTCTATCAAGTAAACATCTACTCTTCATAAAATGCGAGTGTTTTTGCTTCCAACTTTTGATCCCTAAATTGAAATTTGAAACAATCTGTTTAACATTGTGAAATTCTGTAACGGTATGTAACTACAAACACCTAAAAAAAACATCAGACCTGAATGGTTGATTGATAAGTTCCTAAATTAGATCAAATCATCACAAACTGTCAATATCACAGGTCACACTCATCTTATGTCGATCTTTTTTTTAATTTCCTCTGTTTCAGCACCACGTGACCACATCTCACCACCACCGCTACACTACTTCTCCACCACCATTGGTTTCATCACAACCACCACCCACCTCCCACCACACTATACAACTCATCATAAATCACCATAATCTGAACCCTAACCTCCAAAATTGATTTCAGCTTGCCCCTCGTAGAACCACCATTGGTTGTTTGAGGAGGTGGTGGTAGTGGTGGTTGGAGGAGGAGGAGGAGGAAAAGGGGGTGATGTTGGTTGTTTAAGGAGGAGGTGGTGGTGGTGTTCCAAGAAAATATATAACAAAGATTTCTCGGATGGTCCCCATGGGTATTTTGGTCATTTTACATGACTTAACTGATAAAATTTAACGACATTAGCAGGTAGGGACCAAAATGTTATAAAATGTCAACGTTGGGGACCATTGAAAATATATGGGGGCATACGTGAAATTTGGGCAAACCACAGGGACCATCCGTGCACTTTATTCTTTTAATTACATATGTAGGCAATGTGTGTGCTGGATAACGGGTCAAAATGGGTTTGGCAAAATGTGTGGGCTTGTCACACCCCGCCAAGGCGGAAACACGGGAATGCGACCTCAAAAGGTTTTCAAGCACAAGGTACAAGCAACATACATAATTTTATTTAAAAGATATCACCATAGGATGATAATTGTCATAAACTTAATAAAAGTTAAGAAACATTGTCTGGAGACTAGTGCATAGTCTGAATAACCACAAAGACTACGGAATAGTAAAAATCCAACCCATGATGATAACACCCAGTGCCTGCTTGGACCCCTCTCTCAAATCCCTGCTGCCCTCCATTAGTTACCTGAAAAACATGTATAAAATATTTTGTCAACAATAATGTCGGTGAGTTCACGGGTTTGAATATAACAAGCAGACAGTCGTGTAATTCGTGTATGACCAATCATAGGCTAGCTAAGCGAATGATTTCTGTGCAAACCATGAGTCCCGTAACCAAACCTCTCGACTGTGGTGCCTCGCGCATTGTACACTAAAGACAATGTATGTATAGTAGAATACTAACACTCTTTTGTATGTAACTGGTTAGAGTGACTAAGCAAGAGTGGGGGTGTCAACCCAATAGATCTATTAAAGTGTTCCATGGCTTTTGATAGCTAATGGTTACAGTAAACGTTGTACGAGGACTAATGAGCTCAAGAACCAAAATGTCTCATGTTCCACATGGAAGTCACGATAGAATGTACACACACTTGTAAATGACACTAGTATTGGAGCATGTTTATCCCCCAAAATGTAAAGTAGTAAAATGGGGCCATGAAAACTCACCTGATAATGTTACGTGTGGTCTAGTGAAGCTGTAGCTGTCGGCCCGACACTATTTGCCCTATGATTTATTAGGATCTTGGTAAATTCACACGTTCTCATTGTTTATCATACAACTTGTTCACCCGACATTCGTGGACCCGGTTATTATGTATTTGGGCCATGATTTTTGTACGCGTGATAACCTTTAGTGTGCTAGTAATGTGTTTGGAAATATTGATAGTGATCATAGATAAGATGGACCTTTTTCAAATAGTCATGGGTTTAAGTAATTCCCATTCCATCGTGTGTGGTTGATAAGTACCTTATCATGTGTTTAGTCCATTATACCTTTCAAACCAATGCTAACACATGTTCTAGCTTCGCTTAACATATGTTAGTATGTGGTAGCCGATTATAACACTTCATAAGCCTTGAAGCCGATTGTTAAATGGACTTAAACTTGGTGGATTTGAGCTTGACAAGGTCTCGTAAGGTCACTATAAGATATGTCCGTGAGTTTTGCGAGAAAATCGAGTATGATTGCCATGTTTGCTAGCCTTAGCTTTGAATGTAAGCCAAATGAGTTTTTATTTATGAAAAACCGTTTTATACTTGATGATTTAAGTCTTCTTTTGATTCTAAAAGCATGACTCGATCTCTCATAGCTATCACAATAGCCGATCGTTGTTGTGTTTGGACAATGTGATTATTAGTGAGTTAAAACAATTACAAACTAAGACAATGTGTGCAATGCGTGTGATTATGCGATTGGATTGAACCAAAGGTCGAACAAGGTCAGGTGGAATGGACAAGATCAAGGTTTAGGGGCATAGGGATCTTACCAAAAGATGGTTGATGTTGGATAGCTTCCTAATCTTCTCCAAGATCTTGAAATGCTTCGGCTAGGAGGAGGTGGTACCCGAAAGTTTTATATAGGGGTTCGGCTAAGGCATGAACAAAAACAAATGAGGAAAGGGCAAGCTTCTTGGATGAGGCATTGGTTAAGTATTCTAATCATGATAGGATGAAAGATAGTGACTTGAGAGTGATTCTTCTTGATCTTGGCCGATTGTTGTGAAGCATAGATATAAGGGGAGGGTTGACTCATCAAGGGGTGGATTGGAGGTTTGTTTTATTGTCCATTTTGAGGTAACTTGCCAACATTCCATGAGCTTGCACTCATGGTGTCACTCGGCCACACAAAAGACAATGGAAAGAGGCCAAATCATGGTGAAAATGATGTATGATAGGTGCTTCATCTTGTCCCTTTGATAGATATGTTGGCCGATTGTTTGCCTCCAAGAGTGGAAGGTTGTCATACTTAACACATAGTGTAAGCATCCTTGTCTTGTAGTCCTTCTAGTGCAAAGGATGGCATCATCCATGAGGTGTTAGTGTTGGTTTCATTTGGCCGATGCATATGAGTAGGATTGTGGCAATTATAGTAAGTGATCAAAGGAGTATCAAGAGGTGTAAGGATGGCTTAGGCCTTAATTGATGTAACCTTTATAGTTGTCAAGTGATGGTGATTGATGAGGGGTGTTATCTTCGGCCGATTCTTGTCAAGAGGTAGGAGATTTGTTATTTGTCTTGAGGTGCCTTCATGTTGAGTCCAAATCAATGGTTTTGGCCGTGACACTAGGGGTGACATCAAGGGATAAGGATAGGTCTAAGAGGTGATGATTAAGAGTAAGGAATGGTTCCATTAGTTTAGTTGAAACAACTAAGGATTGTATATCTATGTGTGTGAATTTTCGTGTGTATAAACTCACATATATTGGTGATATTGTTGTGAATTGGTTAGGATACCATTGTGATAGATCTTGGTGGAACTAGAGAGCATCTTAGTCGAGTGTTTGTGGTCTTAGGTGATCTAATGATGTGTAATCGGTCTTTTTAGTACAAAAGGGTTAGGTTCATTGATTCATAACTCAAGTTAATATGGACTTAGTTGACCAAAATCCTACTAAATCTTGTTAAGGGTGAAATGACGATATCAACATGTATTTTTTTCATAGGTATCGGGTTTGTGAGCACATGTTTATTAGATAATAACCCATTGTGGTCCTTGTAATTACTTACATGTGTTAGAGATGATTTACCATGTGTTAGGGTGTAGTAACCTCATGAAATGCTTGCTAGGTGATTGTCCGGGTGTTGTATGACTAAACAGGTGTTTTGTGTTGAGTTTTCGGAATAACTCATGCTTCACTAGACTGGGGGGGGGGGGGTATAGTGTATGCAAAATGTGTAAATATGCACATATTATGACAATAGTAAATGAAAAACGTACGGATGTTGACCTGGTTTGTTGACTGTTGTCACAGGGCTGGATAACGGGTCAAAATGGGTTTGGTTGAAACATGTCACCAGACGTGCTCAACAGATGCACATGAAGGTTTGTTTAACAAAACAGACGTTTAACAGGCTTTACAATGATCAAGGTCTACTATGATAGAAGTTCTGTTGATGAAAAATCAAGATATGTTACACAAACCACTGTTGAGATGGCCATTGTCCAGACGAGCTCAATAGATGCACATGAAGATCTGTTGGACATAACAGACGTTCAACAGACTTTACATTAATCAAGATCTACTTTGATAGAAGCTCTGTTGAGATGACCACTGTCCAGACCAGCTCAACAGATGGACATGAAGGTCTGTTAGACAGAACAGGCGTTGAAGACAACAAGATGATGATGATGATGATGATGAGTCAACAGATGCAATTTGTAAAGGACAAACATTTTTATGAGTTGAACAACACACATTATCATTTGTTACAATCCGTCACCAAACTTGGTAAATGTATCAATGTTATTTGATTAATGATTGATTATAGTGATTCGTTGTTTAATAAAACTTGGTATCATCATCTGTTTGTCTTCAACGTTTGTTCTTTCCAACAAAGCTTCAATGCAGCTTCCGTCACAGCAGATCTTAATCATTGTTAAGTTTGTTAATCTTCAAAAATTCTATAGATTGCCTGTATTTTCACATAGGTCTTCACTTAGTATCCTTAATGAAGTGGTGGTCCCATGTATAAACTATGGGTGCCCACCATAAATCTTTTAAGTGTTACTTTTAGTCTTAAATGGTAGAATTCTGACTATACCCACAAAAATTTATTTACACAGCCTAATTACCTCACATGCCAGGACATGTCACTACTTAATAGCATTGTTGTCCCATCACTACACCGCAAGGCTACCACCGTTCTTTCTCATCCATCTTGCCTCTTTTACCCCATGATTCCACAATATATCATATCGCTCACATTAACAAATATACCTTCCACTATTTGGCTAGTAACCTAGTTACTTTGGAAATTCAAAATGTATAATGGAACTTAATTATGAAAAGATATTAATTAGTCTTCATATGGTGAATAAAAAAGAAACTCATGAGTAAAGACTTTTTATAACACTTGGTTAGTTTTATTTAAGGGTGCAAATGAGCCGAGTCGATCCTGAGCCTTGCATTACTCGAGCTTGGCTCGTGACAACTCTCAGAAGCTCAAGCTCGAGCTCGATTCAAGTCTTGTATTTTGGGCTCGAGCTCGGCTAGCTAGTAGATTTAAGAACTCGAGCTCGGCTCGAAAGTTCGATCAAAGTATCTGTGGTAAGAGTTTAAACGAGCCCAAGCTCAGCCCGAGCTCGTTTTGGACCATTAAGGAGCTTGTTTTAGACCATTAATTAGCTCGTTTTGGACAATTAAGAAGCCCAATGCCCAAAGTAATTTAGTTAATGCATCGGCTGCAATACAATTGGGCTATATAGTATTAATTGACATAAAATAAGCAAAGCTCGATAAGGCTCGATGAGTCCAACCGAGCTTTACATTCCAGGCTCGAGCTCGAGCACGATAACTAAATGAGCTTTATTTCAGGCTCGAGCTCAACCGAGCTTGATCTCAATAAGGCTCGGCTCATTCGAGCTTTTTACCGAGGCGAGCTCGAGTAGCTCGCGAGCCGGTCAGCTCGTTTGCACCCCTAGTTTTATTAGAGACTTAAAAGTCTCTAATTAAGTAAGATTTCTCATCCACACTCTCGGATCAATAGAAGGTTATGTGTCTCATTTGAAACATACTAAAAATACAGAAATAAGAATGTACATAGAAGAACTATTCTTGGAAAAGAGATGAACATTTGAAGAACCATATGTTACTCTCTGCTCGATTCCATAATCTTTACATTCTTATTTGTTCTACAAGTTCTTACAGTACTTTACATTTACCAGATGTAACCATAGGGTATAGCATAGTGTTTTTATAAATAACTCGGTACTTTAGTGATCTTTTTAAATCATGTTACTCTTTATTAAACTAGGTGGCCTCCTTTCTATTTATTAACGATTTTCTGAAAGATTTCAAAATCATATCTAGCTCTTTATTAAATCATGGTGTCACTGCATTTGAACTATTTCAAAATAACGAGATCCTTTAATGCCCTTTTTATTCAATGCATAATTTAACTTACAAAAATGTGTGATTTTATAACCAAATCCATCATAAGTTTGTGAAGTTTTTATGTAAAACATATACTCAATGCATAATTTAACTTAAATATTTTTTTTACAATTATTATTAAATCCAGTGGAACGCGACCCGTATATATAAAAAAAGGGAGACACTAGTACGGATCTAGAGACAACTTACAGATTTAACATAAACGATTACCATAAAATATATTTACAATTTTGTAATCACACACGTAATCGCATTATTGCGTCATACGCACATCATTAAAGCAAAAGTTAAATATACAAATTAAAAAGTGAAAATCTCAACACTTGAAATAGATTGGTTGCAGTTGCAAGTATCTTTAGGTGGCCTTCTCATATAAAGAAAAAAAGCAAAAAGAACACGGTAATCATTTGGACAATTAAATGTCGTAGACTACGAGGGTGTTTGAGATCGAGTTTCAAAACAACTTAATGAATTATTGGTTTTTTTCAATAATGTAATAATTCAATAAGCTGTTTGTGTAACCTAAAAACATTTTCTGTTTTGACTTTTGGCTTTTAAGGGTGGAAAAGCTGTTTTTGAAAAGTTAGAAATCCTGGCTTTTGGCTTTTGAAAAAAATTACAAATCTACCATCCATACAACCAATATTCACAATAAGTTAAGCGAAACACTTAAAAAAACAATCTATTGACTTTTTGACGTTTCTCATCCCAAAAGCTAATCAAAACACTTTTTTTAAAACTCATTTTTAAAAAGTCATAAACCAATAAACACTTCAGACCAAAAGCACTTTTGCAGTTCCAAACTCAATCCCAAACACCCTCTATTTGTAAATTATAATCGTATGCATAAAGTTTGACAAATATTAGGGGTGTAAATGACACGTAGCGACTTTAGAGTTACTCGGGATCAGCTGATCGGTAAAAAGCTTAAACGAGCCGAGTTTTTGTGATAAGGATTAAAAATTGATATGTATGCATAATTTTTTGGACTTATTCATGATGTTTTGAATTGTTTTGCCTAGAAAAATACTAACCATAACAATTAAAAACCAAAAACAGTGTATTTTAGCCTTAAAACTTAAAAACACTATGCGAAGAACATTAAACAGTGTGTTTTAAGTGTTTAATAGTATGTTTTATTTGTGTTTTAAATTTAATGACTATAATACACTTAATTGTGTTTTAAATTGTTGTGCTTAGTGTTTTTCAAGCCAAAAACAACCCAAAACATCATTTCTAAATCCAAAAGATCATTTAACGACTATAAGGGGTGCGGGGAGGACTCCCGGTCCAGGCCCAATTTTTGGGGGACACATTGACCCTCCGGCAATCCAAGTTTTCTTAACATCGATGTCCTTAATTCGATAGATTTTTGTATGTTTGAACCCCAAAATTGTTAATCAAGTATTAATCAAAAGTGAAGGGTAGTTAATATAAAACATAAAATAAAGAAATCTTGAGAGAGGTTAAGAATTAAAGAAGAAAATAAAATGGTTTGAGAACAAAAAAATGCAGGTTTATTAATGAGTGTAGGACTAGAGAGAATAAATAAGATGAAATGAAAGAGCTCACATTTAGTTTTTTTTTGCTTTTTGCCGGTTGGTTTTGACTTCCTTTTTAACTTTTATTTTTGTTATGAAACAATTTTTTTTATTGCCAAACGTTCACCAATTTATATTTTCACCCTTTGTGGGATTCGAACTCCCAATCTCTCCTAAGAGAGTTTGTTCCATATACTATTAGACTACAACCTAAGTGGGAAATAAAATTTGATCCATAAATTTAATATTACTTTAATCGTAGCTTAAAAAATAGTTTACATTATTTATTTTGTTAAGGCCTAAAGCTAAGACTAAGGGGCACGATTTTAGCAGCTCGGCCAGGGCACCTGAATTTTTAAGGCCGACCATGCTACATGTTAATTGTTAATCTTTCTCACACTTCTTAAAAACCAATTTTCCTACAAAATCATATATACACCCAACAACAACAACAACAAAAATAATTGGTTATTTAGGAGTTCTTAAGCTTATTCAATCTTCTAGAGTTCTTAAGAGAACCATACCTTATATATCTCCCCAATAAGATACAAAACTCTACCAACTTTAAGTACAAAAAAACCTAATTTTTAACCCCATCAAGGCACAAAAAAGAAATAGAAAAAGAAAGATCATACATTTGTTCTTGATCCTCTTGCTCGTAGACCATTTGTAATTTAGTTTGTTTGTTTCATCTTTCAATTTTGATGAAGGTTTTAAAGTTTTTTTCCTTATTTATTAATTAAACGAAAGCTTAATGGTTCATGGATCGGTTTAAATCAAACCATCCAAATAAACACACCTCTAGGTTCATATTAACATGTCCAGTTTCAACCGGGTTATATTTTTTCGGTTAGAAACTCCAAAGGATAGTAAAATATCTAAGTTAAATAGCTCAAAATTGGTTATTGCTAATCAATCCATGTATAGGTTTTGGTTCATGTACAAAAGCCAAAATGTGTGAAAAGGGTGAGAAGGCTTGTGGGTGTGACAAGTGTCCAATATCATTTTCTTAGATCAGGGTTACTTTTGTCTTTTAACTAAACATATAATTAAACAAATCCCTTAATTTTCGTTTGAATCTATTGATATATATATATATATATAGGGATATTGTGGAAACCCTTCTTATTTGGTAAACTATGAAAACCCAATCCTAGCCATCCATCACATAACATCTATGGCTGAGATTGAAGCAATGTACCTGACCTTGGATATATTATTATTTTAATACCCAAAAGCACATTCAGGGGCATTTTGGGGACATAACAATGTGTTAGAGACTCCCCCCCTCTCTCTTTCCCCTTTCTTTTCAACTTTATCATAATCACATTCTCTCTCCTCTCTCCTCTCTCATATTTCTTTTCAAAACACCACTCTCTCACCCCTCACCTCTTTCTTCTCCAGACAACTCTCACATCACAACCATTTCTTCTTAAACACCATTAATATCTAGTGGGTGGTGGTTGTGAGTAACGGAAGCAAGTGACGGGTAGTGATTATGGTGGTTCTAGTAACAATCATCTCTCTCTTCTCTCCTCTTTCTTCATCTTCTTGGTGTTCTTCACCTTCTTCATCTTCTCTCTTCTCTCTCTTGCCATAACTCTCTATCTCTTTCAAGTCTCTTTTTTTTGTTATGTGTATTTTTAGTGATTTTTTTGCTAGTGTTAAAGTTGTTGGTTTTCGGTGGTTGGAGGTGTGGCCGGAGAAGATAGATCCGCCGGAGAAGACGACCGGTCCAACCACTCTCTCTCATGGCATAACTTTTTCTCTCAAGTCTATTTTTTTCTTTGCATTTATATATCCTTGTTGTTGAATGGTAGCAATAGTGGTGGTGAATGGTTGTTCCATCTCCCCTCTCCTCTATCATTCCCTCCCTCCCACGACCTTAATGTTCAGATCCGGCGACATTGGTGATGATCTTCAATTTTAATAGGTAAGTATGTGTTCTTGATTTGGGTTTTTGTTGGGTGATAACCCAGTTTTTTATTTGGTTTTTTTTCATTTATTCAGTTTTATTATTTTTATATAAAAAAATTGAAGTGGGTTTTGCTTTGATTGTGAAGATATTCAATAGAGGTGTTAGAAGGTGACCGGAGACGATCGAAGAGGATGGCCAGTGTTAACAGAAAAGAAGGGGTTGAATGTGTTCTTTGTGGTTGTGTCCTTAATGTGGTTGTGTCTTTAAAAGAGTTCTTTGTAGTTGTGTCTTTAATGGGTATGTTATTTGTTAGAATATGTAACATGTGTTATGTTTTATAGTTGTTATTGGGTTGTTTGCAAAGGTAACATGAGCTTATCAAGTTGGTTTGAAAGAAAGAAGTGTAACATGTGTTATCAGATCTAATTAAAAAGACTATTAGCACGGCAAAAAAAAAAATACCTATCCAGAACACTCAAATATCATTAGGCATAAAAAACTTCAAAAATGGACACAAATATAAAAAAAAGGGGTAATCGTGTAATCGTGTGACAACATTTAACACATGTTAGTTAATTTTTATGGATATTCTATTGTAATGGTAAGTCAAACTCCTGGTACAGTTTATTTTGATTCCCAAAAAACATGGGAGGTCATATGAGATGGGATAACACATGTTAACACATGCTAGGTACATATTATTTGGTCTGAACCTTATGTAATCGTGTGACAATATTTAACACATGTTAGTTTATTTTTATAGATGTTCTATTGTAATGGTAAGTCAAACTCCTAGTACAATTTATTTTGATTCCCAAAAAACATAGGAGGTCATATGAGATGGGATAACACATTTTAGGAATAACACATGTTAACACATGATGGGATAAAAACTATATGGCCTGACTTTGGTGTCCCCTTTTGATTTAAGTTCCTATTAGTAACTCCCTATTAGTAATGCATGAGCCAGGTTACTGGTTGGTATATATTAATGGCCTGAACCTTATCTTATCATGTGACAACATTTAAAACATGTTAGTTTATTTTTATGGATGTTCTATTGTAATGGTAAGTCAAACTCCTGGTACAGTTTATTTTGATTCCCAAAAAAAAAACATGGGAGGTCATATGAGATGGGATAACACATGTTAACACGTGATGGATAAAAACTATGTGGCTCGACTTTGGTGTCCCCTTTTGATATAAGTTCCTATTAGTAATGCATCTCTTTAAATCAATGGATAGGATTCCTTCATTGTACCTGATCTTAGATATAATATTTTTTATTACTCAAAAGGACATGCAGTGGTAGTTTGGTAAAGTTGCTTTAGGGTCATGTCACACCTTCTCTCATACTTTTCAAAGTCAACATCATTATTCTCTCTCATCTCTCTTACTTTTTGTTTAACAAATATTATTATAATGGGTTATGTCACACTATCTCTCTCCTACTTTTTGTTTAAAAAAAATATTATTATAATGAGTCATGTCTCACTCTCTCTCCTACTTTTTGTTTAAAAAAAATATTATTATAATGGGGCAACTACAAATAATGTGTTAATGTTGCATACGAGGGTCACATGTGTTAGTTAGTCATAAAGGGCTAACATGTGTTATTTAATATGATAAAGTTAAACCTGTTGCCCCCATATACCCATGAGAAGATCTAACATTTGTTAGTATGAGTGGTGTGGTAACATATGTTAAACCTGTATCATTTGTCAACCTTTTTGTCTTTCTTACCACTCCTGTTTTCACTTCATAAGTTTACAAAAGAAATAAGTAAACATAGCATAAAAACTATTAACACACATTATTAAGACGTGTCATAATAGGCTAACACATGTTATTTGATAACACGTGTTATTACAAAATATCATTACAAACTATTGAACAAGAGATAAATCTACCCAAGACATTCATATGAACTGCATGTAAGGGGTAACATGTGTTAGTGTTGCATGAGAGGTTAACATGTGTTATTTGGTAACATTTATTAAACTTGTATTTAATGTCAGTCCTTTTTTTGTCTTGCTTACCACTATAGTTTTTGCTTCATAAGTTTACTGAGAAATAAAATATACAAACTATTAACACACGTTATTAAAAAGTATCACTACAAACTATTGAACCACACAAAAACCTACCCATGTGTTATTTGGTAACATATGTTAACCAGTGGGGGGTCTTCGTTATCAACTGTAAAACAATAGATGAGATATTAACCGGTATGACCAACACATCATCTAACATACTAAGCAGGAGTAACACATGTTAGTCGGGGTGCAAATGTGAACATGTGTTAACTGAGGATAATTTATTATACAACTATTTAGTGCTTAAATCTACAATTTCAAGGCTATATAAGTTAGATCTCACTTTACTAGTTAGATCTCACTTTAAATCTAAAAAACTTTGTAAAGTTTTATCTGTAATCTAATAAGCACAATTCACCAGAAAATAAATTCTATTTATAATTATATAATAATTATTAAATTTTGTTTATCTTTAATCTAATAAGCACAATTCACCAGAAAATAAAACCAAATATAATTTTGAATTCCAAAAAAATAAGATAAGAACAAATTGTGATAAGTAGAATCAATAATTGAATATCTTGATCTTATTATGAAAAAGAGAATAATATGAAAGTTAGAACTACAACAAAAGAAAAAATAACCCAGATCTGTCATCGAACTCGATCCGTCTTCTTATGCAAAAAACCAAAGGATTTAAAAAAACCCATATCTGTTATCGAACTTGAGATTCATCATATGTTGAGTGGGAGGTGTGGTGATTTCCTTGCCATTTTTTGAGTGTGAGAGATACAACCAAATAAAAAAGTGAAATCTAACTAGTATATAGCCTTGATGACTAAAGTAAGAGAAGCCTTCGAAGCTTCCTCCTTTCACCTATAGCATCTCTAACTCACAGTCCATGTTGGGGGATGACTAATTAGAAGACAAAATAATTTGTGATGAGTTTTGTAAATCATGATCCACAGCGTAAGAGAAAGAAGCTATGTTAAAATCATGGAAAGGTTGAAAAAGCTATGTAAAATAGTAGGGTTTTTTAGAGGTTAAAAAGAATAATAATGGTGGAATTCTTAGAAGATTGAAGATGATAATATTGCAAGTTGTCAAAAGGAAAGGTGAAGCATGGGGAAGTGGGAGAAGAGGTACAAATCGTACCTGTGCATTGGGAAGTGTCATATGGGGGTTGCTGTAACATCACGTATTTTTTTTCAAATAATTTTTTTTTAATAAAATCACCACTTTAATATACTTCTTTGTACAAGAATAACCACGTCTAAATTTTTTATTTATTTCAAAACATTTTTATAATAATAATAATAATAATAAGTTTAATTGTTTACAAGCTCACTTCTATAACAAAACCCATAACCAAAACCAAACCCACCCAAAATTTGTTAATCCATAACCTAACCCAACCCACAAGACTGAGCCCACAACTGCAGCCCAAGAACTCGGCCCAACAGCAGTCATTGTTGTCTTCTTCCTTCGCTAACGTTTAAAAAAAATAAAAAAATAAAAATATGTTAACCACAGGTCTCGAACTCGAGGCTGGTACCGAGTGGAGAACAAAGCACAACCACCACAACCACTAGACTACGACCTCTTTCTGTTACAAACCCAATCCTTATTTTTTTTTTTTATAAGCAAATAAAACTATCATCCAAGTCAAACCCAAAGTCAACAAACCCCATCTTCATTCAATCAACCTCAAATTAGGAAATCAAAATCACCATTGATGGTGATTACTCGGTCAACAGGCCTATAACGCGTTGGTGTGATGCCATTTGCGCGTTAAATCGCGAGAATTACGAATCTAATTGCCATATTTTGAATCATTTTAATAGTTTCTAAAACCCAAATATTAAATCGCTATAAACGGGTGGTATATCGCAATTAAATCCACCCACACACTCATACATATCCGACTTGCATAACCCTTATAACATATTTCACTTACAAACAAACAATTGCCCGGTTTTGATGCGTTTATGTTCGACTCTTGGTCGCTTGAATTAGCCATCATAAGGTATGACTCTGTTTCGATTCTAAGGTGTTATAAGGTCGCCTATGGGTGCTTATCAAAAGCCCCTTATCATCGTTTACTATCTGTAACAGAATTGAGGTTGATTGTGGGATTGGAATGTTAGGGTTTATCTTATAGATTTAGGGATTATTGTTTGTTTCAGATAGTTATTAAATACGAAAAGTCCTTACATTAAATCACAAAAGGGAACCCAGATCAGCTGGTCTGGTGCGACTCCTCCAACACTAAGGTCTCGGGTTCGAGTTCTTTAAGGACCGGATCTGTTTTTTTTTTTTTTTTTATATATACATCAGCTTTTCTTTGTAAAACTTTAAAATTATTACAAATCTATTTTAATCATTATAAATAGTAAACGCAATCCAAAATTTTTATAAAAATTATCCTAGCTTCGCAAAACTCTAAAGTTTATGTTATAATTTTATTTTTCCGAAAAATACTTATTTATTATTTTTAATGTATTTATTTAATTTAAACCATAATTAATTCATATTTAATCATTTTAATACCAAATTTTTTGTGGAGTTATCTCTAACCATATAAAACTTTTTGACATATTTATTTCTATAAAAATGACATTTTTACCTATTTTTATGATTTAATTCTATTAAATTGATTATATTAAATTAAATTCTGTTTTAAATGAAAATAATTATTTTCCACTTTTAACACATGTAAAACACCGTTCAAAAAATGAAAATAATGTTTTTGCACTTTATTTATATTTAAATTCCTAATTATTTCATTATTAATGATAATAAATCAATTTAAAATACTGGAATATTAATATTTGGAGTTTAAAAACTCTAAAATACTGTATTTTATCTCAGATTAAACTTTACTTGAAATATTTATATTTATTTGGTTTATTATTATTCCACTCTTAATTTATATTTTTTTAATTAAAACCAATTATGGTTTAATTCAAAAACTTTAGAATCCCCAAATTTAGACTATGAAACCCTAGGTGCCTATCCCAATAACCTTAGATTTTAAGCCCTCGTAAACTTAGACTTTGTGTGTTATCGTTTAGGTGATTTCTTTGGGAATCTCACTATTATCAACTCATCATATTTTGGGTGTTTACTTGCTTAACTTAAGGTGAGTTTACATAGCCCCTTTTTCTGTTTTACATTTTGGGGTGAAACATGTTTAAACATTTTATACTCTATCATTTACTCATTCTTACATTGTTGAAACTTGTGATTCAATTACACTATCATTTATTCATTCTATCATTTGACTGTAACAAAAAGACACAGTACAATCATTAACATTGATCAAGCCGCCTGTTTAGATTATAGCGCTATAGGTCTGACAAACCCATCCCCCGCATAAATTCAGGGATGATCGATAACAGTTACACTTTTACTAACTTGCGAGTTAGGTCTCAGTCGACACAAGGTTTGATTGTACAAAAGACGCATTGTTACATGTCGGACTCATATTCTATCATTACTCATTATTATACTTCAACAATGATTGCTATGTGTTGAAGTCGGTGAAAGGTAGTGTGAGATTAAGGTTTGGATCGGATGCAGAGTGATGTCCGATGGGAGTTAATGTCCCTTTAAATGTGGCCAACCACCAGGTATTTATAGCCTGGGTGGAAGCTGGGCATTAATGGCGAGTCGGCGCCAACAGTGACATCCGTCACTGTAGCAACTGACAAGGGATGGTCAGAATATTATTATATTCTATTGCGGCTATAGACCGGAAGGTAATAGCCGCTTTCGTTTTACCCGTTGTTTTATTGGTGTTTGTCTACTGGTCCTTATCCTTCGGTCTTGTCCTTTGTTCAGTTAGTCTTTTGTCCGTTTCGTCCGTTCCATTCTGTTCTATCGTCCTCGGTTCACTAGTCCGATTGTTTTGTCCGGTTAATTGATTCGGTCCATCCGTTTCTTGGTTTTATTAGATTCGGATCGGCCGCTTACCCTAAATCGTTAATTATGTCTTTTATTGTAATTTGTTTTAAGCGTATGTTTTACTTAGCCGTTTAATACCAATTATCCATCCTATGTCATCAGCCCCCCCCCCCAGTTTGAGGAGTGTCTTTTCGAGGAGAGACTCGTCAAACTTGAATACCGATTCTTTTTTTGTTGGGGACGATCGACGTGTCGGATCGTCCTTTCTTATTCTGATTCTCTGTATTGTTTTCCGTGTTTGCATTAATTGTCCCTTAAGTGTCATTAGTTATCTTAAAGAATGACACGTGTCGTTCGCTAATTGGTGGGGATCGAAACCGTCGTACTGGTGACTGACGCGACGTTTCGTCAGTCCTCGAATGTCTCGCCAGGCCTCACTATATAAACCCCATTTGTACAGTGAAACTTTTTCACTTTTCCTTGATCGGTCTCAGAGCGTTTGCCGCTTCCGATTCAATCAGGTTCGTCCTTCACCCTTTTTAATTTTCGTCATTATGGTAGGCAGACGCGACATGTTACTTCACACTTCCGAAGTTTCTCAACCTTCTTTAACGTCCTTCTGTAGTAAATATTTTGATACATCCATATATAAGTCGATTGTTCCTGAACGACACCATCGGATTACCGATTGTCCGGAAGGACATGTAGGTTTTTATACCCGGCATTTTGATTTTGCTTCCGTTCGTCTTCCGTTGTCTATCTTCTTTTTAGAATTTCTTCAATTTTACAAGTTAGACATCCGTCAACTTAGCCCCCTTGGGGCGATCAAAGTAACTCACTTTGAAATAGCTTGCCGGGCCTTTGGGGGTGAACCCACCATCGGCTTATTTCGTCAATTTTTCCATTTGACCAAGGCCGTTGATTGGTTTACGGTCGGTGAGATTTCTAAACAACAGTCTATGCTGAGCCAAACCTACACCGGTCTTAAGAACTGGAAAAATCGCTTTTTTTGGGTTAAAGACAATGTCGTCCCTTTTCTGATGCCATGGCACGGACCGACGGAGAGATTAAATCCCGATCAAGAGGATATATATGATGGTGAACTTTATGATAAGTTATTAGCTAAGCCGACCCCTCTTCAAGTTTACCCGGAGACTATTCTTGTGTTGGCGGGCATTAGTCGGATGTGGCCGTTCCAGGGTGTGGAACCCATAATTGTAAGGGGGAGCAAGGGTACGGCCCTCTTCCTCAGAGCCTTCTATTATTTATAGATTTTGTCTAATGCTTGTTTTATTTCCTTTTGCAGAAATGAGTTTATTAAGCTATGTGAAACGGAAAGGGGAGGGAATGAAACTCACGTCCCGGGCCAGTCGAGAGAATGAGGATGAAGTGCTGGATCGTACGGCGGGTGTGACATACAGCGTTCCGGAGAACGAGAAACATGATGAATTCCGTCAGCCCACCGGTCCGGAGACAATTGATCCGGTTAACCAGACCCCCCCTCATTCTGTTGAATCCCCCCAAGAGAAAGAGCAAACTCCAGTCTCTGTCGATCGACTTCCGGAAGACAACCATCCGTCCGGTGATCCTTATGTGGATATCATGGGTACACCTTCTGGTATTGGAGCCGATCAAGTGGTAGTTGGCATTGAGGCCAAAGGAAAACGAAAAGAGCATCACCGGAAGCGGAAGCAGGTCGAGGAGGATCCGGATGCTACTGCTGAATCAAGTGGAAAAAAACTGAAAGCCACTGATGCTGAAGATTCCAAAGAATCGTCAGAATCCTATGCCGTGGAAGAAACTTACATTCCTCGGTGGAAGGTAAAGAATGGTGACACCCTAGCGGATCCTCTTGTGTGTCATCAGATTCTCCATCACTCTATTCCTCCTGGGGAAATTGACCGTTTGAGTCAAGAGGGTTTGGAGAAGGCGGTTGAGATGGCCGGATTGTCAGCTGTTCGGACTTTGAGTTACGTGTCCGAGTTGATTCAGGGATATTATAAGAAGGCAGCCATAGAGAAAAAACTCAAGGGTCGCATTGAGTTATACCGGTCGGAGGTACAGAAGCTGGAGAATAAGGTGGCCAAAAGGAAGAAAGGTGAACGGTCGAGTGCTAAAAAAGAAAAAGAGGCCGTGAGAGCCATGGAGGAAATGAAGACGGCGCATGAGGAAAAGGTAAGCTCACTCCAGACCGATATTTCTGATCGTGATAAGGAGATTGCCGATTTAAAAGAGAAATTGCGCCAGTCGGAGGAGAACAATCTTACCTTGTCCCGATCCGTATCAGAGCTTCAGGTATGCCTATTTTTATAACTATTTCTCTTGTTTGTTTCGTTTCTTGTCCGTTCGTTTATTTATCCTTCATCTTACACTATTTTATGGTTAAGGCCAAGGCCAAGAAGATTGATGACGATAAGAAGGCGTGGGCCATATGCAAAGAGAACTATGACAAAGCATTGGAGGCCGGAGATGAGCTGATTTCTGGGCTCCGATCAGCATTGAAGACCGTGGAGGAGGATCGGGACTTGATCATTACCCAGGGCATTCCATTGACCGTCTCCAAGCTACTGAAGTCCGTGGAGTTTTTGCAGCCGTTAGGGGAGATGGAGTCATTGTTGTACAACTCCGCTTACCATGACGGCTTATCGGCTGGTTTTAAAGCAGGCGCTTCGGGAGCCGAAATTGGGACGGTCGATGGGTATGACCCTCAAGCGTCCAAGACGTACGAGAACGGGGTGAAGACTTGGGACGCTACGTCTTACGAGTTTATTGACCAGTTTAAGACAATGACTGGTAAAACCTTCAAGGATATTAACGAAGCGGCCCCATCTGGTGTACTTCCGAACAATTAATCATTTCGATATGGTTGTAATATCTAACAATTTAGTATGTTTAAACAATTCGATATGGTTGTAACCTTTGGTCTTAACTTTTGTGGTGACATTGTAACTGCTTATTTTGGCCGATCAACAGCATGATCGGTTGGTTTATCGGTAGATAATCGTTTTATCTGATTCTTGACCGATTTTAGTGTTTTGTTTTCAGAATGCCTGTATCCGATCTATAAGACGATCGGGTAGCAATTTGTCAGGTTTTATTATCGGACATTTATATGTTAATCCGAGGCTATTCTAAGGGGCCGATCCCTTTCTGTCGAGAGATGATCTCGACCAGCTAAGTTCGAAGGAGCTGACCCTTA
Organism: Ambrosia trifida; assembly: GCA_028751855.1. Classification (NCBI taxonomy): domain Eukaryota; kingdom Viridiplantae; phylum Streptophyta; class Magnoliopsida; order Asterales; family Asteraceae; genus Ambrosia; species Ambrosia trifida. The sequence goes on along the minus strand of CM054122.1, from coordinate 195,796,346 downwards.
GAGGAGACATAGATTGCTCCCCGGCTATTATGAGGTGCCGCACCTTGTTGTAGCACTTTATACACAGACGAAATACTTTTTTAAAGAAGTCATTCTTTTCATTTCACCGATCAACTAAACCCCGAAGGGTTCGTACAGAATGACATTTTATTTATTACATAGATACTTAGACGAAATACTTTTTTAGTTTAGCAACGTTCCAGTGGCGAGGAACGGTTTTTCCTTCCATTGTTGCCAACTTGCAAGAACCTTTCTCGTGAACTTCCACCACCACATACGGTCCTTCCCAGTTCGGACCTAGTTTCCCTGTGTCTTCCTTTCGGCTAGCCTCATTGCTCCTTAACACCAGATCCCCTGGTCGGAGGCTCATCTTTTTTACTCTCGTGTCATAATACTTCTTCATCTGCTGCTTATACTTGGCCTCTTGCACGGCTGTATTCATGCGGTATTCTTCCAGATTGTCCATGTTGATTGCTAAAGCTTCTTCATTTGAACGTTCGTGCACATCCAGTACCCTTTTAGTTGGCAAGCCGACCTCAGCAGGGATAACCGCCTCTGATCCGAATACAAGGCTGAACGGTGTTCGACCTGTACTCGTTTTTTCTGTAGTCCGGAGGGCCCACAAGACGCTAGGTAGTTCTGCCAACCAGTTCTTTCCCTTTCCCAACCGTGTCTTAATTCCGGTCAAGATACTCCGATTCATCCGTTCTACCTGCCCATTCGCTTGGGGGTGTGCGACCGATGCAAACACTTGTCGGATGCCTAAAGCTTTACACCACTCCCCGAACTTCTTGTCAGCAAACTGGGTTCCGTTGTCCGTTATTATCTTCCCGGGTAGACCGAATCGACAGATGAGATTTTCCCACACGAACGTAGTTATCTGATTGCTTGATATCTTACTAATCGGCTTTACCTCCACCCACTTGGTAAAATAATCAACAGCGACAAGCAGAAACTTCACACCTCCCTTAGCCACGGGAAACGGACCCAGAAGATCCATGCCCCATTGGTAAAACGGCCAAGGTGACGTGATTGGCACCATGCCGTGCTTCGGTATTCGTGGTATCGGTGCATGTATTTGGCACGATTCACACTTTTTGGTTAACTCTTCACTGTCTTTCCTCATCGTAGGCCAGAAATACCCCAGATTAGTCGCCCGGGTGACCAACGATTTGGCCCCGACATGTGCTCCGCACAAACCCTCGTGTATTTCTTCTAAAACTTTGATTCCTTCTTCATTCGAGACGCACCTGTAAGATGGCGAAAGGAAACCTTTTCTGAATAGTGTTCCTTTGTGCATCTCATACGACTTGCTCCTTTGAATGTCTCGCTCGTCCTGTCCTTCCGTTCCTTCTTCCAGTATCTTAATTATCGGGGATCTCCAATCATCATCCATCCTTATATCCATAATTACCGATGCCGCAGGTTCTCCGATGGAGGCTTCATCCAGCTGTTCAACCGTTATCATCTTTGTTAAATGAGCAAAAGCGACCGAGGCCATTTTGCTAACAGCATCGGCCCCTTTGTTTTTGCTCCGAGGAATCTTTATGATAACACATCTTTCAAAAAGGGTCATGATCTCCCGTACAGCGGTCACATATTTTTTCATCGTCGCATCTTTTGCTTCAAAATCATCATTGACTTGGCTGGCTACTAATTGTGAGTCGACAAACGCTGTCAGATCCCTCAAACCCATTTGAACAGCTATTCGTAGTCCCGCAAGCAATGCTTCGTACTCGGCTGTATTGTTCGTGCATTTGAAATTGAAACGGAGGGCATAAGCCGTTTCGATACCGTTAGGATCGACCAGAATGAGGCCAGCTCCTGCCCCTTCTCGGCTGGACGCCCCATCCGTATACAAACACCATCCTTCTCTGGTTCCGGAGCTTTCCGCTTGGTCAGTAGCGACATCCACTAGCATCAGATCTTCCTGTTGGCTGGTATTTTCTACTAAAAAATCCGCTAGCACTTGCCCCTTGATAGCTACCCTCGGTTTAAATTCGATGCCAAACGTGCCCAGCTCTACAGCCCACTTTGTGAGTCTTCCGGCTACTTCAGGTCGACTCAAAACTTCCTTCAGCACTGAGTTGGTTAAGACCACGATGTGATGGGCTTGGAAATACCTTCGTAATCGCCGAGCAGTATGAGTTAGAGCTAACGCCAATTTCTCGATTGGGGAGTATCTGATCTCCGCGTCTCTTAGGCACCTGCTTACAAAGAAAATTGGCATGAAACCGTTAGGTCGATTAGCGCATAAAACACTGCTGATGGCCTCGGGTCCCGCGGCCAGGTAAACGAACAAGCTCTCTCCCGTTTCCGGTACTACCAGTGATGGCAAATTGCTAATATGAAGCTTCATCTGTTGGAAAGCCGCTTCTGCCTCATCGGTCCATCCCAGACCCGACTGCTTGGTGTGATTCTTGAGGACTTTAAAAAACGGGAGTGATCTTTCGGCCAACTTTGATAAGAACCTGTTAAGGGCCCCTAACCTTCCGTTTAAGCTTTGAAGTTCTTTAAGGGTTTTAGGAGATTGCATTTCTTGGATTGCTTGAACCTTTTCCGGATTAGCCCGTATGCATTTTCTGGCCACGACGTGCCCCAAGAATTTTCCTTCTTCCATACCGAAAAAACATTTCTCCGGATTCAACTTCATATTCACCCTTCGTAGATTATTAAACGTCTCCGCTATGTCCAACAGTAGTTCTTCCTCGTTCTGGCTCTTTATTACCAAGTCATCAACGTAAGCTTCTACGTTCCTTCCGATCTGGTCTTTGAAGACTTTATCCACCAGCCGCTGATACGTAGCCCCCGCATTTTTGAGTCCGAATGGCATCTTCCTATAACAGAATAGACCTTGGTTTGTATGGAAAGCAGTTTTTTCTTCGTCTTCCCTTGCCATTTGTATCTGATGATACCCTTTGTAGGCATCTAGAAAACATTTGAAACGGAAACTAGCGACTGATTCCACCTTCGAGTCGATCTCTGGTAAAGGGTAATGGTCTTTCGGACAAGCCTTATTCAGGTCCCTGAAGTCGATGCACATCCTCCATGACCCGTTGGTTTTTTCAACCATCACCGGGTTGGATACCCATGATGGATACTGAACAGGCTTCATGATTCCGGCTTTCTCCAAACTTTGTACTTCCTCCCGGATCACTTCACTTCTGTCCGGAGCTATCGATCTTTTTCTCTGAACGACCGGTCTGCAACTCGGGTTCACATTTAATCGATGTTCCACAATGTAACGGGGTATCCCGGTCATATCTCCCGGCGTCCATGCGAACACGTCTAAGTTGCGTATCAGGTATCGGTATAAACTTTCTTTGCAATCTCGACTCAGAGTTCGACCTACGGTTATGGCTTTGTCCGGATGATCGTAATTGAGGTACCACTTTTCGGGTTCTTCCGCTGTGCGGGAATACCCAATCTCCGGTCCCCGGACGAGGGTTTGTAGAGTAGTAACCCCTTTTAAAGTTGGAAATTTCACCAAACCATGTTTACTAGATGTAACCATACCAAAAGTACGGATTCCGGGTCTTCCGATCAGCATGTTGTGAGGTGTATGTGCAGGCACTACGATGAAGTTCAATGCCTCCACCCTTCTTTCCTGCTCTTCCCCTATTGATACGAAAAGCTGGATCTGTCCCTTCGGAGAGACATGTTCTCCGGAGAAACCCACCAATGGGTATGAAACAGGAATTAACCCGGCCTGGACATGAGGAGGAAGTTGTTCGAAGCAGTGTTCATACATTATATCGGAGGCGGCTCCCTCATCCAGATAGACCCGGTGCACCAACTGATCTCCCACTGTGACTTGTATGATCAATGGATCTTCTCTCGCTTCATGGGGTTTTATAGAGGGAAAAGTGATAGGGAGTTCGCTCCAATGTGTTACCTCACCATTTTCTTCGATCACCACCCGCGGCCGTTTTAGTGCCACGGTCGGCCGAACCATGAGTATCTGCTTGTCATCTCTTCCTTCGTTCTTTCGTTTCCGATTTCGAATATCCTTGATCAAGTGATCAAGCTGCCCTGACTGAACGGCCTCCTCAATCTGCTTTTTAAGCTGAAAGCATTCATTGGTATCGTGACCTTTATCTTCATGAAATTCACAGTACTTCTTTGAGCTCTGTTGCTTTGCTGTTTTTTGGAGAGGATACGGAGGTTTGAATTTAACTTCGTTTCGGTTGCCAAAATTTCTTTAGGAGTCTTCGTTAACTCGGTGAAGACGAAACCCCTTCTATCATTCTTTTCCGAACCTCTAGGGCGATTATCCCGGCTTCGCGTGTCCGTTGCCTCACTCTTGTCATCCTTGGGGAAACGCTTTTGACCGTACCGATCCCTTTTTTGGAACGTTCCCTTCCGGGAGTCATCCTTTTTGAATTCTGTAGCTTGTACGGCTTCCTTTCCTCTGACAAAAGCTTCAGTTCGTTCTATGGCTTCCTCCATGGTGGCCGGTACTCGTGCATTCAAACTTTCCACTAGTTGTTTTGTCCGCAAACCATGTAGGAAACCTGATATTCTCATTTTCTCGTCTGCGTCTCTTACTTGAAGAGATTCCTCTTTATACCGTGCAACAAACTCCTTCAGAGTTTCTCCCTCCTTTTGCTTGATGTTATGAAGCTCCACCGGATCCCTCATGTGTTTTCTTTGTTGCCGGAAGTGTTCTAGAAATCGAACTTTCAGATCGTGAAAGCTATCTAGACTTTCGGGCGGAATGCTATTGAACCATACACGGGCTACTCCTGCCAACGTCTGTACGAACATGTGGCACCAAGAGGGCATATGCCACCCTTCGTTACGTGCCACACTATCGAATAACAAGATGTGATCCTCAGGGTCAGCCGTCCCATCATACACCCTCATATTAGACGGCATCTTGACCCGTACTGGTGGGACAAAATCCGTGATCCGTGCGGTGAACTTCGATCCTTCCGGTGGTCTGTAAGGCTGATTCAAATCATCATCACCACCTGGCCCAAGCCGTTCGGCCCGGGTAATCGGTTCAGGCTCATGAGCTGTGGGTGCCATGGCAGTAGATTGCCCCGTACTAAACATTCGGGCATTCCGGTGCACCATGTCGGCTAACCAAGACGCCGGTGTTGTTAAAGGAGCCTGACTCGGAGGTGGTAATGGAGTACTGACGTCAGGTATGGCTTCTTCGTCAAAAGACAACCGAATAGCCAAACCTTTAGCCCGCTCCTGCCTGACATAGTCATTCATGAGCTGCCGTAACTGTAAGAAGTTCGATTGGACCAACTCAGGTGATACGGACAGGCCGGCACCTGGGGTGGTACCAAGATTAACCGGTGTGGTAACATTCCCCCCGGAAGGGGTAACACTGTCCGGTTGGTTTGATGAAGACATGTGGGGACGGTATCCTCGAGTGGCTTATCTCCGGCCCCACGGTGGGCGCCAAAATGTTGAAGTCGGTGAAAGGTAGTGTGAGATTAAGGTTTGGATCGGATGCAGAGTGATGTCCGATGGGAGTTAATGTCCCTTTAAATGTGGCCAACCACCAGGTATTTATAGCCTGGGTGGAAGCTGGGCATTAATGGCGAGTCGGCGCCAACAGTGACATCCGTCACTGTAGCAACTGACAAGGGATGGTCAGAATATTATTATATTCTATTGCGGCTATAGACCAGAAGGTAATAGCCGCTTTCGTTTTACCCGTTGTTTTATTGGTGTTTGTCTACTGGTCCTTATCCTTCGGTCTTGTCCTTTGTTCAGTTAGTCTTTTGTCCGTTTCGTCCGTTCCATTCTGTTCTATCGTCCTCGGTTCACTAGTCCGATTGTTTTGTCCGGTTAATTGATTCGGTCCATCCGTTTCTTGGTTTTATTAGATTCGGATCGGCCGCTTACCCTAAATCGTTAATTATGTCTTTTATTGTAATTTGTTTTAAGCGTATGTTTTACTTAGCCGTTTAATACCAATTATCCATCCTATGTCATCACTATGCAACATATTGCTTTCAACTATATGCAAAACCTATGTATTCTCACCAACTATTTATAGTTGACCCCCCATCTTTCCAACTTAACATGTTTCAGGTTTTGTTTGCTATTGGAAGTTGTGCAAGTCTTGGAACGTAGGAGCTTTGGATCTAGTTTATATTAATCAACTTTTGTAATCATTACTTGTAAGACAAATTGTAAATTGTTTAATATTATTCAACTTCCATTTAGTACCATGAGCTATTGGACAATCATCACTACGTGACACCTCGATGTTTCCGCCATCGGTTGGGGTGTTACAGTTGCAAAAGATGCTAGAGGTTAAATTACCTCCTTACCCTTTTGTTATTATTAAATTGATTTTGGATCATGATGATGTGGCTTAATTCTAGCCACATATTGGGTTTCTAAAGTTTACCATATAACTTGGGTTTCTTGTTAATACTCATACTATATATATGTTTAGGTTCCTGTACAAAAGACATATTTCGTGAGAAGTGTGAGAAGGATTAAGAATTGACATGTAGGCATCATGTTTTGGATTTAGGAATGATGTTTTAGGTTGTTTTAACTTGAAAAACACCAAAACACAACAATCTAAAACACAATCCAATGTATTATAGTCATTAAATTTAAAAAACAGCTAAAACACACTACTTAACACTTAAAACACACTGTTTAATGTTCTTAGCATGGTGTTTTAAGTTTTAAGCCTAAAATACATTGTTTTCAGTTCTTAATTGTTATGTTTGGTATTTTTCTAGGCAAAATAATCCAAAACATCATAACTAAGTTAAAAAAATGATGCCTACATATCAATTTTTAATCATTCTCACGAAAAATGGTCTTTGTACAGGAACCTCACCCTATATATATATATAAAACTTATTCATGCAAATCATCAACATCTTAATTCCAATATTTTAATTTTTTTACGGAATTAGAATCGATTCAAGGGTGATCCTCGATTCAAAAATAATAAGAAATGTTTTATATTCATACTATGGTGTTTTATATGAATATGACTTATTTTTAAAAAATGTCCTAATATTCATACTAGGGGTGTTTTATATGAATCACAATACTATTAAAACACCCTTGGCTGATGTCACTGCTTAGGTACTGATAATATGGTATTCAGCGTAAAACACACTTGAATAAAACACATATTTGTTATTATATCTACAAAACTCAAAATTACAACACAATATATAAGTACTGATACTCAGCATAAAACACAATTGAACATAACACCTCATTGTTTGTATATAAAGAAAAAAGAAAGATAAAATATGAACTACACACCTGCAACACACCTTAAAACGACCCCATCCGTGTTGTATCAATCATCCTGTCATAACAATACTCACTGTCCACGTCTGTTATATATAAATCACTTTTTTCTTCACACACCCTACATTTAGTAAACCTAAATAGAACACAACTGCATAAATCAAGGAATTACTTTTAAAACACCCTAACCGTCGGCTTCTCGTTCTTCTTCAGCCACAATCGTCGGCCTCTCGTTCTTCTTCGGTGCATATATTAAACAAAGAAACACACAATCGGCGTGATTCCGATCGTGAATCTGGTCGTGAATCCGGTCGATAAAAAACTCACCTGGTGTAAAAAAAAACTCACCTGGTCGTGAATCCGGTGGTGATTCTTGGTCGTGAATATGGCCTTAATACGTACGAGGAAAGAAAAAGCTCTGATTGTTTTTTTTTTTTTTTGTTGAAAGATTCTGATTATTTTGTTGGTAGAGAGGGAGTGCGAGATTTGGGGAAGATAGAACCATTTCCTTCTTAAAAAGACACACAATGACCATTATAGCCCTGTTAACATTAATAATCAATGAATCAAATATATAACACATATTACCATTTTGCCACTAATTAATCTCAACCATTAATCTATAAATCTAAAGGCTATAAACACTTCTTACTCTTCTCACAAAAAAACACTCTTTGTACAGGAACCCTACCCTCCATATATATATAGTATAAGGTTATATTGGAAACCATTGTTATATGGTAAACTCTGGAAACTTTAACTTCCCGACTTTTTTTTTTATATGAAAATTTTAGGGTATGTAATATACATGATTTTAAGCATTTTGGGCCCAAAAAAAATGGAAAAAGCGCCGAGCCATTTTTTTAAAAAAAATAAAAAACCGTCTTTGGGTAACAAATGATTAACACATGTTAGTTTCGCTTAACATGTGTTAGTCAAAACTTTATTTTTTAAAAAAAAAAAAACTACTCGGCGCTTTTTTGATTTTTTTGGCTCAACATGCTTAAAATCATGTATATTACATGCCCTATTTTTTTTCAAAAATAAAAAAAATTGGGAAGTCAGAGTTTCCAGAGTTTACCATATAACAAGGGTTTCTACATTATCCTTTCCCTATATATATATATATATATATATATATATATATATATATGTGTATACCGGTTCAAATACAAAGTCTTCAAAACGTGCGAAGTGTGCGAAGTACGTGATAATTACGTAATGTTTTTGTCTGTTCATGAATGTGTTTTTTCTGTTCATGAAAGCATTACGTAATTATGTGTTTTTCATTACGTAATTAGGAAGAACAGATTACGTAATTTATGTCATTCAAAATATATGTCTTTATCATTCATTACGTAATTATCATTACGTAATTATGATATACTTCGCACATTTTGCACGCTTTTGTTACTTTTAATGATAACCGGCCCCTATATATACATATGCATACTAATCCCACAAAACCGATAAATTTTGATGCTCTAAGTTTGTCCACATCCAATTATATAATGTGTGCGTGTGTAATTAGGGTAAAGACGGTAAATTAACCGGTAGGTTTAATGTGCATGGAAGCACTACTAGAAAAATACCACTTTCTTGACACGCATTGCGTGTCATAAAAGGGTGTTTATGACACACAGAAAAGTGTCAAGGAAGAACATGTCAAGAAAGGTTTATGACATGCAGGCGCGTGTCATCTTTTAATGACACGCGTTTATGACACTCCTTTACGACACGCTTTTTTGACACGCATTTATGACACACTCTTTAATGACACTCTTTCATGACATGCATTTACAACACACCTTTATGACACTAATTTTGCGTGTCATGTTTTTTTTTTTACCTAAAAAAAATTCTGCAAAATAACTAATAAATCTGGATTTATATTTATATTTATAATAACAAAATCAATAAATTTCAAATAAAATTGCATATATTATATATACCACAAAAAAATTACAATTAGCATTTGTCGAATCCTACCACTAGTTACAAAAATATTGTGTCAATACATTACATTAGTCTAGACTAAACGTACGGATAACTTGAAAATGAAGGTTGCGGCATAACTAGACCACTCTTCACGAATGACATTAATATCCGCATCCGTGTTAGCATCTACTCCTCCCCATACCTGAGAAAAAAAAATACATTCTTACAAACAAAATATTATTTCAAAGGATAAATATGGGGTTAATAAAATAAATTAATACATGAGGATAATCAATGGACCTGTGGAATGCTATGTTTTTTACTTTCTCTAAATTACTATTCACTAACATGAGTGAATCCAAAAAGCCTAATCAGATTTCTTTTATCAATAATAAAACATCATAACGAAGTAATGGATGAACAATAATAATGAGCTTCATAAAATTTATCTAAGGACATATGAAATTATCTGTTGTTTACTTCTTAATGCCGCTTCCAAAAACTTCACTTATATTAGAACAGCCAAATATCCCAAATATATTAAGTAGAAGATAGATCTAAGCATTTAACAAATATCAAAACAACAATACATCATTCAAAGTAACACACACGTATCAAATTCCCAAAGGTTTATGGAGCATAAATATCTCACCTCACTGTTTAAAGTTATAAAACCAAACTTGTTCCCCTAACACATTAACAATCATGTATCATCATATAATACCCAAATTACTGCCCTAAACATCATTTAAGAAAGGAACAAATGCAAATCAGCCTAATTATCAGGAATAAAAAACAAAGCTCAAATTCAATCATTCAAAAGCTAATATAAAATTCAGTCAAAAACCTCCACAAAAGTGTTGATTGCAGCTCCTAACTTGCAGCCTTTGTTTTATGTAACTTATCCCATCGTCACTGATGGCGCAGAAGGGCTGCTAAGTCACTAACCAATGGGATTAGGTAATAAAACAATGCTTACGTCGCGCAAGTGGCATTTAAGGGGTTAAACGCTGAAACCAGTGAAAGTCAGATTCTGAGTATCTTAGAGGTACTTAAAAAACATACTCCTGAGCGTGTCTTTGAATACGCGCCTATGCGCTTAAGCGAATAGGTCCTTAGGCGAATAGGCGTTTAGGCGCCTTGGTGTTTGGTTCACCTACGTGCCTATTTGTTTTGGTTCATATTCGTTGGATTATGGTTCAGAACATATTTGGGTGACAACAGGTTTTGTAAAAAGAAGGGTACTGGTCATAACAGGTTTTGAAAAAAGAAACTACGCGCCTATCAGTATATTATTCATTTCCTTACATCGAAACTTACATCGAAAAGGCCAAATATAAAAGATACAGAATACCAAATTAACAAAACTTATATATAAATATACCTTTACAGAAATGAAATAAAATATATGAATAAAAATCAATTTGACAAAATAATTGAGGTAGTGGTATTTGAAGTCTGTTTTATGCAGAAGGTAAATTCAGCAAAATAATAAACAATTGAAATGACCAAAATACCCTCATTTTGCTGATGAATTTTGGCAGATATATTGGTCAGCATAGATGTAGGAAAACCAGTTAATAGGTATATCAAGAAAGATCATTTGTAAATAAAAATGTTTGTATTTCATACCAAAAATGATGTTAAAACAAAGTTATCACTTGATATACAAAAGAGAAGCCATTATATTCAAACACACCAAAAATCAATTCTAAGCATCATGTTTGTAACTGTAGCCATATTAAAATTTGCTTGGCCCTTAACCTAACAGGTTATCAAAGAAGTCAAAAACAGCAGCAGCGGCTGCGACTGTCTGACTACGACCAGCAGCAGCGGCTGTCCGGTTGGTGACTAGACTCGTCGGAACCCTAACTGCCTTTTTATCACCACCGTGACTAGACTCGTCGGAACCCTAGCTCCTTACTAACTGCCTTTTTATCACCCCAATTCCTACATCTAAGGCTCCATACCTACTAAACCTATTCATCAACTAAACATAGAAATAGTACTCATCATATTTCAACGATAAACCATAATAACTAAAAAAACAATACATAATAAGATAAACCCTAACCTGATTAGTATCACATTTCGATTGCTTCTGAAGTTGAAGATGCGACAGGGTTACGAGCTTGAAGATGCGATCTGTAGAGGCTTCTGAAGAGGGTTACGAGGGTTCTGAAGAGGTTACGATATGCAGAGGGTTACGAGGGTTCTGATCAAGAGGTTACGATCTGCAAAGGGTTACGAGCTAGGGTTCTGAAGAGGGTTACGAGGGTTTTTTTTAGCAGAGAAGGGTTGGGTGTTTGATATCTGTGTAGTGTCTGCACAATAATAGAGGAAGAGAGAGAGAGAGAAAAGAAAAATGTGAAATATTTGACACCAAACATGACACTCAATTCTTATAGTGTCATGTTTTTTAAAATCTTGACATTAGATTGTTGACACGCAAAAAAGAGTGTCATTGTTTGACCATTTTTTTTAAAAGACGACGATTTTTTAATGACACGCGCTTTTGCATGTCATGAATTCTCGCGTGTCATTAAATGTGTGTCAAGATAGGGATATTTTTCTAGTAGTGAAGAATTGAAGAAGATGATGAATTAATATTTGGAGTGTGTGTGTGTGTGTGTGTGAAAGAGTGTGTGTATGGAGGCAAGGCGACCGTATCACTACATCCAAAGCTTGCTGCCTGAGTGCTGGGGTTTAAACTATTTGCTTCCCAAGGAACTGTGAAAAGATCGATCACACAAATATACATATATTTGATGCATTTTGGAGTCTAGTAGTGTGTAGTGGTATAATGGGAGACAACAACTAATCCTAATTTCATGACCTTGTCCTTTTGGCTCTATCCTTTTACTCACTAGTCCCCCATTTTCTGCTTATAACATATATAAACCCAAGAATTTGTGAATCAATCAGAGTTGACTAATTAAAGGGTTTCATAAACTATTTTTTTATATATGTTTTAATCACTACATGTAAATAACTTTTAGCAGTCATAATCTAATTCTACTTTATACCTAAATCTACTTCATGCCTCATCAGAGGCTCAAATCCAAGACCACCTGGGTGGGGGGGGGGGGGGGGGGGGGATGGGCGGATCTAGATATAGTTTAAGGGTGGCGGGCGCCCCCTTGAAAAAAAAAAATTAGTGTAATTTTTAGATAAAATCCCAACCGTACCCCTTAAAAGTTCGGTTAAACCTCCCGATCGCACCCCTTGAATATAATTCCTGGGTCCGCCATGTGTGAGATGTGTACACCTTTACCATTGGTATTGGGCCGCTGCTCGTGCTCGTGCTTGTACATGTAAATAACTATCCGATATCATATGTAACTAACGTATCACCTGAAAAAGATAGTTGAAACTATCAGTCACACTTTTTAAAAAAATAATAATAATAATATCATTATATAATGTTATTTTAAGTGATAAGAGAATATTGTTACCATATCAAGTGATCAAAATCAACATTTTACTTTCTTGATATAATGAGAAATTATGAAAGTTAGCTGTATCAATTAATGTATTGTAGTGAGATAAACCGGTCATGATTTTAAATATGTGCACATACGTACAACGTGCATATATGTAAAAAAAATAGACTGATAGAACTTGGATTTTGGAATATATAATTAGTTTGTAGATATGATCATATGTGTGCATGTGAGCCCTAATTGCTCAAGGCCCTTTTCTTTTATTTATGGTTTCAATTAAGTTTTTGGTAGAGATTACTTACATTTGGTGGTCAAACTAGCTGCCATCTATAACTTACGTTCTTTTATAATCATTAAAATGAGTCTTTGGGGCCTGGGGGTAATTAACATGTCTATGATTTCGGATTCTAAAATAACAGGTTATAAGAGAAATAGAAAAAGTCACAATTGCTTTTTCTTTTCAACAGGTGAGTATTTAGACAAACAAAAGTTATTACGTATATACGATATGGAGAATTTCATATATCTTCTCAACAATTTCTTACATATCATACATATACAACCAAATTCTTAATATTATACATATTCCTTGCAACTTTTTAAATATCATATATATCCACATTAAATTATAAAAATATATACATGTCCCTCTTTCAAAAGTTAAAAAAAAGAATCATAGTATCCATTTTATTACAACCATGTACCATTATTATTCTAAAATCATGATTTTAAAATATAAAATTTCATACTAACCAAATTTAACTCTATTTAATTTTTTTTGTTTCTATATTGTATAAACTAACTGTGATTTTAACAATGTTTCACCGATTTATACCTGATATATAAACTGTTGCGAATCATATAAAAAAAACATAAAAATTACGTGCAATATCACAATAAAAAAGTTGTTGAAAATGAAAATAAATTTTTACAGCCTAATATGAAAAAAAAGCAGTAAAAATATAGTTAAATATAGATAAATATGAATTCAAGCTTTTGAGAATATTAAGTTTAAATTGACATATATGCTTTTTTTTTTTTTTTTTTTTGCTATCAATACATATGATATAAGGAATTTTGTAGGGATTTTTATAAGCACTACAAGGAAGTCGACCTTTAGCGGCCACGCCTGCTGCCGCTAAAGGTATACCTTTAGCGGCAGCAAGACCTTTAGCGGCTACGGCTGCCGCTAAAAGTCCTGCCGGCTTTAGTCTGTCGCTAAAGGTCCTGTGGCCGCTAAAGGTGTTGCCGCTAAAAGTAATTATCTACGTGGCATTATCTTTTAACTTTATTTTAGACCTTTAGCGGCGACACTGTCGCCGCTAATGGTCTTCTTATGTGGCCGTTGGATTAAATTTCAAGGGTCAGGATTGATTTTACACCTTTAGCGGCTACCCGCCTGGCCGTGGCCGCTAAAGGCGTAGCCGCTAAAGGTCAAATTTCTTGTAGTGAAGATTTAGAATTCAGTTTAAATATATAAGGTTAAAAAGTTTCCAAGGTCATATATGAAGTTCTGGCCATTTATGATACATGCATTACGTATTTTGAAGAAAATCAAAATTTAACAAAATGAGTTTTAAGGACCACCAACCATTATATGTGATTTAATGTGATAAAATCATTTATATAAAAGTATCACCACTAGAAATCAACTTTATTAAGTAGATTCCATGGCTAAAAGGTGGTTCTTATTTTTTCAATAGTTTTTTTTTTTTTTACATTTTATTTGAACCTATATTTTATATATAACATGTGTGATTACACATCATTTTATTCAAAGTAGGAGCAAAAAAGAAAACCGTGTAATCAAATGGTTGGATTGCTTTTCTTGTCCCGAATTTAAAAAGTAAAAAATAAATCTTAGTTCTCTTGTTTTTTTTCACTATTAGCTACTTGATGGTTTGTGTACATAATTACGTGGTTAAAAGTTAAATAGTTGAGATCACCATAAAAGTTTTGATGTGAAGATTTAATAAATATTTTATTTATTTTGTTTCTATAAAGGTAAGCATGCATTATGATATTAGCTTCGATTTCTTTTTTTTTTTTTTTTTTGTTTAAAGTAAAGAATGATTTTTTCTTGAAAAAAAGTTAGACGTATTAAAGTTTTCATTGAAGGAAACTTAATTTATAACTATCTTCACTCAAGGGTTGGTGGGAACTTTGGTTGTTCACTTTGAACATTGATATAGATGAGGACCAAATAAATTATGATGTGAATGAAGGCTTGTTTCAAATTTAGGGGCTATACATGTTTGTACATGCATAGTTTAAGGACTGTTTTAGTATTTATTCTATATTTACAAACTTCCCCTTTCCACACAGGAAAGTGTAATCAAAGACAGACCTTTGTTCTTTCAAGTCCCAACATTATCTCTCTCACTGCCCCCCATTAATCTTAATTCTCTCTCTCTCTCTCTCTCTCTCTCTCTCTCTCTCTCTCTCTCTCTCTCTCTCTCTCTCTCTCTCTCTCTCTCATGAAGTATGTACATGTATATGCATAGTTTGGTCACATCTATGAGAGCTAGTGATATCTTGTCTATCTATTTTTTTATTCTGAGAAGGAGCTTTAAATACTTGAACCTAGCTAGATCATTTGCATTGTGCACTCATCTTTTAGCTTTGGTGTTTTTGTTCAGTCTTCAACTTTTCACACCTTTTATTATATAATTAACCCTAGGTCACCTGTTCATCTGATCTTTGCATCTTACCTTTTGCAAACATGAGCAGCAATCACCCTTACTCCTCATCCACTTACTTCAATGGATCTTGGTTCAACCTTAATTACCCTAACCCTAACTTCCACTATATGTCTTCTACTCCTCTTTCTTATTCCAATTTCACTCACTATTATGAATACCAACCATCAGTACCATCACCACCATCTCCACCCCTTAGGGAAGCTCTTCCACTCCTTAGTCTCAGTCCAACAAGAAGAATATCAAACCAAGATCATGATAATTATAGTATTACTAATGATGCATCTTGTACAACCACCATGGAGGTGGATGATCACAAGAACAACATAGCAGTTGCTACTGGTGATGTTGATGATTATCATGATGATCAGGAGAGTGTGACTGTAGCTCTTCATCTGGGCCTACCAAGCCCAAGCTTTTCTGAAGCTGATCTCATCCCAAGGCTGTCCACAAATGTTTCAAGCAATAATAATAATATTGTTGCAGAAGAAGGTGATGATGATCATAAACAAGTGGAGGAGGAAGAAGGTACCAATAGCAATGGGTATCTTGCAAGTGCACTAAACAAAGGTCAGTATTGGATCCCAACACCAGCTCAGATTCTGATTGGACCAACTCAGTTCTCCTGCCCTCTTTGCTTCAAAACCTTCAATAGATACAATAACATGCAGGTATTGTTGTTATTATTATTATTATTACCTTACCCTAAAATCTAGCTCTCTCATAATTATTAAACCTTTGAATCTCTCTTTTGTTACAAAAAGAAAAAGAAAAAAAGCCAAAACCCATATTCTTCTTTCTTGGAACACTTCTTTTTTTGCTAGTTTCAACTCTTCTTTTCATTTTGAAAGAAAGTATATGTAATTAGGTATAGATGTATGCATGTGTGTGTATAAATTATAATATTATTTGGTTGTTTAGGGTTAGGGTTAGTTATCTCTTTTTCTTCATTTCAGTTTCAAAAAAAAAAAAAAAAAAAAGTGTATATATAGCATTAATTAAACCATTAGTTAATTAATCCCCAGTCCCATAAACTTTTTGTTCTTTCATCTCTGCATGATTTGTGGGTTTTTGAACAAATCAAGACTTTTTTCTTTCATATCTCTGTAAAAAACAATTTCTTCTTTTTCTGTGATTGAACAAGACAAGGATTATGCTTTTTGTTCCTTGGAGTTTGTATTCTTCTTTTCTTCTCCTTTCTTGAAATCATCAGCAGTTGTTTCAATTCAAAGCTGAAACCTTTCTCTTGTTCTATTCAACATCTTTATGATATTCTTAATTATCATATACTACAATAGATTTGAACATGTAAAAAGAAAAAGAATCCTTCTTTTCATCTGACCGGATGTCTCTGACCACTTAGATTTAATCCAAATGTAAATTCCCACCCATAAAACCTACATATATAACCTACTTTTGCGGTTGGGAGATTCTATGGTATAAAGCTGGTCATTACAAAAACACAAATATGTTTGCAGCCTTTAAGTCCTTTTTGTATTGTTTTCAATATCATTCTAATACAAATAAATATATACGTGTTGCTTGACTTCCATTTATTGTGGTAGCAGTTGATATATATTGCTTGTAACTAAAAAGAAAGCACTTCTTTATTTTAAAAACCTAACAGACAGACATAGGATGAATTTAGAGAGCACCTATAAAACTACTAGATATAAATGGACAAAAATAATTTTTTTTATGTGTAAAGTCTTAATCAATGTAGTAAAAAAAATCTCATGTACTACAACCTAGCTAGCCACCTAAAGAGGCAGTTGCAAGATTTTAGTCCCCAATGCATTTAACTGATGATAATTTAATGATTCACTACTATTTTTGTAAAGACTAATTTCTTTTAACTTGTCATTTGTGGGACTTGAACCTCAAGTCCTCAATATTTCAATACTAAATTGCAAATATTGTTGTAACCGGGATGGATTAAATGTTTGCTCTCATCTCACCCTCCCAGAGACCTTACTATTGCGTGAGATTTTACTGAATACATTTAATATGTTGTGCTTGTTGTATCATATGTAGAACCTACTTGATTTTTTGGTAAATAAATATGTTGTTGTACACTTGTACTATATATTAATGTATCATATGAATATGATAGTATGCCTTAATTACTGATTAGCTTATTGATATATAGATGCATATGTGGGGGCATGGATCTCAATACAGAAGAGGCCCAGAATCCTTAAGGGGAACACAGCCAACAGCCATGCTGAGGCTACCATGCTACTGCTGCGCACCAGGGTGTCGAAACAACATTGACCACCCGCGGGCTAAACCGCTCAAAGATTTCAGAACCCTTCAGACACATTACAAAAGGAAGCATGGGATCAAGCCGTTTATGTGCCGAAAATGTGGAAAGGCGTTCGCAGTTAGGGGCGATTGGCGTACCCACGAAAAGAACTGTGGGAAACTTTGGTATTGCAGCTGTGGATCAGATTTCAAACACAAGAGGAGTTTGAAAGATCATATAAAGGCATTTGGGAATGGGCATGCAGCTTATGGGATTGATGATTGTTGCTTTGAATTAGAAGATGAAGAAGCTGCTTCTGAGATTGAGCAAGATAATGAATCATCTCATTGTGATAATTAATCAAAAGTTGTCACTAGCTTGATCTACAGTTTATAAGTGATCATATCAGAATCACTTTTGACGGACCCTCTTTGATTTTCTTGCATTATCGCTCACTTTTTTTTTTTTTCGTTTCAACCTTTAGTTTCTTTTTAATTTACTTGTTCTTGTTTAGTTTTAATTTTCTTTATATTTTCATGGGACTTTGTTTTAAATCAAGATATGTAAATTCGATCTCTTGAGTTAAAATTCCTTTTTTTTCTTCTGTGTTTCTGGATAAAGTTTAATATCCATGCATGGTTTTAATGGAGTAATAGAGTTCATGAATATAGCTTTCATGCCAAATAAATGTCATAATCCAACAAAATCCAACATGTTCAAATGCTCTTAAAACATTCTAAAACAAAGATTGCAAAATATTCAAATATTTAAAATTTGTTCATAAGTTAATTTTATTTTCTTAGACAGTTGTTTTTGTACTAGATGGATACTTGACATCATCAATAAACTTTTTTTTTTTCCACATAATTCCTTGGTACGTGGGTTAAAAGGTAAAGTGGCAAAAATGAAATATGAAAAGTTTGAGTAGATTTTAGAATCTATCTATCTATATTATATATATATATATATATATATATATATATATATATATATATATATATATATATATATATATATATATATAAAAGAATTGAACATTGTTGACGTGGCGTGCAATGGTGCCTTCAACCTCTCCATGAAACTGCCACGTGGCATCATAATTGAAAGATTTTAATGTTTTTGAATTATTTCTTTTTTTAATTAAAAAAAGATAAACATAAAACCCTAAATTTATCTCTCTATCTCTCAATTCTCAATTACTAAAATTAAATTGAATTATTTTAGGAAAAAAGAATTTTAGAACAAATTTAAATTTTTCTCTCTTATGTTCCCTCCTATAATTTTTAAACGTTAATATTTTTTATATTCGAGATTTTTTAAATAAAAAAATTACACCAAATTAACGAGCATTTTATTATCTTTCTAACGAATACCATATTGCTATATAAAAAACGGAGAAAAAAAAACGACTATTTTTTGTGGGGCTTTGTTCATACAGGAAAAAAACACAAAGTGTTCAGGTTATTCATTAATCATGTTTTTTTTTCTTTTAAAACAGGTTCTTATCTACGATGTTGAAACTCGCCCCAATCGCCATGCTTTCATTGGAATTTTACTCTTCTAAAGATGTATAGGTATACTTCATCAAGAGAAGCTAGGAGAAAGAATCGCGCAACACTGCAACACATGGTGTCACCTTATAGCAAAGTTATTTTTTTATTTATTTAATTACAAAAGTAATAATTATTACTATTAGTATTAGTATTATTAGAATTGTTATATTTTTTAACCCCGGGACACTCCCGGGATAAAAGCTAGTTTTATGTATATATGATTTTAACCATAATTAGGGAATTAGTTATGTTATAGATGTAAAAAAAAAGAAAGAAAAACAAATATATCACTTTAAATGATAAAAGTTGTCTTTTAAAGTTATTAGTACGCATCCAGATCTTATATTTATATCCTATAAATCAAATGAGCATTATTCTTTAGTTCTAAAGTTTCACTGTTGTAATGAAGTATTAACATAAGCTTTTGGCAAACAACATTTAAATCTTCACCTTTTTATAATACATAGGTCGAACTAGTATACTCTATTAAAATATAAACTCGATTCTGTTTATATCATATGCAAGAAAGAAACCTTACAGAGTTACAGGTAATTTGATTAATTAGAATATATTTCTAGCTGTATATATAATCAAAATGGAAGTAACAAAACACATCTTGTTTTTTTTTTTCTACTAAAGAGCTTAATTTACCAATTACTATTCAAAATTATACATTAAAGACGTTCAACGACTAAAACTAATTTACCATCACTCAAATACATGGATTTTGTCACATTTATATAAAATTCATTAGAGAAATGTTGGAGCATGAATTCATCTCACCTTTTAAAAAATAAAATAGAACAAATTTAACTTACGAACAAATTTGTTCAAAATCTAACATATAAAATTAGAATTGTGACACCCGGCAAATTCCGATTAACAACGTTGTCTAGATTAAAGTCTACCTTAGCGAGTCACGCGTATATTATACTTAACGGGTTTAGTTGAGTCGTGTTTGTAACACCCCACCCCTCTCGCCACCAATATTGTCCGCTTTGCCCATCCAGAGCTCACGGATTTGTTTTTGGGTTACCCAGTGGAGACTTCCCAAGAGGTCACCCATCCTGAAATTTCTCCCGCCTGAGCACGCTTAACTGTGGAGTTCTCCTCTCATCCACTAACATTAAGCCCCAAAACGCGTTGGTGATTTAAAAGGCAAGACATTATTTATGAACCAAGGATCTCTCCTGGCCACGGCCGATGTGGGATTTTCCTGGGGTGTCACATTCACCCCCTGTTAGAGTCTCATCGTCCCTGATGAGGTGTGTTCCTGGGGTGTCACAGTGTTACGGTTCGGGAACTATTAGTTTAGTATAGAGGATCATTAGATGTCGGACTAAAGGCTCATTAGATGTCAGTCCTTAACCAAGTGTACAAAGGGTGACGATTCGTAGAATCGTCAGAGCATAGGGAATATACAAGTCTCGAGTCCCGGGAATTGGTGAACGAGTGTGAATGTGTTTGTTTGCAAGTATTATGTGTTTACAATCATTATGTGACTTGTCGGTATGTGAAAATGTGTTAACATATGTTAAAACGGAGTTTAACGCGCCAAACATGCTGAACCAGACCCTATAGGCGAATAGGAGCTGTAATCGCCTATAGGGAGGGGCGAGTAGGGTTCCAATAGGGGCGAATAGGCCTAATCGCCTATACTAGGGGCGATTAGGAGCCCTATTCACCTGATGCTGCTGCGTAATCGCCTATAACGTGCTGGACGACTAAAAACGCCTATAAATACAATACTTGACCTCCTAAACTTCATTATAACAACCCTAGTCGTCCCACAACTCGCCCCAACACACACACAACCTCTGGAACACGATTTTGGATCAAAACACAAGATTTCAAGCCTATTACATCAATCTATCACAAATCTAAGGTGTGGTTTTCATTCATGCAATCTTTAATAATGTTTTTATTGAATCCCTAATGGTCCAGACCTGTTTATAAACGTATGTGTCTTCTGAAATTCGTTAATAATCGTTGTTAATTGGATTCTAACTATTATGCATGTTTATGATTAAAAGATAGGGTTTTTGTGATTCAAGAAGGATTGTTAGCATGATATTAAGGTAGTTACAGATTGATGATGATAGCATGTTGATGAAATCTGAGTAATTGTTCATTAGGGTTACGGTTATGCATGTTAATGTGATGTTTCATGCTATGTGTATTGTTTTTGGGTTACATGGTTGCATGCAGGGCTGATAGAACGAAGTTAAACGAAGGATTTTGATTGAAATATGTTTGGTATGGTTGTTTGATTGATATTTGATGTTTACACACGTTCTGGATCTGATTTGGAGTGTTAAACGCGCGAAAAACTAGAACAGCTGGGCTAAAGGCGAATAGGGATCCTATTCGCCTATGCTATAGGCGAATAGGAGGCTATTCGCCTGAAATGGAGTCCTATTCGCCTATAGTATAGGCGAGTAGGGGCCTAATTGCCTTTACTTCATGCATTTACGATCCTAATTGCTAGTTAAGCCCTGAATTGCATGCTTTACGACGTAATCGCCTATAAACTCATGAATTGCATACCGCATGACCCTAATCGCCTATAGTATAGGCGATTAGCATTCCTAAATGCCTGTTGACCCACGTAATCACTAGTTGACTTTTCCTAATCGCCTGTACTGCTGCTGTAAGTATATTTTGACATTTCGAGACCCAATTTGACACCTAGGAACATGCTAGGAACCCCGTAACATATCTAATAACTTGGTAACATGTGCTCGGACTTATTTATGAGATACTTGAACTACGTGCTACAACTTGTTGGATTTTAACGTATGTTAAGTGCGATTGCATGATTGCATGTTTGAGAGTGCAAGTGTAACACGGGGAGTCTCGGGTCACCAATGGGATGTCGAGTCTTGTACATTGGGTTAATTTAACAGTCACAGTGTTTACAAACGAACTTGGTTATGGTCTGGACATCTAGGGACTAACTAACCTACGGGTTATTAGTCTAATTACTTGTAACTGTCATATGTTAGGTCGCCGCCTTACGGGGCTAACATAGCTTGCTGATTTATTCGTATTACGAAGTAACGCAACCTAAGGTGAGTTTACGGCCCCTCTTTTAACTGGTTTCACTTTTTGGGGGAGAAAACATGTGTTAAACTTATGTTTTGGTAACAACTGTCATACTATGGGTTTCTATGGTTTACTATACGATCTTTGGAAGTCCCGGGGGAAACCATGAATGTGCGGGTTAGCACAACGGGGAAATGTGAATAGATCTATTGGGAGTGACCAACCCCGCTCGTCGGCTTGGAGGGCCGGGCGAGTGCATATTGTCTCAAACAGGAACAGGTTTACTATTCGGGCACGACATCTGGTTTACAAGTTAGTAATGGTTTTCCAATCGTGGTAGTAACAAAACATACGCCTAGCTAGCGTACTTGGTTTACAAATTGATATAGTATGGACAGGTTGAACTTGATGCTTTGATTACAAAACCTGTGAACTCACCAGCATTTTTGTGCTGACGTAACTCTTACATGTTTTCTCAGGTCGCTAAGGTAGCACTACGGAACTAGGGCGCACGCGTCTGCACGGCGTCTAGTTAGGATTGCATGGTTTTCAAACATTGAATAATTTGGTTTACTTTTGGATTATGTTTTGAGAATAAGCTTCCGCTGTAATTGGGGATTTAAACTATGTTTTTGAAATTGCATATGTTCATTTAGACTTGTTTATTGTGATCGTTGACTTTGATCCTGGTTTGTCATGCGCCTCGCGGTAAAACTCCGCAAGTGGATTTTGAGGGTGTGACAAGAATGCTCTTATCAAAAGTGAATTTAAATTTTAGGGTGGAGGGTGTGGTGCTAAAATGTACCCAAACACTTCTAATCACACGCTACCACATTTGTTCAACACTACTTTAACATTATATAAAACACCATATTTGGTTGGGGCACTACCCTAAAGGTACCCTACCACTTTTTTTTTTTTATGTTAAAAATAAATTACACACGCATGTTAAAATTTAATTTAAATTAGAAAGATTGTCAAATACATAATTCAAATTAAAGGAAACACGCTACAAATGAAATACATAATTAGGTTGACTACAAAAAATACCTTCACCATTCGTTATAGGAATTTATCAAGCCAAAACATGTTAAAGTCTTGATCATATGTATGTTTGTACTTTATTTTAGCCACTTCAATGGCTTCATTCGTTTGGCTCATCTTCGTCTTTCATGACCTCATTGAATAAATTATTAAACAGTAGTGTCATAGCCTTCAAATCACCCTACTTGGAACTAAGTTGGTGTGGGGTGGGAACGGTTTCACGCCCATATATAGGCAAAAGCTATAAGGAACGAAAGCTATAAGGAATGAATCACCATCATGGGAACGGTTTCACACCCATATACTCACTCAAGCCCACCACACTCCCTACCATCCGACCAAATCAACCAACCCACTTCACCTTCCGCATCATCCACAAACTCCACTAACAACCAACCCATTAACACTCATCCCATGATCACTCGTGCAAAGGACGGGATCTTCAAACCCAAACACTTTGCTAATCTCTCTCAAACCACCACTCATCTTCTACATCACTCTTTATTCTCTTCCTACATTCGAAAAGGCATCAAAACTGCTCTCAAAAATCCTAAATGGATTCAAGCAATGCATGCCGAACTAAAAGCTCTTCATGCTAATCAAACTTGGACCCTTGTTCCTCGACTCGCTAGCACCAACATTATTGGTTCTAAATGGATTTATAGAATCAAATATAAATCTAATGGATCCATTAATCGCTACAAAGCACGTCTTGTGGCCCAAGGATTCACTCAAATACCGGATCTAGACTTCTCTCACACCTTTAGTCCGGTCGTCAAGTCTTCCACTATCCGGGTTGTTCTTAGTCTCGCCACCATTAACAAATGGTCCTTTCGGCAATTAGATGTCAATAACGCCTTTCTCAATGACCATCTCACCGAAACCATTTTTATTGATGTCACACCACGCCAATGGCGGAAACACGTGGCGCGACGCTCGAAAGCATATCAAAGTCAAGATTAACACAAACTATATTTAATTAGAAAAGATCAATTTATTAGAATGTCGAAAATGAGTATCTCGTTCCATTATTGCACAATGCATTACATAAAACGATAAACATTAAGTTTCAATGTGAGGTATTTCCGTTTATATTCCAACCCGATGGTAACAAGGAATGAAACCCCGACCAGTATCCGACATTCCGAATTCCACCGCACTAGCCCCATATCTATCCAGCACTTAGTTACCTGAAAGATATGTTTAAAAAGACGTCAATATATAAAATATTGGTGAGTTCACAGGTTTTAGTTACACAACAATAACATTTTCACAACCATCGACTCGACTCACTTTACCGTATAATTACTTTCCCATTAAGTAATTATACTAGGATCTTGTCGATCGATATTCCGTTTTTACAACCTGTGCGAAACCTGCACAACTTGTGGCCTTTGTAAGGAGTAGCTAGCTCCTACAAACTATAATGACGAGCAATCCCTTGAGCCCCATAACCAAACCAAGACTAACAATAATGCCCCGCTCCAAGTCGTTACTCGGTTTTCCCACGACTTAAGTTCAGAATATATGCACCCCAGGCATAACCTAATGCATAATCGACGCTATCGATTAGGGGTGGGCCTTGTCAGGCACCAATAGTACTATCCAAATATTCTTTCGGTTTCATTTCCCTGAATTAATGATTACGGAAGAGAGGACTCAACCCCGAGTGGCGTTCACTGCTCAAGTACTCATCATACCACTTATCACATTTTATCCTTTGAAAACCTTTTCAACATGTGACAATATTTGACAAACATATCTTTCCCCCAGTTAAAACAGTAAAATGGGGCCGTGAAACTCACCTGAACACTGTCTGGCTCACTAGGTAGATAGCATAGAGGGTCTCGCACCTACAAACGTCCTAGACGTATAAGTCACTATTCCTATAGTGCATGTGCCTTGGCAAGTTGTACACCCAACTCCCGACCATAAGTTATTCCAAATCCCGTTTAATTAAGCGCGTATCCTAGGTTTCGTTGGCGTCACATTACCCTTTGTGTTACAAGTTATATATTACTCTTGTTAATATTTCCTTAACTTGCATCTTATTATCATCGACTCGACTTCACTTAACATATAATTATTTTCCCATTTAAATAATTATACTTAAGATCGCATCGCTCGATATAATATATATTTCAACGTTCGACCCGACTCACTTTGCCACACATTTGTTTTCCCATTTAAACAAATATGCTAAGATCTTGTCGTTCGATTGTATATTCTTAACACCCGATTCAACTCACCATACCGTATATTTATTTTCCCATTCAAATAAGTATACTAGGTTCTTGTTGGTACGGCATACACATGTATATATCCTCGTCTACTCGTCTCGTTTTCCTTCCCACATATCTACTTTCCCATTAAGTAGATATACTAGAATTTTGCCGAGACGAGTGTACATATATATAAATGTGTAATTTTTCTTGTTAAGTATATATGTTTGTTTAACGTTTTATTGGTTTATGTCATACTTTTCTCCCACGAATAATTCCCTTAACACTTAGGAAAGTGTTTGTTAGTTTTCACCCATGTATATATATATTTTACTTCCTAAAATATATATTTTCTCATCTTGCCGCAATGGCATTTTTCTCATGATTTGTCCGTGTACGGTTCGTTAACGCGTCTTAGTTCGATATCTTAACTCGATTAGTTACTTTTTCCAAGTTTTTCCCAACATGTGTTTTATAGAAATATTATCCACATTTCTAACCCATGTTACTTGGAAGGTTTGTATTTTAGCTCAACTTGTTAACTTAGATACAAAAATGCTTCCAATACTTTTACATTCCCATTTATATAAAAGTATTCATCTTTGTATAAGTTTCTCAAGTTTGCTTAACATTTTTATAAAATCTCTATTTTATAAAAATCCTTATTTTAAAACCCTTTGTATTTTTATAACTTTCAAAAATACACTTTTATACAAAATACCCAAGTATTTCTACTAGTATTTACAAAAATCATCCTTAGACTTTATTACTTACATTTTTGACACCAAACTTTCCATACTTGTATTTTTGGACTAATAGTTTCTAAAATATCCATTTTAGTCCTCTAACTTTCAAAGTTACAACTTTAGTCCCTTAACTTCCAAAAGTTGTATTTTTCCACTCTAGCTTCCAAAGTTAACATTTTTCACCCAAAATAGTAAACTTTGAAGATTCAACTTTTTATTGGTAAGTTATTTTTGTATCAAAACACTTATGTTAGTCTTGGATTTCATATGGAAGACTACTTATATGTGTGTTTTATGTATTTGTCCATTTTATCAAAATATTATTCATCTAAGTAAGCTAACTTAGATTTTCCATCTTCTTCATTTATGAACTTCTAATATGTTTTACCACATATTATGCCATGTAAGATCATAATAAGATGATTTAAAGTTATTTTTAACATATTCAAGTTCATTCCATAATCTTAACCAAAACATCATCCTACTTAGCTTTAAATGTAAACTTTACATATTTTCAAGATTATATCTCCATCATCATCAAATCCATGATTTATTTTCATATCTTTAATCTTTCATTTTACACATGTAAAACCTATTAAAGATTATGTTCAAACCTCTTTTTAAACCCTTCATGTACAACTTGCTACTAAGAACACATACATGAATAATAATAATCAAAAACAAGATTAAGAATGCTTACTACTAGCACAAGGCTAGGGAAGACAAACACCTTGGATTTGAGAGGGGTTTAGTGTGTTCTTCCAAGTGGTTTAGCTCCAAGCTCTTGAAACACACAATAGGGGTTTGGATGATGGATTGTTTAGGAGTAATTTGGAGATGTAAAAACTTGAAAGAAGAGTGTATGGGGGAGGGATGAAGTTCACGGCTCAAAGGAAAGAAAAGGAAGAAGAAAACTTGAATGTGTAAGTATCTAACACATGTTTATGTAGTGCTATCATATGTAATCTTCCATGGATTGCATGTAATCTTCCCAAAGATTCAAGAGATCTTAAGAAGTACAAAAATGATCTTAGATGGGTGTGTGGAGTGTGTGTGTGCCGTGAGGTAGGGAGAGAGTGGGAGAGGTTATGTGTAAATCTTGGCTAAATCTTTATGATCTTTTATAATCTTCACCTAAGATTTCATTGCATGCATGTGTGTACTAGAGCATCATTAGGTTGATTTTGGTCTTGGCTTTTATGGCCATTGGCCGAAAATCATCCAAGGGGGACAATAAAGTGATTACTTTTGCACTAATGTTCTCTTACACCTTTTGTCCTTATGTAAAGCATGCCTTGCACTTAGGATTATAGATTATCATCATAACACACACATGTGTATAATTATGCCCTTATAGGCCGGCCCTTAGAGGGGTTTGGTGGGGTCCACAACTTCAAATAATTACCCATTGTTTGTTATGTTTAATCCCCCGTCGTTCGGGTGTCGTTCGGGTATTTTTCGGGTTTTAAATCACGCGTTATCCGGACATTAAAAATACCTTTAATAACCCTTAAATATAGTCTAATTTAAGCGTTGATTGGTTATTTAGGCCTTTGCCGGGTGAAATTATGAGTTATACGCGTATCGGGTGCGGTACGCGCATTTTATTCGTTACCGGGAGATTTGTACAAGACGTTTTCACTTATGGTTTTGGAGTTCCAAAACTTATTATATTTCGTGAAAATACCCTTTATTTTATATCCTGGGTGTCCGGGATCCTTTTCGTTTATTTAATTATTACTGGGTAATTGCCAACGTCCATACCGGATAGCTTATTCGCACATGATCCAATCATGTTTTACCATTAAACGTATGCATTCCTATGCACTATTTGGAAATTGCTATCTCCTAAGGCCTTGATAATCAAATCACACATAATTGTATTTAATTACGTTAATCATATACTAATTAATCTGTACGGAATTACCTTATTTTTGCCGGTTGTTACATTCTCCCCCCGTTAAGAGAATTCCGTCCCGGAATTCAATTCAAGTTACCCATCACAACAGTATCCTTGAACAGGGCGGGGTGTTTGCGCTTCATGAGGTCTCCTCTTCCCTAGTGAGCCCAGATTCATGCTCGGCTCACGCTTAGTGCTCTAACAAACACAATGTCATAGTTCAACCACGACTAAGCTCTTGGTCATCCCACCTTGACGCATCTATCGGTTTCCCGAATTAGTAGAGCTTATCGTCAACCGGACTTCCGCCGATCGAGGAATCGACCAAAACTTCCTCAGGCCAGACTTACGGGATTCATTAAGAGTCCTACTAAGCTCTTGCGACAATTCAAGCTTATTCGTTACGAGGCCAATTTCGATCGATATCTTCGTACCACCGAAGTATTAGGAACTTGGCCCACTACAAACTCTAAGCTTATTGACGCCTCCTCGGAGTATGACTCCTAGTGAAAACCTATTATTAGACCGAAGTTCTTAAGGCCTACGCCTTGTCTGTATGACTTCTTAATAGATTCGCATCTCATCCCAAACAGTCTTTAATCTGCAAGATCTACTGGCCATCTCTCGAATAACCTAAACCAGGTTATGTATCTATCTCCGTCTGTCAATCGACGCACTCGGAGATTTACACGTATGCCCTCCAAGGGCTTTGAGTAGTACACCCCGAACACTGGGATGCTAATTCCTATCACATAGGAAATTTTGGTGATGAAGTTCGATCTGCCACGAACATCAATCGTGTCGACACGGAACAATTCCGTCAAGTATATTCAATTTGTCCGAGAATGACAAACCATACTCGTCTCAAATCGAGTATCCCATGCTTGTGTACGAGGTTTGTCGAACTTGAGGTAGAGGGACCACTACAATCCGATATAATGTAAGTTGGCAATTCGGTGTCTAGCCACAACTTTCTCCGAGAGTATAGGTAACTGTCCGTATGCCTCATCTCGAAGCCACAGACGAGTACGGAATGAGAGGGCTCCAAGCAACAATCAATCATCACTTGGGTCACATCTGACCCCGGGACACCTCGGGTGTCATGGTGATGTCAAACAGGTGATCTTACCGCACCACATAAAAGTCCCCTTGGAAACCTCGTCGGGTATCCCATTTTATTTATCCTTCGGCTCGACTCACTTTACCGTATATTTACCTCCCCATTAAGATAAATATACTAGGTTCTTGTCGACCGAACAATCACATTCAAAATGGGACTTTATTTCCGTAGAATCCTCCGGGTACTGAATCGCTGCTTTCCTCCTGAGTAATTGTGGTTAATGGTACTAGGACGCTTAGTATGGACTGATGGAGGTCGAAAGTTTTTGCGTCGCTTTCACCCCTCAGTTCCCTTACATTAAGCAGTGTATACATGGCGCCCGGGCCGTACGATTTCACAATCCTCGAGAATTACTAGCCGACTCAAACACCAACGATAAGATGCTTCCAGCACATAGGCCTATACCGAAAAGAGATATATGAAACATCATAAATTGTTGTCGCAATGAACAACGTATAAGGTTTATTATGACATATCAACACGTTGGCCCCCATTGCGACAAGTATACAGAACACCAGTAGCTACCCAACCATGGGTATCCAGTACCCGTTCTGTTATATGTGCTTCATGGGCACTAGTGTTCTATAGCAACCTAGTAAATCAATTCCGAATAGTACAGGCCACATGCCCTTACATTGCCCTTCAGATCCTATGCAGCGATCTGAGTGAAAGGAGTCCTGAAACCAAAACCCTCATTCATCGAAGGTTCCATCCTTTCGGAATCTTTTTATGTAAATGGTGAAATCGGGTCATAGATGCATGCATTTAGCATAGATTTCACATTTGGCTTGACGGCTCCACGCGCCCAAGTCGTTACTTACAAGGACAAACGACGACTGAGATCGCACCACAAAGCGATAGTCCTGAGCCTTCCCATAAGGCATCCCATTCAATAACTCAGTAGTCACACATAGGGGCGAACTGTGTAAGCCTTCAAACTCTTCCTGATTAGTCAGGTGCCATACGCCCTGACCTGGCAGCTCACATTACTATGGTGTCTCCAACAGCGTCTATCAAGGATAAGGGGTTTTGCTCTAGCGCGAGCAATGCTACTTAAGGATGACTGGGAACACCATTATCGACTCAAGGTCGACATTGTATTCCATTGTTCCTAGAATCTACGCCACGACACCAAGGTAGGATAGACCTTCCATCAAAGGAATAACAGTATTAATCGATGGGTCGAGACGATCAACCATCTTAACCCAGTAGTGTGGCACCTCTAGAGAGTAGATAATGTTGCACGCCCTTCTGGATTCAGGGTTCATAAAACCTCTTAATCATGTACCAGGGACTTCACCAATGCATGCCCATGGGTGGGTCCACGACGGTATTCCCATAACCATCAGTATGGTACGTATGACTCCAAATGAATCTACTGGTGTGAGCAATAAATGAATCGAACCTTTCAACTCTTGCTAGTCCCAAAGGTATAGATCATAATACCGCTCATAATTACTCGATACCTTCAGGTTCGAGACGTATTCGAAATCCCTTATCACAAAGGCAAGTCTCGCCTTGGCACGTGTAGATCACAGGGTTTCTTCCCGACATTGATTTGCATAACCGATCGTTGGGCGACCAAATTGCACGAAAAAGGTTAGGGCTGGACATCGCGTCACTGGTGCCTCAGATTCTGAAGATATACCGCTCACGAAATGCGTGAGCACATACAGGGGTCGGCACACGATTCGGTCACTTACTCAGACGACCACGGGATTCAGACTTTAGGGGAATACACATGTAATCACTACGGCTAGAGTGTCTAAGCACGATTTTTAGAAAGTCCGTTGAACACCGGAAATTCTACATAATCAATGTCGGCACTACACAATCAAACAAATAGAACAATGACGGCACGAGGGGTTTAGGCGATGTCTCCATTCCGAGAGAAACAAGAGCGATGCAAACGACAAATCATCACGTCATCAAGGTAATCCAACAGCTGAAGCAATACGCCCTCCGAGCAACACGATAGTAGAAACAACATGGCAATGTCAGCAACATATCCACGAAGCACATCAACTGGGGTACACTGTCCGGGAGTGACACGAAAATCGAGAAGCATGACGACAAGGCAACACTGCAACAAGGACCGCATGACACAGAGAAATACGACGGCAGGGCTACACTACTGCAGGACCAGTAAACAATAGGAATGCATCATTGACAATGAAGCGTAACCACCTGGATACGAAACTAGCAACATAATGCAACTGCAAGCATGCACAATGAATGCACGCGACAATATGACGCTTAACATGGAGAATCCACAGTCCACATTAACAGAAAATTCTGTTCTGGTGAGCACGCATCCCCGTGCGCCTCAGGTCACTTGTGGAGGTGGAAATTTCATTCGTACCCTCGGCCTTGAGCCTAACCTCCATAGGCTCAATGGTAGGACTTGGTTAGATTGGCTGGTGCATCAGTCGTCATAACATGAATGGGAATGACGGGTCCACATATTTTTGCCGACTTCACAAGCCGATACTGTTCATGAAGAGAACGACCATAGGCTTGTTAGGAGTCACTCAAACAATGGCAACAGAAACATTGACAGTTTCCACTGAGGCCTGAGAACCATTGACAAGGTTAGGCTTCCTAAGAGCCCAAGGAATGATAACTAGTGGTTCAATGAAAGCCTCAACGAGAATGGAATTAATAACAACAAACTCCACGAAGACACATAGATGGTCGTAGCGGCCTGGGAAGGGTCATAGAGACGTCTTCGTTAATGACATTCACTTCTGCAGGAGCCTCAAATACATCAACAACGTCAATTCGAGCAGAGCCATAGAGCAACATCATCAAGCTCAATATGGACTGTACAGACAATGACAACAATAAACTCAACAACAGACATAGAAACAACGACATCAAGCCCGATAAGTGCTATCAACCCACTGACAACAACAAACTCAGCGAGAGCTACACACTTAATAGCGTCAACAGGACTTGCTCGAGCCATAGGACAATAACAGGAGTAACAATGTCAGGCTCGACTGGAGCCTTAGACTCGTCGTAGCTATTATATGCGTGGTGACCGGTATCCATAGGACCTGGAAACCAACCTACATCTTTCCCGATACAAGGGTAGTGGTCACAACGAGCATAGCAAGTAGCGGTAGAAGAATCACGATTTATCGATACACCACGATAAAAGGAAAACGATACCGACTCTGGCTAACCAGCCGAGTCATTCTTCTCATTAGGGTCTCCTTACATGCTATCTAGCACCGATAGTAATTAGCTGGAATGCCTCTCTGTCACTCAAGCGAGGCCGGTGAACTTTCTTCCTGATAAGCCACGCCGTGAGAGTATCGAAATATGGCAAGAGATTAGACAGGTCACTGTGTCCACAACGAATGGACCTTGCAACCTTAGTTTATAAGTCATCGCAACGTCTCAATATCTATGGGGATTGATGGAAACACTTCGCGTCATTTGCCGCCCCTAATAGATTACTAGTCTCGTCGTCATGACGAGGGTGACGAATGTTATTGCCACAAGAGCAATGGGATTTCCGTCCCATAGGTAAGTTTACCAGATAAACGTGACCACTTCCAGTAGTCCGTCATGCGATTTTTGAGGGGGGGGGGTTTTAATGTCAGCAAAAAGCGTCTTGCAACATTCTGACAATCACAGAACACTCTTACGATTTCGGTTCCCAAAGTGTGGTTCCATTTTCTAGGATTTACGACGGATTCAGGCACAGTACATGTAACGAGCCTACTCTGGCGTTCCTCGACTGAAGCGAGACCACCAACAATCCTTGAAAAACAAACAGGAGGTAGATAGAGGAATCTTATAATAACCTTTGCACCTCAGGAAGGTAGTATGACATAAGTACCAATATGCTGAGTCCATCACAATTCATCTTCCGAACACGATCCAGCGCTATTGCAAAGGTTGTTAATCCATACTTGAATACTCAATACATCGAGTAGTGGCCTCCCACGAGTTAATCGTATGCACTTCCGAGTGAGTCCATCGCCATATGCCGATCTGGGGCTTGCGGTTCTACTACACGCCGTCATCCTATCACTGGCAAACCATGTCGCAGTCATGATTAATGGCCGAAATCCTGACATCATCAAAGTTTAGCAAAGCACTATGACTTGCGGATGTGTGAGGCGACATGCCGATTTCACTATCCGTCCATGACTGCCTGGAAAAAACCAATACTGTTGATTCAGACAAGGGCTATCGAGCTTTCAGGTTAACAATGATCAAGCTTCCTAATCCCGTAACTTCGATTCTGTCTCCCTACTGGAGAAGAAAAATATCCAACCCTTGAAGACAACCTGGGCATGCGTTAGGTCGAACATGACTTATTCACCATGATAACACCGCAGCACACGGCCACGAGTCCCATATTTAATCCACGCAGGGTCCCGTTCTCTAGACGCACTAGTCTAGCAGGGACGCACCCTAAGTCTTCACTGGGTTCCAAGTTTAGCATTCCTCGCATCGTTCCAGGCATTCCACTCCTATGCAGGGAAGTTTTCGTCTCCCGCCTCTATCCGATGCGAAGATTTACGTCAAATTGTTCAAATGAGTAGACGTTCGAGCTCTTCCGTGCTCGTACCTTAAAGGTGATGTCGAAGAAAGCTTATTAGGTTAGCTAGGATCAAAATAAAGGGACATCGGCGAGACCTCCCATTTAACCCATTGGTCGATCAAAGCTAAGACTGAACCTAAAGAGCAAGAACAACGAGGACAAGGAGTGATCACCAATCCCGGCCCTAGCGCCCACCAAGGTTACCGTGCACCCCAAACTATCATTACGTGTGCACCCGTAATGATAATTTGTGTTGCCAGGTAATCTTGTTGCCCGCTAGTTCCGAGCTTCCTGATCCAAAACCGAGATTTCATATAACAAGACTTGATCCTCCAAATCATAAACGACGTGGCGACATCCATTAACGCGATAGAGATTAGTCCTTCCGATCATCCCGTCTACAGGCAAGCAGGTAGGCTCCTCGCAGGCCACAGCATCCTTCCCGCTTGCTGGTACCGGTGGTCGATGCAAGAGCGCGGACTATTGTGAAGCGTGACACAACAACCTTACTGGCAAAATATCCGTACTACCTATATGTATCAACTTAGTCTTAGAAAATCGGATTCCTACTATAAGCATCTTATCCGCATTTTCTAATACTTCATATATTGACACACATGGCTAGTCGGTCGGAATTTCCCCTTGTACAATCCATGTACAATCTTCTTTCTTTTCTGAAAATATTTCGTTGTGTTTTGTTTTTGAAAACTTCGTTTTCGAGCCAAAACCGGTTATAGTCTAGATTTTTCAAAAATGCTAGTTCGCTACAACCTTTGCTCTGATACCACTTCTGTCACACCACGCCAATGGCGGAAACACGTGGCGCGACGCTCGAAAGCATATCAAAGTCAAGATTAACACAAACTATATTTAATTAGAAAAGATCAATTTATTAGAATGTCGAAAATGAGTATCTCGTTCCATTATTGCACAATGCATTACATAAAACGATAAACATTAAGTTTCAATGTGAGGTATTTCCGTTTATATTCCAACCCGATGGTAACAAGGAATGAAACCCCGACCAGTATCCGACATTCCGAATTCCACCGCACTAGCCCCATATCTATCCAGCACTTAGTTACCTGAAAGATATGTTTAAAAAGACGTCAATATATAAAATATTGGTGAGTTCACAGGTTTTAGTTACACAACAATAACATTTTCACAACCATCGACTCGACTCACTTTACCGTATAATTACTTTCCCATTAAGTAATTATACTAGGATCTTGTCGATCGATATTCCGTTTTTACAACCTGTGCGAAACCTGCACAACTTGTGGCCTTTGTAAGGAGTAGCTAGCTCCTACAAACTATAATGACGAGCAATCCCTTGAGCCCCATAACCAAACCAAGACTAACAATAATGCCCCGCTCCAAGTCGTTACTCGGTTTTCCCACGACTTAAGTTCAGAATATATGCACCCCAGGCATAACCTAATGCATAATCGACGCTATCGATTAGGGGTGGGCCTTGTCAGGCACCAATAGTACTATCCAAATATTCTTTCGGTTTCATTTCCCTGAATTAATGATTACGGAAGAGAGGACTCAACCCCGAGTGGCGTTCACTGCTCAAGTACTCATCATACCACTTATCACATTTTATCCTTTGAAAACCTTTTCAACATGTGACAATATTTGACAAACATATCTTTCCCCCAGTTAAAACAGTAAAATGGGGCCGTGAAACTCACCTGAACACTGTCTGGCTCACTAGGTAGATAGCATAGAGGGTCTCGCACCTACAAACGTCCTAGACGTATAAGTCACTATTCCTATAGTGCATGTGCCTTGGCAAGTTGTACACCCAACTCCCGACCATAAGTTATTCCAAATCCCGTTTAATTAAGCGCGTATCCTAGGTTTCGTTGGCGTCACATTACCCTTTGTGTTACAAGTTATATATTACTCTTGTTAATATTTCCTTAACTTGCATCTTATTATCATCGACTCGACTTCACTTAACATATAATTATTTTCCCATTTAAATAATTATACTTAAGATCGCATCGCTCGATATAATATATATTTCAACGTTCGACCCGACTCACTTTGCCACACATTTGTTTTCCCATTTAAACAAATATGCTAAGATCTTGTCGTTCGATTGTATATTCTTAACACCCGATTCAACTCACCATACCGTATATTTATTTTCCCATTCAAATAAGTATACTAGGTTCTTGTTGGTACGGCATACACATGTATATATCCTCGTCTACTCGTCTCGTTTTCCTTCCCACATATCTACTTTCCCATTAAGTAGATATACTAGAATTTTGCCGAGACGAGTGTACATATATATAAATGTGTAATTTTTCTTGTTAAGTATATATGTTTGTTTAACGTCTTATTGGTTTATGTCATACTTTTCTCCCACGAATAATTCCCTTAACACTTAGGAAAGTGTTTGTTAGTTTTCACCCATGTATATATATATTTTACTTCCTAAAATATATATTTTCTCATCTTGCCGCAATGGCATTTTTCTCATGATTTGTCCGTGTACGGTTCGTTAACGCGTCTTAGTTCGATATCTTAACTCGATTAGTTACTTTTTCCAAGTTTTTCCCAACATGTGTTTTATAGAAATATTATCCACATTTCTAACCCATGTTACTTGGAAGGTTTGTATTTTAGCTCAACTTGTTAACTTAGATACAAAAATGCTTCCAATACTTTTACATTCCCATTTATATAAAAGTATTCATCTTTGTATAAGTTTCTCAAGTTTGCTTAACATTTTTATAAAATCTCTATTTTATAAAAATCCTTATTTTAAAACCCTTTGTATTTTTATAACTTTCAAAAATACACTTTTATACAAAATACCCAAGTATTTCTACTAGTATTTACAAAAATCATCCTTAGACTTTATTACTTACATTTTTGACACCAAACTTTCCATACTTGTATTTTTGGACTAATAGTTTCTAAAATATCCATTTTAGTCCTCTAACTTTCAAAGTTACAACTTTAGTCCCTTAACTTCCAAAAGTTGTATTTTTCCACTCTAGCTTCCAAAGTTAACATTTTTCACCCAAAATAGTAAACTTTGAAGATTCAACTTTTTATTGGTAAGTTATTTTTGTATCAAAACACTTATGTTAGTCTTGGATTTCATATGGAAGACTACTTATATGTGTGTTTTATGTATTTGTCCATTTTATCAAAATATTATTCATCTAAGTAAGCTAACTTAGATTTTCCATCTTCTTCATTTATGAACTTCTAATATGTTTTACCACATATTATGCCATGTAAGATCATAATAAGATGATTTAAAGTTATTTTTAACATATTCAAGTTCATTCCATAATCTTAACCAAAACATCATCCTACTTAGCTTTAAATGTAAACTTTACATATTTTCAAGATTATATCTCCATCATCATCAAATCCATGATTTATTTTCATATCTTTAATCTTTCATTTTACACATGTAAAACCTATTAAAGATTATGTTCAAACCTCTTTTTAAACCCTTCATGTACAACTTGCTACTAAGAACACATACATGAATAATAATAATCAAAAACAAGATTAAGAATGCTTACTACTAGCACAAGGCTAGGGAAGACAAACACCTTGGATTTGAGAGGGGTTTAGTGTGTTCTTCCAAGTGGTTTAGCTCCAAGCTCTTGAAACACACAATAGGGGTTTGGATGATGGATTGTTTAGGAGTAATTTGGAGATGTAAAAACTTGAAAGAAGAGTGTATGGGGGAGGGATGAAGTTCACGGCTCAAAGGAAAGAAAAGGAAGAAGAAAACTTGAATGTGTAAGTATCTAACACATGTTTATGTAGTGCTATCATATGTAATCTTCCATGGATTGCATGTAATCTTCCCAAAGATTCAAGAGATCTTAAGAAGTACAAAAATGATCTTAGATGGGTGTGTGGAGTGTGTGTGTGCCGTGAGGTAGGGAGAGAGTGGGAGAGGTTATGTGTAAATCTTGGCTAAATCTTTATGATCTTTTATAATCTTCACCTAAGATTTCATTGCATGCATGTGTGTACTAGAGCATCATTAGGTTGATTTTGGTCTTGGATTTTATGGCCATTGGCCGAAAATCATCCAAGGGGGACAATAAAGTGATTACTTTTGCACTAATGTTCTCTTACACCTTTTGTCCTTATGTAAAGCATGCCTTGCACTTAGGATTATAGATTATCATCATAACACACACATGTGTATAATTATGCCCTTATAGGCCGGCCCTTAGAGGGGTTTGGTGGGGTCCACAACTTCAAATAATTACCCATTGTTTGTTATGTTTAATCCCCCGTCGTTCGGGTGTCGTTCGGGTATTTTTCGGGTTTTAAATCACGCGTTATCCGGACATTAAAAATACCTTTAATAACCCTTAAATATAGTCTAATTTAAGCGTTGATTGGTTATTTAGGCCTTTGCCGGGTGAAATTATGAGTTATACGCGTATCGGGTGCGGTACGCGCATTTTATTCGTTACCGGGAGATTTGTACAAGACGTTTTCACTTATGGTTTTGGAGTTCCAAAACTTATTATATTTCGTGAAAATACCCTTTATTTTATATCCTGGGTGTCCGGGATCCTTTTCGTTTATTTAATTATTACTGGGTAATTGCCAACGTCCATACCGGATAGCTTATTCGCACATGATCCAATCATGTTTTACCATTAAACGTATGCATTCCTATGCACTATTTGGAAATTGCTATCTCCTAAGGCCTTGATAATCAAATCAC
This sequence comes from Ambrosia trifida, assembly GCA_028751855.1. Classification (NCBI taxonomy): domain Eukaryota; kingdom Viridiplantae; phylum Streptophyta; class Magnoliopsida; order Asterales; family Asteraceae; genus Ambrosia; species Ambrosia trifida. The sequence continues at coordinate 195,757,844 of CM054122.1, read as the reverse complement.
ACATAATTGTATTTAATTACGTTAATCATATACTAATTAATCTGTACGGAATTACCTTATTTTTGCCGGTTGTTACAATTGAACAACCGCCGGGCTTTGAAGACTCAAACCGACCCAACTATGTGTGTAAACTCAACCATGCTCTTTATGGTTTAAAACAAGAACCACGTGCTTAGTTTCAGCGCTTAAGCTCCTTTCTTGCATTGACATTGACTATCATTTCGTTCGTGAATTGGTAACCGTCGGTAAGCTTCACACAAAATTCATCGCAACTGATAAACAAGTCGCCGACATTTTCACCAAGAGTTTGCCAAAACCGTTGTTTGAAAAATTTCGCACAATGCTTCGTCTTGGTCCACCACCAACTTGCATTGACGGGGGGTATTACACAATAGCATATTCCATGTAGCAATATCCTCCTACTCATCAATGTAGTCAATGCAATTATGTAGTCAATAATGTAATTATGTAGTCAATAGTTTCTAGTCATTAATGTAATTATGTAGTCAATAGTTTCTTAGCTTAGAGGAGTAATTCTCTCCATATTGTTAGTCTAGTAATTTGTATTTAAAGGGTTGTAACATTGCAATGAAATTCAAGTTGGCCATTGTGATTTCATACATGATTATCTGGGTAATCCAAATTCTAAAGAAAATAACGCATCGCTAGATATCGGCCTTGTTATAAATTACATTGCTTAAGACTTTGAAAATAATAATCCGCTATATATTTCGCTATACAACATTATAATATCCACCAAGTGTGACTAAAAAGTCATCAGCACACGAATATGTGTGTATATATATATATATATGTATATAGGAACCTGCGCGTTGCGGCGGAGCTGCACAATGTTTGGCTATACATAATTGGTATATGTTTAGCTTTAAGACTTGGACATGTAGCTTTAAGTCTTATTGGCAAAAAGAGATAACCATAGGGGATATAGTTATATAGTGATGATATATATTATTATTACTATTATTACTAAAATAGTGTTTGACTTATTATAACTTTATTACATCTTAACTTAAGCTCAAATACATGGATGGCTAGGATTGAGTTTGCAAGGTTTCTTCATTTTGGAGGGTTTTTATTTTAACCACCCTATATATATATATATATATATATATAGAGTTAGGTTCCTGTACAAAACCTACTTTTTGTGAGAAATGTGAGAACCAATACTAATGTGACACATGGCATTCTATTTTTATATCTTGAGGGGTATCAATGTAAATTGTGTTGATTATGTTATTTTTAGAAGATAATTAACAATTAATATCGTTATTAATTAGGAGCATTAGTAGAGATTTTTTTTAATATTTGAACGGGTATTTCTTCATTATTTATAAACATACAGCACATCATTATTCATTCACTGAATTCGCAGCAATCAAAAAGCAATCAGAGTGTAGTGTTTTATTCGAAAAACAACATTCATATTGGTGTGTTTTACTGATGTGAGCACATTGTGTTTTACTGGTATACCATAAGGTTTGAAGGTATAACACACCTTTTGTGTATTTTTTATAAGGAGTTTTACTGATGCAAAAAATTTGGTTTTTTTATGCACATTGGTGTTTTATTATAGTCTTGTAAGTTGCTTCATCAACAAGGTGTTTTTACGTTCATACCCGTGTGTTTTACCACCATATTCTCAACTTTATGTTTTAAACAGTCCCGTGTGTTTTATCATCATCTTCTCCATAATCCAGTGTGTTTTATCTTCATCATACACAATCAGTAACACATTCAAAAAACACAACTATACATACATTTAAAATGTGTTTTAAATTCAAAAAACACTAAACCACACAAAAATCCTTTGAACATAAAACACAACAATATGAATGTTGTTTAAAATAATCCACCATAAAACACACTGATCCATTATCACCTCATGTCGTCTTCATCTTCATCCCTAAAAAAAACACTCCGATTATTTATGTTTGTGATGGTGGCTGTCGAATAATGGTTCGGTTTGTGGCGGTTGTGTAGGTGGCGCAGGGAGAGAGAGAGGAGAGAGAGAGAGAGAGAGAAAGAGAGATAGAGAGGTGAGAGACACTTAAATGTGAATTAAATGGAGGACGTAAATAGGAAGATTGGATTTATTAGGCCTTCCATATTTTTAATTAGCCCCTTTAAATGTGAATTAAATGTAGGGTGTATTTTACCATTATACCCTTAAGTAGCATAATTAGTTATTATAACTATAACATTATTTACAATAATGCCACTCATTAAATCTAAACCATTGATTAAGATGATCTAATGGTCCAAAACACTTCTTACATTTCTCACAAAAAACACTATTTGTACAGGATCTTGACCCTATATATATATATATATATATATATATATATATATATATATATATATATATATATATATATATATATATATATATATATATACACATTAACTTAACTAGTAATTATCAGATTATGAGAATGTTTGTTAGAACGACAACACACATAAATCACCCAAAATTAAGCCAAATTAATTGGATTTGAACCTTCACTACTTGGTTGAAGGAAATTCAATTATGTTATTGAGCAAAAATGATTATGGGAACGTAACGAAGTACTAGTAGAGGGAAATGTAAAAAAAAAAAAAAGTAAAGTAAAGAAAAGCTCTCCAAGTTTTTTTGAACGGCAATCGCTTTATAAATATAAAAAGTCAGCTAGCAGCTGGAAAAACACAAACACCAAAATAACAAAAAGCTCTCTAACTATCTCTCGGTAATTTACGACACCCATTCAAACTATGTCAAAATATCATAACAATCCAATCTTTTAATGTCATCGAATTGAATTTTATGTTTAAATGTCATCTAGTAAATTATCAAACACCGACACATGGCCAAAATGTCATAATCAAACATGGGTTTTTGGTCTTTTAAGTACCCTAAATTAATGTTTATAACTACCTCCCCGTACCAATAACTCTATAAATGAATTTTCATATCTTCAAATCAAATTTTAAAAAAATGTAATTACTACATTTGGATTTGTTTTCATTTCTTAACTAAAAACAAAAACTTATAAAGAAATGTTTATATCTTCACGTATGTGTAACAACGTGGATTTTTTAATCAATTCATGAGATTTTCACATATATGTTATATGTATTTATTTTACAAAATACATTTATCAACGTAATTTGTAAAACATGTTTGAATTAAATGCTTTTACTTTATCAAAACATCCCATTTTGTAATGAGAAAAATAGTGATTATTTGCTTATATCCCTTTTGGACCCTCCCTGAACGTAATTGTGTTCAGCTTTTAAATATAACTTTGGCTAAAGTTGGGAGCGACCCTTCCTTGTTCTGCTGACGGATTTGATGTAACATATAATGCTTTTCTGTTTTTTCATATTTGTCCCTATATTTTCGGCACAGTTAAATTTAAATCATTGCAATCAAACCTATTTATTTATTTCTTCTTCTGTTATTTATAAGGGGGACGGAGCATTACCAGAATTGGTCAAGGGTACCCCACTATTAGCACGGTAACACCGCCGTCACCCATGCTGATAGTGGTCCCGTGAACCAAATTCGGGTTCTAGTTACCGTGCTGGTTCACGGATGTGACACAAACTTTCACACAATTTTATTCTTTTTTATGTTTTAGTCTTTTCTTTCTCACTCTCTATTTTTAGTTGCAGGTTTTTTTTTAACTTTATTGAATGGTAGGTGATGAAGATGGTGATAAATATAAAAGTTGTGTATGTATAGATATGTGTAGTGTATGTGTGTGTGAAGTATACAGAAAGGGTGATACTATTTGGACACCCAAAAATTTATTTGGACACCCTAGGTATGCCTCGTATAGCTCTATATGAGGCATATTTAGGTCAAAAAGCTGCACACAAACTTCAAAGAAATCTCAGACCTAAAACTTCGTGCCAATATGTCTCATATTGGTCAATATGAGGTATATCATAGCCAAGTATGCCTCATATAGATCAATATGAGGTATATTAGGGTCTTTTTATTATCTTTTTGTATTTTTATTTTTATTGTTTTAAATAACTAAAAATACTAAATTAACTTTAAAAAAATTCAAACATTAACAAAAAGTTAGTTATATTCATTCCAATATTATTTTAACAAAATTACAACTTTTTGTTACCAGTATTATTTTATAAAAATTATTTCATTTGTTTGGGTATGGATGGTTTGAATTAGGATAGGTTCACATTAAAATTGATTAAAATTTAAAAAAAAATTAAAATAACAATAAAAAAATTAAAAAGTAAATAAAAATTAAAAAATTAAAATTAAAAAAAAACAAAAATAAACTTAAAAATAAAATTATAAGGGATCTGAAAAATTTCATTTTGAACCAGACCGGTTCGACCCTATCAGGCTAGGTAACAACCCGGACTGTTACGACCCAGCCGGGCCGGGTAGCGACCATAACTGTTTCGACATGACCCGCCCCGTAGCGACTCGTACCTTTTCGACCTGACCCGTCCCGTAGCGACCCGGCCGGGCCCGGTAGCGACCCGGACCGTTTCGACCCGGTCGGGCCTGGTAACGACCGGACCGTTTCGACCCGACGGGACCGGTATCGGCCCGGATCATTTCGACCCGACCGGGCCCAGTAACGACCTAGACCGTTTCAACCTGACCTGTCCCGTAGCGACCTGCCACGTATTGCCCAATACTAGTTGAAAATTTTTTTTACACTATTTAAAATAATGTTGGTAACAAAAAGTTGATTTTTTTAAATAATATTAGACAGAATATAACTAATTTTTTGTTAATTTTTGGATTTTTTAAAGTTAATTTAGTATTTTTAGCTATTTAAAAACAATAAAAATTAAAATATATAAAGAAAATAAAAAAAAGACCCTGATCTGCCTCGTATTGGTCAATATGGGGCATATAAAAGCCACCACGTATTGGGTTTGATACTAGGCTGAGAAGAAGTGATATGAGGACTAATATGCCTCATATAGACCTATATGAGGCATACTGATGTATTAATATGGATCGTACTGCCCAATATGATCCATATCAAGTCACCCTCTTATCACTTTTCAAGCCTAGTATTGGTACCAATACTAGGCTTATCAGTGTTTAATACTACTCATATTGCCCAATACTAGGTATATCAAGGCTGTTTTTATTTTTTTTTTAATACAATATTATTGTAATAATATTGTTTAAAAATACTAAAATAACTTTTAAAAATCCAAAAAAAAAATTAAGTTTTATTGATTTGAACACTATTTAAAATAAAGGGAAATATCCGGTACAAAGTGTTTTTTCGGGAACAACTGTGAGAATCAAATGAGGGTATTTTTTTATTTTTTTTCAAATTTTTTTCCCATATTGTTAAACATGTATTATAGTATTGAAAACTAAAAAAAAAAATTGGGAAAAAAATAATTTTTTTTACTCCCTTTGATTTTCACAGTTCTTACCGAAAAACACTTTGTATTTGATCTTTACTCTTAAAATAATGTTGGTAACAAAAAGTTGAATTTTTTTTTTAAAATAATATTGAACAGAATATAACTAATTTTTTTGTTAATTTTTGGAATTTTTAAAGTTAATTTAGTATTTTTAGTTATTTGAAAACAATAAAAATAAAATATATAAAAAATAAAAATAGACCATAATATGCCTCATATTGATCTATATGAGGCATATTATTTTATTGTTTTCTGTGTAGGTCAACATCAATTAGCTAAAAGACAAAAGTTGTACTTCAATATGCCCCATATAGGTCTATACGAGGAGTATAAACTTTATTGTTTTCTGTGTAGGTCAACATCAGATAGCTAAAAGACAAAATTTGTATTTTAATATGCCCCATATAGGTCTATACGAGGCATGACCAGGGTGTCCAAATAGATTTCAAGGGTGTCCAAATAGCCTGAGCCTTAAAATATTCTTTTTTTTTTCTTTCTTTTGTTACCAATTCACGAGTCATGTGCTCATTTCTTCATTTCTTTTTATTAATATTAATATTATTATTATTATTATTATCATTATTATTGCTATGTGTGAAAATAATTAATAGTTTGGTAAAGAATCAGTGGAGTGTTGCCTACAAAAAATGTTTCAGTGAAGGAAATCAGTGAAGTGATGTTGCAGTGCGGGATTGGTAGAAATCAGTGAAGTGAAAACAACTTAAGTTGAGTGCCCCTTGTGCCCTAAGTCACTAGAGGAGTGCTCACATGTTGCGTGTTACATCTTCAAATTTGTATCCATATAAAAATATCTCATTTACGAGTCTGGTATAACATTATACAAACTAATGTTGTTATGTTTACAATATATATTAAGAAATAATTTATAATATACTTTTATGTTTAATTAAAAAGATGCATAGCTACATATGCGGGTAAACTTAGCAACATGGCAATTGTTGCGATGCAGATTGTTGTATCTTCTCTGTATGTTGGTTCCTAAAGAAGGTGCTTACACCTTCTTATTAGAATTGTCAATCATTTAATCAACTCACTTGTTTAATCAATGGTCAAACGAACCTTTACTCTTTATGTGAACCAATAGACATGCTAAGGAGATTCAATCACCAACTTAAGTAAAAGGCAATGTTCTAATCATAGGTCTAATATATCTTTCACACTTGTAAATAAAAATAGTTACCAATATAAAAAAATGTTGTCCATATTACATTTGAACTTTTGTCAAATAAAATTAATTAAATGGGGTTTATTAAATGAATTTATTAAATAGATAAGTTTATTAAATAGAGTTTATTAAATGAAGTTTTTTAAGTTGATATGAAATTCCAATTCTATCCCTCTAAAACCCATTATATAGTAGTATAGATATAGATATAGATACTTGTTGAGAATCCGTGAACAAATTTTAATTTTAATAAAATCATATTATATTATTTATAAATATCGTATATTAATTAAAGCAACGGAAGCGTTTACGCTAATCATTAAATCCGATTAAATTTCAATAGTACTCAAATTATAAACCGAATAAATAATTATAACCCAAACCGTAGGGTACTCAGGATTTATACCTTAAATTAATTACCGAAGAACATACACTTTGGATCCAACAAACGTCATGCTAGTTGACAATGTTCATGAATCTCGAATCCAGGTCAACCTCTTGATCAATCAAGAAACATCTGTGCTATGATGCATAATGGGCAATATTATGCGTATTGATGTTTTTCTAATAACAAAAAAAATTGTTTATTTTTTTTGTTCATATGGGAGAAGAGGCTGATAAGTATATATAGATTGTAAAATAATTAAAAAAAACAATATTTTTTAAAAGTAATCATTGGTAACGGTTTGTTTTTTAACGAGGGTGCACATGAACACCTTTAGCGCTCGTTATTAGGTTGGCGCCTTGCGGTGTCTCTAATAGCGCCCATGTTGGTGGCAAGGGCACTGTTTAACGCCCTAAATCGGTGATGTGGTGGGGGCACCACTCCAGACCCTAAGGTTGGATTATGCGGAATGTTCTGCTACCTTAGTGCCACGTTGAAAGATACTGATACATGGTTGAAAGTCCAAAGTTTTTAGAGTTTAAAATTGTTATTTTATGCAATTTTATGGTTTAGGACACACTACTTTGATAAGGTTTGCATTTCGCATGTCTATTGAAGTTTAAGATGCATTTCGGTCGCTTAACGGGACCTTGGATCGAAGCTAGAGTGAATCAAATGGAAGAAACGAAGGGAAAAGGACAAAACATGGTCATTCACGTGGCCCACAGATATTATTCGTGTAGAAGAGTCACAAAATGCACGTAGTAAGCTCATAGACAGTCAAATCTCGCGTAAGCAAAGGTAGTTGCGTCGACTACGCCCATTTCCCCCATAGCCGACTCAGATTCTCGCGTAGCCTACATGGGTCACAGGTCAAACTCGTTTTTATTGTTATTGATGAAGTTTCTGATGGGCTTTGACTATGAGTTAGTTTGGAACTATTAAGGATGATTACCAAGAAAATACAATAACGTTCTTTTAATTAAAAAAAAAAAGAGAGAAAAGGAAATCAATTTTGATTGGTTGGATGAAATGGGGCCACCATACCACCCTTTTCACCCTTTTCACGCTCGTTATTTTGCTCACATTTGATAAATGGGGCCCAGGTAGGGAAGGGGCGCCATTATTGGTGAAAAAGTAGGGGATAACGCCATCTTGCACCATGTAGCCTAATTGTGGAAAGTTAACTACTATATAGAATATACATATTCTTAACAAATTCATATAATACGTAATTTTTCTTTCTACATTTACATCTGGATAATGGGTAAGCAAGCAACAAGTTGTGCCGCTATCCCCTTTTGAATTGCAAAGCCTACTCTACTAAAAACAAACCCTTGGTTCCTTGGACTCTATGAGTCGTTGTGGACCACCTTCTAAACCCGCTCCAAGAAACGAACCGCCGCAGGGGCTAAGGACCCAAATGTGTCGAAGGCAAACGGAAGGAACACGTGCTGATTCTCTAGACATGCTATCTCGTGCTTAGCCACCTTCCTAGCTTCCGCCCTCAAAACCGCTTGTCCCGGAACGAAACCACTGTCTCTCAACCCCACCAACGGGGAACCCCCAGTGAGGTCGACACATGCATGCTTCCCCCCCCCCCCCCCCCCCCGCCCAGCCAAACACGAGAATATTCGCAGGACGTAAAGTAGATCTTCCCTCTCTCGGATTAGTCAGAAAGTTAACAGGTGCTTCTTTCTTCGACGAGATTCCAGCACGTCTAAGCATATCCCATAAAACATCCCTTACCCAGTCATGACGATACTTGAACCCTGGTAATTCCTTACAGTGGAGGGCATGTTCGCCAAATCTATCCAAGCAGGCTTTTTTGCAAACGGGGCATGGTTCGTCTGGATGGAAAAGGGGTATAATGAGCCGGTATTAGAGGATGGCCCGATATTCAACAGCTGACATTCGTTGCCCAAGACCTTTAATGGACACAACGGTCAGAAAATCCTAAGCATATGCCCCCTTGATACAAGCAAGAACTACCTTTTGATGTAGAGTCATATCAAACCGCTCCTCCATATCCAGTACGTGTTTACCATGAAGAGCATTCGCCAAGGTTTGTTGAGGTTTCTTGGGGGTGGTCTCCTTATCAGTAAAGCCGCCTAGATCAAGGTCCAGAAGAGTTGTTTCAATATTACCAAGCGCAAGAGAGTAGTCATGATCCACACCCACGACCCCAGCGCTTCGCAAGATGTGGTCTTGTAATTTCCATGACTGGGCCCTGGACTCCACAAAGGCAAATGAGGAGACGTCCTCCGCCGAGGAAAGACCTAGACCTTCGTAACACATAGGGAGGGAAGCCAACCTCCACTGGAGGTCCCCAAAATGCGGCCCTTCGCAGACAACAATGTTTTCAATTGCCCCCCACTGGCCTGCATTGAAAATGGACACCGCCTCTATGACGTGTTCAGGCTGACAAGTCCGGAGTCCAAACACTAATTTAGCAACCCCCATGCAAGAGCGCAACAAAATGAGCTCACTTTGGGGGTCGCTCAGGTCCGGTAGGCGTTTCGTAAGTTCAACCGCCCGTAAAAGCTCTTTTAGTCGCCAAAGACCGAATAAACCCCGCATCTCGACTAACCACTCCCCCAAGGAGTTTAACCCCCTGCATTGCATGACAACCAAAAAATCTCAGTTTTCTGAATATTAAGCCTAAGCCCAAGAAACGTCCCTTCAAAGCGAATAATACCCAATGCCCTAGCAACTTCCTCAGCCTTACCAATAATAGTGTCATCGTCCAAATACCAAGAATGGAAGGGTAAGGAACAGGTGTCCTGCACCCGACTGATGAGCGGATGGAGGACTAACGCAAAAAGAAGGGGCCCCATGGGGTCCCATTGCTGCATCCCTGTAGTAGCCCCAATATGAGTATCCCCCACGTATAACTTGGTGGGCTGGGCATATAAAAATTGAACCCACGGGAAGATAGATGGGCAGCTACAGCTAACCTCCCTGAGAAAGGCTGTACAGTCCACCTCGTTGAAGGCATTGGAAAAATCGACAGTGAGCATAGCCAAGGACCCGTCAGAATGGAACGCGCTCAGAAATTTGTTAGCGTTGTGCAGCACCGCTTCTGCCCCATTAGGGACCCCAACCCAAAATTGAAAATCTCCTAGATAAACAGCCATCTCTTTACCAACCTTACGCATAGCGACTTTCGACACCAATCTTCTCCATATGGCCCCCACCGCGATAGGCCTAATCCTGTTGTCAAGCTTTAACAGAGGGTCAGTGGCGCCGAAGCAATGAACTCCGCCAGAGCTTTAGGACAGAGCCCTCCAAGCCACAAGTTGACAACACCGGTGATGGACTTAAGGAACCCGGAGGCGATTGGAGACCCCTAGCCACAGAAAACGTCTAAAATATGCTGAGCCCGCAGACCATCCCTCCCACAAGATGTCTCTTTCGGAAAGGATTTAATACATTCTAGCACACAATCAACGTCCACCTGCAACGCAGACGCTGATGGCACGACAGAGGGCAAGGTCGAGGGATCTACAATTGGGAATAAATTATCATTAAAAAAGGTTGTCATATCTACGCATTCTCCCAAAGTAAATACACACCCTCCTCCCCTATACACGGCGTATAGGGTTCTGATAATGATAATGATCGGGCCCTTGTATTTCGCTTGTCAGACATATACGTCGCATATGACCCTATATGCGGCACATAGGTCTAATATGACGCGTGATTGATAAGCATTAATCATTAATGACATGTAGGGGTTTATGCAACCCTTTATATACCGCGTATAGCACTATACATGACGTATAAAAGGTGTACAATTAATTTTAAGGGTGTATAAATACCGTGAATCTTATCAAAAAAAAGTAGTTGGATGCATGGGTTGGTCACTTGGTCGTACCATATCGTAGATGGAGAGAGGTAGGGGTCAAGAGGGATATTTGATAGAAATTGAAATGAGTTGTCATGTCATTGCATTGCACACCAACACCTGCAGATGAGATCAGATGTACTGTTCTGTTCCATTCAGATACACCTTGCTTGCTTGTGCCTTCATTCCTCCTGGACCCACCCACCTCAAATACTGTCCTCTTCTGTTCAACCTTATTTTCGATTTTACTTTATACATAATATCAAAATTCGAATCAAAGAGAATTCAGGTTCTGCTTTTTAAAACGACTTACACATTTATGATCTTTTTAACGAAATGGATAGCTGAATTTGGGTTATATAGCGAAGTTTGGTTCTCGAATCGGAGGGGGCCGGACTTAATTTTTTTTTCATCGGTAGTGGCAAATTGGCGGGGGCCGGACTCAACCCGTACTTAATTTACCTACGAAAATCGTAAATTTCGACTACTGCGCCAAAAAACAGGAGGGACCAGGACCACCCATGGCCCTTATATATCCTTCGCCACTGTTCATGGACCTTGATAATCACGATTTATTAACGCGTGAAATGAAAACTATTTAAGGTTAATTAGAGTTAACAATAAGCAGTTTTGTTTGTTTTGTTAACAGGAATTATATTAGGTGTTGTTTGTTTTTTTTTAAAAAAAGGTTTTCGTAGAGTTTTCTTTTTGCGTCACACAGACAACGCCCAGACATTGCCATCTGCAGACTGTTTGTTTTTTCGAAGACATTTCACTAAAAAAACGTTTGCACGAGTTCTTTTTGGAGCAGACTTGACCCAGCCACTTCTAAAATCTTTTAAGGTCTGCATAGGGTTAAACACCACCACCCACTGTCCATCACCACTACCGTCCACCATCACCGTCCGTACACCACCATCAGTTTATTTTAACAGTATACAGATGTTAAAAAACATACAGTCTTATTCTTGCAGACTGCAGAGGTTTATCCACCTCTTTTTCTGCCGATGTGGTTCGGACTACAAATATTTTACCATTGAAAAAACACCAACACCTTAGTCTTAATGATAAGAATATATTATAGGTACTAAAATCTAAAGCTATGTCCAGGGTCGGTGATTAGTGAGTATGGTGAGGAGAGGGCCGATTTCTCTAAGGACCCGAAGTTTTTTCAAAAGTAATTGTATATTAAGTTATGAAACTTTGATAAATGCCCAAATTCTTTAAAAATTTAGATCCAACAAAAATAAGTCCAACTTTAAAGTTTAAACTTAATAAAAAGAGAAAATTGCTCGAATGGTCCCTGTGGTTTGCACTTTTTTCACCTATAGTCCTCAAGTTTTCAAAATTACAGACATAGTCCCGAAACAATGCGAAACAGTGAATTTTTTAACTCGGATAGTCCCTGGAGATAACTGAGGTTAAATAATCCAGTTAAGTGGGTGTGAAATTACAAAACTACCCTTACTTTAATAAAAAAATAATATAACACTAGTGGGTCCCACACTTCATCTTCCCCACTTCATATTCTTCACCTCATCACCTCCACAAACCACCACCACCCATTTCCACCCTCCACCACCACCGACCCCCATCTCCACCCATCCAACCCGATTCCAACACCCAAACCCTACCTATAAAAGCATCGCTACACACACTTCTACTGCTGCTTCTTAGAGAGAGCTCGAGAGATGAGGAGGAGCCGGAGGTGCTCCTGCCACCGCCTCCGGTGGAACTCCGGCAGCCGAACACCACAACCAACCCCCTCACCTTCACCCTTTCACCAATTATTATTATTATTATTAAGTGAGAGAGAGAGAGAGGAACGACGAAGAGAGAGAGAGATGCAGAAGGAAAGTAGAGGAAGAGAGAGCTTGGGAGGAGGAAGAGGAGGACGACAACGGTTCACGGTGGTAGCTGTACCAACCGGGTCAGATCTGGTCAAGGAGGTAAAACCCAATCTTTTCTCCTCTTCGATTAACAATCTGTGGGTTGTGGTAGTTGTGATGATGATGGCCGATGATGTTCTGTTGGAGGTTTGGTCTGGGTTCGGTGGGAAGATAATGTGTACGGCTTTGGTGGTTTACGGTTGTTAGGTGAAGGTGGAGCTTAGTGGTGTTTTGGTCCGATTGGCGGTGGTTGGCTTTGGTTCGGGTGGTTGTTGGTGGTGTTTGGCCGATGATGATGGTGGCTGTGGTGGTTGTGGTTCGATTCGGGTCGGGCAGACCAGACCAGACCTGGTCTGGTTCTGGACTTCTGGTCTGGTCCGGCCATGGTGATAGGGTGGTGAAGTTGGTGGTGGTGGTGTAGGGATTAAGGTTTTTTTTTTTATATAGTAAGGGTAGTTTTGTAATTTCACACCCACTTAACTGGATTATTTAACCTCAGTTATCCTCCAGGGACTATCCGAGTTAAAAAATTCATTGTTTCGCACTGTTTCGGGACTATGTCTGTAATTTTGAAAACTTGAGGACTATAGGTGAAAAAAGTGCAAACCACAGGGACCATTCGAGCAATTTTCTCTAATAAAAATGTGGGCCTACGGTATAGACTTGTGAAGAAGCTGTAAATAAACAAAGGGATGGCAGCGAGTCAGCGACGCGATTGATGATCATCTCACGATCGGCGCATAAGGCAAACAACAACCAACATCACTACGGCGACATCGACATACCAACACATCAACCAGCCAGAGTTGAGTGGTTTTCGGGTTTAAACGGTCGGAATTGAGGTTTGCTTTTGATATTTTGCGTTTTGTTTAACTTGCCACACAATTCGCTTAAGTGTGTAAACAGTTATTGTTGTATTATGGGTTTTTATATATGATTAATTATTGAGTTTGAATTATATGGGCCTGATTTATTTTTACTCACCCCGACCCAAAACATTTTGAGATTTCTCAAAGATAGCGCTTGCTACGTCTTTTTGATAAATGGGTTATGTCAATCTATAGAGTCTTATTTAAGCCATTTATTTAGAGATGTTACGGGTATGTTTGGCAAGGAGCTTTTAAAAGCTTTTAGGAGCTTCAAGCTTCAAGCTTTTAAGAAAAAACTCCTACTTAATAAAAAGTCTTGTTTGGTTGAAGTGGCTGAAAGCTTTTAGGTTAGAGAAAAAGCTCTACAATGAAAAGCTACTAGTAGTAGCTTTTAAGAAAAAGCTCTACTAGCTACAAGCTTTTAAGTAGTAAATGGCACAAATACCCATTCTATTTTAAAAATAAAATAAAAACTTTGTTTACAAGATTTTAATTATGCCCATTTTGGTAATTTTATACATTTTATTAAAAGTTTCAACTACTCTGCCAAACACCAAAATATATTTAAAAAACTTTCATCTACCCGCTTTCAGCTACCAGCCTCTAGCTAGTTTTACCAAACATACCATACATGTGTAATGAAAGCATCACAATAAAGTTTCTACCTAATAAAGTTTACTAGAATGATGTATTAAAAGTCAAGACAAAATAACATATTTAACTATTCATATTTAACTAGTTAAAAGTAGAGCAATTAGAATCTTTATCTCTTCAATCTGAGCGTAAGATCATAGAAGCGTAAAACATACATCACTACATTAAAGATTGAAAGAACAATTGAGATAACACATTAACATTGATAAAAATAGGGTGGGCTAAACGTACCCCCTTGTTACTTGTCATACCCCCTCCCTGAAAAACTACTTTAAAATTTGTCAACTTTCCCCCTCTAATTTTTCAGATTTAACAAATCGTTTAGCCCACAAATGAATATCAATTTAACGAACTTATCAACTCAAATCTTGTGTTCTTATGATCCATCAAAACAATTCTACAAGTTTGTAATATATATAAATTTAGATTATATCTTTGAAATTATGAAAAAGGATTTTGATAATCTTTATAAAATTATATATATATATATATATATATATATATATATATATATATATATACAGGGTAGGGATCATACGAGAACCAACTTTATGAAGAGAACCAAGGAACCAATGTGAACATGGGGTATTTTTGTAAATATGATACATAAAAGAAATTAAAAAAACAAAAAACAAAAAAAACTACATCACGTGATCTTCTTCCCCATTTCTCATCAAAACCCTAGGTTTCTTCATCTCCAATGACCAGATCACGTTTTATGTAAACAACCATGGCAAATCGTAGGCTAAACCCTTTCTCTCTCTACGTTCCCTCTCTAGTTCTACTTTTCTCGATCGTGTCTGCTAAAGTCTTCTTTGATGAATGATTTGAAGGTAATAATTTGTTGTTAATTGTTATTGTTATTGTTAGGTTGTTCCGATTTGTTTATAATAATGATCGGATCTGTTTCGTTTAGGTTAGTATTGTATTTGATTGATGAGATCAGATTGATTTTTATAAATGTTTTGTAAATTCAAGTGATTTGACTACACGAGAATGGATCATTATTTATAGATTACTGTTTTTATATCTCCACACGTGGATTGTGATTTGATGATTTCCAAATTTGAGTTTTTTAGATGCCTCTGAATATGCAATAATCAAGCCAGCTCCGTGACTATCGGATCGACTTATGTTGCATACATGAGATACAGATCTGCGTGAAGAAATCCATGTTTTGTTTGCATCATTCACCAGTTATTTACATAAAAGTTCTTACTCCACGCATTGTTTCGATTGAATGTAGGTAGTCAATTGTTATGTTGAGTTGTTGATGAAGTTTTGTTTGTTGATTATAGTTAGGTTATTATGATGATCAGATCTGGTATGTGTAGGTTAGATTGTTGTTTGTTGTAATTAACAAAGTAATGGTGTTGCACATGTGCATTCAAGTCGAAATACTCTGTGGATAACTAGAGTGACTGAATTGGAATTCCGACTGGTCAAATAACTAGAGCGACTGATGCACATGTGCATAATTTATATGGTAATGTTGAAATTAATGTTAAGCACATGTGTATTAAGGTTTAATTCTTGTTATCATTAAGGTCGTGCATAGTTTATATGGTAATGTTAAAATTAATGTTAATGCACATGTGCATTAAAGTTTAATTCTTGTTAATTTGGATCTGTTTAATTTGTTGCAGGTGTCTTACGACTACAAATGGATAGAAGGCAGTGATCGTTGAGAATGGAGAGGTGACAAAGACGAAATTTATATCGTACGACAGATAAAATCATGTAAATGATAACTATGCAGATTTGGAACCAGTGAAAGGCAGTGGGTAGAAGCTAAAGTTGAGAATGCAAAGCAGCAAGCTATTCTTTTGACACTTAAAGGTCAAGTAAATTCAGATGAAGCTCATATTCACCTGGATCTTCATTCACTTAGGTATAAAAACTATTTATTTATTTACTATTTGATAGCATACTTGCATAATAATATGTGCTTTTCAAAAACACATTGTTATAATAGCTTACATTGCATCATGTGGTTGATGGTTTGCATTTGTCAATTAGGAGAAAACATGTTGAATTGGTTGGAGAGCTCTCAAGTTTACAAAACAAAGAAGATAAATTGTTGTCTGATTAATTCCAGCATCTATTGTTTCTGATTAATGAGACTAATTTGTCTTTTCATGATGCAGCGGATACCCAAAAATCGCATCAACGTGTTTCAGAATTGCAAAGGCTTCGGTCCATGTATGTGTGTGTGTTTGTAACCATTTGATTTTTGTTTGTGTTCATTGGTTTCCAGTCTCCATTTGTTCGTCGATTGGTCATCTTCCCCGTTAGCTTAATTTACAATCCCACTTAGTAGCGTACACGGTAACGCTTATTACTCCCATCAGTGTTGTATTGCAAAAAAAAAGTGGTTGCTTTTTCTTATTTCAGTTTAGTTTTATTGCAGCTAAGGCAGAAAGTTCAAGAGCAAATGGGGATGAACGCTTACAATTAAATTAGGGCAAATGAGACCCTTTACTTTTAGTACCAACAAAGGTTCAAAAGTGGTTGCCTTTTCTTATATCAGTTCAATTATATGCAGCCAAGACATAAAATTCAAGGGCAAATGGGGATGAACATTTACAGGTGAATTGGGGCAAATAGGTCCCTTTGTTTTAGTAACCAACAAATGGTAGTCGTTAAAGACGGTGGCGACCCAAGGGTTTTCTGGTCAAATAAACTGTGTCTAGCGAATCGGAATTCCGAATGGTCAAATAACTAGAGCGACTGATGCACATGTGCATAATTTATATGGTAATGTTGAAATTATGTTAAGCACATGTGCATTAAGGTTTAATTCTTGTTATCATTAAGTTCGTGCATAGTTTATATGGTAATGTTAAAATTAATGTTAATGCACATGTGCATTAAAGTTTAATTCTTGTTAATTTGGATCTGTTTAATTTGTTGCAGGTGTCTTACGACTACAAATGGATAGAAGGCAGTGATCGTTGGGAATGGAGAGGTGACAAAGACGGAATTTATACGGTCTAGAAGGCAAAACAGTTGTTTGTCGATTGCAGCAACAATGTTGTCGGATAGAAGGTTAAGTGGAAAGTTTGGACTCCTCTCAAGTGTAAGTTACTGATATGGCGGGTAGTTCAGAGTCGCATACCTACAAAACAGGAGCTGCAGAAACGTGGAGTCATATTAGCAGATGATATATGTCCGTTATGCACTGAAGCTGCTGAAACAGTCACACATTTATTTAGGATATGCAGATCGTGCCGGTTGCAGCTGATGTTGTTGTTTGATGTTGATGATCTGATGCAGGTGGCTGAAACATGTATGAAGATCGCTGTGCAGCGGAGTTTACTCAGGGGTATTGTATACACAACCATATGGTGTCTTTGGAATGAGCGGAACACAAAGGTTTTCTCGGATAAAAGTCGGCGACCGGTTGAAGTAGTTGAATATATTAGTGAAATGCACATGTGCATGCAGTACACGTATCTTACATTATAGTTTTTATAAAGAGTTGTTTTAATTTAATTCATGTTTGTTGTCCTACACATGTTTTATTTTTCGATTTATGTTATAATATGCATGACTAAACAATTGACGAGTTCGAGTGTATTTTATATCTCACTTTACGTACATTTAATGATCGTTGAATAAAATTTTTACCCCTTGTAACGTCCATTTAATAATCATTTAATTATGATAATTGACAATTTATTCAAAAATGTAATTTAATAGTTAAATGCACATGTGCATCAGGTATAACGTCACAACAGCCATTGTTTTTATTTTTTTTGAATTAATAATGCAAAATAATCATTTTGGTGTTTTTACTTTTTTTTATTTATTTAGGTTATATAATTTTTTTTTTTATTTTTTGATGGAGGGGTTTTTGTAGACACCCTTCATATTTACAAAAATGTCATATGTTCACACTGGTTCTTTGGTTCTCTCCCTAAATGGTGGTTCTCAAATGATCCAAATCCTATATATATATATATATATATATATATATATATATATATATATATATATATATATACAGGGCAAGGATTAAATAAAAACCCTCCTAAATTGAAGAAACCTTGTAAACTTGATCTTGGCAATCCATCTATTAAATCTATGGTCACAAATTTTTCTATAATATTGATTTAATTAAATGGGTGAAAAAGGACAAGAAAGGGTAATAGGGTAATTTGATTTTTCTGAAAAGGGGACTGACAAAAGCTGATATGACACCCCATCACGTCATCTCTCTCTTACTTTTCCACATTATTATAAAAGCTGTCAGACGTCCCGTGTTACATATGTAACATGTGTTGTGTTACATAGGTTAAAGCTGAGTTGCCCGTTTATATTATTTAAAAAATGTTTATTTATTTATTTTTTTTTATTAGACCATATTTTTTTCGTTTTATTGTACCAGCATTAGAATTGTTGCATACGTAACGAGAATTGATATGTTAAGATGCATCAGCCAACAAACAAACATAATATATAACTTTAAAATTAAACTAACAACATGAGACAAACATCATATGTTAAGATCATCAGCCAACAACATTTGTTCCATACTAATAAAAAAAGCTACACAAACATATTGTTCATATTGTATCAACAACAAAAACATACTGTGACATCCGTCACTTTTTATAATAATAATAATAATAATAATAATAAAAAAATCAGATTATATATACATATCTATAAACACCATAAGCCCAAACCCATTCTAGAACTCAATACCTCTAGCCCACCTTGCCTTTCTCTTTTCAGCAGCCCACTTGAAGCCCATCTGACCAAAGCCCAGGCCCAGCTTCCCTTCCCTTCCCTTATCCCTTTAAAAAAAAAAAAAAAAAACCCTCTGCTGCTGCCGTGACTCGATCCCGAGTCAACGGCCGGTCCGACCTCAACAAAGCCACACGTAACCATCTGAGCCATACACACACTTGAGATATATTCCAACCTTTAATGTATTTAAACCTTGATTCGCGTCTGATCTCTTCTTCCCTGTTTGAACAACAGCAGCAGCGATGTTTATATATATATATTTTTTTTTCTTTTTCTTCTTTTGACCATTTTAATTGGCCTAATTAACTCATATTAATCACGGTTTGACTTAGGAAACGTGATTTCCGGTCATCTACAAGCTCTATGATTGTCAATTACCATTCAATTGTTCCTAATTATGTTCAAAGACGCGTCCTTCATTAATACTCGGTCAATCCTTACCATAACATCGAACCAGTGCTTGGCACTATAAATTGGCCATCCACGAACCATTACAACTCGCTAACACATCTCTCTTAACCACCAATTACCCTGAAACATCCTCCAAACTACCCACACGAACACAGTTTGACTTTTCAAGTTGACCGATCAAATCGAGATCATAAAGTAATTGTAAGTGTAATTTTTATTGTGGGTTTTGTTAATCGGCGTCTTCACAACATTAGCCCTATGTTTAATTGGGTTAATGTTGTGAGATTTGCCTGATTGTAGATCTAGGGCTCGTAATTGAGGTTTTGGGGAAGAACACCTTTCTGTATTTATTTTATATTAACAACAACCAAACACAACCACTGGCTTGGACCAGTTGGTTGTGTCTGGTGTCCCACAGCCGAGTCACGCGGGTTCGAGTCCCGGGCGTGACATTCTTTTTCTCTTTTTCATTTTTCAAACAAACAAAATCAATTAATATATATATATTAAACATTTTAATCTTATAAATTCATTTTTAAATAACAAAACCCTTTTATAAATTCTAAAAAAATTATTTTTAACAAATCTGATGTCAAAGCTTTATCTACAATTTTTATTTTTCTGAAATTCATTTATTTAATATTTATAATAATTAAATCAATTTTACACTATTATATTTATAAAAATCCATTAAATTATCAAAACGATCTTATAAATTTCCACAAAAATTATCCTAAGTTTTTATAACATTAATCTTTTCAGAAATGATTTTTATTTCTGAAAAATCATTTATTTAATATTTTTAATCAATTTTTGTTAGTTTCAATCATAATTAAATCATAATAAATCCATTTTTCAATATTTTTGCACCAAAATTTTACATAAATTATTTCTATACATTTGGAACAGAAATACAATTTTTAATGCTCAAATTCTTTGATTTTAATATTTTTAGATATTAAAGTCATATTTTGACAATTTGAAATAATTAGATTTTCAAGAAAATAATTTTATAAAAAAATTATTTTCATACTTAAAATCTTATGTTGTGACAATGTTTAACTTAAAATTTTACAAAAAGACTTTTACTTATTTATTTATTAAATTTCTTATATTTTAATAAACAATTTATTTATTAATCAAATAAACGTTTATCCCCTATTCGAAGCCCTAGAAATACATATATCCTAGAGTTATTCCCTTACACATTATCGAATTCTTTAGGTTGATTCTTTGGAATATTTCTAACGCATATTTCGTTGTCCAGTCCAATTTCAAGTTACTACGTGAACAGTGAGTATTCCTATCCCCTTTTTACTTTTATACATTTTTGGGGTGATTCATGTACACTATTACAAGTTCAAATTCAAATTTACATTTTTACAAATACAATTCTAGTACTATGTGCATTGCTTACAACGTGCTTTATGCTTAGACAATACATGTGGATTACATTTGTACTTAGTGAAATCATTAACATGGTACAAGCCGACCTTAACATTGGATAGCGCTATTTGGATTGACAACCCGCCTAGATTGATTCTCCCCCTTTTTCATCGGAGAATCCGTGGCCAGTGTTAAGTTATCATCCATTTATTGGTTGAGTACACTACAGTTCATACAGTACATTATACAGTCACAGGGTTGATTTCGCTCATTTGTATGATTCATGGTTTACATATTTGCACTGTAGCTTGCACTTGAATTGTATAACTTTTTAACCTACTATATATATCAAATCTAGGAATGCTCACCAACATTCCATATGTTGACCAAACCTATTTTGTACATGTTTCAGGTGCAGTTTGATCTAGTGCTTTAGCAAGGAACATTTAGTGCTTTATTTTAATTCAGTTATTTCAATATTTACATTTCGTTTAGACAATGTAATTTCCATTTCCATGTAAGACAAATTTTGGATTATTCAATAATATTCACATTTTAGTACCATGAGCTTTTGAACAATCGTCACTACGTGGCACCTCGATGATTCCGCCATCGGTTGGGGTGTTACAGATTGGTATCAGAGCCATGGTTATAGGGAACTAGGTTATTAGATAAAATGGCCTAGACTATAACCGAACCTTCATGCATAATATTTTCTAAATTGCCTTACCCCTCATTTCTTCCTACTTTCCTCCTTCTATCTTTCCCTTCTTCCCTCTCTCTATTCTCTTATCTTTCATCATGGTGCATAGAGATGGTGTCCTACAGAGAGTGTAAAGTTTACATCATCATACGGGAACAGTACCTTTTATGAAGACATTCTTAGACATAATACCTACTCTTATTTTACTCCTTCGAAGTTGTTGAACCTTAATGAGTGTGATAAGGACACGTGCAATCTGGAAGGGTGGACGCCTGTACACTGGGTTTTCTGGCATAGGCAAGCATAGCGCATAAATCCATTTACGGACCTGTTATGCTTACCTGGGGATTCCTGGAGTGAGTGTCCACTTATAGGCTAAAGCACGTCTTCTTTGATCACCATTGGGTTCAATTCCTTTGAAAAGTCAACGTTCTTGTTGGGCTTTACAGCTAGACAAGGGCACTCCAAGCATTTTATGCAAGCCTTTTCAATAATACTCTCTCGATTCATATACAATATTTTGTATTTCATGATTTTCATATATTGCTTACAAGTTCATACTTTCATAACCATCTATGGATTTCACAATCACACTTCACCTTACCCTCTTAGCCACTTTTTAAATATTCAACACCCTACCCAAATCATATTATTTCTTTTCTCCACATGTTATTTATTTTAAAAACTATAACCTCATACTTTAGCACAAACTAAAGATTTCTAAAACTAGTTGTATTACCTAGCAACTTTACAAAGTACATATTTTCCTCGAACTTGAATTCAATTGATTATTTATTGACGTAACAAACGATTTTCTATATAATGTTTTAAACTATTGCAAAGCCTACTTATCTTGTACTATTTAACAACTTTTGTCTTATGTACAAAACCAATTTTGAAAATAATTTTTAAGAATAATATCTAGTCTCTAGATTCTCCATCAACACTCACTCATTTTCAACTTGTTCAAATTTTTACAATATTTGGCATATACCACAATCATGTTTTCTTAATACACTTGATTATAACTTTTGATCCAAACCCCAAAAATTTACACTACTATATAATCTCCTTACTATAAAATAAACTCTTTATCAACTATCTTCACATTCACTATCTCTCACAACCTTGATTCTGCTTCAAAATTTTTCATCATCCTCTCAAGAACTAAATTCATATCCTTCACCTTCTCACACGTGAGCTAGTTACCCATGATAATCAAACTACTAAAAACCTGATACTTGATTCTACATGATATTCTTTCCAAAACATCATTGTTTGTGAAACTTGATTTCCCTTAATTTGACTATTCACTGGACATTTAATTATTCATGATACTCGTGTTTTCATTTTCTTGATCTTATTATCATTTTGTACCCAATTATGTCATACTCATAGGCATACAACATCTAGAAATTTCCTTGCATACTATTGTGTACGTACACAGATTGAAAATTTATCATATTCGATTACGTTTATTTTTATATCATATAAGTTTCAGACTCTACCTTACATTTTATTGAAACCTTTGGACTTGATGCTTGATCTTACAGAGCCTTTCTAAGAAAATATCATTGCTTGTTATATGAAACTTGATCTTTCCTTTAATTTGACTATTCATTGAACATCTAATTATTCATGATGCCCGTAGACATTTGAAAACACTTACACTTAATGTTTGTAGTACTTACAAACTTGCTTGCATAAACATGCTATCAATTTGCAATCTATGTGAATAATAATTGCTGCACTTAATAGAAGTCATCATGCCTTTTTCAACAGTCGGGAGAGGCCCTACAACCTGCTCCACGACTGGTGGAGGCTATCGAACATACTCAACGATTGGTAGAGGTCACTATGCCTTTCAAACAGTCGGGAGAGGCCCTACAACCTACTCCACGGCTGGTGGAGGCTATCGAACCTGCTCAACAATCGGTGGGATCATAGAAGGACATAAAACCCTAATGTAAGGTAAATTGATGATTCCGGTCCGGAACGTAATCATGAATTTACAGGTACATTAGGGTGGTGTGAAATTCTATTAGAGTTTTTGGGTAGGCGTCCAGTACGTTTTCAAGGTATCAAAGGTGTGGTGGGTTAGCTGCGGTACACCCTGTATACAAACACTAATGATGCATTGAAAGTGTGACTGGAAGTCGAACCAGGAACAAACTCTGCTTATTTGGTAGTTCATTTGATCTTTTTATAATCAATCAACTCATACAATTATTTTAGGATTCTAAGCTTAGTGTCTTACTAGATTCTTATTCTCCTTGTTATTCGAGACGAACCTAATCTAATCCTTAACTCACACATATCAAACCTCATATCCAAATCATTCAAACTTTCCAAACCACAGTTATCTTAATTTTTACCCAAGCATCCATAACCCTATGTTTTCAATAACTTCGGGACGAAGTTTCTAAAAGTAGGGGATGCTGTGACATCCGTCACTTTTTATAATAATAATAATAATAATAATAATAATAATAATAAAAAATCAGATTATATATACATATCTATAAACACCATAAGCCCAAACCCATTCTAGAACTCAATACCTCTAGCCCACCTTGCCTTTCTCTTTTCAGCAGCCCACTTGAAGCCCATCTGACCAAAGCCCAGGCCCAGCTTCCCTTCCCTTCCCTTATCCCTTTAAAAAAAAAAAAAAAAAAACCCTCTGCTGCTGCCGTGACTCGATCCCGAGTCAACGGCCGGTCCGACCTCAACAAAGCCACACGTAACCATCTGAGCCATACACACACTTGAGATATATTCCAACCTTTAATGTATTTAAACCTTGATTCGCGTCTGATCTCTTCTTCCCTGTTTGAACAACAGCAGCAGCGATGTTTATATATATATATATTTTTTTTCTTTTTCTTCTTTTGACCATTTTAATTGGCCTAATTAACTCATATTAATCACGGTTTGACTTAGGAAACGTGATTTCCGGTCATCTACAAGCTCTATGATTGTCAATTACCATTCAATTGTTCCTAATTATGTTCAAAGACGCGTCCTTCATTAATACTCGGTCAATCCTTACCATAACATCGAACCAGTGCTTGGCACTATAAATTGGCCATCCACGAACCATTACAACTCGCTAACACATCTCTCTTAACCACCAATTACCCTGAAACATCCTCTAAACTACCCACACGAACACAGTTTGACTTTTCAAGTTGACCGATCAAATCGAGATCATAAAGTAATTGTAAGTGTAATTTTTATTGTGGGTTTTGTTAATCGGCGTCTTCACAACATTAGCCCTATGTTTAATTGGGTTAATGTTGTGAGATTTGCCTGATTGTAGATCTAGGGCTCGTAATTGAGGTTTTGGGGAAGAACACCTTTCTGTATTTATTTTATATTAACAACAACCAAACACAACCACTGGCTTGGACCAGTTGGTTGTGTCTGGTGTCCCACAGCCGAGTCACGCGGGTTCGAGTCCCGGGCGTGACATTCTTTTTCTCTTTTTCATTTTTCAAACAAACAAAATCAATTAATATATATATTAAACATTTTAATCTTATAAATTCATTTTTAAATAACAAAACCCTTTTATAAATTCTAAAAAAAATTATTTTTAACAAATCTGATGTCAAAGCTTTATCTACAATTTTTATTTTTCTGAAATTCATTTATTTAATATTTATAATAATTAAATCAATTTTACACTATTATATTTATAAAAATCCATTAAATTATCAAAACGATCTTATAAATTTCCACAAAAATTATCCTAAGTTTTTATAACATTAATCTTTTCAGAAATGATTTTTATTTCTGAAAAATCATTTATTTAATATTTTTAATCAATTTTTGTTAGTTTCAATCATAATTAAATCATAATAAATCCATTTTTCAATATTTTTGCACCAAAATTTTACATAAATTATTTCTATACATTTGGAACAGAAATATAATTTTTAATGCTCAAATTCTTTGATTTTAATATTTTTAGATATTAAAGTCATATTTTGACAATTTGAAATAATTAGATTTTCAAGAAAATAATTTTATAAAAAAATTATTTTCATACTTAAAATCTTATGTTGTGACAATGTTTAACTTAAAATTTTACAAAAAGACTTTTACTTATTTATTTATTAAATTTCTTATATTTTAATAAACAATTTATTTATTAATCAAATAAACGTTTATCCCCTATTCGAAGCCCTAGAAATACATATATCCTAGAGTTATTCCCTTACACATTATCGAATTCTTTAGGTTGATTCTTTGGAATATTTCTAACGCATATTTCGTTGTCCAGTCCAATTTCAAGTTACTACGTGAACAGTGAGTATTCCTATCCCCTTTTTACTTTTATACATTTTTGGGGTGATTCATGTACACTATTACAAGTTCAAATTCAAATTTACATTTTTACAAATACAATTCTAGTACTATGTGCATTGCTTACAACGTGCTTTATGCTTAGACAATACATGTGGATTACATTTGTACTTAGTGAAATCATTAACATGGTACAAGCCGACCTTAACATTGGATAGCGCTATTTGGATTGACAACCCGCCTAGATTGATTCTCCCCCTTTTTCATCGGAGAATCCGTGGCCAGTGTTAAGTTATCATCCATTTATTGGTTGAGTACACTACAGTTCATACAGTACATTATACAGTCACAGGGTTGATTTCGCTCATTTGTATGATTCATGGTTTACATATTTGCACTGTAGCTTGCACTTGAATTGTATAACTTTTTAACCTACTATATATATCAAATCTAGGAATGCTCACCAACATTCCATATGTTGACCAAACCTATTTTGTACATGTTTCAGGTGCAGTTTGATCTAGTGCTTTAGCAAGGAACATTTAGTGCTTTATTTTAATTCAGTTATTTCAATATTTACATTTCGTTTAGACAATGTAATTTCCATTTCCATGTAAGACAAATTTTGGATTATTCAATAATATTCACATTTTAGTACCATGAGCTTTTGAACAATCGTCACTACGTGGCACCTCGATGATTCCGCCATCGGTTGGGGTGTTACACATACTATTAAAAGATTCATACACCACCCCTTGGCTTCCAATAACCATTCTTCTCATAAAAAGCCAATTCTTCATATGTAATGTGCAAACCCAGACATCCTGCATTGCAACCAACAGTAGCAGACGGCATCCAATAACCATATTTGACATAAAAAGCCCACTGTTCCTCGGTATAACTTATACCCTCCCATTCTGCCCTAATACGCCCACCTTCCTGAGACATAACCGACAACCCAGGTCTGTTATATTTCGGTTCATATGGTTCTTCATATTCAGCCCTTGGGTCTGTTTCGTAACCAACAGCCCATTCAGGTGTGTGAGCTACATCATGCGCATCATCCTCCGGTGTCATATAGTCTTCTGGTGGCGGATATTCTTCGGGGAAAACGTAATCAAATGCCGAATTCCAATCGAAATCTTCGTCGCTTACAAACCCATCATCCCCCTGCTCTAAGGGTATAAACCGGTTCTAGGGGCGGGATAACCGGGTCAACAGGGGGTAGGGGTTCATGTTCAGCTGCAACAGAAAGGATATCTAGTTCAACAGGTGGGGGTAATTCAGGTTCAGCTGCAATTGCCATGTCCGGTTCATTTTGAGGTGGCTCGTGTGCGATTGGGTTGAGATGCTGACGGGCCTCAAAAACCTCCCAAGGGGGAGTGCTGGGGTTGGAATTCATGATTCAACTAAAAAAGCACCTGTAACATATGTTAAAAAGAGAGGGTAAATGTGGACATTTTTAATACGAAAAAAAAAAACTAATGTAAGATGCGGAAAACAACTTATTTAATATACAAATAATAAGCCATGGCAAAATCGAGTGTTACGTGTGTAAACAGGCGTTTTTTGTCTGCAAACACATACAAACCTTTGTAGTCTGCAAACATCAAACATTCTGACTACACACAACACACATTGCAGCAAAAAAAGGATATGCTACACACGTAACACCTTAACTTACACACAGATATGGTATAACTAAACACAGATAAAACACCTTAACAAATGATTCTTTAATAATAAAAATGATTCTTTATAAAGAAATACATAATACAAAATAGAGGCCATACAAAAAAAGACATTTTCTGTAAAAAAACACACAGGTAACATAAAAAAACTCATACATTCGAAAACAAAAAAATAGACAGACATGGTGCAAAAACACACAAGTGTTACATGTGTAACAGGAAAACACAGCAAAAACTTTAGTAGTCTGTAGTAAACATAGAGCAGAATTTGATATGCTAGAAAACATAGAAAACAGAATTTGACTGCAAAAAAACGGATATGCTACACACGTAACAGCCTAACTCAACACAAAGATTATACGAAAATATAGACGATAAAAACACCCTAACTAACACACAAAAGTACTACGAACATGAACACAAAACGAAAAATCATTCTCGATGTTTAACATAATAAATCACCAAAAAAAAAAAATAGATGCTATGTCACACCACGCCAATGGCGGAAACACGTGGCGCGACGGTTCAAGAGCATAAAGTCAAGGTTAACGCAAATCACAAGTAATTTAAGAAAATGGGTCATTTATTTAGGCGTCAAATCTTGTTCAAAACATTACACAAAAATAAATTGTTTATAACACAAATGGTGAGGTTTCTCAAATATATCCCATAGCCTTGGGAAATAAAGGTGAAACCCCGCAAAATATCCAACGCCGCATAGGAGGATTCCGTGACCCAGCTTGCCATGATTGCCTTCGTCTAATTACCTGAAAGATATGTTTTAAATTTCGTCAATATAAATATATTGGTGAGTTCACAGGTTTTTAGTTTCCAAAACTTGAATACTTGGGAAATACCATGTTATGACAATATATAGGAGTTGCAAATTCCTATAAATCTACTTGAGACTATAATCAAACCAAGACGTATAATAATAATGCCCCGCTCCAAGTCGTTACTCGGTATCCTACGACTTAAGTTCAGAATATATGCACCCCAGGCATACACTAATGCATAATCGACGCTATCGATTAGGGGTGGGCCTTGTCAGGCACCAATAGTACTATTCAATATTCCACCGGTTTCATTTCCCTGAATAAATGATTATAGAGGCGAGGACTCAACCCCGAGTGGCGGTCACACCTCAAGTAATAAATCCGTCAAACATTTTCCCTAACATATCTTTCCCCCGAAAACGTAAAAATAGTTTAAAATGGGGCCGTGAAACTCACCTGAATCGACGTCCGGCTCAACTAGGTGGATAGCAAAAGGGGTCTCGCACCTACAAACGTCCTAGACGTATAAGTCACTATCCCTATAGTGCATGTGCCTTGGCAAGTTGTACACCCAACTCCCGACCATAAGTTATTCCAAATCCCGTTTAATTTTAGCGCGTATCCTAGGTTTCGTTGGCGTTAGATTACCCTTTGTATTACAAGTTATATATTACTCTTGTTAATATTTCCTTAACTTGTACATTATTATCATCGACTTGACTTCACTTAACGTATAATTATTTTCCCATTCAAATAATTATACTTAAGATCGCATCGCTCGATATAATATATATTTCAACACTCGACCCGACTCACTTTGCCGCACATTTGTTTTTCCATTTAAACAAGTATGCTAAGATCTTGTCGTTCGATTGTATATTCTCAACACCCGATTCAACTCACCATGCCGTATATTTATTTTCCCATTTAAATAAATATACTAGGATTTTGTCGGCACGGTATACACACACACACATATATATATATATATATATATATATATCTTTGTCTACTCGTTTCGGTTTTCCTTCCCACATATCTACTTTCCCATTAAGTAGATATACTAGAATTTTGCCGAGACGAGCGTATATATATAAATGTGTATTTTTTCTTGTTAAGTATATACGTTTGTTTAACGTCTTACTTGTTTACGTTATGTTTTTCTCCCACGAATAGTTCCTTCAACACTTAGGAAAGTGTTTATTAGATTTCACCCATGATGTATATATATTTTACTTCCTAAAATATATATATTTCCTCATCTTGCCGCAATGGCATTTTTCTCATGTTTTGTCCGTGTATGGTTCGTTAACGCGTCTTAGTTCGATATCTTAGCTTGATTAGTCAATTTTTCCAAGTTTTTCCCAACACGTGTTTTATAGAAATATTATTCATATTTCTTCCTCCTAACACATGTTACTTGGAAGGTTTAAAATACTTTTGTATTTTTAACCCAACTTGTTAACTTAGATACAAAAATGCTTCCAATACTTTTATATTCCCATTTATATAAGAGTATTCATTTTTGTATAAGTTTCTCAAGTTTTAATTTTTGTTTAACATTTTTATAAAATCTCTATTTTATAAAAATCCTTATGTTAAATACAAACCCATATTTTTATAACTTTCACTTTTATAAAAATATACTTTTTATACAAAATACCCAAGTATGTGTACTAGTATTTACCAAATCAACATTGGAAGATTATTACTCATACTTTTGACACCAAACTTTCCATTATTGCATTTTTGGACTAATAGTTTCTAAAACGTTCATTTTAGTCCTCTAACTTTCAAAGTTACAATATTAGTCCCTTAACTTTCAAATGTTGCATTTTTCCACTCTAACTTCCAAAGTTAGCATTTTTCACTCAAAATAGTGGACTTTGAAGATTCATCTTTTTATTGTTAAGTTATTTTTGCATCAAAACACTTTTAATAGTCTTATATTTCATATATAAGGCTACTTGTATGTGTGTTTTATGTATTTGTCCATTATATCAAAATCCCATTCATCTAAGTAAGTAAACTTTAACTTTTCAACTTCTTTATTTATGACATTCCAATATATTCCATCATATATTATATCATGGATGATCATTCTAAGAGGATTAAAGTTACATTTTAACACATTCAAGTTTATTCCACAAATCTTAATCAAATCATCATCCTACTTAGTGTATGTGTAGATTATATACATTTTCATGAACACTACTTTATCATCATCAAATCCATGATCCATTTACATATCTTTAATCATTTATTTTACTCATGTAAAACCTATTAAAGATTATGTTTCAAAACCACATTTTAAACCCTTCATGTACAACTTGCTTCTAAGAACACATACATGAATATTAATAATCAAAACAAGGTTAAGAAGCTTACTACTAGCACAAGGCTAGGGAAGACAAAACCTTGGATTTTGAGAGGGGTTTAGTGTGTTCTTCCTTAGTGGTTAAGCTCCAAGCTTGAAACACACAATGGGGGTTTGGATGATGGATTGTTTTAAGTGATTAGAAGATGTAGGAACTTGAAAGAGGTGTGTGTGTGGGTGGTATAACCTACGGCCACAAGAAGAAAGAAAAGAGAAGAGTTTTTTTTTGCTTGTTTCCTCAAAAGACTAACACATGTTTATATACTATTATCACATGAAATCTTCCATAGATTATGTAAGATTTATTGGAAGATTGTATGTGTACTTAGGATCTTTGGGAGATTATAAGTGTGTGTGTGTGTGCCGTGAGTTGAGAGAGAGAGTGGGAAGAGATCTTGCTTGCAAATCTTAGCCAAATATTAGGGATTTTATCTTTGATCTTTCACTAGATATCAAGCATGTGTATGTACTAATGCATCATTACTTGATTGTGTCTTGGATTTACATGGCCTAAGGGCCGAAATTCTTACACAAAAGAGGCAAGTTGGTGCATGCTTTGTACTTGTGTAATCTTACACATTTGTCTCTTCCTTGCATGCTTATCTTTCTAGGTTAATAGGTTATTATTATTAAGACACTTGCAAGAGGATTTACATGGCCATTAGGCCGGCCCTTGGTGGGTCTAGGTGGGGTCCACAACACAATTTATTTACCAATAATAAGTTAAGTTTAATTCCTCGTCGTTCGGGTGTCGTTCGGGTATTTTTCGGGATTTAATCGCGCGTTATTCGGACATTAAAAATACCTTTAATAACCCTTAAATATAGTCTAATTTAAGCGTTAATTGGTTATTTAGGCTTTCGCCGGGTGAAATTATGAGTTATGCGCGTATCGGGTGCGGTACGCGCACTTTATTCGTTACCGGGAGATTTGTATGAGACGTTTCCACTTATGGTTTTGGAGTTCCAAAACTCATTATATTTTGTGAAAATACCCTTTATTTTATATCCTGGGTGTCCAGGATCCTTTTCGTTTATTTAATTATTACCGGGTAATCGCCAACGTCCATACCGGATAGTTTATTCGCACATGATCCAATCATGTTTTACCATTAAACGTATGCATTCCTATGTATTATTTGGAAATTGCTATCTCCTAAGGCCTTGATAATTAAATCACACATAATTGCATTTAATTACGTTAATCATATATTAATTAATTAGTACGGAATTACCTTATTTTTGCCGGTTGTTACATGCTAGTAACACACAAAAAAACAACAATTATTTTCAACTTAAAAAAAAATATATTAAACCACCTAACCCCCAAAAAGAAGACATTTCCTGTAAAAAAGTGAAATATTAATGGTCTTTTTTTATGAATTAAAAAAAAGCAAATTAAAAATAAAATCAATTATTATGCTTACTAAAAATGATGACATGAATCTTTTGGAAAACAAAAATAACAATCTAAAAAGACAAATAATAACTTGAAACACCATTAATATATAAAAAACACTTGCAACACCATGACAAAACAGACATTTTCTGTTACGTGTGTAACAGATGTTTTTTACTGCAAAAACAGACAAAACTCTGTACTCTGCAAACATCATACATTTAGACTGCATAAAAAAACATACTTTGACCGCAAAAAAAAAAAAGGATTTGCTATAACTAAACACATAGAAAAAAAAAACAGAGAGCAAATTAGTCATAAAAAACACTTAACTTGCAACACCATGACAAAACAGACATTTTCTGTTACGTGTGTAACAGATGTTTTTTACTGCAAAAACAGACAAAAATTTGTACTCTGCAAACATCATACATTTAGACTGCATAAAAAAACATACTTTGACCGTAAAAAAAAAAGAAAAAAAAAGATTTGCTATAACTAAACACATAGAAAAAAAAACAGAGAGCAAATTAGTCATGAATAGTTAAAAAACCATAAAAAACTAATAATAACTTGAAACACCATGAATATATAAACAAAACCTCTAACTTGAACCACCATGAATAGATGAAAAAAAAAACTAATATTAACGTGAAACCCACAGCCACCACATGAATATTTAAAAAAAAACAAAAAAAACACCATGAATCTATAACTTAAAAAAAAAATAGATCGAAATGTCCTAATCACTAAACAAACTTAAAAAAAATATTAATCACTTATTTCACACTTCAAAACAATATATGCACATAAAAAAGGGGGATTTATCATTCATAACCTGGTTCGTCTTCTTCGTCTTCTCTGGTCGTCTTCTCCGGTCGTCTTCTCCGATCGTCTTCCCCGGTGGTGTTTTCCAGTCGTCGACAGTGATGCTGTGGTGGTGGTGGTTCGAGATGATGATGATGGTGGTGGGTTAATGTTGGTGTATGATCTTTTCAAAAAGAAAAAGTTATACAGAGAGAGAGGTAGATTAAGATGAGAGGAGAAGAAGATGAGGGGGAATTGAAAATTTGAAATGGGAGAGAGAGAAAAGAGTATTATATATGTGGTGGTGGGTGCAAAATTACTATAATAGCCCTTGTTGAATAAAAAAATAATTGATTTAGATGGATGATGTGGAGCAATGTGAGCCACTAAATGGGTTTGTGGGGGTTTCTTCATTTTGGAAGGTTTCTTCCCCATACTTAGCCTATATATATATATATATATATATATATATATATATATATATATATATATATATATAAATTCAAAAGATTATGGAATAGCAAAAAAGAAAGTAAAAGGTTAAATTTGTAGTATACAAAAACTTGAAGAGGGGAGTATATTTAGTAAAAATAATATAAAGGGGGTACGTTTAGCAGCCCCTAAAAATATCAACGAACTTATAAGTCGACTAATGAGTAATGACCATACTTGTAGCAAACAAGCTTCTCTCATAGCAACTATTTTCTTCAAAAATCTTAAGTTAATCTCAACATTATTTGTGGATATTACGCAAGGGTTACGTGACAATTAAATTATGCTGAGATTATCTCAAAGAGGCTACTCTGTTAATTTTATTAGTTAACATTTTTTATTTTCGTAATCACGAAAAATTTAGTTAATAAAGTTTTTCATTCTCTATAATTAATATTTTTTTTATAAATTATAAATTTTAGTTGATTTACATTCTAATTTAACAAAGTCAGTTCAGAAATCAATTTCGTAGCTATTATTATATATCAGCTCAAGAACTAATTAACTTAACTTAAATAAACCTTATATAAAAGAAAATTTGAATTTAAATATATATTTTTTTTTCGACAGCTACCAGTTTAAATAGTTAAATTAACTGAAATTGCACCTTTTAAATTAAAAGATTAAAAAAAGGGGCTTTGTGCTGTTCTTTAATGGGCTACTGAACAAAACGGATCGGCTAATGGGTTGCCGCCTAGGACTCGGTTGACTCAGTGAAGAGGCCCAGCATAAGACAATATATTAGCCAGTGTGCCCAGCCCAGGTGAGCACTTGTTGGGTATTGCCATCACAAGCCAAGCCTAGTGGAGCCAAACTAAGGGGTGTTCAATGAATCAAATAACGAATTTTAGTACTAATCGAATCAATTTTTTCGAATTTTTTTACCATTATTCACATTCGATTTGTATTCGAGTCATATTCACTTTTATAGTCAATGCACTGAACCGAACCATACACACTGTTAGAAATGTCTATGTTCTCCATCGCATCGCACGAACACCCTGCTAGTCATTTAACAAACATGACGTTGAAAAGTCCAAAGGTGAGAGTGTGTTCTTGAAGCAAACGTCAGAACCTCTACAAATCTATTTGATAAGCTTCTAATTTCTTAAATCTCTTCAATAAGTGATTGCAAGCAAAATGTGAATCAAACCGCATTTTCCGCTTATTCTTGGTTTCAAAGGTGCTAAATAGCTTGAAAATAACACATACGATGATAAAACGTTGTTAGAAATCAATAGTTACAATTATGCTTCACTCCCGATTCCCATCCACGAAGAATCAAGTACTGATGGTGTTCTTGAAGGAGATTGACCCAAAAAGTTAATTGACGATAATGAACTAAAATCACCGTCGAATTTTCTTAATCAAAATATTTAAGTCAATTTAGATTTTGAAATTATTGTTTTTGCATAAACAAGCTCAAAAAAAAAAAAAAAAAAAAAAAATCAAATCAGTGTAATTGACAAGGGTTGGTTTCAAAAGATCAATTATACTTGTTAAAATTTAGTTATTTTTTCTTGAACCCTCAAGGAAGCTCCACTTGCATGTTAAAAGTAACACCGGAAGTAATGAAGTATGAATTTGCATATTTCGTATTAACCAAGTTGGTTTGGGTACAAACAATATGTCCTAAGAGCTCTAAAATTAATACTTATGGGCTGTTTGGTAGCCTCTTAATGAGGCTCTAAACCATTCAGTGCTGAATGATTCAGCATTCAGAGCGTTTGTTACAGCTTCTGAATGGAATGATTAAGGCTAAATCATTAAGACTTGGGATGTAGCTGAACCATTTAGCACTGAACTATGCTAAACCTTAATGAGACTCTCCTACCAATGTGTGACAAGAAAATTAACCATTAAGAGGTTCAAATTAATGATTCAGCACTTAACCATTCAGACATCTTAACCATTCAGCACTTAATTAACCAAACAGCCTCCTAATGTTAAGATGTGTACTTTAGTGGAAGCCTAACTATATACATATAGAAGTTGGTTAGGGATAAAATTGGTCAATGTGTGAATTAATTGGATTATATGTCATTTAGGTTGACATTTAGGAAGCAAACAAAGCTTGGAGAAAGATGAACAATGTGAGAACTTTAAAATGCAAAGTTGAGTACATACTATTTAACAAGAGTTTAATTTGAGTTGAATGTTTGCTCAAATGATAGAAATAATGATGAAAATTATATCATGATGTGATCATGTGTAACAATATGCTTGTTCTGACTTGGTTGTGTTTTATACACACTTACTTTTTTTTTGAACGGCCAACAAAAGAATCGCCGGGTACTCTCGTACGCGGCCCTCAATGGCAAAGGGAAGCCCACAGACTCGGAGCCAAACTCACGAGCCTCGCGGCGGCCCAACCCGCACGCACGAGAGCCCCTAGCCCACCCATGTGCCAGTTCCAGGAAAAACCCGATCCGCATACCCGCCCGAAGGCACGACGGTAGCAAACCGGTAAAACCTGGCTGGCTTAGGAGTCGAATCCATGACCACAAGGGTCAAGTGTCTCTCCCTCATCACCTGATACCACTCCACCACAAGGGTGGGTGGTTTTATACACACTAACTGCTAGAATTCTGTAATTTGTAAGGTCTTAAATGGTTTATAATAACGCTATTGTAAAAGTAAGTAGACAAAAACAAATGACAGGTCTTCTTATATAAATGTACATAAACTCGCTAGAGTATATATATCATTCAAATCTTAAAGGTTTTTTTGTGAAGTCTCGGCTCTCGGGTTCTTAAAGGTTGTACGATTTTATTACGCATCTGTATCTTATCTTAGATACTCATATAAGAAAAACAAAATAGAAAAAAAAAAAACTACAACTAGACAGAAAACCCCCTGGAAGAAGATTCAGCTTCCAAATATTTACACATCCTCTCCATCACCTGCCTACCCTTGGCACTGTTCTGCTGAAACTTTTCAACACATTTTTGCTCTATCTTCTCAGCCATCGATGCCAGGGTCGACAGTGGCTTTATGCTTATCATCGTCTCCTGCCTGCAAATTGTCCACTCTTTTGGGTTCTCTGGGTGTGGGTCATACCTACACCACCAGTTTCAACTTTCAACTCATCAAACTTAAAACCAATTGAAAGATAATGTATATCGGTTAGACATGGTAAGGGTCCAGCGTGTTAAAAGTCATTAGATGTGCATTCAAACACTAAAAAGTTCCTAAATCATTTTATTTAAAATAAATTAAACAATAATACAGTATTTGATGCATTAACTATTCACGAAATTCAGCAATGTTGTAGGCCGGCCCAATTAGACGGCACATAAAAATATCTATTTGTTGTTTAATAACTGGTAAAAGAGTAACACATATATTGCATAAAAGAGAAATGGGTCAGAGCCCAGAGGTTGTCTAATGTGTGTAAATGTACTTGCAAGGTCCGATATCATTTTCTTACAAAGGAACTAGATAATTATTCTAAGACCATGCGTAGTGGGGGGCTTTATTTATAAAGCCCCCCTTCCTGATTGGTCCACGTGGCTGCTGAGTCAGTATGGAGAGAGAAACTGAAAAATGGGTGTAGTGGTAGGGGCTTTATTTATAAAGCCCCAATTAATATTTTATTATATCTTTTTAATTAAAAAAATAATAAAATAATAAAAGAGAGAGAGTGTGTTGATGTGGCAAATTCTGATTGGAGGGGGCATATCAATTCAGGCGCTATATATATAAAGCCCTTTGCTGATTTTTGGACATGGAGCCCCCCTGTAATGGTGTACAGGGGCGCTATTTTTTTTTTTTCTCAAAAAAAACGCCCCACTACGGGGGGTCTAATAACAAACTTTTTAATCGTGTAAAATATATTCACTTTTTACCAAAAAAAATAATAAATAGGAGGCCAAACACAAATTGAACCACACATTAAAATTAGGGGTGTAAACAAGCCAAACCTCTCTTGAGCTATTTGAGATTGGATTGCTAAAAGCTCGGAGAGCCAAGCTTAAACAAGCTCTAACCTGAGCTGCACTTATCAAGCTTGAGTTGGCTCGCAAGCCTAAACAAGCATATTATTTAGATAACTTTCATTTAATATATTTATAT
This sequence comes from Ambrosia trifida, assembly GCA_028751855.1. Taxonomy (NCBI): domain Eukaryota; kingdom Viridiplantae; phylum Streptophyta; class Magnoliopsida; order Asterales; family Asteraceae; genus Ambrosia; species Ambrosia trifida. Next base: position 195,720,406 of record CM054122.1, on the reverse strand, counting down.
AACAACTAATGTTATGTATGACATTATGATAATGAAAGTTTTATATGATTTTTTCGCTTTCAAAAAAAATAATAATAAATAAATAATATGTATTTTGTTATATATAAAAACTTAAAACCATAAGTAAAATAAATATATGAATATATAGATACATATATGCGCGTATAATAATTACATTTACATATAAATTAATTAATACATAATAAACAAGCCGAGCCCAAGCCAGATTTTAAAACTATTTACGAGTTGAGCTCAAGCCTATTAGAACTCGGGCTCTGCTCACTTACAAACCTAGTCCCCTATATTTAAAATCACACTTTTTGAATTAACCCAATTTAACGTGTTACCAAACCTAACTGAAGATCTTGCTTTGCCAAATCAAATCATACCTGATCTTTTCCTCCACCTCAATGTATTTTTGTAGACTAATGTTCTTGGTAGCAAGTTGCATAGACCGGGTTTTGGCATCAACAACGGTTGACTCAACGCAATGGCAGATATCTTGGCCGACAATCTTGTGAAGGAACCATGGACCAGGAGCATGGATGGTGATAGCTCGGGTAGTGTGGAGCTTACCTGATTCAAGTTCAAGCTTGTGGTTCAACGTGTCAACTTCTAGGATGTGTGATAAGGTGTGTTTGTTCTCTGGGTCAGCAAACTTGCGCCATGATGCAGACGTGACTCGTTCCCATGGGTGCTTGTAAGTATGCTCTTGTGAGTATGCTTTAACCATTTTGCACTTCTAGAGTTTTAGTGGTGTGTTTTACCTAGATTCAGATATGGAACGTTAAAAAAGTTTGAAAACAAAGAAGTTGTTTCCATTATGAGCCCCGGCTCTAAAAATCGTATCCAGACATAAAAGTATATTAGACGCATAGACCATTACTGAAGAAAATCTAATGACCATAAAAACAAAGACTGCTACAAAAATAATATTAGCGGACTACTGGACTACCAAATTTGTCTTTACATTCATCATTTGGGTCTACCTCTGCTCCTTTTCTCCTCCACAGTTAGGGTTTCCACGGCACTAACTGGCGCCGTTGTTTCTTCATATTCGCAAATTAATCGAGGCTCAAATGTTAGCACATTTTTGTGATTGTGAAAATAAACACGTGACACCTCAGGGTACTTTAGACACCCAATACATTCTTTTAGACGTCTCCAAGAGTCGGAGCCTAGGGATCAAAAGAAAGGAGACGTCTAGGAGTTAAGACTGTAAGGAGTGGGGGCGGGAGGGGCTGGAACACCGCCGCCACAGGGGCGGGAACCATGGCGTGGGGCTGGGGGCGGGGAGGGCTTCACCGGCGTGGGGGGAGTAGGGGGGGGACACGTGGCAGCAGCAGATTGGTCAGTTTTTTTTTTTTTTTTTTAACTTTAACACAATATAATATTATTTCCTTCCCCCCCCCCCCTCTTCCCCCCCCCCCCCCCCCCCCCCCCCCCTTCCACTCCCCACAATTATTTTCCCCCCCACAAGGGTCCCACAAGTGCCACATGGCGCTTCATCCCCCTCTTTCCCGCCCCCCCACTCCTTATAGTCTAAAAAAAAGTGTCTAAGCCTAGGGATATAGATCCACATGACATCATTTGATTGGGTCAGTACCATGTGGCATCTAAGATTAGACGCCGCACATGTTTATTTAGCAATTTGAATTGGACAGTGGTTATTTTTGTGATTTTTTTCTGATTGGCTTGTTGGGCTCTTTGTTTCTATTTTAGTTCAAGGCTTGATGAAAGGACACTATTTGTTAAGAATCACCTATCTGTCTCTACTTGTTTATAGTGTTAGCATTATTGTCAGTTTTCTCGTCTACAACTTACGCTACTTGTTTAATTATGTTATGCTAATAAATAGTTGTTTCTAATGCACATATCATACATTCATACCCATAATTCAAGATCAATAAGTGCACACAATGTTGCCTGATTTTTCAGTAACTGTACCTTGTTTTTAAATTTTAACAATCTGCTATAATATCATTTTGTTTGGTCATCAGGTCATGTGATTTAACGACAACGCCAGTTAGAGCCGTGGAAACCCGGACCGTGGAGGATAAAAAGAGCCAAAATGATGAATGTGAACATAAATTTGTAATCTAATTTAATACAAACAGTCAAAAATAAAACTACCTAAATAAACAATCAGACATTAATAATGGGAATAAAGCCCTAAACTGAAACAGAAACCATAGATAAAGTCTAGCCCTAATTGATCACAAACAGGAAACAGTAAATAATCGACAAATTAGAGAATATTGATATAAATTTAAGCAATAATATAAACACCCGATTCTTAAACCTGATTAGCAAAAGATGTAAAAATAACTATAAATAGATTAAACGTCTATATTGATGTACCTCAGAAATGACGGAGAAAGGAGATCGGCGCAATTTGTTGGATGAATCGAAGTCGGCTCTGACCACAGTGTGAGAGAGGATGGGAATGGAAAAGAAGGGATCAACGAGTGGAAAATTAGTCGTTTTATTATTTTTTTTATTAATGGGCCTCCACTTATGGTGTTCCACGTGTCAGAGACATCTAAATGGTGTTTTCTATTTATGGGCCAAATATTGGGCCTTACATGTGATACATAGTTACATTACATACACTTTCATCTAAAGTTCTAAATGGGCCGATAATACACATGGGCAGAATGGACTGTCAACGTACGTACGTACGTAACAATACAACTAGTGGTGCACAAAACCGGGTTTTTTGAATACCTGGGTTCGGGTATTAAATACCCTATTTTCGAGTACAAAAAACCCTATCTGTGTGTTTTTTTTCTTTTCTTTTTTTTTTTTTGTAGTTTTTTGTGTTTATTTTATTTTTGTTCCTACGCTATTTTGCCATATAAACTTTGTAAATATTAGTAAATAACATAAAAATACATACTTTAATATTAGATTCCTGAAAAACATATGATCAGAATTTGTGGTTTTAACTACCCATGCTGAGATTATCGGTAAAAACGAAGCAGCAACGGTCATACCTTATGAACCCGATTTCAAGTATTCTCAAAACCCGATTTCAGTAACCGGAAGATGAAGGAGAAAAAAAAACATTACCGGTATTTTGTGCACCTCTAAAGACTCTACTGCCAACTATGAAGGTGAGATCCAGTTTTTGCAAAGCCATTTTTTTTGTGAGATCCAGCACCTCTAAATGTTATCGGATTTTTACGAAGCCATTATTGACAAGGGGATGAGGTATGATGGGGAGAGATCTGGCACCCCGAAAAGAACTATGAAGGTATAAAAGTAAGAAGAAGAAAACAATCAAACAATTATTATGTTGTCTTTTGGTTCCGGTTGTTTCCAGAAGAAGAAAACAAACATATTATAATAATCGGGTATTACATAAAACCGGGTACGGGTATTATAATAACCAGTTTCGGGTTTAAACCCGGGTTGAAAAAAAAACTGGGTTTGGATTTTAGGTGAGCTAGGTATACTCGGACCCTACCCGTAGGATGAGGACCTTTTATTTAGGTAAAATATCTTAGATTGGAACATAAAAGTAACTTGAGTGACCTAATTAGAACAAAAATATATATGAGTGACCTAATTAAAAAATATTGAAACTTGGTTACTATTTAACAAAGTTACCCTTTTTATTTTGTAATACATACACATGGAATTCCATGCAATGAGAGAGAAATGTAGTGATTTTTAGTGTAATTATTAAGATGGAGATAGATTATTTAGGGTGGTGATATTTAAACCCCCCAGCTTCTATTTAAACCCCCCAGAAGCGCCTCGCTTAGGCCTAAGCGAGGCGCTTCTGGGGGGTAATTTATTTTGGTAGTTTTTTGGTGTTTTGAGTTGTTTTTTTTTTTAAAATTTAATAATTATAAAAAGTTAAAAAAAAATTAAATGTCAATGACTTAAACTTGACATCATCTTCTTGTAATTACTTTTCAGTTGTTATCCGAGAGATAGCGGTCAACGATGAAGACAACCTGAAAGTGGATACCATGGATCAGAGAGATTCAAGCTAATTAAACTCATATCTCAAGCCGGTGCAAGTTATGTTGTAGCAGTCAAGGTAGATCGTGGAAATCAATTACAGTTATTTGGAATGTTTCTGATCATTATAGTAACGAAATCATTCTCACATGAATATCCTGCGTAAAGGACTAAAGCCACATATCTTGCCATTAATACCAACTGAATTTTACTTGCTTGCATGAAAAGTTCATTGTACGATGTCTTTTTCAGAGGACCTCGACTCTTGAGATGTTGCAGGTGTTTGAAAAGTTTGAACTGAAATTGAACTTTTCATGCAAGCAAGTAAAATTCAGTTGTTTTACTAATTTCATAGTCTTGATACTTTTAACAATCGGATCGGCGCTAAACAATAGAAAGTAATTACAAATATTGCAAGAGGGTCACTATTCATATATAAAGAACATTAATCGGTTTCATCTTTGTTTTATTGAGTTCAACTTTCCATGATCTACCTTTATCATCTCAGAGAGATATCTGTCAAACGATGGAAGGGAACCCGAAACAATAAAAAGTAATTACAAAGAAGATGATCAAAGATGCTACAACATAACTTGCACCGGCTTGAGATATGAGTTTAGTTAGCTTGAATCTCTCTGATCCATGGTATCCGGTTGTTTTCAGGTTGTCTTCATCGTTGACCGCTATCTCTCGGATAACAACTGAAAAGTTGTCTCATTAATTCCAATTCCAATTCCAATTCCACCGGTGCAATCAGAATCTGAAGAGAAGCTATCATCTCAGAGAGATATCTGTCAACGATGATGGCGCAGCAGAGGTTAGCGGTAACTTTAAATTTTGAATGATCGTCGGTTTGCTCTCTATATACCAATCAACAGTAGCGATCATTACAGTTTTAGTTGAAAGTGGATACAATGGATCAGAGAGATTTAAGCTAATTAAACTCATATCTCAAGCCGGTGCAAGTTATGAAATGACACATGCAGAATGTAATGTCATGCACAAATGTGATTTGTATCAATGGCAAAGTGATTTGTAAGGGAAGAAGAAGAGAATGTTATATATGTTTACCTTCCCATGGAAACTCTGAAGACCCTTAACGGAGGTTTGCTAGAGGGTCATTGGTCTTCAGAGTTTCTAACCCCTAATACATTCATCAAAGGATATTCATGTGAGAATGATTTTGTACAAGATTCCTATGCAAGCAAGTCAAATTCAGTTGTTAGACCAACTTGAGATATGAGTTTAATTAGCTTAAATCTCTCTGATCCATGATATGAGAGCATAAGAGAAGAGATAATAACATATGAGCTTCAACATAACTTGCACCGGATGATTGCCAATGAGATTGATAACTGGACAGGTTAGCCAGGTGTTTGTCAAAAAGGTAGAGCACACCACTAGAGCAAAAAGTTGTGTGTATGAATAGTGACCCTCTGGCAAACCTGCCATTAATCGGTTTTATTTAGCGTAAAAAGTTCATTGTACATATACCTCCTTATTTAAAAACAAATCACATCATTGTAGAGGTTACTAGGTTACTCATTACCGTTGGACGTTGAAGGTAAACATGGACAGTGAGAAGTGAGATTGATAACTTCTTTATGGAAGTTGCTAAAATAGTTAAACAAAAGCTGAAATTGAACAGTTATTTGGCAACATACTTGAAATCAATGGGAAGATAAACAATCCTCATCCACAATGTTCTTACCTATGAGTTTAATTAGCTTGAATCTCTCTGATCTATGGTATCCACTTTCAGAATCTAAAGAGAAGCTATCATCTCAGAGAGATATCTGTCAAGTAATTACAAGAAGATGATCAAAGATGCTACAACATAACTTGCACCGGCTTGAGATATGAGTTTAATTAGCTTGAATCTCTCTGATCCATGGTATCCACTGTAACAACCGGCAAAATTAAGGTAATCCCGTACTAATTAATTAAACGCAATTAACGTAATTAAACGTAATTATGTGCTGACTGTTTAATTGAGGCCTTAGAAAGATAGAAGTTCCCAAATAATGCATAGGAATGCATAAGTTTAATAGCAAAGCATGATAGGATCATGCGCAAGCAAATCTATCCGGTATGGACACTGGCGATTACCCGGTAAAACTTAAATAAGCGAAACGAACTCCGGACACCCGGAATATAAAATAAATAATATTTTCACAAAATATAATGAGTTTTGGAAACCCAAAGCCATACGTGAAAGCTTATTGTACAAATCTCCCGGTAACGAATAAAGTGCGCGTACCGCACCCGATACGCGCGTAGCACGTAATTTCACCCGGCAAAGGCCGAAATAAATTATCAGTAATTTAACTGGGCAAAATTTAAGGAATATTAATGGTATTTCAATATTCGGGTGATACACGGTTAAAAACCCAAGAATACCCGGACGGTACCCGAAAGAGATTAACTTAAACATAATATGGGATAATATTTAGCAAAGTGGACCCCACCAAACACCCCATGGGGGCCGGCCTATGGCCCAATCAAAAGATTAATATCTTTTGTTATCTCATTTAAACCCTTCACATTCTTAATCCAATTATTTGAAACACTAATCATGATCATGCATGAACTCTCATTGGCCAAGAAAACTAACTAATCCCTCACTCTCTCTCTAATCTCGGCCAAACACCCTCTAATATTATCCCCAAAGATTTTTTCATATCACACATAATCTCCATTAAATCTTCCATAATCTATACAAGATACACATAATCTTTGCAAGATTTGGGAAGGATATTATAACCCACTTGAAGAACACTTGAAGCAAATCACAAAAAAATTCTTCTTCTTCTTCCCTTGGCCGTAAGTTTTCACCCCCACATTAACATTTCTCTTTCAATTTTTATACTTCCAAATCATCTCTAAATCATCATTCTTCAAAACCCTCTTTGTGTGTTCAAGAGCTTGGAGCTTAACCCACTTGGAAGAACACATTAAACCTCACCCAAATCCAAGATTTTTGTCTTCCCTAGCCTTGAGCTAGTAGTAAGTATTACATTGTTTTTATTCTTGAATATTCATGTTTTGTGCTATTGAAAGCAAGTTGTACATTAATGGGTAATAAAATGGATTTTATTAAGTTAATGTGTTTTGCTAGAATAAAAATGGATGAACAACAATATGGATAAATCTTGGATTTAATATTATTAATATGATATTTGAAGAAAATGTAAAAATATGAACATACTCTTGAGTTAGATGATGATTGGGACATGATTTTTGAAAAAGACTTGAATGTGATCAAAGATGATTTTAATCATCATAAGATGATAAGTTAATGACAAAAATGGATTAAAATGGGTTAAATAACCATAGATGAAAAAGCTCCATATTCAAAGTCCACTCACTTGAATGAGTGAAAAATTGATGTTTTGGTTAAAAGTGTGGAACAAACATGTTAATGACATCTAGGATGGATTATAAGATCATTAAAAGTGAAATGAAGTAAAAACAACTAAGCATCAAGAAAATGGATCTTCAAAGTCCACTAATTTGGGTGAAAAATGCTAACTTTGGAAGTTAGAGTAGAAAAATGCAACATTTGAAAGTTAAGGGACTAATGTTGTAACTTTGAAAGTTAGAGGACTAAAATGAATATTTTAGAAACTATTAGTCCAAAAATGCAATAATGGAAAGTTTGGTGTCAAAAGTATAAGTAATAATTTCCCAAGGTTGATTTGGTAAATACTAGTAACATACTTGGGTATTTTGTATAAAAAGTGTATTTTATTAAAAGTGGAAGTTATAAAAATATGGACTTGTATTAACATAAGGATTTTTATAAAAATAGAGATTTTAATAAAAAAATGTTGAACAAAGGTTGAAACTTGAAAAACTTATACAAAAATGGATACTTTTATATAAATGGGAATATAAAAGTATCGGAAACATTTTTGGGTTACAAGTTGAACAAGTTGGGCTAAAACCTACAAAGTATATTTTTCCAAGGAAATAAACGTTCGGAATCGGAAGTAGGAATAACACTTCCATAAGAACGCGCAATGGAAACAAATATGAAAAACGCTAACTAACGAACTTAGTTACATGAACTAACGTAAACGAACATATGAGAAAAGAAATGCCATTACGACGAGATAAAAATATACATATATATTTTAAGGAAATAAAATATATATAGCAAGGGTGAAACGTGCGTAACACTTTCCTAAGTGTAGAAAGAATATTCGTGGGAAAGGAAAAACACAACGTAACGAATTGAAAACGCTAAACGACACATGAACTTAACAAGTGGTATCCACGCGATGGTATATGTACATATGCTCGTTTTCGACGAAATTCTAGTATATCTATTTGAATGGGAAAATAGATATGCGAGAAGGAAAACGGAGACGAGTAGGTGAAATATACCTATGAACGTGTGAGTGACCGACAAGATCCTAGTACATTTATTTAAATGGGAAAATAAAGGTACGGTGTGGTGAGTCTAGTCGGGCGTTAGAAATATGTTACCAAACGACAAGAACTTAGCATATTTATTTGAATGGGAAAATAAATATGTGGCAAAGTGAGTCGGGTCGGATAATAAGAAATCACATTATATCGAGCGAAACGATCCTAAGTATAATTATTTAAATGGGAAAATAATTATACGTTGGGTAGAGTCGCGTCGAGTATAATATTGTACAAGTCACAAAGAATATTAATAAGAATAATATATGACTTGTAAGGAAAGGGTAATCCATCGCCATTGAACCTAGGATACGAAACTATTAAACGGGAATTAGGATAAAGACGTGGTCAGGAAGTTGGGTGTACAACTTGCCAAGGCACATACACCATAGGTGTAGTGACTTATACGCCTAGAACATTTGTAGGTGCGGGATCACAAACTTTACTATTTTCTTCTTTGAGCCGAGCACAGTTACAGGTGAGTCTCACGGCCCCATTTCTAAACTATTTAACGTTTTTACGGGGGAAAGATATGTTGGGATTTGTATGACGGGTTGGATACTTGAGTTAAGATCGCCACTCGGGGTTGAGACCTCCCCACTATAATCATTAATTCAGGAAAGAGAAACCAAAGGAATATTTGGATAGTACTATTGGTGCCTGACAAGGCCCACCCCTAATCGATAGCGTCGATTATGCATCGGCGTATGCCTGGGGTGCACGTATTCTGAAATCAAGTCGTAGGAATACCGAGTAACGACTTGGGGCGGGGGCATTATTAATTGTCTTGGTTTGGTTATAGGCTCAAGTAAATTGTAGGACTTTGCAACTCCTATAAATGTCATAACAAGGATATTCCCACTTAATAAAGTTTTATTAAATCAAAACCTGTGAACTCACCAATATTTATATATTGACGATTTTCAAACATATCTTTCAGGTAATTGATTGATGAAGGTTAGCATGGCAAGCAGGGTCGGGGGAATCTCCAAGTCGGGCGTTGGAATGTCATGAAAGGGTCTCGCCTCTTTATCCCATGGACTTCGGGATATAGAGAGGAGCCTCCTTATTTATTTCAAAAACAATTTAAGATTATGTACGAATAATTTGACATAATTATCGGCGTTGAATAAATGCCCGTTTGTTTAATAACTATTGTGTTTTGCATTAATCTTGGCTTAATACTCTTGAACCGTCGCGCCACGTGTTTCCGCCTTAGGCGTGGTGTGACAGAAAGTGGTATCAGAGCCAAGGTTATAGCGAATTAGCATTTTTAAAATCTAAACTATAACCGGATTGGTTCAAAAGACAAAGCTTTCGAAATAAATGCGAAACGCAATAAACTAATTTTTCCAACGACCATTTGAGTATGTGGAGATTCCGACCAAGCTAGCCATGAGTAAGAATACGTGTTATTTTAGTATTAGAAGGTTAGGAAGAGTACGTAGATGTGTGCCTTAACTGTCTAACGAATAATACTTAAATATTAGTACGGTTGTTTTGCCAGGATGTCTGACGCAGGGAGCGTAGCACCGAGCTACGACAGTAGCATTCAGATCATCCCAGCACCGCCAGCAGAGCCGATCGAGGTTGTGGTACTCGATCCTGAGGATGACGACATGGAGGTTGACGCCGCCATAGAGGGCGCAGACGGAGACAGCTCCGACGAGACGGACCCGAGCGAGGACCCAGCGTGGGCCCCCGCTGGAGGCGACATGGCCGCCGTAGCCGACCTACCGATGGCCGAGGCACCACAGGCTGACTTGCCTCTAGTGCCATTCCAGGCAGCACCACTGCCAGCACTTCCCCTCCGAGCCGTCAGGGACTTCCCTGTAGGCTGTGCAGGTCCATCGAGGCCTATCCCTACGCAGTCGGAGACCGTTGAGTCTCCATACGACCGACACGCACCTGTCGATCGCGAGCCCTTACCCACCCCACTCATCCCCGTTCCCTCGGGCATGAGGCTCGTGCCCGTTTGCCGAGGACATAACGGGTGGATCTCGGAGGACTCCGATGATGAGTCGACTGCATCGGTAGAGCACATTGTTGTGCCGATCCCACCAGCAGACCAGGAGGAGCACGTCGCTCCGATGATAGGGCATGCCACCACTACCCCAGCCGCCCTACCCGCCATACCCGAGCCCGTACCACAAGATGGGCCAGCCTCTACTGGGCACATCCTTGAGGGCAGCTCAGCCCGTAGCTCTGAGCTGCACCGAGCAGGTTTGGCAGCTCACGCCACTGCTAGCCCTCCCACCCCTACCACTGTGATATCCGCTCCAGAGTGGGTCGCTGTCACCCAGCCCCTCATGGTCCCACTCGCCGAGCTTATAGTCCCCTCACCAGTATCCATGACACTACCCATCACCACCTTTCCCACACTACCACCCCTACCAGAGATGCTCCCTACCCCACCACCTGCACCATTCACTATGGATGCAGGAGCCCCTTTTCTGATACCCCCATTTGCACCGTATACTCTAGGTGCGGGAGACCCGTACCAGGTACCACCCTATTACTTCACCGGATTACCGGGCTTTGCCCCACCCTTCACACCCCTACCCATACCCGATATCGTCGGCCCGTCCCAGCCGACGTATACTGACATCCCCGGGCCGTCGCAGCCCCACGGGATGGCCCCACTGTCAGGACCAGCATGGTCCACGGTGGTCTCATTGGAGAGAGATTTCCAGACTCTCACCGACACGGTGCAGTGCACCGTGAGTCAGATGGAGCAGCAGGCCCAGCTCATGTGGGCCAGGATCATCGATGCCAGGGATGCGCTGGCACATTATGCTGAGGAGTTGCTGAGCATGGACGGTCATTGTGGGATTACGGGCGACGCACACTTTGCGCATCGCCAATTCTTGTATGATCGCATTATGGCGATTAGTATGACCATTAGCATGTGCGCACCCCAGTATCAGTACCCGCCGCCGCCACCACAGTAGCGATACATCAGAGACACTTGGGGGATCACTTACGGACATAGTAGTAGTAGTAGTAGTATGATAGCACAGTATGGGTTATAGCACCCATCTGCATTTTTGCCTAGCCGAGCGGGATTGTGCCGGTATATGACATTATATTTCTAGTGTATTTCAAAAGAGCAATGTATGAGGAATGTATCCTCGGTTTTTGTTATTATGAACAAATCATTGTACTCATGGTATTGAAATTAATGAAAATTTTGTTATGGTAAAATGTGTGTTATGATTGTCTACGATTATTATTATCTGTTCTGTTTATATTGTGATTGTGTAATGTTGTTATGGTGATTATTGTGTTCGTGTGTTGTGTTGTTATTTATACTTTATGTATGACGATATTGTATGAATGATCGCCAAATTAACCTTTGATAATGATTATTGAAGAAAAATGGCACCAGCCACCCGAAGCAACAGTGGAAATGAAAGACTACCCATGACACCCGAGGAGCTTGAAACCCTAGTTTCGGGACGCATCGCCCAAGCTCTCGCGGAACACAATGCCACGCGCACCGAAAGGTCGCGAGATCGAACAGGGAGCGACCGACGCGAAACTTCCCCTACCGGTAATAAGACTTCATATATATGCAACAGGAGTTTTCGTAAAACTCCTACCTCATAATAACATGTTACTTTATTATTGCAGAAACGGCCTCGCGAGAGCGTGGCTGCACGTTCAAAGCTTTCCTGGACTGCAAACCGCTCAACTTCAGCGGCACTGAAGGTTCTGTCGGACTAGTCAAATGGTTCGAGAAAACCGAAGCGGTGGTTCGTATCAGCAGCTGTACCCCGCGACAGGCTGTCATGTACGCCACTAACCTGTTTCTGGACCAAGCTCTAACCTGGTGGAACAACCAAGTGCAAACACTGGGAGACGATGCTGCTTACTCCTTGTCATGGTTGGAGTTGAAGGAACTAATGATCGCCGAGTACTGCCCGGCAAGTGAAGTGCAGAAGCTAGAGACTGAGTTCTGGAACCTCACCATGGTTGGTTCGGACGTAGCTGGGTACACGTCCAGGTTTCATGATCTCTCCCGGTTAGTGCCTCGCTTGGTCACCCCGGAAAGCAAGAAGGTGGAAAGATACCTATTCGGACTGGCACCACAGATACGCGGCATGGTCACTGCTTCCAAACCTACAACCATGCGCGAAGCTATCGACCTCGCCTTAAGCCTCACTGAAGACGCCATCCGAATGGGCACTCTAATCCGGAAAGTATCGGGATTGAAGCTTACTGAGTCCAGCAGTGTTGAGGGTAAGAATCTGGGTACAAGTTCAGCCGTTGGGTCAAGCAAACAGGGAAATAAGCCAAGGTTTGGGAAGCGTAAGCGCGATGAAAGGAAAAAGGATGGATCATCAGGAGGTTCAGGAAAGAAAGGGAAAGGGTATGTGGCCACTGGACGTGGAAACAATGGAAAGCAAGGTTACCAGGGCAAGAACGAAGTGAGCTGCGGTAAGTGCCGTCGTTCTGGGCACAAGACAGAAGACTGCAGGTCAGGAGCGCCAAAGAACGGAGGAGCGAGGCCCTGTTTCTCATGTGGATCGCTCGATCATTGGAAGAGGGATTGCCCCAAACTCAACAACCAAGCCCGTGGGCGGGCATTCGTGATTGGTGCCGGTGATGCACGACAAGACCCTAATGTGGTCACTGGTACGTTCCCTCTAAATGGTCATTATGCTTCAGTATTGTTTGATACTGGCGCCGATTTTAGCTTCGTATCTGTCGAATTTAAAAGATTACTTGGACTAAAAACTAGTAAGCTAGACGCATCATACTCTATAGAACTGGCTAACGGTAAGACTATAGAAACTCGGGAAGTAGCGAAGGATTGTAAGTTGGATCTCTGTGGTCACGAGTTTGGCATTGATCTGTTGCCAGTCGTGCTGGGTAGCTTTGACATAGTCGTGGGCATGGATTGGCTATCCGCACACCGCGCCGTCGTCGTTTGCAACGACAAAGTGATTCAAGTTCCCCTCGCAAGCGGTGAAACCCTATCGATCCAAGGGGAAAGGCGTGGAACGCCGTTGAGAATTATTACCAGCATGAAAGCTAGGAAGTGTCTAAGGAAAGGTCTCGTCGCATTCTTGGCGCACGTAGTAGATAAGAAGGCCGACGAGCGAAAATTAGAAGACATTCCAATCGCCAGAGACTTTCCAGATGTGTTCCCAGAAGATTTGCCGGGACTGCCACCACCCCGACAAGTCGAGTTCCGCATCGACCTTGTTCCAGGAGCTGCACCCGTAGCGCGATCGCCATATCGCCTAGCTCCCTCTGAGATGCAGGAACTGTCTGGCCAACTGCAGGAGTTGTTGGACAAAGGTTTCATAAGACCAAGCTTCTCACCCTGGGGAGCTCCCGTCTTATTTGTAAAGAAGAAGGATGGCACTTTTCGAATGTGCATTGACTATCGAGAACTGAACAAGCTAACCATTAAAAATCGCTATCCTCTTCCCAGGATCGACGATTTGTTTGATCAACTTCAAGGATCCAGTTTCTACTCCAAGATTGATCTAAGGTCTGGCTATCATCAGTTGCGTATCCAAGAAGAAGACGTGCCAAAAACAGCATTCAGGACTCGTTATGGGCACTATGAGTTCCTGGTTATGCCATTCGGTCTAACCAACGCACCAGCTGTTTTCATGGATTTGATGAATCGCATGTGTAAGCCATACCTGGACAAATTTGTCATTGTCTTCATTGATGATATCTTGATCTACTCACGCACTAAGGAAGAACACGAGGATCATCTTCGGTTAATCCTCGAGGTACTACGCAAAGAGAAGCTCTATGCTAAGTTCTCGAAATGTGACTTTTGGATCCGAGAGGTTCACTTCTTAGGCCACTTAGTGAATGAAAAGGGTATACATGTCGATCCCGCTAAGATCGAAGCAATCAAGAATTGGGACGCCCCTAGAACTCCTACTGAAGTACGACAATTTCTTGGCCTTGCGGGTTACTACAGAAGGTTCATCGAGAACTTTTCTAAGATAGCACAGTCCTTGACCATGCTAACCCAAAAGGATAAGAAGTTCGAATGGACGGAAAAGCAAGAAGCAGCATTTCAATTGCTAAAGGATAAGTTATGTGGCGCCCCGATACTATCACTCCCCGATGGTACGGAAGACTTCGTGGTTTACTGTGACGCCTCTCATCAGGGATTGGGTTGTGTATTGATGCAACGAGAGAAGGTCATAGCATATGCTTCCAGACAACTAAAGCTTCACGAGAAGAATTACACCACACATGATCTGGAATTGGGAGCCGTGGTATTCGCGCTCAAGATATGGAGACATTATTTATACGGAACCAAGTGTACAATCTTCACCGATCATAAAAGTTTGCAGCACATCTTTGACCAAAAGGAATTGAACATGCGACAACGGCGATGGGTCGAGTTATTGAACGATTACGATTGTGAGATAAAAGTACCATCCCGGGAAGGCGAACGTTGTAGCCGACGCCTTGAGTCGCAAGGAACGGGTTAAGCCATTGCGTGTCCGAGCCCTGGGTCTAACCATCCACACGAACCTGACTGACCGGATTCGTGAAGCTCAAACTAACGCTCTTAAACCCGAGAATGTCAAAGGTGAAAGATTGCGGAAGATGGTTGATTCACTAGAGTCAAAAGCGGATCAAGCCCTGTATTTCATGAATAGAATTTGGGTACCAGTGTACGGTGGATTGCGTGAACTGGTATTAGCCGAAGCCCACAGTTCGCGATATTCGGTTCACCCTGGAGCAGACAAGATGTTCCATGATTTGAAGGAATTTTACTGGTGGCCGAATTTCAAGAGAGATATAGCGGCGTACGTTGCGCGATGTTTGACTTGCGCTAAGATCAAGGCCGAGCATCAGAGACCATCCGGTTTGCTCCAGCAACCGGAAATACCAGAATGGAAATGGGAACGGATTACTATGGATTTCATTACCAAGTTACTCAAGACAACAAGCGGCCATGACATGATCTGGGTGATCGTTGATCGATTGACAAAATCTGCACACTTCCTCCCGATTCGCGAAACGGATAAGTTGGAGAAACTGACCCGTTTGTACATTAAGGAAGTTGTGTCGAAGCACGGTGTACCTATTTCCATCATCTCCGATCGAGATAGTCGTTTCACCTCAAGATTTTGGGAAAGTTTAAATGAAGCCCTCGGTACTCGCCTTGATATGAGTACCGCATATCATCCACAAACCGATGGTCAGAGTGAACGGACCATCCAGACTTTGGAAGATATGTTACGGGCATGCGCAATCGATTTCAGCGGAAATTGGGATACACACTTGCCACTGGTGGAGTTTTCGTATAACAACAGTTACCACACGAGCATTCAAGCTGCACCTTTTGAAGCACTATATGGACGCAAGTGTAGATCGCCTCTATGTTGGGCTGAAGTTGGTGAAAAGCAACTTACCGGGCCCGAAATTGTTCAAGAGACAACGGATAAAGTCTTTCTGATAAGAGAACGTCTCAAAGCGGCACGTGACCGGCAGAAAAGCTACGCTGATATGAGGCGAAAGCCTTTGGAATTTCAAGTCGGAGACAGGGTCCTACTAAAGGTGTCACCTTGGAAAGGTGTCGCGCGCTTTGGGAAGCGTGGAAAACTGAACCCACGATATGTTGGACCGTTCGAAATCCTGTCCAGAGTAGGCCCCGTAGCATACAAGCTCAAGTTGCCACAAGAACTTAACAGTGTACATGACACGTTCCACGTGTCGAACTTGAAGAAGTGCTTATCCGACGAAACCCTCATCATCCCCGCAGACGAAATCCACATTGACGACAAGTTACACTTCGTCGAAGAACCAATCGAAGTAACCGATTGGAAGGTCCAAAAGTTAAGACGCAGTAAGATCAGATTGGTCAAAGTGCGTTGGAATGCCAAGCGTGGACCGGAGTTCACGTGGGAAAGGCTGGACCGAATGAAGCAAAAGTATCCCGCCCTATTCGAGAAGACCCCTATACCGGAGAGCTCGAAGTGAATTCCGGGACGGAATTCTCTTAACGGGGGGAGAATGTAACAACCGGCAAAATTAAGGTAATCCCGTACTAATTAATTAAACGCAATTAACGTAATTAAACGTAATTATGTGCTGACTGTTTAATTGAGGCCTTAGAAAGATAGAAGTTCCCAAATAATGCATAGGAATGCATAAGTTTAATAGCAAAGCATGATAGGATCATGCGCAAGCAAATCTATCCGGTATGGACACTGGCGATTACCCGGTAAAACTTAAATAAGCGAAACGAACTCCGGACACCCGGAATATAAAATAAATAATATTTTCACAAAATATAATGAGTTTTGGAAACCCAAAGCCATACGTGAAAGCTTATTGTACAAATCTCCCGGTAACGAATAAAGTGCGCGTACCGCACCCGATACGCGCGTAGCACGTAATTTCACCCGGCAAAGGCCGAAATAAATTATCAGTAATTTAACTGGGCAAAATTTAAGGAATATTAATGGTATTTCAATATTCGGGTGATACACGGTTAAAAACCCAAGAATACCCGGACGGTACCCGAAAGAGATTAACTTAAACATAATATGGGATAATATTTAGCAAAGTGGACCCCACCAAACACCCCATGGGGGCCGGCCTATGGCCCAATCAAAAGATTAATATCTTTTGTTATCTCATTTAAACCCTTCACATTCTTAATCCAATTATTTGAAACACTAATCATGATCATGCATGAACTCTCATTGGCCAAGAAAACTAACTAATCCCTCACTCTCTCTCTAATCTCGGCCAAACACCCTCTAATATTATCCCCAAAGATTTTTTCATATCACACATAATCTCCATTAAATCTTCCATAATCTATACAAGATACACATAATCTTTGCAAGATTTGGGAAGGATATTATAACCCACTTGAAGAACACTTGAAGCAAATCACAAAAAAATTCTTCTTCTTCTTCCCTTGGCCGTAAGTTTTCACCCCCACATTAACATTTCTCTTTCAATTTTTATACTTCCAAATCATCTCTAAATCATCATTCTTCAAAACCCTCTTTGTGTGTTCAAGAGCTTGGAGCTTAACCCACTTGGAAGAACACATTAAACCTCACCCAAATCCAAGATTTTTGTCTTCCCTAGCCTTGAGCTAGTAGTAAGTATTACATTGTTTTTATTCTTGAATATTCATGTTTTGTGCTATTGAAAGCAAGTTGTACATTAATGGGTAATAAAATGGATTTTATTAAGTTAATGTGTTTTGCTAGAATAAAAATGGATGAACAACAATATGGATAAATCTTGGATTTAATATTATTAATATGATATTTGAAGAAAATGTAAAAATATGAACATACTCTTGAGTTAGATGATGATTGGGACATGATTTTTGAAAAAGACTTGAATGTGATCAAAGATGATTTTAATCATCATAAGATGATAAGTTAATGACAAAAATGGATTAAAATGGGTTAAATAACCATAGATGAAAAAGCTCCATATTCAAAGTCCACTCACTTGAATGAGTGAAAAATTGATGTTTTGGTTAAAAGTGTGGAACAAACATGTTAATGACATCTAGGATGGATTATAAGATCATTAAAAGTGAAATGAAGTAAAAACAACTAAGCATCAAGAAAATGGATCTTCAAAGTCCACTAATTTGGGTGAAAAATGCTAACTTTGGAAGTTAGAGTAGAAAAATGCAACATTTGAAAGTTAAGGGACTAATGTTGTAACTTTGAAAGTTAGAGGACTAAAATGAATATTTTAGAAACTATTAGTCCAAAAATGCAATAATGGAAAGTTTGGTGTCAAAAGTATAAGTAATAATTTCCCAAGGTTGATTTGGTAAATACTAGTAACATACTTGGGTATTTTGTATAAAAAGTGTATTTTATTAAAAGTGGAAGTTATAAAAATATGGACTTGTATTAACATAAGGATTTTTATAAAAATAGAGATTTTAATAAAAAAATGTTGAACAAAGGTTGAAACTTGAAAAACTTATACAAAAATGGATACTTTTATATAAATGGGAATATAAAAGTATCGGAAACATTTTTGGGTTACAAGTTGAACAAGTTGGGCTAAAACCTACAAAGTATATTTTTCCAAGGAAATAAACGTTCGGAATCGGAAGTAGGAATAACACTTCCATAAGAACGCGCAATGGAAACAAATATGAAAAACGCTAACTAACGAACTTAGTTACATGAACTAACGTAAACGAACATATGAGAAAAGAAATGCCATTACGACGAGATAAAAATATACATATATATTTTAAGGAAATAAAATATATATAGCAAGGGTGAAACGTGCGTAACACTTTCCTAAGTGTAGAAAGAATATTCGTGGGAAAGGAAAAACACAACGTAACGAATTGAAAACGCTAAACGACACATGAACTTAACAAGTGGTATCCACGCGATGGTATATGTACATATGCTCGTTTTCGACGAAATTCTAGTATATCTATTTGAATGGGAAAATAGATATGCGAGAAGGAAAACGGAGACGAGTAGGTGAAATATACCTATGAACGTGTGAGTGACCGACAAGATCCTAGTACATTTATTTAAATGGGAAAATAAAGGTACGGTGTGGTGAGTCTAGTCGGGCGTTAGAAATATGTTACCAAACGACAAGAACTTAGCATATTTATTTGAATGGGAAAATAAATATGTGGCAAAGTGAGTCGGGTCGGATAATAAGAAATCACATTATATCGAGCGAAACGATCCTAAGTATAATTATTTAAATGGGAAAATAATTATACGTTGGGTAGAGTCGCGTCGAGTATAATATTGTACAAGTCACAAAGAATATTAATAAGAATAATATATGACTTGTAAGGAAAGGGTAATCCATCGCCATTGAACCTAGGATACGAAACTATTAAACGGGAATTAGGATAAAGACGTGGTCAGGAAGTTGGGTGTACAACTTGCCAAGGCACATACACCATAGGTGTAGTGACTTATACGCCTAGAACATTTGTAGGTGCGGGATCACAAACTTTACTATTTTCTTCTTTGAGCCGAGCACAGTTACAGGTGAGTCTCACGGCCCCATTTCTAAACTATTTAACGTTTTTACGGGGGAAAGATATGTTGGGATTTGTATGACGGGTTGGATACTTGAGTTAAGATCGCCACTCGGGGTTGAGACCTCCCCACTATAATCATTAATTCAGGAAAGAGAAACCAAAGGAATATTTGGATAGTACTATTGGTGCCTGACAAGGCCCACCCCTAATCGATAGCGTCGATTATGCATCGGCGTATGCCTGGGGTGCACGTATTCTGAAATCAAGTCGTAGGAATACCGAGTAACGACTTGGGGCGGGGGCATTATTAATTGTCTTGGTTTGGTTATAGGCTCAAGTAAATTGTAGGACTTTGCAACTCCTATAAATGTCATAACAAGGATATTCCCACTTAATAAAGTTTTATTAAATCAAAACCTGTGAACTCACCAATATTTATATATTGACGATTTTCAAACATATCTTTCAGGTAATTGATTGATGAAGGTTAGCATGGCAAGCAGGGTCGGGGGAATCTCCAAGTCGGGCGTTGGAATGTCATGAAAGGGTCTCGCCTCTTTATCCCATGGACTTCGGGATATAGGGAGGAGCCTCCTAATTTATTTCAAAAACAATTTAAGATTATGTACGAATAATTTGACATAATTATCGGCGTTGAATAAATGCCCGTTTGTTTAATAACTATTGTGTTTTGCATTAATCTTGGCTTAATACTCTTGAACCGTCGCGCCACGTGTTTCCGCCTTAGGCGTGGTGTGACATCCACTTTCAGGCTGTCTTCATCGTTGACCGCTATCTCTAGGATAACAACTGAAAAGTTGTTTCATTAATCTATAAATAAATCCTTACAAAATATTTTTAACTTAAATCTTTGAGCATACCACACTTAGAGGGTCACTATTCATACATAAAGAGTATAATCGTGATGTGATGGATTTTTATATCTGCAACTTAGTTCCTTTTTACCTGGTTGCAAAGGAACTTCAGGTCAGCCAGACCTTTGTCAAAAGCAAGTGTGAAGATCAAGATCAAGAAGAACAGTACGGCAACGATGAAGGTGTGTTGTATGTATAAAATTGTGAATAATTGTAGTGTGTTCGGTGCAGTCGACGAACATCATTCAAAATTTCAACTTCCCGTTCAGGTGCTTAAGTCCACCTTGAAGACTGGATACCATGGATCAAAGAGATTCAAGCTAATCAAACTCATATCTCAAGTTGGTCTAACAACTGAATTTGACTTGCTTGCATAGGAATCTTGAACGAAATTATACAGTTATTTGGAATGTTCCTGATCATTACAGTGAGATTGATAACTTCTCTATGGAAGCAACAAATTCAAAACAGAGGTAGGTTTGCCAGAGGGTCACTATTCATACATAAAAAGATCAAGAAGAACAGTACGGTCAACGATGAAGGTGTGTTGTATGTATAAAATTGTGAATAATTGTGAGAGTCGATATGAGAGCAATAATCCATCGAGAACTAGAGAAACAGAGAATAAGAGAAGAGATAATAACATATGAGCTACAACGACGTCGTATTTTGGAAGCTGAAGTTCGGAGAGAACTAAATATTCGGTTGTTGATTTTCTTCTCTATACAGAGTGACGATAGGTGTTTTCGATTTCCAAATGAATCAACGACTTAAACTTGACATCATCAACCACGTATAGTCAAATATTTATTCTCCATATCCATACCTTGTTTCAAGTATCTTGTAAAATTCATTTCGTCTTCAAGACTCCTATGAGTCACAAAGGGGGAAGTATATTACACGTAACGTTTAGCTTTGAGCGTATTAACTTCCCTCTCTCTCTTTCTCTCTCACAAAGGGGGAAGTATAATATATATGACTTTTGAGCATACGAAATTGTGCAAGAGTTTGACATTATTGTGTTCAAACATCAAGGAGACATGGTGTTTGACTTTTTTGTGTTTGACCCATCCGGATGTGAAAGACAATATCCATATTTACCTGATTATAAGAGAGGTCGAAGATATTGCTCAATAAACATTATTATTATTATTATTATTTTATTATATTTGTAATTTAGTTCCTTTGTTTTATTATTATAATAATTTATTATTATCAAGAATCGGAAATTAGTAAAACGATTTATGAAAGTATCAAGAATCGGAAATTAGTAAAACGATTTAATAAATCATTGCTCAGACGTTAGGGTTTGATAAACACAAAACTTATTATTTATAAAGCAACAAAAACACAAATCGTACCGTGAAATAAAGAGAGGCCCATTAGGAGTGCCGTGGAGGAAGATCGTCGGTTTGCTGTAGTCGATGATGACACAGAGGTTAGCGGTAACTTTAAATTTTGAATGATCGTCGGTTTGTACAATGATGTGGTGTCTTCAATGATTCTAAAAAACTTGAAAGTAATTACACCGGCTTGAGATATGAGTTTGATTATTATCGTATTTGCAACTTAGTTCCTTTCTCTCGAAAAACAATCTCGAATAAGTAATTATCATTTCTTGACATGCTTGGTAACACCTTGATCTGTAATATCTGAAAATTATCATTTCTCGAAAAGTAATTAAAAACACTTAAAAATGAATTAAAAACAATTGTTGCGAGTTAGGTTTAGTCGGAGGACCACGTACAATGATTCATCAAAGTTGTACAAAGCTGGATGTTTTTACTGGAAAATCAAAACGAGCAATTAACGAAGCGAAACGGAGAGTTATAATTTTCTTGGCTAGGAAACAACTTAAAAGAACCAAAAATGAATTAAAATTATTTTTTGGTGATTAACAGATAATTTTAAAGAATTAAAAGAAAATCAATTTTTTTTTTAAAAAAGGCCAAAGCACCTCGCTTTGGTCAAAGCGAGGCGCTTTAGTGCCTCGCTTTGGTCAAAGCGAGGTGCTTTAGTGCCTCGCTTTGACCAAAACGAGGTGCTTTAGTGGTTTGATTAGACCACAGGCGCCTCGCTTTGACCAAAGCGAGGTGCTTTGGCCTTTTTTTAAAAAAAAAATTGAATTTCTTTTAATTCTTTAAAATTATCTGTTAATCACCAAAAAAATAATTTTAATTCATTTTTGGTTCTTTTAAGTTGTTTCCAAGCCAAGAAAATCATATCTCTCCGTTTCGCTTCGTTAATTGCTCGTTTTGGTTTTCCAGTAAAAACATCCAGCTTTGTACAACTTTGATGAATCATTGTACGTGGTCCTCCGACTAAACCTAACTCGCAACAATTGTTTTTAATTCATTTTTAAGTGTTTTTAATTACTTTTCGAGAAATGATAATTTTCAGATATTACAGATCAAGGTGTTACCAAGCATGTCAAGAAATGATAATTTTCAAATATTGCAGATCAAGGTGTTACCAAACATGTCAAGAAATGATAATTTTCAAATATTTGCAGATCAAGGAAAGAATGAAAATACGTGATGCACATAACCCTCCATGCAAATCATCCCAATTCTGTCAAAAGAAGATGTATTCACCATTTCAAACGATTTGCCTCCTTGAATGTCTATGGAAACAACAATGGATTTGTCAAAAGCAAGATGTATTCACCCGTTCAGGTGCTTAAGTCCACCTTGAGATATGAGTTTAATTAGCTTGAATCTCTCTGATCCATGGTATCCGGTTGTTTTCAGGTTGTCTTCATCGTTGACCGCTATCTCTCGGATAACAACTGAAAAGTTGTCAACGATGATGGCGCAGAGGTTAGCGGTAACTTTAAATTTTGAATGATCGTCGGTTTGCTCTCTATATACCAAATCAACAGTAGCGATCATTACAGTTATTTTGGAATGTTTCTGATCATTGTCAGAGGGTCACTATTCATACATAAAGAGATAAAGGGTGTACACGAGTATAATCAAACAAGGGTTGCCCGGAGTTTGATTAGCTTGAATCTCTCTGATCCATGGTATCCACTAACCGTAGCGATCATTACAGTTATTTGGACTGTTGCTAAATTAGTTAAACAAAAGCTTAAATTATACAGTTATTTGGAATATTCTTGATCATTACAGTGAGATATGAGTTTAATTAACTTAAATCTCTCTGATCCATGATATGAGAGCAATAATCCATCGAGAACTTGAGAAAGAGAGAATAAGAGAAGAGATAATAACATATGAGCTACAACATAACTTGCACCGGCTTGAGATATGAGTTTAATTAGCTTGAATCTCTCTGATCCATGGTATCCGATTGTTTTCAGGTTGTCTTCATCGTTGACCGCTATCTCTCGGATAACAACTGAAAAGTTGTCTCATTAATTCCAAAACCTAAAGAGAAGATATCATCATAGTTAAACAAAAGCTGAAATTGAACAGTTATTTAGAATGTTTCTGATCATTACAGTTATGCCTTTTTTGGTGAAATGAACTTGAAGAAATGATTTGGTGGATATACCATGAGTTAAACAAAAGCTGAAATTGGACGGTTATTTGGAATGTTCCTGATCATTACTTTTCATGCAAGCAAGTAAAATTCAGATCATTACTTTTCATGCAAGCAAGTAAAATTCAGTTGTTGGACAGTGAGATTGATAACTGGACAGGTTAGCCAGACGTTTGTCAAAAGAACATTTTTTATAATAATTATATTAAAAAAAACAAAAAACTAACTCAAAAGATCAAAAAAAAAAAAAAATTTTGATCCGAAGAGCCTCGCTTAGGCCTAAGCGAGGCGCTTCGAATTCAAAATCAGCTTTTTTCTGCCCCTCGTACTGACCTGCTCTGATTGAATTCAAAGCGCCTCGCTTAGGCCTAAGCGAGGCGCTTTGAGGGGGGGTGGAAATAGAAGGTGGGGGGTGGGAATAGACGGAGTCATTATTTAATGTGAATGCTCTAAGGGTGTGTGTAGTGGGCAAGTTATGATGGCATTTTAGGCCTCCATAGCGCCGGGAACACCGCCCCCTCCGGCGCTATGGAGCGTTTTAGGGGTGAATCTTTGTGCTCATAACGAGCGTTGTGGGTTGAGTTTGGATGATTTGATGTTGATGACCGTTTGACAACGGTCAAAAACATTAATTTTTTTTAAATAAAATCTCTCTATATATATACATATACAACACAAACAACTCACACATACACACACTCTTATATACACTTTTCCAAACAAACAAAACCAAATACAAACCAAAAACCAAACCTATGGCAGCGTGGACGAATCAAGAGCAACTCGAGTTGATGCGGGCGTGGATGAACGTTAAGGAGATCCCGTCAGCCAATAGGGAGTCTTTTTGGCCCAATGTGTTGGTCGAGTTCAACCAAATCACCGGAACGAACCACCGTACCGTTGATCAGATCACCAGTAAGTGGGGGGGGGGGGGGAGTTTGAAATTCAAACTTTGAAATTTAAACGTTTGGGGGGGAAAGTTTGAAATTCAAACGGTTTGGAACAGTAACCGTTTGAAATTCAAACGGTTTGGAACAGTAACCGTTTGAAATTCAAATTTTTTTTTATTAAATATTATCTTTTTAATATTAAATATTTTTTTTATTAAATATTATCTTTTAATATTAAATATTTTTTTTATTATTATTTTTATATTTAATGAAATATTATTAACTATTTAATATTCTTAATTAAATAAAAAACAATAATTAATCAATCATTACCAATCATTTATAACCCCCTTATAACCCCCCTTCCCACTACACCCTCTTTTTCCATAACCCCCACATAACCCCATTTTTATTACTTTTTAATATTTTAATACCATAACCCCCACATAACCCCCACCACTACACACACTCTAAGAGTATCAAATTATGAGAATAATAAGAAAAGTACTTTTAAATATTAAAGTCCGTATTCTAAAATATTGTACCATAAAATACATGACAATAAACAGGGACTTCACATGCGATCACATACACGAGTACGATCTCGAAAAGGTAAGAAAGGTGACATACGAAGCCATGACTTGCTTCGTTGATTATATTTACGAATTACGTATACAATGACGTATTTGAATATACCAACAAAATAAAATATTTATAAGTTTCTTTAATTATCGCCTCTTTTAAATATGTCTTGTTAACATCGAACCCATACAATATAAAGTTAAAGAGACCGTTTCCTATTTGTTAACATCGATGCCATTTGATGCCTTGTAAGTTGTAATGATGGACTTCATTTTTCAACAACCAAGAATTAATTAACTTTATTAAAATAAAATAATAAATTGAAATGTATAATAATAAATAAATAAATAAATAAAATGATATAAAATATAAAACTTAGGCTTAAAAATTTTGATATATGTTGCTTCATCAATAATTTACGGCATCTGACAAGTGACAACCACATTTGCAAAATACTTTCGAGAAAAGGTTGGTCCATCCATCCACTATGCGATAATATTATCCTTATTCTGACATTTTTCTTTCATTATTAATTTCCTATTTTGCCAGCCTGAAATTGAGAGCGAAATGTTGAATTATTGTAAAATAAATAAATTATAAAATTTAATAAAATAAATAAATCAGCACCCAAATCATCAAAATAAAAAAGTTCCACTACATAGACAGTTAATCAAATTGACAACAAGTACCCCTCAACTTTCATCAAATTCCACAACACCCCCCTCCACCTGAATCCATCAATCCTTCTTCATACATGTTTTCCTGATTTTTCTTACGCTTGGCGCCAAATTTATACAACCAGTGATGCTAAAACATGATGAATCGACTAATTAATCGTGCTTTTTTAGACCTTGAGGATCTTCGCAGCTCGAACGACCGGATTTTCAC
Organism: Ambrosia trifida; assembly: GCA_028751855.1. Lineage (NCBI taxonomy): Eukaryota > Viridiplantae > Streptophyta > Magnoliopsida > Asterales > Asteraceae > Ambrosia > Ambrosia trifida. Next base: position 195,694,259 of record CM054122.1, on the reverse strand, counting down.
GAGCTATGGCTTCACGTCCAGCTGCTTTGTAGTCGTAGGTACAGTCGTGTCGATCGGAGTAACGATGCTCGGAGCAGAACATCTCGCCACAACGACACGTGAATCCGATTAATCCGACCTTCTTCTTGCAGCCTGAGCACCGATTCACCACGCGCCTCTTGAAACCGTCGCCGGAGCTGTTTTCCGACGGTTCCGTCGCCTCTGCTCGTCGTTTACGTGACAGATCTGGACTTTCCGGCGAAGAAGCGGAGGTAGGACGGAAGTCAACGATAACGTTGCTGACGTCAGCGTGTTTTGGATCTGATCTTCGGTCGTCTGTGGCGGAGATGGTGGAGATTGGTTGTGAGCATAAGGATAGGGTTTCAGGAACCTTGAGCTCGGTTTCTTCTTTCTCTCTCTTTTGAGCCATGGCTGTTTTAGGAGAGAGAGAGGGGAGAGGAGTTTTTTTAGAGAGAGAAGGAGATGGGGAAGAATATGGGGTGAGTTTAAAGGTGGAAGAAAGTGTTTATTATTATTATTATTATTATGCTGATATGACGGTAATGCCCTTGTGTGAAATTGTATCAGTTCTGACTTCAGACAAACAGGAAACGGGCTGAAAAGAAAAATGCCTTTCCAGGAAATTATTCTCGCTCCAACCTTTAAAGGATAAAGTAATCATCAAATTAGTCATCTTTTTGTTATATTTCAATTCTTGTTTTATACAAAAATAATAAATAAATATAACATTTGTGATTTGTGATATTTCAATTGTTGATTTACAGAAATGTCTCAATTATTTGGTTTAGCTTTATTGTCATATTTATTTAATATGTAAAGAGATTTTTAGTTTATAGGTAATTAGATTAGAGGAATAGAATGTGCCCTACCGGCAACACAAGTTATACTATTTATAAATCACGGGTAATGAGTGTATAATTCATAATATCATGTTTAACCTTTACTTATTATAGCTTTATTGTTTAATTTAAAGTTAGATTAAGCATATAAGCAAAAGCATAAATGTCTCATAACCTAACATTTTGTTGAGGCATGCCATATGTAAATTAAATTGTTGTGGAGACTTATTGCATCAAAGCAAATTCAAACATCTAGGATAAATGATGTCTTTCGTTATATGTATCTCACTGTTGTTAAGTAGACTAGCCCAAATTAAAGATTGAAGTTGCAACTTCATATGAAACCAATGTTTTTCTATTAACATGTAATAAGGCACTTAGTCGCAAATAATTTATGAAATCAATATATATGTATTTATGTACTCTATAAAAATGCCTTTCGTAAACAATATGCTTGCTTATTGAAGACTAAAAAACCGACACCAGGAGTGTAACTAATTGAATCTTTGGGGAAGGTGGAAGAAACATGGGTTTGAGACTTGGAGCGATTGTAATTGCTTGAGAACCTATAAACCCTACAAAACAGACATCTGTTAGCCTCGCGACAAAGAGATGAGTCTTTGTGTGACCATCATGCGGTGTGAGAATAAGTAATTGACGATTTTGGGGATAAATGATGCAAAAAAATGGAAGCCCAAGCTAGGGAAAGTTTAGAGTGATGGTGTAGGGATGAGCATTTCGATATTAAATACCGAACCGATCCTGATACCAAAAATACCAATGCCGGTTCATTTCGGTATCAATTCGGTACTATTGGGAATAATCGTAACAAACGAACAAAAACGGATAACAAAAATCTCTGAAGGCACGTGATCGCTTTCAGATTGAATCAATTTGACGGTTCTATCGAATATTCAATCGGATACAATCAGAGATTGAGAATTTTCTGTATGTTGTGATTGAGATTAAGAAGAACCAGAGAATTCTGACCAAGAAAAAGAAAACATTATGAAACAAATTGGGCCATTAACTGCCTTTTAGTGAAGGTGGAAGAAACATGGGTTGGAGACTTGGAGAGATTGTAATTGCTTGAGAACCTGTAAACCCTACAAAATAGACATCTGTTAGCCTCGCGACAAAGAGATGAGTCTTTGTGTGACCATCATGCGGTGTGAGAATAAGTAATTAAAGATTTTGGGGATAAATGATGCAAAAAATGGCAGCCCAAGCTAAGGAAATTTTAGAGTGATGGTGTAGGGATGAGCATTTCGATATTAAATACCGAACCGATCCTGATACCAAAAATACCAATGCCGGTTCATTTCGGTATCAATTCGGTACTGTTGGGAATAACCGTAACAAACGAACAAAAACGGATAACAGAAATCTCTGAAGGCACGTGATCGCTTTCAGATTGAATCAATTCGACGGTTCTATCGAATATTCAATCGGATACAATCAGAGATTGAGAATTTTCTGTATGTTGTGATTGAGATTAAGAAGAACCAGAGAATTATGACCAAGAAAAAGAAAACATTATGAAACAAATTGGGCCATTAACTGCCTTTTAGTGAAGGTGGAAGAAACATGGGTTGGAGACTTGGAGAGATTGTAATTGCTTGAGAACCTGTAAACCCTACAAAATAGACATCTGTTAGCCTCGCGACAAAGAGATGAGTCTTTGTGTGACTATCATGCGATGTGAGAATAAGTAATTAAAGATTTTGGGGATAAATGATGCAAAAAAATGGCAGCCCAAGCTAGGGAAAGTTTAGAGTGATGGTGTAGGGATGAGCATTTCGATATTAAATACCGAACTGATCCTGATACCAAAAATACCAATGCCGGTTCATTTCGGTATCAATTCGGTACTGTTGGGAATAACCGTAACAAACGAACAAAAACGGATAACAAAAATCTCTGAAGGCACGTGATCACTTTCAGATTGAATCAATTCGACGGTTCTATCGAATATTCAATCGGATATAATCAGAGATTGAGAATTTTCTGTATGTTGTGATTGAGATTAAGAAGAACTAGAGAATTCTGACCAAGAAAAAGAAAAACGTTATGAAACAAATTGGGCCATTAACTGCCTTTTAGGCAGTTTTTGCAAGGTTTTCGAAGTTGCCAAAATAGTTCCTCTATTTCTGAAAATTAATTTTCGGAGACATTTTGACCACAGCCAGGGGCTCTGCCCCTTGGACCCTGCTCCCAGGGGCGCTGCCCCCAGACCCCCGTTCCTTAGGGGCTTCGCCCCTAAGTTCTTAATAAATTCAAATAGGCGTGCACTCCGCACCACCATATCTATATGATGTATTATTATGAACATATTGGTCAAACAGTCAATCCAATTACCCTAAAATATCCAACAGGTACCAGGTTTTGGTAACAATCGGTATCAGTATTTTCGGTATCAGGATCGGTTCAGTACCGAGCTCATCCCTATGACGGTGTACCTTAATCTTAATCCTGAGTTTTGCGGACGTATTTATCCTTTTGGGGGGTAATGACGTTATCAGGTGAACCCACTCGGACTTGTCACTGTCTTAGTTAGTTAAGGAATGGGTCTCTTCTGTTTGAGAATACTGACAGGGAGGTTATTAGAAGTCAATTTAAGTGAGAGGTCGGACCATCGTTGATCTGACCTGAAGATGACTTTGATCCCTTATGATGGGACAAAGGAGATGACTTGGGATATTTCTTTTATTTATACTCGGATCTGTTTGATCCGAGCTTAGAAATACGTTACCGCTTCAAGTATCATGTCACCACTTCACCATACCATTAACGTTTTAAAGTGTTGCGCATAAACTGATGAATGTTCAACGATTGATCAAAGCATTGGAGTAGAATTTCCCACTGCATCACAATCTCATGTGTAATTAGGGAAACTTGTTGCATTAACAATCAATAATTATATGGTTACTAAAATGTCCAATCATGCTTAAATCTCAAAGTTAGCTTAGAGGGTGTTTGGGATTGAGTTTGGAAATGCAAAAGTGCTTTTGGTCAAAAGTGCTTATTGGCTTATGACTTTTTGAAAGGAGTTTAAAAAAAAATGTTTGGATTAGGCTGAAGGGTGTGGAGACGCCCCCACCCCCCGTCCTCACTTTTTGCCCCGTCCTCCCCCAGCACACCGCCCCCTTGCCCCGTTCTCCCCTCCCCCGTCCCCCACGTCCCTCAGAGGACATAAAGGATAGACCAATCAGAGAATTTTCCTTTTTTTTTTTAAATTCCAACCAATAGGGTGTTTTCCTTTTATTTTTATTTTTATTTTTTTTGAATGCTTGAGACATGGAGTGTTGGTGTCTCCACACCCTATAGCCTTAGCTTTTGGGATGAGAAACGTCAAAAAGTCAATAGATTGCGTTTTCTTAAGTATTTAGCTTAACTTATTGTGAATATTGGTTGTATGGGTGGTAGATTTGTAATTTTTTTTTTCCAAAAGTCAAAAGTCAAAAGCCAAAAGCCAAAAGCCAAAAGCCAAAAGCCAAAAGCTATGATTTCTAACTTCTCAAAAACAACTTTTCCACCCTTAAAATCCAAAAGTCAAAACAGAAAGTGCTTTTGGGTTACACAAACAGTTTATTGACTTATTGCTAAGCACGAGGCAGCATGTCTAGAGAATCAACATGTGTTCATTCCGTTTGCCTTCGATACTTTTGGATCTTTAGCCCCTGAGGCAGTTCGCTTTTTGGAGCGGGTGCAGAAGGTGGTCCACAGTGATTCGCAAAGCCCGAGGAACCAAGGGTTTGTATTTAGTAGAATAGGCTTTGCGATTCAAAAGGGGATAGCGGCGCAGCTTGTTGCTCGCTTACCCATTATCCAGATGTAACTTGGTTTATTTCGTAATTTAATGTTACATAAGTTAATGAGTTGTTTTGAAATTCAATCCCAAACACCTTAATTGGCATAAAAATATTGCAAATAGAAAGAAAATATAATTTTCATTTTTAACGAACAATGTAGATTACTCTCTCGATTTCAAACTCAATGCACTCACGTTGACGTGTTTAGTGATGTCCTTGTTACAGAAATCTAGAATCAACAAGTTCTTCATTTTCTATGATAACATATTACGAATATGAGTGTTTAATAATTTTGATTGTTATGCATACTTTAGTCGTGTTTAACCAGTTGACTGAAAATAAGATAATTAAATTTATTTTAATTGTTTGGTACTTAAACTTTTTTATTGGTTATAATTTTCTAATTGAATAAATATTATATTTCTCATACGTGTTGTTAACAATAAGTGTTTGATATGTTAGATATAGATGACGTTTTCAACATGTTAAAAAAATATACCCACTTAAATAAAATCATTTAAAAAATACGACCACTTACATTAAAAACTAAACCGTTAGAATAAAATTTACTTTGTAAAGTTTTCATACAACAATACATGATAAATTGATTCATTTATTTGTTAATAAAATGTTGTATATATAATATATACATCACCACAAATAGCAAGCAAGCAAGCAAATACATTGTATTAGTTGTAAATAGTTACATAGTTACGACGTCAGGTAATTCTTAAGAAACCCAGTTTTGATATCATACAACTTAACAAATCAAGTTACGAGTAAAAAAAAAAAGATAGAATTTGATCCACCGCAGACCATCAACTGAAAATTCGTTATTATTTGTGACAATTTTAGATGAACTTAAAACATGTGGATCTTTGTTTTTATTGTAGGACAGAAGGTCTTCTGATTCATGAATCACACATAGAAGATATGTACCATTACTTTTATCTTTTAGCAAACCCTTGACAAAATGAGGACATGTATATATAAGAGCTAAAACTGTTGCCTTTTCTATTATACATTATTAAGACCCATGGTTGTTTATAATATAAAAATATACATATTCTTTCATTTCATTTTGTTTCCACAATATATGTTAGTCCAAAAGTTGGGTAAGAGTTACCATCACAATTGTTCCCATTTCCAACTTTTCCTCCTCTTTCTACTTTGATTAAAATGGTAGTTAAATAATAAATAGAGACTTTGAATGCAGTAGCCATAGTTTCTAGACCAAGTACTGTATTAATAGACTAATAGCATGTATTGGAGATGCTGTTTGGATAACTTTTATAGGGTTAGGATCAAATACACAGTGAAAGAAAAATAGGAAGTCGTAAGAAGGGTATCAAACGGACTCCGATTGAACTCATTCAAGCGGCATTGGAATCATCTTATCGAACCCTACGTCGTTAGTTTTTAGTTCTTCGTTTTTTGGGGTTTTAGCTTTGTAGTTTTTAGAATATGCGTTATATCATTGTGTCTTTTATGTACCATTGTGTCTTTTTCTTACTTTCATCGTTGTGTCATTTTTTCAATTCATTGTGTCTTTTTTCTTCAGCATTGTGTTATATTTCTTGGCACTGTGTTATATTTTGTGGCTCATTGTGTCATATTTGATAATCTATTGTGTTTTTTGTATCCTTCTCACCCTTCTCATTTTTTGTAGCCTTTGTAGAATAACCCAACCCAACTTTTATATATAAATATATGATTTTAAAGTTGTACTTAGTTTCATCGCTTTAGGATTAAAAATTTTTGTTAGGTTAAAGTTGTACTCAATTACATAGTTTTAGGCTTGATCACGAGTCCATACCAATCTACCCGAGTCAAAGTTAGCTTGAGCTCGGCTCAAATTCCAAACAACCCAGGTTGACCAAACTCATTTCTTTTACGAGTTAAATGCCAATTTAGTCACTGAGGTTTTTCAAAAATTGTCACTTTTATCCAAATCTTTTTTTTGGTCAATTTAGTCCCCGTGGTTTCATTTTTTTGTCATTTTAGTCCATGTGGACTAACAAGATTTGGATGAAAGTGACAATTTTTGACAAACATAAAGGACTAAAATGACAAAAAAATAAAACCACAAGGACTAAATTGACCAAAAAAAAAGATTTGGATGAAAGTGACAATTTTTGACAAACCTCAGGGACTAAATTGGCAATTAACTCTTTCTTTTACTAAGCAGAAACCTAAGCTTGAACCTTTTTTTTTTTTTGTAAGAGAAGGAGATAATTTTATTCTACACGAAAAAACTAAATATTGGTGAGTACAAAAGTTCCCTAACCAGATGTTAGAAAACCGAGAGTAAAGAACAACGCACATACAAATCTCTCACCTATCGAGTACAATAATATTTTATTTCGACCAAAATCCTATCTAAACCAATTTAACTCGGTTAATCTAAACCAAGCTAGCTCAACTCAACTTAACTCAGTTACCTTGTTTGGACAAAAATTAGAGGAAAATAGATCATAGCGGTTGGGTTTTGACCTTTGGACCTCCATTGTTCTTAAAAAATGGTTTTCGTTAACATCTACTCTAGAAGAAAGTCGTCATTGATGCATTACTAGATAAAAAAAATTCAAGTACTCTATGTAGACAAAATATATAGAGCTAACGAGCTAGTGTGTAAACCTTGACTTGAATTCGGCTTGTTACAAACTCAATATCCACAGAGTCGGTCCCAAGAATTTAAGTGCCTCGTACGAGTCGAAAAAAATGGCCCTTTGGCCCTAACGAATTTTGTAAACTAATTTTGTTAAACAACAATTAACACATTATATACACACATAGGTGCCGGAACTAGAAGATGTAAACAAGCGGGTCAAAAACATTTTTTTACATTTGATTGTGTACATCCTTTAACTTCTTTTAGCAATCGATATAAAAACCAACAATTGTAATTTATAGGTCCTCATGTCTTGAAACTATAGAAATTGTTTCATTTTCAAAACTTAAAAAATCATATTGGTTGTAGTCGTTTTTGTAAAGTATACAAGGGTGAAACAAAAACTATCGTCTATCGTTCAAACCGACGTCAAAATCAAAGTTACGATACAGGCATGTTACCGACGTTCAATATTCATCTTATAAAAAGTGTTACTTCATAAAAAAAAAAAAAAAAAAAAAACTGAAATGAATATTTAAAAATATTATTCAGTATTTATATATTAAAAAGTATGGAGTATTTCATATCCTTAAATTTATTAAATATGAAGTTGACTAATAAATAAAGATTTTTTGATGTTTGTAGTCTAGAAGCTTGTGTAACTATAGTTTTGATTATCAATCAAAAATTTGTATTTATTCAACGAAATTAAAGACGCCAAAAAAAAATGAGGAACTTCTCCAGAATCGAACGTGCATGTGAGTTCTTGCAGCGAGAGATTTGAAAACTGAATTATAAACCAACTGAGCCGTCATATATTATACCCTGTTGGTCTAATTCTCATTATATATACACATAGATATATAAAATATATATAAAAATTAGGGCCCTATGAAAAAACGGGCCTCGACCGGGGGTGGGCTCGCCCACCCCTAGGGCCGGCTCTGAATATCCATATATTGCTCAGCAAGAAACTTTGAGCTTGATTTAAAAATTTGAACAACTTCAAATTGTTTAATGAATCAGATAAAACAAGTTTAATTTGGAAATCAGATAAAAACAAGTTTGATTTGAAACCTCTAATGACTTTAAAATATGTGTTGAATCATATAAATAAAGCAAAATTTAGTGCCACCCACCTACACCTCCTAAGGGCGTGAAAACCGTCGTTGCCTCAAGGGGGAAGGGCTTGCTTGGCCCGGGGGAGGGGGGAGGTTTCGTTTGTTTACTGGTCAATTAAAAAAAAAAGGATGAATACCATTAGAATAAAAAAAAAAAAATAAAGGATGATGACAATTAGGCATCGGGTATGAAATTTTTTTAATTGTTTTCTATATATATATATAGGGCAAGGATTAAATAAAAACCCTCCTATTTTGAAGAAACCCATTAAACCTTATATCAACCATTGATCAATCTAGATCAATGGTGTGGATCAAATGCTTAATATTATAATAGATTTATTAAGGTAGATGACAAAAAAAGAGCACAATGGTCAAATGCCATTTTCTGAAAAGCAGATATGACAGTGTGGACCCCACACATGTCACATCATCTCTCTCATACTTTTGTGACCATGGTCCTAAATCTGTCAGCACGTCATGTTACATATGTAACATATGCAGTGTTGCGTGCGTTAAAATTGCACAGATTGTATATAATCAATTAAAAACTTTATAGATCAAAAAACATTCAAATGTACACAAGAATTGTTTCTTACAAAGTGCTAAAACAAACAAAACGGTCATTACAAATCGACAAAATGCTAAAAAAACTATCATAAATAAAAAAAAATTGTCTACACTTCATTCTTGATAATCATCTTCATCTTTAATGCAAAAAAAATATGCTCACTTGCAAAAATAAAACAAAATTCATCAATTTACATGAAAAAAATCAAAACTTTGTATCTAGTAAAAAAACAGAAACTAATGTATACCAACTTAGTGGTGCTGTTACATACGAAACATACGCAAACATAGATTTCATCCCATGATCAATGACATTCCATTCAAGAAATTTTTTTTCCCAATTCTTCCTCTATAATATGCAATATTACATTCTTGATAAGGTGCAAAAAACACGAGTGTTACATGTGTAACAGGATTTTTTTTCTAGAAACACAGACAAACTTTTGTAGTCTGCACCCAGCATACATTTTTTACTGAATTACAAGCAACCTTTGACTGCAAAACAGATACGCTACACACGAAACATCCTACCTCAACACAGAAAAAAACACCCTAAGTAAATTCACAAAGATGATACGACCATATAGACGAGAAAAACACCCTAACTAAACACAGAGAAAACACAAATAACAACATTCTGAAAAGTCATTCTTACAACAAATAACAACACATTTTCTGTCTTTAGTTATAGATAAGACTATATGAGAAAACACAAAAACAAACATATTCTGTAAAAAAGACATAGGTAACATAAAAAAAACTCATACATGAGAAAACAAAAAAAAATAGACAGACATGGTGCAAAAACACACGAGTGTTACATGTGTAACAGGAAAAACACAGACAAAACTTTTGTAGTCTGCAGTAAACATAGAACAAAATTTGATACGCTAGAAAATATAGAACAGAATTTGACTGCAAAAAACAGATATGCTACACACGTAACAGCCTAACTAAACACAAAGATTATACGAAAATATAGACGATAAAAACACCCTAACTAAACACAAGGATACACGAACATAAAACACAAAACGAAAAATCATTTTCGATGTTTAACATAATAAACACCCCTAAGTAAAATCACAGAGATGATACGAACATATAGACGAGAAAAACACCCTAACTAAACACAGAGAAAACACAAAATAACAACATTCCGAAAAGTCATTCTGAAAACAAATAACAACACATTTTCTGTCTTTAGTTATAGATAAGACTATATGAGAAAACACAAAAACAAACATTTTCTGTAAAAAAAGACATAGGTAACATAAAAAAAACTCATACATGAGAAAAAAAATAGACAGACATGGTGCAAAAACACATGAGTGTTACATGTGTAACAGGAAAAACACAGACAACTTTTGTAGTCTGCAGTAAACATAGAACAGAATTTGATACGCTAGAAAACATAGAACAGAATTTGACTGCAAAAAACAGATATGCTACACACGTAACAGCCTAACTAAACACAAAGATTATACGAAAATATAGACGATAAAAACACCCTAACTAAACACAAAGATACTACGAACATAAAACACAAAACGAAAAATCATTTTCGATGTTTAACATAATAAATCACCCAAAAAAAAGAGATGCTAGTAACACACAAAAAAAACAACAATTTTTTGTGTGTTTCTAGCATCCTTTTTTTTTTTTTTTTGTTGGGGGTTAGGTGGTTTACTAATAAAAAAACGATTCACATTAGTAATAATAATAACAAAAAACATACTATCCATTATCTCGGCTAAGCGCTTCTTATTTAATTATTAAACTCGCAGCCAAACACTTTATGTGATTCAATACCTATTACCAAACACTTGAAATTCTAGTTGTTAACCCCATTGCCAAACACCCTCCATTTAGCTTTGACTATAAAAGTCCTCCATCTCTTCTTGTTTCCTGCACAAAACCACGAGAATTAAAAACAAAAATATGTGAGGAAGATAAAGCACAGCCAAGAACATCAACCGGAATCACCAGTCCGGTGACCGGTTCCAATCGTCGCCAACAACAACAACAACACAACACACGACTCTTTCACGAACCGGATAGAGAGAAAGAACAGCAGAGGAAGAAAGAGAGAGAACACAGAGCAGAGAGACACAGAGGAGGAAACCGAAGACGGTGACGGCGGCGATTGGAGTTAGGGTTCCGAGCAACCAGGTATAAAATATCCTTGATTCTTGATAACGTCTGCATCCTGAAACTGATTGTGTTCTCTTGGTTTGGTGGATCTGAATGGAAAGTGTGTTGGATGGATTATTATTATTATTATTATTATTATTATTATTATTATTATTATTATTATTATTATTATTATTATTATTATTGGGTTGAAGAAACTGAGATTAAAATTGGTGGTGGTGGTGGTGGTGCCTATATTAATCTGGATGGAGAAGTTGAAAGAGAGATGGAGAGAGAATGTGTGTGGGTTGTTTATATAGGAGGGAGAGATAAAAGATTCAAACTAGTAAAAAAGGGGGAAATGTAAATTTACTACTTTACCCTTTTTTATTAAAATAATAGAGGGTGTTGTGGATGAATCTAGACCACAAGATGGGTTTGTGGGGGTTTCTTCATTTTGGGAGGTTTTTTGTATATACTTAGCCTATATATATATATATAACACATATCCCTAAACCATATTCTACCCGCACACACTCTCATTTTATAAAATATACTCTTACACGCTATAATTGTTTTAAAAATACTCTCACAAAAATGTAATCTTCAAGTTTCTCGGATTCGTTTGATATATATGCTTTGAAGTCCTCATCCGACGACGGCGCAGGAATGATAATATCGTGTGTTTATAAAGTGGTTGAAGCTATAGTCAATGATGAAATTGAAGAGACTTCTGAACCCAAACAGAGAAAATATATACTTCGTGAACGACAAGCCGCAAATGATTTATTTAGCCCGTTGCAAAAGGTCACAACCGCGCTTAGACAATTGAGTTATGGACAAAATTCCGACATAATGAACGACTATCTAAAGATGTCAGCATGAATAGCTAGGGAAAGTCTTCACTATTTTTGTACGTATGTCATTGACTATATTTACAAAAATACTTGACAAAAACTACATTTAGTGACGTACAACAAATTTTGAAGTTTCATAAAGAAAAACATGGTTTTCCCGTAATGTATTTTTTTATTTGTTAATTTTTTTTTATTTACTGTCTTATTTTCATTATTAATTTGTATGCTTTTAATTATTTTTTAAGTTTAATGTGAATTTTAATTACTGTATTAAAAGAAAAAAAGAAAAGTCACGTGTCACATCTAAGCATAGTTGTCAAAGCATCTAGGCGCACTCAAGGCGTATAGGCTGAGCCCGGAGCCTAGGCGCAAGGCGCATAAAAAACGGCGGCTTTTTATAATTAAGCGCATAGTATAAAATACATTTTTTAGGGATTTTAGAGATGTTTTAGGCTTGTTTAGGGCTACTTTAGGATGTTTTAGGGTTGTTTAGGACTTCTTCATGACTCATTTAGGATCTTTTAGAGGTTTATGCAACTTTTAGCCTGAATTTGGCCGGAAATCAGCCCTGATAGTGCGCCTCAGTGCCTAGGCGCGCGCCTCACACGGCGCAGCACACTTGGTGCGCCTCGAGCCTAGGCGCGCCTAGGCGCGCTTTTGACAACTATGCATCTAAGGATACCTACTAAAAAACAAAACTTAATGTATTTATTAAAATACTGAAGGTTAATATTCAAAATCAAACATATTCAATTAATTGCAATAGATTTTACTTCAGAGATGGTTGCCTCTTGTGAAGGGTGCAACATCTGTCAAGTGACAGATGGTGGGAAATTTTCTGGGCGGTAACCCTAGCGCCCTTTGCACATAGGGGCACTGCCTCTCCAGGGCCGGCCACTCCCGCGACACCAGGCTTTGGCCTGATGATGCCGTTGAGTGTGTGGCTAGGGATCCCCAGATACTTCTGGGGGATGTGATAGACTCTGCCACAATATAGAAAGTCATCTACTACCAAAAAAAAAGTGCAATAGCTTTTTTTTTTTTTTTTTTTTTTTTTTGTCCTCGCTACCCAGCCCAGCTGGTAGGATGGACATCCTGGTGAAGCTTGGGCCCGGATTTTACCCGGGTTCGAGTCTGAGGGGGGCGAGGGTTTACCCATTCAACGGGGTTCCCGCGCATCTGGTGTGTGTTGGCAAATCCTGTGAGTCCCGTGAGGATGAGGAAATTTTGCCAGTACCGAGTTTACTCGGGCGTGGATTTGTTTACCATTAAAAAAAAGTGCAATAGCTTTTAAACGTATAAAATTATAAATTCATGGATTCCATTGGAGAATATACTCTTTTGTTTTGTCGTGTATATTTGTATTTACATAAAATTTATACCACAACAAAAGCTTAACTTTTTTGTTTTACAACAGCAATTCATTTATCTTGTCGACATTTTGTTCGTTGTTATGGTGTTCTACGAACTATCAAGTCGGTATGATTTTAAACTATTTAAAATGGTGAGTAAATATAATAGAGATGGAAGGATATGGAATTACTTAATAGGAAAGTAGGCAGTCATGGTTAAGAAATAAAAAAGGGAAAATGACCAATATAGCCCGTTGACCGGGCATTTTGCACAAATAGCCCCCTCCACCGTCTTTGGAGAGACGGGACACGGCTCCCAACCCGCCTGAACCGTCTTTGGATAGACGGGACACGTTGTGACCCCCCCCAACTGCCACGTGGCGTCTCTGATCCCGAGGCTGTACCGTCTCTCTCCAGACGGGTCAGAGATCTCTCCCAGACGGTTCACGTTTACCAAGACGACTGACCCTTCGGTTCAACCGTCTCCAAAGACGGTTCACGTCTATCAATGCCGGCTGTCCCTTCGGGTCAACCGTCTCAAACAGACGGGTCACGTTTCCCAATACGTCTTAACGAAATTTGTGAACCGTCTGAACCGTCTGAACCGTCTCACGAGTGTATATAAATACCCCAATTAACTTAACGAAATTTGCACCCACCGCTCTCCTCTAAGCTTTCATCTTCCATGCACCCACCCGTCTCCTCTAAGCTTTCATCTTCCATGCACCCACCCGTCTCCTCTAAGCTTTCATCTTCCAATCCAATGACGTTTTTTTACTTTCCCAGCCGAAGCCTTTTTGACTTTCCCAGCCGAAGCCTACCGGCTTCGGAAAATATGTCCCGGTTACTTGGATTGTTGTTTCATCTGCGTACGGCTACTTGGATTGTTGTTCCATCTGCGCGTGGTTTGCAACCCGTGTAATGGATCGATGATGTGGTGGTCTACATTTTAGGCAAGTTCGTTTGCTTTCCGAATTTATGTCTCGATGTTCGACGTGTGCTCACTGAGAACTATTGTTACATAAAACGAGGAAATGTTTCGGACTTGTCTGTGTAGAGCACATACACCATTCGAAACAACGTCTATGTAGACCACTGCTACTACCGCCGCTGTGGAGGACAAAACATCTAACACTAAGATGTAGTCCTCAATAGTTGGTTAGACATTACTATTACTTCAAACAAAGTTCCTAGTTCCGGAAGTAAATTTGGGAAGTTTGTTGTAATAGTGTAGTTTTTTACTTGTTGCTTCTTAATTTTCTCTTGTTGCTTCTTTATTCTCGGGAAGTTTGTTGTAATAGTGTAGTTTTTTAATTGTTATTGTAATAATATTTATTGTTTATTTGTGATTGTAATAGTATAGTACGTTTAAATATAAAAACAAAACGACAAATTAAAAATATAACCAACTATTGCATTAAAAATAAAACCATTACAAATAAATAAAAATATAATTAAAAATTACATAAGACGATGTTTAATCATTTGCCACACGGACACATGTTTAAACTCTTTACCCTCCCTGTTTTTATACTGCCTTAGACTGTGTCTAATGGCCACGTCTTCAGGAAAGTTTGCGGGTACGTCGTAAAGGGTCCGGTTGTGGTGGCCGTTGAATATTTGACACTTTGTCGTCAAATCATTCAACTTGCGGCTAAGCGACTCGGTGGTACGTTGTGAGCCCCCAACGAGCCGGTTGTATTCATTCAGGATCCGGAACCACTTGTTGTTGAGGTGTGTACTCTCCTCAACATGCAGCCATGCCGCAATCAACGCAATCTCTTGTTCTTCCGTCCATCTTTGGGGTGCCATTGGTGTTGGATGGTGGTTTGGACGGTGGTTTGGACGGTGTTGGACGGTGGTTTGGACGGTGTTGGACGGTGGTTTGGACGGTGTTGGACGGTGGTCGTCGGGTAGTAGATGGTGTTTGGACGGAGTTGTACGGTGGTGGATTGTGTTCAGACGGGTTGGATGACGGGAAATGGACGGGAGACGGGTATTTATAGGGCTGAGCCGGACAACCGAAGCGTCGCCGCTCATCGGGAACCACCGCGTCGGTAAATGTGTACCGTCTTGAGAGACGGTTGAACTGAAGGGTCAGCCGTCTTGGGAAAGGTGACCCGTCTTTTTGAGACGGTTGACCCGAAGTGTCAGCCGACATTGATAGACGTGAACCGTCTGGGAGACGGTTGAACCGAAGGGTCAGCCGTCTTGGGAAACGTGAACCGTCTGGGAGAGGGTTCTGACCCGTCTGGAGAGAGACGGTACATCTCGGGATCAGAGACGCCACGTGGCGGTCCTCTGTTGGCTGAAATGGGAAGCCTCTCGGGAGACGGTTCAGGCGGGTTGGGAGCCGTGTCCCGTCTCTCCAAAGACGGTGGAGGGGGCTATTTGTGCAAAATGCCCGGTCAACAGGCTATATTGGTCATTTTCCCAATAAAAAAACTTGTCATGTTTCTCATACGTGACTTCCTATGCAACATGACGCAATGGATGATGTATTTTTAAGCATCTAGATATAAACAAAGTTTCTACGTTATTTTAGAATGGAAATGAAGACCTCACATGTAAGAAAATAAAGCTAAGCCGTTTAAAGTTACAATATCTCGATTCCAACTATGGGAAAATACCTTTTTCTACTTATAAAATTTGTTGAAATAAACTGAAATCTAAAAGTTTAAATGTGTTGTTGGACCGGATGTTATTAGTTTGGGTTTTATTACTAGATTTTATGATTGATTTGATTACTTTCGATTGTTTTGGGTTTGATCTTTTTGTTATGTTCCAGGTTTTTTTTAACATTGACATGCATTTTGTCCAGATTTATTATTGATTGTTCTGTGTAATTTTAACATACTTAAACACCATAAAACGATCTATACAGTGGCGGATCAATGAATTTTTTTCATGGGGTGCGGAATCTCTAAGCCCCTTGGTCGTTTATGCATTAGGTGGCCCAGGTCGGATCGGGTCATATACCAAAAATAATAACGCTAAAATTATACAATCAACAAAAAGAAGCCAAAAGTAATTTAAAGTTATTCTCTCCGGGCCTTATTTTTTGGAATCTATCTATAATATCTTCTATCTCCACGTTTCTAAGCAAATACTTTTCAGTAAAACCAATACAACTATCGTTTAAATTCTCATCACCAATCCTATTACGCAAACAGTTTTTGACAAACTTCATTGCCGAAAAGCTTCTTTCAACAATTGCAGTTGCGACGAGTAAAGTGAGAGCTAGCTTCAATAAACGATAAACCAATATAAAGTTAAGGTGTTTCTTTGTTTCAACCATCAATTGCACAAGACTTGATAAACCATTCAATTTGGTAAATCGTGTACCCGCTTTTACATTATCAATATAGCTCTCAAGTTCAACTGGAAGTCTTCTTTCATCTTCATCATCAAATTCATGTTGATACATCTCACCTAATCGTAGTAGTTTTGGAACATTAAACGCACCAGAATTATCATAAGGAATCCAGCTATTAATACAAACAAGTAACTCGGATGTTACCTTGTTAAAATGGTTTCCAAATTCTTGGATTTGCATATCTAGAATCCAATTGAAGCGTCGGAACAGTCATGGTTCGTGGAGGCAAAGGGGTTTTGGTGTTGACAGTGTTGTTCTCTGTTTGTTTTAGGAAGTAGGTAATCTTGTTTTATTTTTTTTTTAAATCAGATTTATAACTTATAAAGGGCTATCGGCCTAATTCTTAATATTTGGTTACTACCCTACCAACTATTTCAATTGAGCTAACTATAAACACTATTTTTTTTTCTTGGAGTCGGTTTCAAAAATCCAAGAGGTGCGATTGAAAATTTTTATGGGGTGTAGTCGGGATAAACGCGTATATATAAGCTAGTAATTTTTTTTCAAGGTGTGCGCCCGCACTCTTTAGGCATGGGGTGGCTCCGCCCATGGATCTATAATGGAAGTGATGCAGTGAGCAGTAAGTGACTCATAAGAATGTGATTGACATTTGAAAAAGATTGGGAAATTAGAGCCATTTGCTCTTTTGTTTTCAGAGTAGGAATTGGATATCATATAGTTTTTTTTTTAATTTGGTAGGGAGAAAAATGGTATATTTAAAGCATATACGAAAGGAGAGTGGGTTCTATTAGAGCTGCAAACGAACTGAACTTTCAGCGAACAGTTCATGAACCGTTCGACGGGAAGTTCATTTAGTTAAACGAATAAACATGAACAGAGGTTGCGTTCGTTCGTTTATGTTCGATAATGTATCAAGGTTTTTAATTTTTATACTTTTTTATATTCTTTTATTTTCATTATTTTACCCAATAAATAATATATATGAGGTGAATGTATGACTATAAGAGGTCAAGAAACCTAGTTTTTGTATCAAAGCTCATTATATGTTGATGCCCTCCACCTCCAATGCCCTATGCCATCCACCTCCAACGCCCTTCTCCAGTACTAAGTATGTTTGGACAATTAAATTATATTTTTTTTGTGGATCTAGCTAATGTTTTAATTTATGTGAATTCGGTGTTATTCAAAAGTTAATATATGTCCGTTTGTGTTTGTTTTCGTTCATGAACACTTGTTTGTGTTCATTAATGCCCGTTTGTGTTCGTGTGCGTTCATGAACAAACGAGCACAAACGAACACGAACATGAGCGTTTTCTTAACAAACAAACACAAACAAAAAATCTCGTTCGACAAGTGTTCATGAACTGTTCGTGAACAAATAACTTTCTTAACAAACGAACACGAACAAAGCCTTGTTCGTGTTCATTCGGTTCGTTTGCACCCCTAGGTTCTATATCATCAACATGATGGATATGTTGGGTTGTTCCAGCGTGTAATTCCGGCAAACAAAGTTTCGCATACAAATTATCATGTCAATTATAGATAACATGACAATCGACACACTAATCACCTTTACATTTGACCCGTTTGGAAGGTCTTGATTTAGTAACATCAATTACTTCGTTTCTTTTTTCATTTGTCAATTTTCTGTTTGTATGTAAACAATGTTACACTTTGATATGAGACAAAATGGTGGGGAAAAGTAGTTATTAGTTAGTTGGCTAAGAGGGCATAATTATCATTCATTGTAATAGTTGACTATATAAGTTAAACAGAGGTATTAGTTTGGGCAGTGAATAATAATCAATCAACTTTTTCTCTCTAATCTGTTACTCCCCCTCCTCTCTCTCTCTCTCTCTCTCTCTCAATTCTGTTATCTTCTTGTCTAGCTATGTCACACCCTAACCGATGGCGGAATACATCGGGGCGAGACTTGTGGTAGATTGTTCAAAGACTTCATGACACTAATGGTGACAATATGATTTAAAGATAAAATTTCATTCATAGCATAATCATTGTCTAAAAGATACGGAATACAAATTGTTTCATGAAACATGGAAATACTACATCAAAACTTAGAACTTAAACAAGGGTGAGTTTCTAGTCCAATCTTCAGTAGTTTTTCTTGAAAATCCTGCATTAAACATTTCCTGCAACATGTATAAAATATCCGTCAACACATAAAGCATTGGTGAGCATACTAGTTTTGAGTCTAACTACATAGTATAAGAAAAGTCTACTCGAATCATCATGTTATAGGCATATGCACGTAGAACCATACAAACGGCAACAACACTCGATAACACAAAAGACTTCATCTTATCATGACCCATAAAGGGGTGGCGTGTCAACCTATAGCGCTATACATGTAAGGTGGGTTGTTAATTAATCGTACATTTGTATGTAAGACTTTGAATTCTAGCATGGCATAGCATAATAGCATTTAGATTGAGCATAATAGTTTTAAGAGTATGAAATCGTTTAAGTTTTGATAGTGATACATGTTGAGCCCCAAAGAATAAAGAATAAAAAGGGGACAAGTATGAACTCACCTTTGGGTGCGTTTGATAGAGTTCCAAAAAGGTAGTCTTGGAAGGTTTAGCTTTAGCCTTGGTTATCTAGAATTAGAGAATAAAGGGTCTTAGGTTCGAGTTTAGGTTATAGATTCACGAGAGTCATGCAAGCCTTTTAGGCAAACCAAGCACAAATTGCCTTTAGGGCAATCCGGATGGTCATGAGATTAAGTTAGACCAAGCACAAAACCATCATAGATGATTCGGATGGTATAAAGTTAGGAATGTGAATCCATTTGATAGGTTCATGTCATAACCACTTCGCTTATGGAATAAACGTGGGTTTTGGACACGGGATTTCCCCTTTCTAGTGTGGATAAATCCGTAGCACAAGAAGGGTCAAGAGAGTTGGTAAGGTAGGGTGTAACAACAAACCTTCCAAAGATTAATAATAAACTAGTAAGATAGAAACATGAAATTATATGTTTATATTATTATATAGTATAATTCAGAAAACAACCACCTTTGGAACCTCTTTTAGGTGCTCTACCCTTATCACACTTCTGTGGATAAATATGGGGAAGATCCTAGAGGTTTCTCCAAGGAGTTTTAGATGAAAAAGATAAGGAAAAACAGAAAAGAATTGAAGGTTTGAGCTTAGAAACTTACTGATGTGTTTTCAGGAAGTTTGCTCAAAAACCTTGAGGATTAGAGAGAGTTTTAGGGAGAAATGAGGTGAACAAGAGATTAAGGTGTAGGGAAGGGTTGTATTTATAGGTGGGTTAAGGTGGTTGGGTATTAAATAAAGTTAATGAGGTGGTTAGAAAGAGATTAATGGGGGTTAGACTTGGTTGTTAAGTAATAATATTCTAGTTGCTATTGTTACTGATCGGATGTTTTTTTTTAAAAAAAGAAAGCAGAATGTGAATAACAACATAAGATTGTTGTTGTTGTCAAAACAAAAGTCAAAGTGAGTTAATAACAAGTCACGTTTTTTTATTTTTGTTTTCTCTTTCTTTTACCCTTTTTTTAAGTATTATTATTATAAAAAGAATCTATATATATAAATATATGTTTTATTTAAATATATATATATATATATTAAGATCTTAACTAAATGAGTTTATTGTTAAAACGCCTAAATTGATTAGGGTAAATTATAATGACGACTCGTCATGAATTGGCAGGAGTAACATAAAAGAGGCGAGTAAAGGCGAACTTGGAATTTGTTTAAGTATAGAATTTAGAATATATGCAAAACTAAAAATCAAGCGATGTTACATAAAGTTTGCGTCACATAGAATTTATAGAATAATGAAATATATTAAGATTAAATGCAATTGACAAAATACTTTTCCATTGATCATAAGCTCGGGATTACAAGAGTAATAAATGGAAAGATACAAGAATACAAGGACTAGAACAGAAAATACGAAAAGTACAAATGTTACAAGCTAACCTCAAGAGTCATTCTATCATTGATTCTTCAAGTTGTTAGAGTGTGTTTAACCATTGTTATTCAATCTTAAACACGGTTCGTATCATTGGTATCAGAGCTAGTGTTCCTCGGCTCTTCATCTATTCAATCAAATATGGAGATGAATCACCATGAGATTGACCTTAATCATCAACAATTTCTACTATTAGTTAATAGTAGTGAAGAAGAATCTGAACAAGATTGTTTTTCAGAGTTTGCAAAAGATGAATCTGTCCACCAGGCATTTGATGAAAAGTCTGAACTGATTACATGTGAAATGAAACAAAAGGAAGTCAGCGGTAGTTCTTGGTCAGCATTTGAAGAAGCATTAACAGTGGATGATGGTTTGACAAACAAAGAAAAAGAAGTTCAAAAAATGACAAGGATGAAAATTCGGGAGTTGATAATTCACATGATGCAGATCAAGTAAGTGGTTCTATTCTCAGTATGGATCAATCAAATAAGCTAGGGGAAACAACATAAGTTAATAATCCACAAGATACAAATGAAAGAGTTTGGCTACAAGGTGTTTGATGAAATGGTTGAGATTGTTAAAGGGGAAATTATAAAAAAATTGGGCGATGCTTCAAGAAAAAATGAAGATGATAATAATGGGTTTGAAAATAAAAATGGTTTCTTAAATCAAGATTTGAGTATGGGATTGGAGTGGGTTGATCATGAGATAATCAAGGAACAAACGGTGATTCTACCTGATGTAACTAGTAGAATGTTGCCACCACATGTGCTTCAAAATGAAAAACCTTTAGTACTAAATTTTAACATAGTATAAAATCAAATGAATGGCTTAGATGACAATTTGATCAAGGGATTCGATAGGATCAATCGTGGGACTATAAAAGATGATGTTGTTCTTATTCATTCTTTTAATATGAATTACATCAGAAGTGGCCAATTTTTGAAACACAGGTCAACTGATTATGGATGTATTATGATGAATAACTGGTTAAATGATAATATTGCTACTAGAAATAGTTACTTGACGAGGATGATTTTTACTTGTGGAAAATTAATAAACTGAATGGATACTGGTTGGAAATCCGAACGGAACTGGTTCAAATTGGGTTTAGAATGGCTCTTTCAAAAAGAGTTTGAAGGGGGGGGGGGGGGTAGAAATTCACCTATTGCTCACAAATTAGTAAGAAGGCAGTCCATAGAGATTTGTTCAACAATACTAAAAAAAATGGTGGAAATGGATTTAAAAATGAAAAAGAAACATGAGTATTAATGTTGGACAAGATTATGGTGTATGTGTATAAGCTAAAAGGGGGTGCGATCATGGTCTCATAACAACAAATATGGATGAGGATATCAGACAAGAAAAGAAGGTTATGTAGAAAATACATACAAAGTCTCATGTTGGGATCATCCTAAAAGTTTGTGGAGTTGCAACTTTTGTATATGGAGCTACAGAAAGTGGCCTTACAGCTGCAAATTGTACAGGTTACAACTCAGGATTGGTTATTAAACAAGTGTGGCATGTGAACTTTGGAGTTATGACTGTTGACTTTTTCATAAGTTTAAACAAGCTTAAATTAGGTAGCACCCAGGTTGCAAGCTTCTATACTAGTTGTCTACAAAGTAATGAAGTTTAGTATAAAAAGAAGGGTGTGAAGAGATGGCTTATTAAGTGGAAATGGAAAGAGGTGTTGTATTATTGGGATGACAATAGCAAACTTCATAAAGATGCCATGTGGGAAGATGCAAGCAGAATTGATCAAGAAAGGTTTCCATATTTTGATCCTTCGGGTCAAGGATCTTTTCAAGGAAAGGGTATTGATATGAGTCAAAATGGTGGAGAAAAGTAGTTATTAGTTAGTTTGCTAAGAGGGCATAATTGTAATATCATTCATTGTAATAGTTGACTATATAAGTCAAACAAAGGTATTAGTTTGGGCAGTGAATAATAAATAATAATCAATCAACTTTTCCTCTCTAATATGTTACTCTCTCTCCCTCTCCCTCTCCCTCTCCCTCTCCTTCCCCCTTCCCCTCCCCTCCCCTCTCCTCTCCATCTCTATTCTGTTACTCTCTCTCTCCCTCCCCCTCCCCCTCCCCCTCTCCCTCCCCCTCCCCCTCCCCCTCTCTATTCTGTTACCCTTTCTCTCTCCCTCTCTCTCCCCTTCTACCCTTCCCCCTCTCCCCCTCATCTCCCTATCTCTCTCAATTATGTTATCTTCTTGTCTAGCTAACCTCAAGATTCATTCTACCATTGATTCTTCAAGTTGTTAGAGTGTGTTTAACCATTGTTATTCAATCTTAAACACGGTTCGTATCACACTTTTAATATGTGACATAGCCAACCTATGTTAATGATAACTATTCTTTTTTTTTTCATCGCTTATAATGTTGAATAGTTGTGCTTAATAAATCATGTATCTCGACTTAGACTAATAAGGTGACTTGTAGTTAAATGTTTTGCTATAACAAAACTTTGCACATTTAATACTAAATACCGTGTACTCAACATCCCACAGGTTGCTGCGGGTTGCGTCAACTCATTTTACATATAAAATGATGCATCCTGACATGCTTTTGGCTTGTTGGCTCCTTAGGACATCAAGGAACGAGTTGGTTTTCTCGAAGAGGAAGATGAAGTCGTCAAAGGTGTTGGACGATATAAAGACTATCGGATTCTTTTGGGTGACGAATAGTTATAAAATCCCCTCTCTTAAGTCATGAGATAGTTGGTCTAATTCCCATTGTTGTAACACGTAATGTTGTCCATTTGTTTCCCTTTTTAATGCATCGCCCAAAAAAACATGTAGAATTTAGTTAAGATTATGTAGTTTTTCTGTGCCGTAGTGGTGGAGTGGTTGGGATAAGATTTGTTGTTTCGTGTGACTCAGGTTCGATTCCAACTCTCCCCATTATTTTTGCGACTTGGATGGGATGCGAGGTTTTACCGATTATTCCACTGTCCTGCATTCGGGCGGGTAGAGGTCGGGTTGGCATCTGGGAGAGGGTCCCCATTATTTTCTACGACTTGGGTGGGAAGAGAGGTTTTACTGATCATTCCACTGTCGTGCATTCGGGCGGGTGGAGGTCGGGTTTCTACGCATCTGGGAGAGCCAACGGGCTGGCGGCGGTCGAGTAGTCGACCTTGACCACAACGTCCGGTGTCACGGTGGTTGGCAGTTGGCACGTTGTTCCTTGCCGTGATAAAAAAGTATTGTAGTTTTTTATGTGAAGAAAAAATAAAATGGGTTGCATTCGTGAAAGAAGACCGTTACAAGGTGTCCTTTGGCACGTCATGATTCTCTGCTTTGGTTACAATTTAAGATGGCGTAGCATCACTTCATCTCCCTCATACTTTTATTTTCTTTCATTATTATGTGGCCCTTTGATCTTGGGTTATTTTTTTTAGTTGCTTTGTTGATGCAGTGTTGAGTTTGGGTTGGTTTTTAATCACCACCATATTACCCTCATTGTCACTTCTGGACCAGTTATGCAGCCTTTAGCTGGGTGAAAAATCATTGAAGTTGACAATAATGTTCATGGCCATCCTCAACTATTGTAAGCAACTAAGTGTCTTCTTTCCACGGAATATAATCGTTATCATTCAAGCGCCTTTTTAGATTGAATTCTGTTTGAACTTATGATTTTTCAATGAATGGTGCTCAGAAACTGTGGTGTATCTTGATTGCTTTCGCCAAGGCTGTTGCCTATGTCTATCATGATTGTATGGTAGTGTTTGGTCGCCAGTCAACTAGGTGTGGTAATCTCTACTAGTCAAAAACATTTCTTTTTTCTAATTTATGCATAATCGCGTTCAAAGCATTAATATTTAGAGGAGTTATGTCCATTTTGGTGTTAAAATCTAAGTGTTTTATATTGTTTTATAGATCCTTATGCAGTTATGCGGATATGATTATGGTTGATGGCGTTAGTACCCTGTGTAATGGCCATGAGGTAACTCGAACACACATTTGCTGGAATGATTTATTACTAATGTTATTTTGGTTTTTAGTTTAATGTCAAATCTTGATTGAAGAACACCTTGTAGTTGTAAGGATACCGTTTTTCTTTTTGGGAGGTGGATCCTCAAGTAATTGTTAGGGACAGACGTCTTTGGCATTAGATACATCATATGGTGTGTGGCAATTTGAAAGCAAACAATGGCCATTGGTTACCGATCATTGGTACAAGGTAACTTAGGATTGTATGTACTATGGGATGAGTTAAATAATTACTTTTTGCATTGTATTCTCGTATTAGGCACCACATCATTAAAAAAAAAAAAAAAAACACCCTACTGTTCGAGAGACACTTGGTCTCAGTTACCGGAATTTACAAGGGTAAGATCGCATGCCCCAACATACCATGCCGAGAGTTCATGCATACTTGTATCTCTTAAGTTGTCATGAACCCCACATGTATATATTACCTTCTGTCTATTTGTACAGCACCACAACCCCGTAAACTAGAGTTGGCATGTTATTGGGAAACGTGTCAATAATGCGCTTTTGTTCAAGGAACTATATAGTTAATGTTGCAAATGTTATCTTGGTTTAGAGTACCGTGTGCAATGGCCTTGAGTCAGCTCCAAGATAAATTTGCTAGAATGATTTAGGCTATTGGGAGAGCAGACGCTCACCATGCCCCGTCCCACCTTAAATGCCCCGTCCCAAAGGCTACACCGCCCCGCTACCCCCGTCCCGGACACCCCCGTCTCTCCCGTCCTCCTTGAGACATTAGGGACGGACCAATCACCATCACCCACCAATGTGTTAGAAGATTTGATTAGTAAACTTGATTTATCTTATGTTATTTGTAAATAAACATGTGTTAATGGTTGTGTCCTTAGTTTATTAAGCCTAGTACCGGTTAGTATAACACACCGGTTAGTATAAAACATTTATCCTAAGTATGTAATTATGTAGGGGTGCGTCTGATGTACTCGTGCCGGTTCAGAAAGTATAAATAGGGGCCGAGCATTTCATTTGATATATAGAAAGTTTATGTTAAAATAACTAACTTTCAAACTACCCTTTCTTCCCTCCATTTCAAAACCGCCATCGCCTCACACACATAAGGCCCCGCATCAGAAACAGTATGCTGCAGAATCAAAAGGAGACCTGTGCAGAATCGATTATTAACATGGCATCAGAGCCCGATCAGATAAGAATCTATGGTATATTCGATTGTGAAGAGAAATCAGACGGTGTTCCCGAAGACAAAGGCAAAAGGCCGATGTTTCCATTTGTAGACAAGGATCGTGTGGATCAATTTGTTCTCGATAAGAAGATCGCAGAATTTAAGAAGGAGTGTATGGACCCTTCGAACATCAATTTCTCCAGATTTCACATCGGATCAGCCCCGAAGTCGCGTATAGAGAAGAAGAAAAAGGCGCAACAAGAGTTTAACAATCAAATAAAGGATGCCCCCGAATACCCACACGCGATGTGTTGTGGTAAATGTAAAGAGCCCTGTTGGATCAGTTTGCTCTTTTTGCTAAGTAAGAACTTGCTATCTTGACACTTAAGTGTTTAGCAAGCCCTTGTATATCAGATAATAAGCACAGCGGAATGTATAAGTTAAAGCAACACTTTTTATTCTAAGGAAGAGTTATTACTCCCCCTTGATGATTGAAACTAGTAAATGACAAGTATTTATTATGAATCCAAGCAGTAAATGAGAATTAGATACTTAGACAGATTCACAATAAATACTGAAATGGAATAGAACAGTGAAAGTGTTTGAAGGATTTTTCTATTAAAATCAATGTCTAAAATAGAAGGTTGAAGCCTCCTATTTATAGACGTTTACATACATGTATCTTGCCCAAAAAGCAAGTACAGAAACAACAGAAACAAGTTGCACAAGTTGCAACATTGAAACTAACAAATACAGCTAAAAGTAATAATAAACAATAAAACTACTGATGCAAAAGGCGGTGGAAAATATCTGATGCTAAGTGCTGATGAATGACAAACTACTGATGAGTAGTTTGTCTTCAGTACTTCTGAAGTGAACTTGTCTGGTTTGGACTTCAGAACTTCTGATGAAGTTTCTTCTTCAGCACTTCTCTTATCTTCTCTTCAGCAGTTCTTTGTTTTCTTTTCAGTACTTCTATACTTAGCCAAAATGACAGAAGTGAATTAGACTAAGGTTTCCAAAAGTGGTTTCACCAATCCTCTTTGTCCTAACAATCTCCCCCTGGATTGATGAAGCCAAAACCTTACTAATTCCTTATGTTTTTCTTCTGTCTTGAACAATCTTCCATATCTCTTTGTACATGGTGTTCTTGAGCTGGTTTAACTGACCATCAGATAGAGATCCTCTCTGTGGTTCCAAATGTTGAATTGTGAGCAGGTCTTGTGTTGAAAGTTTCTTCAGATCACTGATCTTCTTGTAAGCCCTGCTTGAGAGGTCTCTTCTTGTCAACAATACTGAGTTGTTATCAGTAAGTGACCATCTGATGATAGGTATCTTTGACTTGTTAAAGTCAGAAGAATAGGGAACCAGACTTGTCCCTTGGGTTGATGGTCCTGAGTGTTGGATGTCTTCTGTTTCAGTTAACCTCAGGTGGGAGTCTCTTCCTTGTTGTTGTTGCATATCAGGCATCTGAACAGTTGGAAGATGGTGTTCAGTCACTACCTTGGTATGCATCTTTTCTTTGATGGTCTTTTGGATTTGGTAGGCAAAAGTGGAAGGATCCCTGAATTGTGTTAACAGAGGTTTCTCCTCAATGTCAAAATCTGAATGGACTATTGAACTTCCTTCAAGTAGTACCATTTTGAAATCAGTTTTGACATTGTCCTCTGCTTTCTTTTTCTGAGTAGCAGGTCTTCTTGTTGATACACCAGAAGTTCTAACTACTGATCTTGAAAGATCAGCAGTTTGAAACTTCTCTGGATTTGCAGCCTTGGCAGCCAAGTATTTTCTGTAAGTATCCATTAGTCTTTCTTCTTTCCATCTGGATACTGAGGCTTTTGAACCATAGCCCTCTGCTACTAATTCTTCTATTATCTGGGCTCTCTTGGCCTTTCCTTCTTTGCTTGTGGCCAGTTTGTCTGCAAGCAGTTGTGCTCTTCTTGTCAGCTCTTGCATAGAGAGTCCTTTGAGTGTATAGGCTTTAGTCTTGCTGTTCTTGGTAATGTAAGACACCAGTTGTTGTCTTTTATCTTGTTCAGCAATCTCATCAAGGCTAGCCTGCCTTTGTAGTTCAGCTTCATAAGCCTGAAGTTTTTCTTCATGGCTTAAATCTAGATCATCCCTTTCTTCCAGAGTTTTCCAGATCAGATCTTCTCTGGCCTTCTTGTTGGCTGCAACTAAGCTCTTCTCTAATAATTCAGCTGATTGAGAGATAGGAGAAGGGTTTAGTACAGTCATTGTTGTAACAGTTGTAGGCCTGATAGGATCAGATGTTGGTTGAATGGGAGCAGTGGTTCTGGAAGGGTCAGCAGTTTGAGGTTTGGAAGTGTTAACCTCTGATGGGTTGACAACTGCTGATGGTTTGTCAACTACTGAAGGATTGTCTTCAGTACTTTCTGATTCTTCATCAGAACTTTTGCCATCAGAAGTTTCTTCATTGTGCCTTAGGGATTCTTCAGAGGTTTGGGTCTCATCATCTTTTTCTGTGGCTTCAATTTCTTCCACTGAGACACCAAACTGTTTGGCCAGTTTTTCTTTCCTGGCTTGATCTTTCTGATCTCTTTCAAGGATGGCCACTCTTGCCCTTATCCTGGCTTGGAATGACTCCTTAGGTTCCCTGATTTTCTCCCCCTTTTTGGATTCATCAATTTTAAGTTTTGAGGTTGAGGGTTGGGAGAATTGTCCTTGAAGATGAGCAATCTGTTTGCTGTTGAAGTCTATCTTGTTGGACAGATCGTTCATCTTCGTCTTGATCACTCCAAATTGATTCTTGATAGACAGCTCCAAGTTAGCTGTGTATGTTTGGAAGTGATTTCTGATGAGAGTGTTCATCATGTGGTACAGGGGACCCTCTGGGCTGCATAGCTGGTTCAGGTCTATGCTTGTTTGCCCAGGGAATTGGGTAGGCATTTGTTGTGAAGGGGGTGTTTTTGGGAGATCCTCATGTTGTACAGAGGATGCCACTCTAGGGGTTTTAGGGATTGAGTGGGCTTTAACCTGTGCAGGGGTGACTGGCTTCTTGAGCCTGGATACCCCTGAAACAGGACCTTCATAAAGTGCCGTCAATTCAGTAGTTTGTGTTTGTGAAACATCATCCAAATTAATGGAATCATCTGAATCCCTGATGTTGCCCTCAATGAGGACTGTCTCAGTTAAATCATGAGCTGAGCCCAACTCAGTTCTCTCATGAACATCTTGTTCTTGGTTCTGAGGATTTCCTACTTCAGGCATTAAGCCTTCATCAGTAGTTGCCACATCTGAGGTCTTAGCTATGTTACTTCTATCCTCAGATCCACCACTAGGTGGTAACTGAGTAGTAGCAGCCTCAGATGCCCCAAGAGTCTCTAAAATTGGGCTTAAAGACTCTGGTCCACCCTCATCTCTTGGGATATGGCTAGAGATGTCCACATCCATGTCTGATGTTGTGGTTATGTCCCCTGGTTGTTGTGGTTGTAGGGGACTGACATAATCAGATGGGACCTTCTCTTTTAGCCCAGAGAGAAGTTTGGTAATTTCTATTGCCTCTGGTTCAGAAATTTGTGGGGTTGGTTCAGTAGTTTGGGCAATAGGTGAAATTTGTTGTTCAGCAGTTTCAAAAGAAGAGTGAGTTTCAATAGTTTTTCTAAGTCTTTTTCTTTTGAATAAAATGGTTATGGGTGCTCTTGGTGGGGTTTGAGATGGATGAGACTGAGAGGGTGTTTCAGTCTCACCTATTTGAAGAGCAGAATGCTCATGAGCATGTTCAGGCATCTCAACCTCCTGAACAGCCTTTCTTTTGGGTTGGTGGGTTTTTGTCTTTGTTGGCTTGGGCTGTTTGGCTTTTGGTGGTGTTAGTTTGGAAGATGTGGGCTTCAGGGGGACTTGTTGTTGTTCTCCCTGATCATCTTCTGGCCAGGCAGCCGGTTTGTTATGCCTAGAGTATGCTTGTGAGGTTAATGGATTTAAAGTTGAAACTTTTCCCACAAGCACCTCATTACCCAGTTCCCCTATTATGCATTGCATAATGAACCTTGGGTACAACAAAAACTTTTTCTTGGTATTATTATGATGTAACACCAACTCATTGAAAAATAGTTTTGATGCCCTGAATTTAGTTTCATTCACAATGGAATGAAATATTGGTTGAAAAGTGGAGGGCATCTGGTCATAAGACCCTGTTTTTGGACTCAAACACATAATAATATAATGAAACAAAAGCTTGTATTTTGGTTCAAAATATTTTTTGAAGATAGTAGCATGGGAAAGAGTACCTTGATAACCACACTCTGTCATGGTTAGATGAATATCAGAATTAGCAACATGGTCAGGGGCAGTTACATCATCCAGACCCAGTCTTGTTGCCAGTGTGGCTGGTGTGATGGTCAGTGGTTTCCCTTTTATTCTTGAGTTGAGGGAAATGACTTCATCATCCGTTGTCACCGTCTCAGCATTTGCCCAGAACTCATTTAGAGTTTCAGTGTGAATTGGTGGGTTTATAGTGAGAGCAGTAAAATATTGGGATTTTACGACAAGATCAATGATCTCATCGTATTGGGACCAGCCTTCTTGTTTTTCAAGAAAAGGCCCTTTGATTGTGTCCCTGCTTTAGAACGAGAGCCATGTGGTTTGGGTTTTGATCGAACAGTTGATTTGCAGGTTTAGGTTATTGAGAGAGTTTTTGAGAGAGAAAGAGGGATTTTTTTTTTTTGAGTTTGAAAGGATAAGTGTTGAGAAAAGGTATTTATCAGAAGTTTTAACCGCTTGAATCTTCTTTATTAGAAGTTTTTAAACCGCCTTTGGTTAAAAATCTTTTTATCAGAAGTTTTAAACTGATTAGGTCAAACCTCTGATGATGGGAAAAGTCAGATTTGCCCTTTTGACTAAACTGCTGATGAAGGATTACTTCATCAGTAGTTCCCATTTTCTCTTCAGTAGTTTTAACAGCTGATGAGAAAAGTTTTTATAAATACTTTTATTCATAACTTCTGAAGGTTATTTTATCAGAAGTTACACACTTTTCAGAAAATTATCCCCATACTGATGTTTGTTTATCAGTAGTTTCTCTCTTTTCAGAAGTTTTTGTTTTCAGACTTTTTGTGTGTTTTGTAAGTGAAAAAAAAAATGAAAAATTGCAGAATAATAAAATGAACACTTACAAATTTAGCATCCCAAGCATGGATACTAACTTCTGAAATGTTGATGTGTCAAGGGGTTTTGTGAAGATGTCAGCTATTTGATTAGCTGTTGCTACATGCTTCACCTCAATCTTGCCTTTTTCATAGCAATCTCTTATGAAATGGTACCTGATCTCAATATGTTTGGTTTTTGAGAATTGTACCGGATTTTGAATGATGCTAATGGCAGATTTGCTGTCTACAAACAAAGGTGTCTTGTTTTCTTTGATTCCATAATCAAGAAGTTGATATTGGAGCCATTGTATCTGTGATGTACAACTTGCAGCTGCAATGTATTCAGCTTCAGCAGTTGAAGTTGCAACAGATGTTTGCTTCTTTGATTGCCATGACACTAGACAGTTACCCAGGAATTGACAACCACCAGATGTTGACTTTCTTGTCATCTTACACCCTGCATAGTCACTATCTGAAAAAGCTGATAACTTGGTATTGCTTGAAGCAGGATACCAAATTCCAAGTGTTGGAGTTCCTTTCAGATATCTGAAAATTCATTTGACTGCTATAAGGTGTGATTCCCTTGGTGCTGATTGATATCTAGCACAGACACATGTTGAAAACATAATATCTGGTCTAGAAGCAGTTAAGTATAAAAGGGAACCTATCATGCATCTGTACATGGTTTGATCAACCTGTTTTCCTTGATCATCAGGTTCAACTTGTGTGATTGGTGTCATGGGAGTGGAACATGATTTACAGTCTTTTAAAGAAAATTTGTTCAATAATTCTTTAACATATTTTGATTGATGTATAAAAGTTCCATTTGTTTGTTGCTTGATCTGCAGTCCTAGAAAGTACTGCAGTTCTCCCATGGTACTCATCTCAAATTTTGATTGCATGAGTTTCTTAAAATCATCACACAGTTTTGTGTTTGTTGAACCAAAAATGATATCATCAACATAAATTTGAACAAGTAAGACATGATTTCCAACATGTTTAATGAAAAGAGTTTTATCAATGGCACCTCTTGTAAAGTTATTTTTGAGTAAAAAGGTGGAGAGTGTATCATACCAGGCTCTTGGAGCCTGTTTGAGCCCATAAAGAGCTTTGTCCAGTCTGTACATCCATTCAGGATGAGAAGGATCCTCAAACCCAGGTGGCTGACAGACATACACCTCCTCTTTTATTTTTCTATACAAAAATGCACTTTTCACATCCATTTGATAAACTTTAATTTTGTTGGAAATGGCATAGGCCAGAAATAACCTGATGGCCTCAAGCCTTGCAACTGGAGCAAAGGTTTCATCATAGTCAATTCCCTCTTCTTGAGAGTACCCTTGAACTACCAGTCTTGCCTTGTTCTTGATTATCATACCAGCTTCATATTGTTTGTTCCTGAAAACCCATCTTGTGCCAATTGGTTGCTTGTTTGGAGGTAAGGGACAGATTTCCCAGACCTGTTGCTTGTTAAACTGAAGCAGTTCATCTTGCATAGCTTGCACCCAATTATTGTCTTTGAGGGCTTCCTGGTACTTCTTTGGTTCCAACTGAGAGATAAAGGCTGAAAATAGGCAAAAGTTGGAGAGCTGGTTTCTGGTAAGAACACCTGAAGCTATATCACCCATGATTTGATCAAGTGGATGATCTCTGTGTTCAATCAGTTGTTGTAAACCACTGACAGGTGTAGGTGGCTCTTGTTCTTCAAACAAACTACTGAGGTCTATAATATCTGGTTCAGCAGTTTTAGTTTCTTCAGTAGTTGCAGGTGCTGAAGCAGATGTTTGAGTTTGGCCTTCAGTATTTGTTGGATCAGAAGTTTGTGAAACTTCTGATGGTGTTGAAGTTGACTTAATGACTGTTTGAGGAGTCCATGGTGTAGGATCCTCATCTTCAAACCTTTGATCACCATAATAAGTAGGTTTGGAGGGAGTAACAGTCTTTTCAGGTCCAAAGTGGAAGTTGTCAAGGTCAAAGAGTTCAGCAGGATGTGCTGGAATAAGAGTGTGTTTTGACTCATTGAACTTGACATTCAATGTTTCTTCTACTATCCTGGTGTGAGAATTAAAAACCTTGTAGGCTTTTCTAGTTGAGGAGTAACCAAGAAAGTAACCTGAGTCAACTTTGGCAGCAAACTTTGAAATAGATTCCTTGATTTTCAAGATGAAACATTGACACCCAAAAGCCCTGAAAAAGGAGATAAGGGGCTTCATGCCATGAAGAACTTCATAGGCAGTCTTGGAATGTCTCTTGACCACAAGAACTCTATACTGAACATAACATGATGTGTTAACTGCTTCTGCCCAAAAGTACAAGGGCAGTCCAGAATCAGCTAACATTGTTCTTGCTCCTTCTATCAATGTTCTGTTCTTCCTTTCTACTACACCATTTTGTTCAGGAGTTCTAGGAACACTGTATTGTCTAATAATCCCTTTAGACAAACAGAATTCATCCAGAGTTTTGTTCCTGAACTCTGTCCCATTATCACTTCTAATGGTTTTGACAGATAGAGAATATTGTTTCTCTACTTGTAGAATGAAGAACTTGATGATTTCAGCAGCCTCATCCTTGGAGAATAAGAAGAATACCCATGTGAATCTTGAGTAGTCATCAATGATGACTAAGCAGTACTTCTTCTTACCAAGGCTCATAATCTTGACTGGTCCAAATAAGTCCATATGGAGTAGTTGAAGACATGCAGTTGTTTTTGATTCTTCAATAGACTTATAGGAGGACTTATGCTGTTTTCCCTTTAAACAGGACACACAGTGTTCTTGACACTGGTATACTTTCAAAGGTAGACCTCTGACCAAGCCCATTTTTGTGACTTTATTTATGGTTTTAAAGTTCACATGGCCAAGTCTCCTGTGCCAGAGATCTGTTTCTGAAGTTGATGCCCTTGAGAAGAAACAGGCAGTGTTGTTCAATACTTTGTCTTTCTCAATGTCCACTGCATAGACATTGCCACATCTTTTGGCAATCAGCAAAGTATGATCTTCAATAATCTTCTCTATCAACTTCTGGCCTTCTGGTGAGATGATCTTGCATGCTGTCTTTGTGAAAAAGGAAGAATATCCTTTATCACACATTTGTGACACACTCAGCAAGTTGTATTCAAGGTTTTCCACCAGATTGACCTTGTCAAACTGTATTTTGCCAGAGGAGACATTGCCATGTCCTAGCACATATCCCTTAGCATTGTTCCCAAAGGATACAGATCCTTCTCTTTGGCTGATAAAGTTGTTTATCAGGTATCTGCATCCAGTCATGTGCATAGAGCCTCCACTATCAACATACCATATGCTGTTTAAGCCCCTGGAAACTCTCTGCACATAAAAGCAAATTAGTTAGTTTTAGGAACCCAAGCCTGTTTGGCTTTGGGTTTGCTCTTGAGAACAGTTACAGTTTGTTCTTGACCAGGTTGAGAAATCCATGTCTTTTTGGCAATGGATTTTTCATTAAGAACCATGGTGGTATCCTTTTCAGGACCACCATCAACCTTGGTCATCAGTAGTTGTACCATGTTCATTAGATTTTGTATCTCAGCAGTTTGTGAAACTGCTGATGATTCAGGTCTAACTACTGACAAAGAATTTTGAGAAAAAGATTTTGGTTGAGATTTTATCTTTTTCTGAGAAAAGGTGTTTTCAGGTTGTTGTTTCTTGGGTTTAAAGATTCTTTCATAATCATTTCTGATTTGATTTCCCACAACCTGTTGTTTAATTTTTTGATTGAACTGAATTCCTTTTCTGTATCTACAAAATTCAGTTTTGTGGTTGAACAGACCACAAATTTCACACTCTTTTGCCTTTTGTTTTTGATCTAAAGGCAAATTTCTGACATTAGTGTAAAGATTTTGCTCATCAGTAGTTTTCAGGATCTCAACTCCTGATGTAGATGAAACTACTGATGGCTTGTTGTCAGATTTTGTTAATGCTTCTGAAGTACTTTCTTTAAAAATGCCAGGATTTCTGTTTAGAAAGTTTTCATGAAAAGATGTGCACTCTTTCCCTTCAGAAGTTTCATTTGAAACAATTCTTCTCCCATCTTCAGTAGTTTTGGGAGAGAAATCTGTTGGTGTTTCAACATGATGGTATCCTATGCCAAACTTAACATTTGAAGCACTTTGTTTGTTTAGCAACAATTGATACCCCTTACAAGATTCCACCCATTTTTCACATGTGATCCTGGTGTCAGCAAGCTCTTGTCTGACATCTCCCAGGTCATTTAACATGATCTTAATTTGTGCTTGGGTTTCAATAGCTGAGTCAGTTAATTTAGAAACTTCTTTTGTTTTAGCACACAGTTTTCTTTCTAAATCACATTTTATCTGTGTGTATTTTCTTTCTAAATCATTGTCTTTACCTTGTAAGTGCACATTTGTCTCTCTTATGAGAGCAAAAGTTTCTTTGCAAGAATTTGAGCAAAGTTTTGTCAAAGATTCTTTTGATACCTGTGACAATGCAGATTTTGAAGTACAGCCTTCAAATGCCATTAAGGCAAAGTTCTTTCTGCCATTGTCTGGTTCTCCCCAGTTGATGTCAAACACTTTGTTGTCTGCATCAGGATTGCACTCTGTGGTGTCAAAAGGAAGACTGCTCCAGTCAACATACCCTGAGGTAAAAAGACTTTGTTGAGAGGGTTGTTGAGGCTGTGGAGGATGTTGAGCAGCTGGAAAGGGAGGGATTGATTGGCTCTGCATCTGTTGAGCAGGCATTTGAACATATTGTACTTGTGGCATGTATTGCTGTTGAGGAGCTTGTGCCTGTACAAAATGAGCACTCCCTTGAATTCCATTATTCCTATTATAATTGGGGTTATAGTTATTTCCAGATTGTGATTGGTTAAAGCTAGAGCTTCTACACTCTCTAGCAAAGTGTCCCAACTTCTGACACTTGTGACATCTCAGTTTAGATTTGTCAAAACCAATTTTTGTATTACTGGTCAATCCTGGAAATTTCCTTCCTGACCTTTTATAAAACTTGTTAGTTTTAATGCTTAGCATGGCCAGTTGGTGTAAAATGTCCATTTCTTCTAAGTCATCACTGCTAAAGTTTTTCAAATCATCCATGATAAAACATAGATTATCAGCAGTTTGACTTTGGTCATTATTGTCATAACCTGGGAAAGATCTTTCTGATGAGATCCCAGTTGTTATGTCAATATTGTCATAAGATCCATAGGAACAAGTTGGTGAATCTTGTCCCAAAAGTGCTGTACTACCTGGTAGGTAGTCATCAGCAGTTTTACCAGATGATTGTAATTTCTTCTTTTGATCAATTTCTCTCTCAAAAGTAAGTAATCTCCCATGGAGTTTTGTAAGAGTGAGGGAGCTAAAATCTGGTGAGGATCTTAAAACAATGGAGTATGTTTCCCATTTGTCTGGTAAAGACCTTAAAAATCTATGTAGCATAGACACTGTTGTATAGGTCTGACCATTTAACTTTAGCTCAGATATTAATGAGGAGAATCTTTCAAATTGTTGAGTTAAAGTTTCCCCATTAATATGAGCAAATGTCTCATATTGTTGAGCTAAAATCTCTCTGGTGTTGGCAATCACCTCTTCAGTTCCTCCAAACTGTTCTTTAAGACAATCCCAGAGTTCTTTGGCACTTTCACAATGTAAAAGGCCAGAGTATATCTCATTTGGGAGAGCCATTGCCAACATAGAGAATGCTTTTGCATCTAGCTCAAGTTTTAGGAAATCATCATCTGTATATTCTTTAGGGTCCTTAGGGACCTTGACATTAGTTTCAAGATTGACATTTACTGGTTTGTGAGGACCATATATCACAGATCTCCAACAACCTGTGTTGGTCTGTGACAAGGTATGTGCCATTCTCTTTTGCCATATGTTATATTCATTTCTTACAAGCATGGCAGGTTTAGTGGCAGAACCAGTATTATGTGGATCCATTTTAAAGAGTATTGATTTGTCAGATGACTCTTTTAAGTGATGGATGTTGATAAAAATTGAACTTTTGATCTTTTTATTGAGTATCAATAAGAGCTTTGTGTCTGATTCTCAATTTGTTAGATTGATATGTGATCAGATAAACCAATGCTCTGATACCAATTGTTGGATCAGTTTGCTCTTTTTGCTAAGTAAGAACTTGCTATCTTGACACTTAAGTGTTTAGCAAGCCCTTGTATATCAGATAATAAGCACAGCGGAATGTATAAGTTAAAGCAACACTTTTTATTCTAAGGAAGAGTTATTACTCCCCCTTGATGATTGAAACTAGTAAATGACAAGTATTTATTATGAATCCAAGCAGTAAATGAGAATTAGATACTTAGACAGATTCACAATAAATACTGAAATGGAATAGAACAGTGAAAGTGTTTGAAGGATTTTTCTATTAAAATCAATGTCTAAAATAGAAGGTTGAAGCCTCCTATTTATAGACGTTTACATACATGTATCTTGCCCAAAAAGCAAGTACAGAAACAACAGAAACAAGTTGCACAAGTTGCAACATTGAAACTAACAAATACAGCTAAAAGTAATAATAAACAATAAAACTACTGATGCAAAAGGCGGTGGAAAATATCTGATGCTAAGTGCTGATGAATGACAAACTACTGATGAGTAGTTTGTCTTCAGTACTTCTGAAGTGAACTTGTCTGGTTTGGACTTCAGAACTTCTGATGAAGTTTCTTCTTCAGCACTTCTCTTATCTTCTCTTCAGCAGTTCTTTGTTTTCTTTTCAGTACTTCTATACTTAGCCAAAATGACAGAAGTGAATTAGACTAAGGTTTCCAAAAGTGGTTTCACCAATCCTCTTTGTCCTAACAAGCCCTTCCATTATAGAAGAAATTGCCCAAAGAAGATGGGTAAAACAGAATTTATGATCGGCAAAGGGACGGATGAAAAAGGATGGGACGATGTGTGGTACGCAAGTCTAACAAGAAAAGAACATGGGTGTGGTTTTAAAGATCAATTCGCCATATTTAGCAAATCATTTGGAGTAGAAGGCCAACCAAGCGGATATAGGAGGGAGTATTTTAGAGGAAGAGGATCGGTGATAATTACAAGTGGAGGACAAATACACAAGATCAAAAAGGTATACTACGTTCCTACACTTCGCAAGAATATATTAAGTATAGAAAAATTAAACCAAGAGGGTTTAGAAGTTGAATTCGATGGAGATGTTTGTCACATCCATCGGCCGATCATACAAGAAAGGAGAAAGTTGATTTTATGCCGAATTTGTGATAGTGAAAGTCACTTCACATTTAAATGCCCCGAAAGAGAAAATATTGTTGAAAAGGATGGAAACGGACCACTAGAAAGGTTCTCAAACAAACGGGTCAGATTTGAAGGCATAAAAGAGTCGCTAAATGTTGAAGATAAAGAGAGGGCTTACATGTTCAAGAAATTCGAAGAGTTTTCTATCGACAAGGACAATTATGAAGGCATTATGGAGAAAGGTCCTATCATGTACCCAACCAATGGTTCTCGCATACAAGATTGCTTAGTTTTCATGGATTTACTTCATGTTACAACAACGGTTGAAAGGTACAAACGCAAGTTCGAATTAGAATTCGAAAAAATCATTCAATGGTTTATGCATGATTTCTTGAAAATTGAGAATAAAGCCCCTATGCCACCAAGAGACACAACCGGATATCCAATATGTTTATTGGATTTATACACTAAAGTACAAGTGTTTGGTGGATATGATAAAGTCACAAAGGATGAAAATTGGGCGATTGTAGCAATGAGTATGGTTTATGGAAGAGGGCTACCAAGTTTAGCAAGCAAAGAAGAAATAGCGATGACATTAAGGCTAGTGTATGTCCGATATTTGGAGATGATGGAATGGTACCATCTCAAATACAAAGGCCACGAGTTGGTTGTCGAAGTCAACAATGAAGAAGGTAGCACAAGTGGTGGAAACAAGTGGAAAGATGAAGATATGCCGCCCAAGAAGAGAAGTCGATCTTCATCAAGTGACGAATGAAGAAATGAAGGCTGAAAATCAAGTTTAAGGGGGAGATTGTTAGAAGATTTGATTAGTAAACTTGATTTATCTTATGTTATTTGT
The DNA here is from genome assembly GCA_028751855.1 of Ambrosia trifida. Classification (NCBI taxonomy): domain Eukaryota; kingdom Viridiplantae; phylum Streptophyta; class Magnoliopsida; order Asterales; family Asteraceae; genus Ambrosia; species Ambrosia trifida. Next base: position 195,655,363 of record CM054122.1, on the reverse strand, counting down.
AAATAAACATGTGTTAATGGTTGTGTCCTTAGTTTATTAAGCCTACTACCGGTTAGTATAACACACCGGTTAGTATAAAACATTTATCCTAAGTATGTAATTATGTAGGGGTGCGTCTGATGTACTCATGCCGGTTCAGAAAGTATAAATAGGGGCCGAGCATTTCATTTGATATATAGAAAGTTTATGTTAAAATAACTAACTTTCAAACTACCCTTTCTTCCCTCCATTTCAAAACCGCCATCGCCTCACACACATAAGGCCCCGCATCAGAAACAGTATGCTGCAGAATCAAAAGGAGACTTGTGCAGAATCGATTATTAGCACAATGCCTGCACCAATCACCTTCCCCCGTCCTGGACACCAACACCGCCCCCTACCCCGTCCTGCCCCGTTCTCCATCCCCCCGGTCCCACCTTTTTCCTACGTGTCATCCCTTCCCCCGTCTGCTTACCCACCAGCCTTATCACTGATCTTATTTGATTTCAGGTTAATGTATATGAGCCAACCAAAATCTTGATTGAAGAACACATGATAGATGTACTAATGTTGTTTTCCTTTTTGACAGGCAGATCATCAAGCTATTGTTAGTGTGTTGGAAGTCTTTGGCAATGGATACAACAATTTGTATGTGACAATTTGAAGAAAAACCATGGCCGTTGGTTGATCATTGGTACGACGTAACCTAAATTTTGTATGTACTATGTATTAGAAATATAGTAAACTAAACTTTCATAATATGTTTATTGTATATTTAATTGTAATTAGAATAAGTTAGTTAAAATTGTATCGGCGGTTAACGGTTGGAAGTTATCTGATAACTGAAACTAACCGCCACAACCGTCACTATATATTTAGGATTCTTGTAAACAATCAGCGTGTGTTGATTTTGTGTGCATTCTCGCATACATTATCCTCCACCATATCAATAAAAGTCATATGTTTGAAAATCATTCATGCGCATATAATTGTATCTGATGATCCAGAAGACAACATAATCCGCTGCACAATTCTAACATGATGATGATGATCATAATCACGGGCCAACGCTATGTAGTATCACAATTTTACTTATTTGTCATTAACACTCGTTGGGATTAGTTAATGATTACTTCTTTCATTGTATTCTCATAGCAGGCACATCAAAATAGAGTGATTGCTAGAGACAGTTGGGTGTTATTTTTGGGAATCTACAAGGCTAAGATCACACTACCCAGCCTAAAGTTCATCTGTATCTGCATTCATAAATTTTATCCATGTATGCTTTATTATTTCTATTTCATCTCCTAGTTGTCATTATACTTTAATCTTTTTTAGCATAGTGACTTTTGTATACTTAAGTCTCCTAATTAGTTTTTTTAGCTGATCTAAACTGTGGTAATATAGAGACTTTTGCATACTTTCACAGTTTTTGACACACTAGTGGAAAGGAATGGGGCGCCGTTCTTGTTATCGTGGATCGTCAACACGCTTCTTTAGGTAAATTCTCCCTAAAGATTTCTCAATTGCTTCCAATTGTGTGTATTTTGTTTCTGCGTATGTTTGGTGCCAAATGCCGGGCTCGTGATCAAATTTTTGGGTAGGTCTTATTATACTTTTTGTAATGTTTATCTTTCTATAAATGATAATAACAATCATGTAGTTGCCTTTTATTTGCTATGTTTGCTATCATATATACCCAGGATTTTTGGCTCGCATACTCCTTCGTAACATTATTATTGAAAGGAAGTTTATAGTTCATGTTGATCAGTGCTATCTTGTTTTATAGTTCCTCTTCTATCCTTCCCCCATGCTCACTCATATTCCTCACTTGCATCCAAATGTTTATATTTATTTTTATGGTATGTTTTGTGCCGAATGCCACGCTCATGTAATCATGATCATCACCTTTTTGGGTACGTACATTACACTTACGACTTCTCATATTTTTCTTCGATCCGTTAGATGATTTTTTTTTATCGGCAAATTTCACTTTATTTCACCCAAAAAATATATATACAAGATTAAAAACTAACAAGACACTAGTCGTAATCTATAAAAAGTACGCCAAACACCTTAAGTTCTCAAACTATAACAATACCAACTATCTCTCACGTTATTGGTACGTCGAAGACTTTCCATTTCTCCCATGACCACCCGGACGATTTGGATTTATGGTTTACCCAACTGAAAGAGACCGCTTGAATTTCGCCAAATATCCCGTCCAGATTCACCCTCTTTCCTTGGAAAATCGCCGCATTTCGTGCCTTCCATATGGTCCATGAAGCTGCGTATATAATTATTTGAATCCACTTCCGTTTGCTTGCTGCTATGTGCCGATCAGTATGCAACTTCAAAAGATCCCGAACAGAGAATGCATACACTGGAGGTATGCTGCACCATGATCCGATCTTATGCCAAATCCAAGACGCAATGTAACAGGACGTGAGTAAATGATCTGCGTCTTCATCGTATTCCCCGCACAGCTTGCACTCCGATGGGCCGTGAATGATGTTTCTTTTCAGCAGCCCCTTTTTAGTAGGTAATCTATCTTGTTCCGCTCGCCACATGAAAACAGAGACCTTCTTCGGGACCCCTTTTACCCACTGAAAAGGGTAGAAAGGAGGCGTATAATTCTGCAGCAATTTCTTACACGCAGACACCGAGAACTGTCCATCCGCAGCCCCAACCCATTCCCAAATATCCCGCTGTAAGGTCAGAATGGTACCAGCAATCAGTGCGGTGCACTGATGCAGAGCCGTCAATTCATCGTGAGAGCTAGGTGCTCGAATCCAACCCCAACTTTGGAGACGAGCAGCCACAGAAATCATTTTCTGACTTTCGATAGCAAAAAGATGTGGGGAACGATCTTTAAGGGGCCCGTCCGACACCCACCAATCAATCCAGAATCTAATGTCCGCCCCATCCCCAATTTTACCTTTGATTTTGGCTGGAATATTTAAGTCTTGCTCCAAAACTATATCCCCCACTTTATAAATCGCGTTCCAAACCCTGGACATTCCCCTACGAACCGGTAGGTAAGTGGTTGTATTCGGACAGTGATGGATGGCAGAAACAACTCTAAGCCAAAGTCCTTGTTTCTCCAACTTAAAGCGCCACCACCACTTAACGATTAGGCTTTCATTCATCACTTTTAGAGCCCCAAATCCTAAGCCGCCTTTCGCCGTAGGACCCAACACCCTCTCCCACGCAACCCAGTTTGTCTTAGATTTATCTTCATCCCCACCCCAAAAAAACGTCGTCTCAATGCTTCCAAAGAATTTATGACCTCAGTTGGTGCTTTGAACAAAGAAAAAAAATAAAGCGGAAGACTGTCTAAGACCGCCCGAATTAAAACCACCCGGCCACCAAAAGATAGGTGTTTTGCTTTCCACTTCGAGAGTCGTTTTTTGAAAATCTCAACTACCGGATCCCAATATTTAATTTGATTCATGTTTGCACTCACCGGGACACCCAAATACTTACAACGGTAGCTTGTCCGCTTTACATCCGATTATTCCAGCCAAGTCTTCTGTGCTTGTGTAATTCACCCCAATACCATAAAGTGATGTCTTGTGATAATTCATTTTTAAGCCAGAGACCAAAGAAAAGCATCTCATTAGTCGCACTATGTTCCGAATGTTCACCTCGCCCCATTCTCCCGTAAAAACTATGTCATCCGCGTACATGAGGTGAGTCAAAATTGGGCCCCCGTTTGGAGTCTGCAGACCGGAAATAGCACCCAACTCTCTAGCCTTGTGAATGAAACTAGTAAGCGCTTCCATAGCTATGATGAATAGAAAAGGAGAGAGTGGATCCCCTTGACGAACGCCCCGAAAACATTGGAATTCTCTAGACGGTGATCCATTGATCAAAACCGACTGTCTAGAGGATTCTAAAATCCCTTTGATCCACATGTTCCACCTTGCAGGAAAACCCATTTGGTTTAAAACCGAGAGGATAAATCCCCAATTGATTGTGTCATATGCCTTTTCCATATCAACCTTTAAAACAAACGCTTCAACTCTCGATGCTTTAGCCCAAGACACGACTTCGTTTAGTATCAAGGGGCCGTCAAGTATGTTTCTAGAGGCTAAAAAACCGGACTGTTCTTCGGATATCACTGAATTGATGACGCCTTTGACCCGATTAGCTAGAACCTTAGAAATGATTTTTGAGATGCAACCGATCAAGCTTATGGGTCTAAAGTCGTTGAATGATAATGGGTCAATGCCTTTGGGAATAAGTGCGATAAAAGACGAGCTACACCCACAATTAAATACCCCACTGTCGAAAAACGTCTCCATCATATTCATAATATCTTCTTTCAAAAGCTCCCAGAAATGTTTAATAAAACCAAAGGTAAAACCGTCGGGTCCGGGCGCCCGGTCACACCCACAATCCCAAACAGACGTTTTAACCTCTTGCACCGAAAAGGGAGACACCAAATGAATTGCATCATTATTCGAAAGCTGTTTCAAAGAAGGACACGTAAAAGATGGTCGTACCTGTAAAGGTTCCCGAAATTTGAAAGCAAAGAATTTCCATGCCTCATCCTTAATTCGCATCGGATCTACCACCCATTCGTCATTGATTTGTATGCCATGCAACCTGTTAGAGCCGATATTATTATTAATCATGCCGTGAAAAAACGAGGAGTTTTCATCTCCCTCGATCAGCCACTTAATCCTAGACCGTTGCTTGAGATCTTGCGTAATATCCGAGTTCAAATCCTCCAATTTTTTCTTGTTTTCCACCCATTCCGCCATTTCAGCTTCGGATAAATTACCGTTCTCCAAACCCCTATCCAGTGTCGCAATCCTCCGTTCAATATTCTTTTTCTCAGATCCCCGATTATCTCGTTCAGCCGCAAACCATATCTTAAGATCATCTTTAATACGTTTTAATTTCTGAGCCAACTGCATATCAGCAGGCCCAGCTTGGACAGGTTTGTTGAAAGCCGATACAACCACCGTATCCAGCCCGGTCCTCCCTAGGGAGGAATTGAAAAACCGGAACGGTGTAGCACCGTAATTTACTCTGGAGGTAGATAACATGATAGGACTATGGTCCGAAATTAATCTTGGTGATGCTGTGACGGACGCATCCGACCAAGCATTCCAAAAAGAGTCGCAGACCAAGAATCGATCGATCTTGCCGAGTTTGTCGCCCGCGTCAGAAACCCTTGTGAATCTCCTACCCCCCATAGGATATTCATTCAACCCATTCGATTCAATAAAAGCATTGAAGTCAGCAGCGCTTGTCGAGTTAAATTCACAGTTAAAACGTTCCTCCGGTGCACGAACTGCGTTGAAGTCTCCCAAAAGTAACCAAAAACCATCCGTTCTTGTTATAATTTCTGATAATTCGCCCCATAAGTCCTTCTTTTGTCTAATTCCTTGTGGTGCGTAAATATTCCCAACATTTAACTTTGTACCAGACTGTCTAATGATCCCACTAACAATCAAATAATTACGGTTCCGGACAAGATCAGTTTTAATGAAAACCGTAGGGTCCCAACATGAAAGTAAACCACCCGACCTGCCTTCTGAGTTAACCCAAACAGACTCAACCAGCCTCCTACCCCATAATTTTTGTACCTGTATTCTAGCTCCGTCTTGCATCATAGTCTCTTGTATACCCACAAAACTTGGTTTTTGGTCTTTAATAATATCACCCACAGAAAGCACTTTATTGTCTTCCCCAATCCCCCTAACGTTGAAAGTTAAAAAATTCATTGGACCACAGAAAACTCACCTTCGTCCATGACTGAACGTGCCAACTCATCTTCAAAGCCGTCCAACCGAATACCAACCGAGGTGCCCAAATCAGCTGTTTCAGATGCCTCCCTGAGCACCGCCGGAATCACATCATCCAATGACAGGGTATGATCTTGAGACGCCTGGGAATTGTAGTTAGTTGGATTAAAAGTAGGAGGGATAGGGATGTCTGCAAACAGATCAACATGGGGCGCCTGACATACGGAATCCCTTTTTGAAGATAAAGTTTTCTTTTTTTGTAAAACAACCCCAACAGATGGACGTCTATAGTGGACAGAATTGGGCCGAGATGGTGGAATATTTAAATCTATAAGATCCTCATTTGGCCCAAAATCCCATCTGGCCCGCTTCCGAGAAGAGCCCACCACCAAAGATGAATTATTATTATTTTCATGGGCCCCACCATCAGGAATTTCTGCCCCAATCACTTGTTCAGCCGCCACATTATTATTATTATTATTATTATTATTATTATTATTAATAGTCTCGAGAGTGTGCCCCTCATTAATAACCTCACGTTCCCCATGCACGTTCACGTCCAAGACCTGTTGGTCTTCAAAAAGACTGTTGGAATTCCGGGGTAAATCATCGGTCACCGGAGTTTTTTCCGGCGGATTAGTATCAAGGTTTATCACCGGCGAATCCACCACCATATGAGTTTCAGTATCGACTGGAATCTCCCCATCCTCCAACCCTTTCTCCGATTTATCATCCCCACTAGACGACCCCAGCGAATCGAACAACACATTGTCATGGATTTTGCCCGTATACACATCATACACCAGCCGCTTATTGGATTCAAAATCACGTTTGACAAAGTCAGGACACCATGTTTCCTCTGTTCATTCACCCAAACTTTAATCCGGCTGCGTTTCCACTCTATTTCCACGACATCAGTAATACGTTTTCCATCTTTAACGATAACGGCCACCTGTTCCATAGCAAAATTTCCATCCCTACTACTAGCAACCGAGCCATGAGCAATCTCACCATAAGAGCTAGCAATAACGTCAAACACCTCCTTGTCCCATAAATGAACCGGGATACCCGTAATTTTGAGCCATGCAATACGTTCGAACGGAAAAGTTTGTCCGTTCCAGACTTCCAGATTGTGAAACCAAAGCCCCCATTCCTCCTTTCTCTCGTTCAGAAAAGTTTTGGCCATACCGGAAGTCATAAAGGAAAGCAACACCGTCATACCGGCCACATACTTCAACGTAACATCTTCCATCTTGGACGCTTTAAGAAAGTCTTCTAAACGACAAAGCCGAGTGACGTCGATAACCTTGCCAATGAGAGAAGATCTACCGAGTATTGCTTGAGTAGAGAAGACTTTATTCGGAATGCGAATCGGTCGTCTACCGTAGTTGTTTTCAAATGATGGAAATTGATCAGTAGTCCCCCAATTTCTTTCTTCCATTGGCACTCTCTATTCCCCAGATTGAATCTTGGCCTTCCCTTGTTATTGAGATCAGAGATCTTAACTGGATGTTCCTTAGTTCTCGCCTCACCTTCTTCTTTTTTGAACTTTGCTTTATTAACGTATAATCTTTCCTCACCCAAATTAACATTTGCTATAGCCTTCCCCAATACATCAATATTCCGGACATCTTCAAACCGGAGAAAAGCACAGTATTTTCCCACCTTGTTCCTTCGCCTAGGTAGGTATACGTCCGTCATCTTCCCATGGTTTCGAAAAGATCGCCACAAAAGCCCTAGTGTACAATCCCATGGAAGGTTTGCTACGTAAAAAGTTGTGGTATTCTCACCGATATGACTCTGATCTGGTTTAGTTGTATGACGTTTCCTCCTTCGGGGTTCTTCCCATTCTCCCTCCTCACGTTCATCTCCCTCCGCTTGCACGTCGCGCACTTCTCTCTCCTCTCTCTCTCGCTCATGCTTTTTCTTCCGTTAACATAATCTTTCCTCACCCAAATTAACATTTTCTTCCGTTAGATGATAACCACCATCATGTAGTTAGTAACCTTTCTAGGGCGGCTCTAGCATTTTGGGGGCCAGTGCGAAATAAATTTTTTGGCCCTTTTGGGTGTTCGGATCCCTATCACTAGATTATAAAATTTTCGATCAGGTTTGGGTCGGGTTAAGTCACATAAAGGAGATTTTAGTTTTGGTTATGTTGATTTAGAAAGGTGTTTTCATGAAATATATGGTACACTTTATTTCTTTTGTCATTATTTATCCATTTCGATTTTATTTGATAATATGTTCTAATTTTTCATGATTAATGTTTAATTTTGTTGTCTTTCAACATGCTTGTTTCCCCTATGTACGATTTCCTTTGTGAATGTTGCAGATTCTCTAACTTTAGCCGAACACAAGTAGTTGTGTTAGCACATGAAGTTTAAGTCCATCTTTTGTTGACATAGGTTTTCACATGTGTGTGGTCCGCATACTGCTGATTGTTAGCATGCATCATTAGGTAACATTTTCCTCACTTTTGATTTAACAATTAAGTGAATTCAAGCTGGGTCATTTGTTATTAACTAATTATTGTATAATATTATATAATATTTAGTTATAATTTCACATAATAACAGTATTTACTATGTTAGTTCAAATTGTTTTATCTATGTAAATAATATGTGTTTTATGCTTGCGAGCCTGTAAAGTCGGTATAAGAAACTCGGGTTCAAACTCTTTTATTGAATAGACTAGTAACGTTCCAAAAGTAACCCATAAGTGGATTCTCTTGCTTACTTTATTTCTAAGGTTTGTGTGTTGTAGCTTAAGGTGAGCACAAATATTATCCTCTCGTTTTCCGCCACCTGAATGCTGACATGGCATTGGATAAAGATTCAAGCTCAATCACTTGACCCTGTTGTGACTCAATGTGAGCAGTGACTTTATCCATTTTTTTAAAACTTTATTATTTAAAAATGTTATTTAACATTATAATTAAAAGACAAATTAAATAATAAGACATAAAATATTAAAATTAATAAATAAAACATTAGACATCATTAATAAAAAAAATACATAACAAACTACTAAAACTACTCGTTATTGTTTTGCCCGTCTTCAAATTCCTTTGCGATATGCTCCTGTTCCTTTCAAGTGTCTTTCGACGACTAATGGGGAGGTTGCTAAAGTCCTTCGTAAGAAAGTCCATGTTCCTCGTTCTTATTTTAGAAACTTTCGTTTGCGCCGTCATCTCGATACTACTTGTTATTTTCTTAATCTTCTTTGAGAATTCGGCATCGGCTTCATTAACTTGTTTTTTCCCCTGGTCCCTTCCAAGTGTTCGACGTGGAGACGGGTCAACAACCTCTTCAACGTTTATGTCTTCCCCACATGAACATCCGAGCTTGTGGAGGAGACAAACCCACCCAAAGAAGTAGTTTTCATCCGCTTTGAGCTTCCTTGGCTCATTTCTTCGACCGTAATTAGCTCGACCCATTTCGAACAATTGCGAAAAATTCTCCAAAAGTAGTCATCATCCCACGTTTTTGTGGTCTTGTATTTGCATAAAAACCTCTTGCCTTCATTCTTCGCAAGTAAATTTGTAAACTTCAAGATTGCTACTACCACTTGCTCGCATTCGGTTACTGCTCATGTTATGAATATTCGTAAACAAGCCCACGTACTTTTGAATTTTGGCCCACCGGCCGGATATCATATCGGGAGAACGAGCTTAACTCCCCAATTCTTTATAGAAAATGTCGAAGATTTTTTTTCTTTCTAAAACACTTTCTCCTTTTGAATGTCCGCTACAAAAATAATAAAAAAACGACTCTAGGAAACAAAAAAAAATCAATATATATATATAATTATATACTGGCTTATCGATATTCGAAAATTTCAATCCAAGCATGATACAACACTATTTTCTCTTCTTTTGTCCACGGGTCGCTTGTCGTTTCGGACGTGTATCTTGTTTGGCTGTTTGGGTCGTCTTTCTTGAAGTTCCACCTCTCTCGCCCTTCTTTTGTCCACTTTTTTGGGCGACATCTTGTGGTGATTGCGTATCCGGAATAAGAAAATCTGGAGACAGGGTGGCATTTAGCTAATGTTTTGGTCAAATTCCGTGTTGGTACCAAATTCCCCGTCTTCTGTAATGAAATCTAGAGCCGGTAAGTGACAACCATCCCCCGTCGTGTTTTCCATTTCGGTTTGAAGATGTGTTTGTAGTAGTTTTGTAGTTTGATGTTTGAAGGTTTGAATGTTTATTAGTTTGTAAATGATTTGGATGGTTTTATAAAGTTTTAAAATGTTTTTTTAACCTAAAAATAGTCGTTGGCAACGGTCAGTTGTCGCCAACAGTTAATTTTTCTCACGCTAGCCCACGCGAGCTGGGTAGCGTGTGATCGCTCACAGGCAGTTTCGTGTGGGTTGTAATGTTTGCAAGCCACGTGAATTGATCGGTCACTCGCGCATCATAGTATATAGTCTAAAGCCTTTTTAGGGGTGTGAGTGGTGATGCTAACAAGGGTTAGGATCAAATACACAAGACACTTTTTCTAGGAAGGATGAGAAAGATTGTGATCCATTGATCATATATTTGAAGGGTTGAGATTAGTTTGTTTGAAAAAAATAAATAATAAATTAGAGGAAGGACATAAAAGGAAAACCACATTTGTTGACTTTCTCTCTCCACATGCAATGCACATGTCAATTCCCCCCATCATTTTAAAACGTCTATAACTTTTTCATACGACATTTTTTTTTCAAAAAAATTTCACCATATTAACGAGCGTTTTTTTATCTTTAATATGAGTACCACATTGTTACATTAAAATTGAAAAAAAAAATCGTGCTAAATGGGTTTTCTTCTCCGTTGTGTCTTTCTGCTCGTTCATTGTGTTATAGTATGCATGTGTGCTTTATAAATATGTTATTTATGTTTTTTTAGTCTACACATGATTTAACTTTGTCCATTGTGTTTTTAGTATGCTTTTAATTGTGTTTTACGCAAATGAGTTTTGTATTTAGGTGTACATTGTGTTTTATTATGTTGTTCATTGTGTTTAAGTCTATTATTCATTGTGTTTTAGTCTTCTGTTCATTGTGTCTTTTATATGTCGTCCATTGTGTTTTACACAATTGGGTTTTTAACTTTTTTTTTTCAAAAGTATTCATTGTATTTTAGTCTTCTGTTCATTGTGTCTTTCGTATGTCATCCATTGTGTCTTACGTAATTGGGTTTTCAACTTTTTTTTTCAAAAGTATTCATTGTGTTTTAGTCTTCTATTCATTGTGTCTTTAGTATGTCGTCCATTGTGTTTTACTAGACTCTTGATTGTGTTTTATACCCTATATTTAATTGGTGTTCATTGTGTTTTACATTCCATTGTGTCTTACACAAGTGGGTTTTGAATTTTTTTTTCAAAAGTATAGCAATATGGTACTCATATTAAAGATAAAAAGACGCTAAATTTTATGGTATAATTTTTTTTAAAAACGGATGACGTATAAAAAAGTTATGGGCATTTAAAAATGAAGGTGGAAATGACATGTGACTTGCATGTGCATATGTTTTTGACAAAATTACCCCTCCCACTTGTTAATCCTTTGGACACATGTCATTTTCTAGTGGCTTCTCACCCTTCTCATTTTTTATAGCCTTTGTAGAATAACCCAACCCATGCTAACAAATATAATCACTTTTCTATTTTATAAATAATAAAATAAAACATGAAAGTCTTTAAAAAAGTGGAAACTTTTGGAGACAAATAAAGAAATTTGGGCCTGAAGGAATCTACAGTTAATGTCTGGGCCCGTCACAAATTGATTATAGATCTATTTGAGAGGAAAAGCCATCCCCACAAGTTTATAACATCAGTCGTATAAATTAACATGTATATGGATATGGAAATCGACGAAGCTTGAAATTATTAGATGGTGGGATCAAAATTTATGAGACCTAATTTTTGTTTTAAATTGGTGGGGCAGACTTAGAAAATACAATTTTTTTTTTTGATAAAATCCGGGATATTTACACTACTGAATCAAAAATCGGTAGGGGCCAGGACACCCTTGACCCTCATTAAGCTTCGCCTTTGTATATGGATGCATATATTCATATTAATGCCAGACAATTATTTATTTATAAAGTTTTATACACGGGTTTTTTAAACCTATAACTATTTTAATACTTAGTTTATAAATTTACATTTATTTACTCCACTCGTATTCTAACCTAATGAACTAATAAAATTGTTTCATGTATCTAATTTATTTTCTTATATCACAATCACAATATGCTAGAATGCAATATTTTACCCATTTTTACTTTTTTACATGAGTTTTTTTTACGGTATCTAATTTTATTCAAAGTTTATTTGCATATTTCATGTTTTCGGGGTAGTATATTTTATCTATTAGACCATGTGTAGTGGGGGGCTTTATTTATAAAACCCCTTCCTGATTGGTTTACGTGGCAGCTGAGTCAGCATGGAGAAAGAAAGTGAAAAATGGGTGTAGTTGTAGGGGCTTTATTTATAAAGCCCCTGTTTCTGATTGGTTGTTTATTTTATTATTTTTTTTAATCTTTTAACTCAAAATAATTAAAATAAAAGACAAATAAATATAAAAAAATTACAAATAATATTAAAAACACACAACTAATATTAATTAAATTAAAAAAAACAAACAACTTAAAAAAATTACAATACCAAATTAAAAAAAAAAGCGCAACATAAAAAAAAAACGAAACACACTAGAGGTTATATTTTGCAAGAATTTCTTGTCTATGAAGTAGTGCAAGACGTAGGGCTTCTCCGTCGAGGTGGTCGATCGATTTGGACAAAAACTCAATTTCCTTTTCCTTTTGCCTCGCATCTTGAATGTTGACGAACCTTTTATTCTCGGCCACTCTCTTGTGCATAGTTTCCAAACGTCAATGGCCGTGGTCGCGAATATCCTGTAGTCGTCGATTCATTTCCTCAAAATCCTCCCTCGATGCACCACCTCCTGTCGAAGACGACTCCGCCTTGCCACCCTTTTTTGATCTTCTACCGGGTGGTCTTGGAATATCCCCCTCCTCCTCCTCATCCTCCAAATCAATAGGATCATCTAAACTCACAAAGCGAGCATCGGATGACGGTGTATCCGGATCTCGCGACGTGGAGGTGGTTTTGCTTCGTTTTTATGGTCCTCCTCCTCCTCTTCCTCTCCTGATCTTGCGCCCACTACCCGACCCCATATGCGGTACATTAGCCTACTTGGGACTTTTTCTCAACATCTCCCAAATCCTCAAATACGGGAACGGCACGCGGGTTTCTTTCATCTCGTCCAATGCTCTTGCCAACAAACCTTCATCACCTTCCCCACTGCCCCTGTTGTCCTTACAACGTTGGTAAACCTCCGCAAAACACTCTTGCCAACAAAATGTTACCGTTCAAAAAATTAAATGGACAACGGTCAAAAAAATTTGACCGTTTTTTAACCCTCCGCCACGTGTCACGATTTGATTGGATGGTTCATTTGTTATCAAGCGTTATTAATATAACGCTCCCGGGTGTTTGACGAAAATAGCGCCCCCCTCGTTTTGGTGTTCCGGGCGCTATTTTTCAATTTTTTGCCCAAGTAACGCCCCACTAGGGTGGGTCTTAAGACCACCTATAGTGATGGAAAAATATCCACACCCCTCTTTAATACGATTGGCTTAAAAAGGGGGGGGGGGGGGGACCACATTCACCAAAATTCCACGGCGTTAATTTTTCCACGCCATTGCAATTTTTGCTTTGATAACGCCGGTGGGGGTAGTGGTTCATGGCGTGGATGGGGGGTCACGCCCAAATCCCGCCCCACTACGGGTAGTCTAATATATAAGCAAATATTTATCTCAAGTTATTATATCTACTGTTATATAAATAACTTCAACAAACCTTTACAAATGTTAACCAGTTTAATTAAATACGTTGACCTATTAACTCATTAAACCCATTTTTTACAACTCATTAACCCGATTACCGTGTTTACAACTTAAACACCATTTGTCACCCATTTGGAAGTTTACATAAGACTATATGGTGTGGAGAGGGGTGGCATTTTCATGATGGGCCGCCACGTAGGCGCCACGTAGGAGTGGAGGAGAGGCATCTTGATGATGGGCCTCTAAGGGGGTGGTGTGCACTATGATGACGGGCCTGCTCGTTGGTCAGAATTATTAAAAATAATAAAAAAATCAATTAAAAAACAAATAAGTGGCACGGCATAGAAGGCATTTCATTGTCGCCATTGCCGTTGCCCACCCTAGGGGGGCGGTGTAGCCAGGGGTATCAACTCATTTCCTAGCCTCCACATCATCATGCCGTGCCCCATACCTAATGGTCTAATGGGTTAAATATTTCATGTTATCAGGTTACACGAACTTATGTGCGTGAATGTTGATATTTTCACACTAACAAAAATATGGGTCTTGTTTGAGTTTAACAGTTCAATCTGTATTTCGACACGATTCACAACCTTAATTAAAGTCCGTCTCATGGGCAAAATTATCATGGGCAAAAGTAGACACTAAGGTAGCGTTTGGTATGAAGGAATCAAAGGGAGAATGGAATGGATCATTCCCATGGAATGAAATTAAACATGTTTGGTACCATGTAGTAATGGAATGGTTCATTCCATAAAGAATGTGATTCCTTCTATTTTAAGAATTTTCATTCCTTGGTAAGGTGGTGTTTTTTTTCATTCCTTCAAGGAATGGAAACAAATATATTATTATTATTATTATTATTATTATTATTATTATTATTATTATTATTATTATTATTATTATTATTATTACTATTATTAAATTTATTATTATTATTATTATAACTATTATTATTATTATTATTATTATTATTATTATTATTATTATTATTATTATTATAACCCACCATCGTTGTCATCATCCAACCATCACCGCCTATTGCCGCCACCCACAACCATTGCTACCATCGTCGTAACCCACCATTGTCACCACCGTCTAACCACCACCACCTGTGTCACTGCCACCCACTGCCTCCACCATTGTCATCGCCACCACCACCCACCGTCACCGCTGCAATCCACCACTGCCGTCGTCGCCCACCCACCATCGTCACCGCCATCGCCCACTGCCACCACCACCGTTGCCACCGCCGCCGCCACCCACCACCACCCTCACTGCCACCACCCACCACTCACCATCGATTTTATATTTTCGTTTTTTCTTACATACCAAATAACACAGAGTAAGAATTCATTTCATTCCCACATGATAACCAAACAAGACATGGAATGGTAATAATCCATTCCATTACCCCTCCCATTCCATTACCTCTTCTATTCTATTCCCTCTCTCATTCCATTACCTCATACCAAACAGACCATAACAAAAGTATGGGTCTTGTATGGTATTTTAATTTTTGATACACGAGTAAAAACAAATACACAATTATGAAGTCATGTATCCAGTAACATGATTTTCTCTGACATAACCTTAGGTACAACACATTCGAAAAACGGCTTATTTTAATGTTTCCGTTTTCATGTTTTTTTCAGACTGTGGGGTGTGGGGTGGGGAAATGCTCGGGAAGACTGATGTGGCATTTTCCCCGAAGGGGAACACCGCCCCGCCCCCCCCCCCCCCCCCGAAGAACCTTCGGTGAACTCGGGAGAAATCCCCCGTCCACCCCGTCCCTTTTCCCAATTAATTTTTGAACGTTGGAAATTTTAAACCGTTTGGAAATTGACCGTTTGAAAAAAAAAAAAAAACGTTTTTTATATATATATATATTATAAAACTTCAAAATCCTACCACCAATTCAAACCAATTCAAACCTACTTCACACAACACTCCATATTTTATAAACTTTACACCCTAATTTTTTATAAAACCACATAATAATTTCTAGCCTTTTTCACCTAATTTTATACAAGCATGAGTTCGTCGTCAGAAGAGGCAAACGTTGCCAATTTTTTTGCGAGCACGATGGTTGAAACGGCAAAGATATTGTTGGAGTTCGTAAACGACAGTAGTGACGAGGAAACAAATTCGGAACCAAGAACAAGACGCGCCGCATTAAACAGAGATCGTGAGGGTATATTTCTTATACTTTTTAAATTTCTTTTATTTTGTTATATTTTGTTAATTTTTTTTACTACTTTTTTATTGTATTTCATATCTTATATTTTAAAAATAGATTTTTGTTATTATATTTTATTTCTTATATTCTTTATTTTTATCTAAAGGTGCACACGAACGTTTGGTTGCTGACTACTTTGCTGAGGACTGCGTATACCCAGACGAGCTATTTAAGCGTCGCTTTAGAATGAGTCGCCGATTGTTTCAACGAATTGCCAATGACTTGGCTAATTATGATGAGTTTTTCACACTACGATATGATGCTAGAGGAAAACGAGGTTTTACGACTCTACAAAAATGTACTTCTGCGATTCGTCAGTTGGCGTACGGGACTGCTAGTGATTCATGGGATGAATACTTGAGGATGTCTGCTAGAATGAGTCGGGAGTGCTTGTATCGGTTTTGCGAAGATGTCGTGAACTTATATAGCAAAGTTTACTTGCGTAGGCCAACGAAGAACGAAATCCAAAAGCTTTACGCACACCATGCAGAGAGACACAGCTTTCCTGGCATGCTTGAAAGCATCGATTGCACGCATTGACCATGGCGTAATTGCCCCACTGCATGGAAAGGGCAGTTTACGCGAGGTGACGTTGGAGAGCCATCAATTATTTTAGAATCCGTTTGCTCACAAGACCTTTGGATTTGGCATGCTTTTTTCGGAGTTGCTGGTTCATGCAACGATTTAAATGTTCTAGCTAAATCCACGGTTTTCGACCGCATCATTAGAGGTACCGGTCCTGATGACTCTTTCGTGCTCAACGGGGTAGAATACAAGCACGGGTATTATCTAGCAGACGGGATATACCCAAGTTACTCATCTCTTGTGAAAACGATACAAATTCCCACGGATGAGAAAAGAAAAAAGTTTGCGAAATGCCAAGAAGGGGCGAGAAAAGACGTTGAACGGTTATTCGGTGTTTTGACGGCTAAATGGCATGTTATTGGGCGGCCCGCACGTGCATGGCATCCAGAAAACTTGAGGTATATTATGTACGCTTGTACGATACTACATAACATGATAATCGAAGATGAAGGCCGCGCTATATGTGAGTATGACCCGAATGACGTTGAAGAGAATATCGAGCCGGTTGACGAGGAACAACAACAATCGAACCGGTGGGCACTAGAGGATAGTACCGTGCACAACAATCTTTGCACGGATCTAATCGACCATATTTGGAACAATTTTCGGGTCGATGATGTTGGTGACGAGTAGTTTGTATTTTTTTACTTTCTTTAGGTTTGTTTTTTTTTTTTAATTTGTTTAGGTTTGTTTTTTTTTTAATTTCCATGTAATTTGTTTTTTAAGTTTAATGAAAAAAAAATTAATGAAAAATAAAGTCTATAAAATAAATCAAAAAAAAAATAATAAAAAAAGGAAGGGGGAAGGGGAACCATTTCCCCTAGAAGGGGGAAGAAAAGGGGAAAATGATATGGCGCTGAGGTGGACAAGGGGAAGGAAGGGGGAAGGGGAACCACACCCCATAGTCTCATAAGTTATGGGAATCTGGAAATACCTTTTTGGTTACAACATTCTCTGCAAGTCTTTAAAGTATGGTCCGAAACACTAAAGATGCAATTAGTATTCTAATCATCAAATGAGAAGGTGCATGATGGGAATTTGGTTAAAATAAAATAAGTGTAGGATGAAGATGGGCATTCATGGGTGCATGTGGATTGTGGGATGCAAAGTATGGCACTTACATGTGACCATGGGTCTCACTGATCCTCGTAGGTCCAATTATAACCCATTAACCATCAAAGAAACCAAAAAAATCTTCGTGATTTGATTTGATTTCTAAGTCTAAAATCTTGTATAGAATCGTCACATTTATATTTGAACAATTAAAAACTAATCATTTTATTAATGCGACACAAGAGACTCAAACACATAATCATCGGATTGGTTTTATTAGCACCAATTTTAAAAAGGTTATATAATCTGAATGTTTTACACTTTTACGTGGGTCAAGACTCAAGAGACAAAAACACACTATTAGGGTGTGTGTAGTGGTGGATAGTTATGTTGGGGTTATAGGATTAAAATATTAAAAAGTAATAGAAAAGGGGTTATGTTGGGGTTATGGAAAAAGAGGTGTAGTGGGAAGGAAGGTTATGTTGGGGTTATAAATGATTGGTAATGATTGGTTAATTATTGTTTTTTATTTAAATAAGAATATTTAATACTTAATAATATTTCATTAAAAATAAAAATAATAATAAAAATAAAAATTTAGACTGAAAGTTTATTAAATTAATAAAATAATAAAAAAATTATTTAGTATTAAAAAATAAAATTAAAAAAAAAATTTTGAATTTCAAACGGTTACTGTTCCAAACCGTTTGAATTTCAAACAGTTTCCCTCCTACTTCAAAGTTTGAATTTCAAACTTTGCCCCCCCAAACGTTTAAATTTCAAAGTTTGAATTTCAAACTTTCCCCCCCTCCACCAAATCTCAGTCACACCTATAAATACCCCCCTCCTCCCAAATCTCAGTCACACCTCTTCCTTCTTCCTCATCCTTTCCTCATCCTGAACACAATGAATAATATGGGCAGTTTTCAAGCAGGAGCTGCCGGACCTTCTAATGTCCGGCAGTATGCTCGCCGGGTCCGGGGACGGGGCCGGCCCCGGAGACTACCATTCACCTCCTCTCCTCCTCCTCCACAGCCTCCTCTTCCTCCTCCTCCTCCTCCTGCTGCGGCACCACCAACCTTTCCTCATCCTGAAGTCGATGATGACTTCACGGATGAAGAATGGGCCTGGGCCATGGATTATACCATGGCTATTAATGAAATGGACCGACTGAGAGTGTCGGCCCCCACCCCCCGAATTGCTGCTGCTATCCCCTCCCCCCACCACCAACCTATCCCCTCCCCCCACCACCAACCTATCCCCACCCCCCAGAATACCCCCACCCACCACCACCAACCTATCCCCACCCCCCATAATACTTGCCCACTCCACCACCAACCTATCCCCACCCCACCCCGTGAATATGGGGACCCAACTCCTGAGGACTTGGAAGCCCTCAGGGAACTTGAGGAGGAGGAGCGCCTTTGGAGCATGCCTTCCCCTCGTGGGGAGAACTACTACTTCCCCTCGGATGCAAGGTCCGATGGGAGGGACAGCTCACGTTCCCTATCCCCTGAGTACTACACACTCGAGTGGGACAACTACTCTCCGTAGTGGGAGGTTTAGGTTTTAATAAGTAATTTAGGTTTATATTATGTCTTTATGTAATGTGTTTATGTAACGTTTTAATAAGTAGTTTAGGATTAGGAACTCTGTTTGTAATAAGTAATTTAGGATTGTAATTTTATGTGTTTATGTGGTTTAAATTTAAAATATTATGTAATCTTTTAAAATAAACTAACATTAAACACAAAAGATTGGTGAAAACGCATTAAACATAAATAACTAAAACATTAAACATTACAAATAGAACACAAAACATAAAACGTAACATTAAACATAAAGCCTAAACATTAAAAATTAAACATAGTGAAAACGCATCAGAGACCACGACAAAAGATTGGTGATTGAGAAGTCTGTTTGGTATTGTTGACGATAGGCGTCGTGTGTCAACTGAATTGCCATCTGTTCACTAACCCCTGGGTGCGCCTGCATCGCCGCTGAATAGACTACATGCCACCTATCAACGTTAGTTCGTATAGAATGCATCTTACTGTAGATCTGGTCAACGTTACGGTGGTTCGTCCCCGTGATTTGGTTGAACTCAGCCAACACATCCTGCCAAAAAGCCCGCCTATTGGTTGACGGAAGCTCCTTAACGTTTACCCACGCTCGCACTAACTCGAGTTGCTCTGTATTGGTCCAGGCTGCCATAGGTTTGGTTTTTGGTTTTTGGTTTGTAAAGAGTGTGTGTATGTATGAATTGTTTGTGTGTGTGAATTGTATATGTGTGTGTTTATGTTGTAGAAGATGAAGTATATATATATAGATAATAATTAAATAAATCAGTTTTTTTTTTTTTAATTTTTGACCGTTCAACGGTCATATACACACTTCCCCATCTAAAACGCTCGCTATGCTGCTGCCGGACATCCACCAAAACGCCACCATAGCGCCTAGGGGGCGGTGTTCCCGGCGCTATGGTAGGCTATAACGCCTCATAACGAGGCCACTACACACACTCTTAGGCGGTCCACAAGAGCATCTTCGGCGTAAAATAGAATAGTTCTTAAAAACATATATGGTATACAGTGTTCTCAATCATTTGAGTTTGACTTGTCAAAAGCTCAAGTCGATTAAAATTTAAATAAATTTGAACCTTAGATAATTTTTTTTTTTACTAAATTAGCTTGAGGCCGCGCTTTATGTACCAAGCTCGACTAAACGGCCCAGTTATTTTTCTTTATCTAACTAATTAATTTAAATTACATAATAAAAAAAATTAGCCATACATAGTTATGATAATAGTGATTAATGAATAATAAAACAAGCCGAGCCGAGCATAGCTTTGGAAGACTCATGTTTGAGCTTTTGAAATAAAGCTCTAAATAAGTTAGGCTTAGGCAAGCTCGGCTCGACACGACTCGTTTACAAGCATAAATATTTCTAGTCATTTAACGAAGCAACACTCACAATATCATTTTGTCCCCTCAAACGTCGTTCTTACATTTATTACACCATCACCAACTTTTTACATTTTTTTTTGAACGGGCAAGTGGTGCAACCAGTGGAGCTCCGGCTAACATCCTGGGCCAGCCTGTACTTATTACTCATTCCACCTGGATTGGGGGATCTCCCAAGGTGGAACCCCCACATGTGGTAAATATGGCTCCGACAAGAATCGAACCCTTAAACCTCCACACGACCTCCACTCTAGCTCTCCCAATTTTCACCAATTGAGCTAGGCTTCATCGACAATACTCTTCATATCATTCTGTTAATTTTAATAACCAGCTTGTACCAAGGAGAGGATAGATATTTCCTATGAAGTTTTTGAAATTTATATAAAAAAAAAAACATAACTTAGAATTTATTGCTATAAATAAATTAATATACTATAATTCTTTTAAGGTTTATCCATCAAAATAAATATAACAATATAAGCACAAACAAGTAAATAAACCATAGTTCACACTTCACACACGTCCATTACAACATTAGAGGACAAAAGTTAATCACTATTCTGATCAATATCTATAATATTAAATTCATCAAATCATTCACATATTACACTTCCACACACACAAAACGTTGTAAAAAAGGAATAAGAGTGGAACATTTTCATCATACTTTTACATAATTAAAACGTGACATACATAATTAATAATCACAACATTCCATTTATAAAATCTTGGATACGCATTAATTAATAATCTAATATCATTACCATATAACACATAACATTAATCTTAACCACGTCACCCACTTCAAACCTCTTCTCCCTCCTTACATGCACCGACCTCTTAACCTCACCGGAACCCTAACAAACTTCCGTCAACTATTCCGATAACCCGCCGGAAAACCATCAACCAAACTAATAATAATAACATACCTAACACCTTTTCAAAGGCTTCCCACACAAACAATCGTTATAAACAAACGACGACGCTTCAAGATGCTCGAACCACGACCCCGCCGGAATCGCTCCACATAAATGATTATGACTCAAATCAAGATGTCCGATATACGAAGCCGAAACTATCGACTTCGGTATCGGTCCTTTCAGCTTATTATGACTCAAATCCATCATCATAAAGTAAGACCTAGGCCCAAACACATCAGGTATGTTCCCTTCAATAGCATTTCTACTTAAATTCAATATACTTATACTCGAATTCATCAACGTCGCCGGTAACCTACCGGAAATCCTATTTCCATCCAAATTTAACGTCGCGAGAACCGCCATTTTACCGATAGACTCAGGAATCGGTCCAGAGAACCGGTTTAATGATAGATCGAGATCTGACAGACGGTAGATGTAGGAAATCGTGTACGGAATTGTTCCGTATATTCGATTACCACTTAATAAAGCTCTACTAAGCATACGAAGCTTCCCGAAGTTGATAGGTATTGTTCCTGATATTAAATTGTTTCGTAGGTCTAAATGCATTAACGACTTTAAATTAGCGATTGATCTCGGCATTCGACCGGTTATTCGGTTATCAGCGATGTTAAGAACCGATAACCGGTTTAGTTTCCCGATATCGTACGGAATCTCACCGGATAATTTATTACCGATGAGATCTAATATACGAAGGAATGGTAGAGAGGTTATGCATTTAGGTATAGTTCCCGAAATGCCCTTCCAGTCTGCGATTATTATGCTGGATAGTCTTTTGAGGTTGCAGATAGAGGGGGAAATGGACCCGTTCATGTACCCGGTACGATGGGCACGTTGGAAGATCGGGTCTTCGGATTCTCCACGAAGGTTGATGTCTGCGACCCGTTTGGAAACCGGGTCACAACTAACGCCGTACCATTTGTGGCAGCAGTCGGTGCCCGTCCATGAGTTGAAGATGCCTAAGTAAGGCTCGTGTAGGGCAGCTTTGAAGGCTAGTAAGGCTGCCCGGTCTGACGGCGGGCAGGCGTTAACGGTGGTTGTGATAAGTAATAGGAATAGGGAAACAGCTGTGGTTGAGAGTGTTATTGTGGTGCCCATATTATTCTTTCTGTGCATGTGGGAAACAAATCGGGGTTGGGTTGGGAATTGGAGGGAAGGGGGGTTTAAGTAGTGAGATTATTGGGGTGAAATGACGGATTTGACCCTCACGTGTGGTGTGTGAGGTGGGGTGAACAGGTCAACATGGTGGGGAAGATGGGGATGGGAAAATAATAATTGGTAAGAGGGTGATGGAGACTAGGGTATTCAACATCCAGGGAGAACGGTGTGGTGTATAACAATCATAAGAATGGGAAACAATGTAAAAAGATGAAGATGGTATATTCAATTGATGATAACTTTGAAGGAATGCTTTTTATGGGTGTATTTGGGTACAAGCATAGGGGAATAGTAAGTAAGATGGAATGGATGAAACGGGTCATTTTTTATGACCTGGGGTAGAAAGATTTTTGCTTGTAATCATAGTATCTACAGGGTGTTTTTCAGATGTGTTAATTGTGTTAGTATCTTACTTTTACAATGTAATTAACATTTAGAGGGATGAATAAAAGATTTTTGACGTTTAAAAAAAAAGGTAGGGGTAAATATGGAACCGCGTGGCGTGTGCTGATCCAAGTCCTATTAATTGTGCTACGGATCAAATCAATTAGGCACCTATCTTTCGATTAGTTTATGCTATGAATGCTTAGGTCGTCACTTGTGGAGCTGCGAGCGACCGGAGTTTTTGCACCGGTGCTCACCTCTAGTCACAACAGCCCCACGCGAACCCCAGGGCGAGCGAGCACAAGCGATGGTGGTCGTGTGGGTTAACGGGAGAAGTGACCTTTGGTCGCGCGAATGCTTAGCTCCAGCCACAACGGGGTCAAGTGATCGGGTTACTTGAGAGTCACGTTAGTGGCTCGCGCCTGGTCGCTCGCGGCTCCACAACGGACAGTCTTTTTTTTTTGAACAGCGAAACATCTATATATATATATATATAGGTTTAGGATCCTGTACAAAGTACATTTTTCGTGAGAAGTGTGAGAAGGACTAAGAATTGACATGTAGACATCATGTTTTGGATTTAAGAATGATGTTTTAGGTTGTTTTAACTTGAAAAACACGAAACACAACAATCTAAAACACAATACAATGTATTATAGTCATTAAATTTTAAAAACAGCTAAAACACACTACTTAACGCTTAAAACACACTGCTAATGTTCTTAGCATGGTGTTTTACGTTTTAAGCCTAAAATACATTATTTTATGTTTTTAATTGTTATGTTTGGTGTTTTTATAGGCAAAACAATCCAAAACATCACGACTAAGTTCAAAAAATGATGCCTAAGTATCAATTTTTAATCCTTCTCACACTTCTCACAAAAAATACACTTTGTACAGGATCCTGACCCTATAGATTTAGGTTCCTGTACAAATCCAATTTTTTGTAAGAAGTGTGAGAACCAATGTGGAGGTGACATGTGGCAATTATTATTTTTTAAGATTAAGGGTACAAGTGTCATTTGGCTAAACACAAAAATAGGAAACCCCATTAAATTCTCCAGTCAAAATTAAAATCAAAGATATCATATTCCATGGTCTATTCGAATTGCAGGTGTGTGTATATTCATTTGTCATATTATGTGTTGCTTTATTTAGAAGGTGTTTTACGTTCATACTATGGTGTTTTAAATGAATGTGTTTATTTCATTTGTCATATTATGTGTTGCTTTATCCAGAATGTGTTTTATGTTCATATCCGTGTGTTTTATCACCATATTTTCAGCTTTATGTTTTTAACAGTCTCGTGTGTTTTATCATCATCTTCTCCAAAATCCAGTGTGTTTTATCTTCATCATACACAATCAGTAACATATTCAAAAAACACACTAGAATGTACTTTAAAACACAACTATACATACATTTAAAATGTGCCTTAAATTCAAAAAACACTAAACCACACAAAAATCCTTTGAAGATAAAACACAACAATAAACATCAAACTAAACTAATTTCATTATTCAATATTACCGAAAACAGTAACGATATACTTCTTTAATTTCTTTAAATTAAAAAATTCGATACTGTACCTTTAATTTCTTCATCCAGACATGAATTTTCTGGATATATATTTCATTCTCTTTTATTAATTTCCCATCAATATGTTTCACCATTAATCAATTCATACACTTTCAAAAGAAGTCAACGATCTTTGTTTTTCTTTTTCGGCGGTGAGGTGAGGAGAGAGAGAAAGAGAGAGGAACGAGAGTTAAGGGGTGTTTTTATTTATTAACAGATATCAATTAAATGTGGGTGACGATTTTACCTTAATACCCCTCAGCCATCTAATTTATTATTAATAATATAACACTAATTACCAAAATGCCACTCAATTAATCCACACCATAGATTAAAATGATCTAATGGCCAAAACACCTTCTTACACTTCTCACACAAAAAACATTTTGTACAGGATCTTGACCCTATATATATATATATATATATATATATATATATATATATATATATATATATATATATATATATATAGAGAGAGAGAGAGAGAGAGAGAGAGAGCCAGCAAGGGGCTGGAAACCCAAATACAGACCAGACCCGACAGACAACGACTACCCGCAGCAAGGCAAAACGCCCCAAATCAAACCAAATCAGCTACATCAAACAATAGCCATCTTACCCAGCTAGTACTCATACCCGTAGCCCTATGAGACAACCAAACGAAAGCGTCTTCCACAACGGACAGTCTTAGTTATGTTTATTTTGTGATTGCTACAACTTTAGAGCTAACAAAGCACATCGATACAAATAGAGTTAACATGTATTCAATGCCCCAGTACCACGCATTAAATGTCCTAACATGAAAATGTAACATCTGACATACTACCCAACAATTAATATGTTGGTCAAATGGGTAGGTAAATGTCTTGGAGCTCTTGCAAGTCCAATAGCATTCGGGATGCTAGAACGTAAAACAAACTTTTCGTTTAGAATAGACTAGCCTAGAGTGTATACATTAAAAATGCTCATTTCCCTAGAGGACATTCAAGACTGCAACTTCGTGTTTATCCATTTTTACAACCCACTAAAACCATGCGTAGTGGTTCTGGTTCATGTTCCTTTGAAGTGTTTTCTATGTTATGGCTTCCGCGTCAGCATACGCATTTTAAGCAAAACAAAATGTGTAGTGGTTCATGCCCATTTAATGATTAATTAATTTAACATTTTTTATTTAACTATTTTAACAATTTAAAAAATAGCTAATAAAAACATACAAAATTCATTAAAATTATTAAAAAATAAGCTACAAAGAACATTTCATTAAAATAAATATATAATATTTCAATCTTCACCATCAACATCATAATTATTCTTGATTCGTCACGCAACCTCAAGGCTAGGTCGATCCTTGGAGTGGTGGGGATGAGTTTTGACAAAATTTCAAAATCAATAACCATTTGTCGCTCATTAGTTGAAGACGTTCTTGTCGATCCTCCTCTTATTTTTGCTTGTTCTCTAAACTTTTGTTTCCGATATCGGTTAACATTTTTAATCTTTGATTCGGGTGAAAAACCTGGCCCGAATTCTAAACCAAAACTTGTTTAGTTCCTGATAGTTTGCTAGAATAATGTACATAAAAAATAAAAATAAAAATAGATGATTAAGAAATAATTTTAATGATGTAAAACAAAAAAATGGAGATGATAAAGAAATATACACCAACAAAAGGGTCCTCGAATACGCAAGCCAAGCGCGAGTCAAGGCAAATTCTTCAACCGATGATCATGGTGTTCGCGTTTTCTTGAAATTTTGCTGCTCATAATGTTTTTTCTTGTGTGACCTTTTCTGACGATGAACGCTGAGAAACAGATTTAGAAGATTTGTTTGTGAATGCTTTCTATGTTTTTTTTTTACGATTTTCCCTCAAATTTATGAGTGGAGATGAAATATGAATGCTCTAACATGACTATTAACTTGGCGTACTTACGAGTTTTTTATAAACTTTTGTGAGGAGCTGGTCTATATTTTAAGTGTGTTAGAAGCTACCATTAGTCTTGCACTTACATGGTATTTTATACATAGAGCTCATTAAGATAACTATAGTAATTTTTAATATGTTTGATGTTTGTATATTAGCGGTATACTTATGTTAATGTTACAAATGGTCTAACTTGTAAAAAAGAAACATGTTATGTCACTCGCCTTAGTCGTTTAGTTTGTTACTATAACTAATTTTGGCACAACTAGATTTGAATGATGATTTCACTCGTTATATTCTTCAAAAACAATTTACTAGGACATTTTTTTACATGACACATATAGAAGAATAGAAGATTAGAACGGTTTACTAATGGGTGGTAATTTCTCATGCAACATAAAATAATCATATTTCGGGTTGTTATTTTTGACTTGTGTAATTATACACGTTGAGTCACTAACCTTTATGATCCATGTAACTTATTTTTACAAATGACTAACCCGATTAACACATTTGCAGCCCGATAACTACTCCCATCAGACACGTTTAAACAAATGCTAATAGTAAGTCAGTGTTCGAGTTACTTTTGAACGTACACTGGTTAAATTATGCACTTGTACAAGCAAAAAAAAATTGAGTTATGTACAGATTAACAAAGGTTAAAAAAACAGTTCAATCCGTCAGCACGATTTACACCTAGATTAATTGGAGCTTGCAGTTTGGTGGAGCACCACATTTGTCCTGTTTTGGAAAAATAGGGACCAAAGAAATAAAGCTACAGGGTCCCACCAAACATATATGATTATATTCACTCCCCACAAATAATTAAAGCAATGTATTAAGAACATGACAACAAAAATCTAACACCTCAGCATCATCGCATTGGAAAACCAATCAGTTTGTCTTTTCCATTTATGAAGATAAGACTTTCTCTAACGTTGGGCATGAAGGGCAGCCGCTGGAGGAGAGAGACTATGCAGCAAGAGGATGGTGCTGCTTGTTTTTGAAGATGTAAAAGGTCTGCAGTTTACGAATCATATCTGCAGACATCTGCAGAAGAAGAGGTAGACTAAAGGTCTGCAGTCTGCAAGAAGAAAGCTGTTTGTTTGTTTGTTAACGTTTGCAGCATAACCATTACCATAACCAACCACAACCCACTATAACCATAACCCACCACCACCAACACCCACCATAACCACCACAACCCATCATAACATAATGTAGTAATGTCCCACAATTTTTTTTTTGAACGATAATCACTTTATAGCTAAATATAAAGAGCCAGCAAGCAGCTGGAACTCCAAAATGAAACAGAACAAGAGAAACCAAAACAGAAGTTACACCAAAACAGTAACATCGAACGCAATCCAATCGACCCACGAAATATTAGGAGATTTCGCACGGTGAGAGATCCAGAAAAACGCATCTTCTTTAATAAGGTCCACTGTGGTAGAGACCGGTATGAACTTGCCATCAAAGGCCTTGACATTTCTTGCCAACCAAATCCTCACACCGTAGCTAGAAAGACCGTGTAAATCCACAATTTGAAGCATCAATTTTTTATAACAAAAAAAAAAGATATTAATAAAATAAAAAAATAAAAACTCACTGTAATTCCATTTCTAGAGTTTATAAATGGTTCTCCACACTAAATTAACCACAGTATCCATCCCCATGGAACCTTGTACTCAGACCAATGTCGCTGCCTCCGCCACTACAGACGGTGGTGCTGCCGCCGTTCCACCACCTGCGCCACTTCCGATGTCCAGTGTCAATGCCCCGCCGCCGTGTTTAGTAAAAACCTACGATATGGTTGAGGATCCGTCCACTGATAAAGTTGTTTCATGGGAGGGAAGATGGAGGAGGGAAGATGGAGGAGGGAGACGCTGTAGGGGAGGAGGAGGAGGGTGGCTGAGGGCGGTGGGGCAGGTGGGTGAGGAGGGAAATTGGAAAGCTAGGGTTTTGGTTTTGTGAGGGAGATGAGAGAATGGAGAAGAGGTAAGAAGACTTTGAAAATGTCTGCCCCAAGAAGAGGAAGGACAAACATTTTTTAGGCCAATGTCTTCCAAAAGACAAACAGTCTGTAGCATCTTAATGTCTGCCCGCATCTGTGCGGCGCAGACAAAAGAAGTCAGGAAGTGCTTCTGTTAAAAAAACAAACACCACCTCATCTACTTACATTTCAATTTCTTCTCCAATATATCCTTTAAGCAATTGCGACAAAAAATGTAAATATGTCGCGGCCAGATCATGAATGTCAAAGTCCTCATGCGGATTTGAGCAATAGCAGCGACTAGCGCGCGTGTCGCGGCCATATTGGCCAAATTTCTTGTAGCGAGTGACTAAAAATTGTTAATTTACTTGAAAGTGAAGATGTCACCATGATGTTCATCTTGTCCAACGCTATTACCATGTTCTTAATCCAGTACTAAGGCCTTTTAAAAAAACAAATATATTTATGTAATAATCAACCAATAAAGGTTGTATGCTTATCTCTCTCACGCACACACCTGCACACAGGGATAGAATTTCTTTTTTTTTTTTTTTTTTGATGACCAAACCCACCGAGCGATCTTCCGGTAATAAAGACAGGGGCACAATCTGGCCCACCCCATACCTGAGAGTTGATTATCCCAGTGCGGGAAACCTCAAGGCTTGAACTTGAGACCTGTGGGGAAAATCCTCACACCTCCACCACTCCGTTGTGGCTTCTTTGGCGTGTGCAAAGATAGGATAATTAAAAAACGTAGCCTTTTACTTTATATGTGGTCCAAGCTAATATATAAACGGAAAGTTCAACTAATTTCAATTAAAACTATCCACTTGAAGTAAACTTTGATGGAGATGTGGTCTACCTTTTACTTTTGTATGTAGGGATGTTAAAAAAACCTGGGTACAAAACCGAAACTGAAATATCAAAAAATACGTATCTAAAATTTTGGATATCCGATAATCGGTTAATTTGAATTTACGGATTCAGATGTGGATGTGCATTTCTAAAAAGTTCAAATAATCAGATTATCCGACATTCGAAAACAAGAAAAAAATATTAAATATATATTTTATGGGCATTAGATTTAGTTTATGGGAGACGGGGCACAACCAGAAATGCTCACTGGTACTCCACTACTAGCACGGTAACACCGCCGCCGGTGGTGCTGGTAGTTAGGGCTGGCAAATCGTGTCCCTAACAGGTTAACAGGTCTCTGACGCGCGCGAACAAATAAGTTCTAAACATGAACACGACTTGTTTAACTCATTTATATCTCATGTTTATAACACAGTTTTATGTTTTATGTACCAAAAAAGGAAAAAGAAAGATTTTTGCCTCTTAATTCTAAGTATTAAAAAAAGTCAAAAAATCAAATAGTGTACTTTTCAGTCAAACAGGTCTTATCGTGTCTTAACAGGTTACCCATTGCCAGCCCTACTGGTAGTGGATCCGTGTAGAGTTTTCGTGAGATTGTTACCGGATAGGTACCCGTGAGTTTCTCTCTCCCCTTTTGTCTTTTTCTCTATTTTATTTCTAGTGAAGTGTTGCCTTCAAAAAAACTGTTTCAGTGAAGTAAATTAGTGAAGTGAATTGGCAGTGCAGGATTTATAGAAATCAGTGAAGTTGAAAAAAAAAAAAACAAATGGAGCGCCCCGTCCCCCTTAGATATAGGAAAAGATAGTAACTAATCAGATTTGGATGGGTATTTCTGAATGTTTTTTTTGTTTTCAATGTTGGAAACGTGGAAAATCGAATACGAGTTAAGGGATTCTTTAGTAGCCTCTTAATGACCATTTAAACGCTATCAAACAACCCCTAAGTTTTAACCTATGCACGAAATTGATTTTTTGAATTTTTTATAACTTCATATATTCGTTTAAATATCTGAATTCGTATCCGAAATTTAGTTTATTTCTCCTATTAAATGATGATACTATTATTATTTTTTATTTTTTGTATCTCTTTCCTATTATATAAAATACAAAATCATAATTTTCTGCTTCTCTATTATTTATTTAATATTTCTTTTAACAATATTCTTTTTTTCGCGTATTATTAACCATTTAAATATTATATTGATCAAACCCCGTGTATTGCAAAGTTTATTCTTTAAAGACATATCTTATCGATTAATCAATTGCATTATATTTATTCAACACGTGTATGACACGTGTTTAATCAACCCGTGCAATATATGAATTTTTTTAAGATATAATTGTTTAGCCCGTGTAACTGTAGGGCTTCAAACGAACACGAACATGGCCTTGTTCGTGTTCGTTTGTTAAGTAAATTATGTGTTCATGAACATTACCGAACGATATTTTTTTGTCCGTGTTTGTTTGTTAAGATAACACTCGTGTTCGTGTTCGTTTGTTAATTTTGTTCATGAACGCTCACGAACACAATCGGATATTAATGAACACAAACAGATGTGCATTAATACAAAGTGTTCATGAACGAAAACAAACACAAAAGGACATATATTAACTTCTAAATAATATCGAATTCACATATACTAATAAATTAACTAGATCCACAAAAAATAACCTAGTTATACATACATACTTAGTAATTAACATGATATTAGTAAACATAATCAAGTAGTGTCTAAAAAAACTAAGCTCGCATCTTAAACTTGAAGTCTTCATTAATTGGTTATTTAAATTTGAAATCTTTATTAATTATTTATTTAATGATCATACTAAAAGCAGGGTTTGTTAATCTTGTATAGTCATATACTTAGCTCACATAAATTATTTACTTATTTGGGTAAAATAAATAAAAATTAAAGAATATAACAAACATTATAAAATTAAAAACCTATTAAACTATCGAACATAAATGAACTCAAACGAATATATGTTCACGAACATAAACGAACACGTTATCAAACGTTTACAAACACAAATGAACGAACTCTACGCGGCGTAAGTGCCTTTTATGAGTTGGATGTTTGATACTTTGATGAATTTAAGTTAGGTTGGCTCTACTATGGTCTATGGTCTATAATGACCCTTTCTATATGACCAATTGCCCATTTGTAACAAATTTGGATTGATGGGCTGATCCCATTCATGTAAGGCCCATGCTAAAGTTCAGCAAGAAACCATCAATGAATTAAGATTATTGATAAATGGTATTAGTAATATAAATTGGTCACTGTCATTTGGCATGGTTTAAAGTTGATTTTTAGTATTAACTAGGATTATTTTATAAGATACTAAGAGAGTTGTGGGGTAATAGAAAAAAAATGGGATTAGATCATTCCTGTCGACTTCCAGGATGAGCTGATAGTACGCTTACATTTTTTTTGTCAACTTTTACCAACAAAGTTAAAATGATAAAATCATAAAACTAACCATTACATTATGTTGAGATATATTGACCTGAGTGTGTACACATAATCATCAGTCATGTATCTTTCTTTTGCTCTTGTACCGAACTTTGATCATTTTGCCATTTTACATACAACCATTTATTGATCTTCATAATTTTTGGATTATCTTCTTTTACACAAATTCCAGTTTGATTGCAATTCTTCCCTTTGATTATAAGTTCATCATTTTAGCTCGTTCTTTTCTCGATCTAAAAATAATAATAAAAGGGACAAAGAAAATTATTTTATAATTAACATCAACACATTCGATAGAAATGCACAATTAGTAAGACGTTTTGACTGTTATGAAACCACATTGACAAGTCAATGTGGATGAATTATGAATTTTATGCGAAGGCTAAAGTTTGATGGCATTATTGGCACAGATTTAATAGCAAACAAAGTATTACTTAGATATTGAAATCTAACGTCGTGATTCGCTGATGATGATAAATAATTTCTAGTAGATAGACTCACGTTCATCAAGAGGCATTTGACCCAATGACATTGGTGAAATCCCATCAATTAAGGGTTAAGAGTAAAAGGGCTCAATCCCAACTGTGGATATTTATATGAATTTTTGGTGGTGTGAAATTAGGATGTGTGTGTGTCGCATTTCTAAAAGTAGATAGACCGATGTATAACGCTTCAATGGTGGTTAGAGGTGCGCAAAAATGCATGTTTCATAATTGAATCTGGTTACTAACCGATATAGAAAACCGTGTAAGTTCGAAATAACTGTAGGTTAGAAACCAGTTATGAGATTTAGAGTAAAAACGGTTAGTAACTGTTTTTTTCAGTTAAGCAGTTATTATCATATTTTATTTTTAGTTTTTTAGCTCATTTTTATACACACAAATACACATATAAATAAATAAATAAATAAATAAATAAATAAATAAAAACGAAGTCTATTGAGTTTATATAATATTTTTTTATTTTTTAGTTTTTTCTGATTTTTTATTTTAAACTAAAAAATTGGATTTTTAACCTATTAGACATGACGGGTTAATTTTATAACCCTAATTATTTTATAAAGAAAAATCCGGTTCGGCTTTTTAATTAAAAAACCTGGTTCGGTTTTTAACCGGGTGTTTTCTAACCGGTTTTGTTATTTTTTTCTAAACCGATTGGGTCACCACTTATGAGTTATGAAGGTTGGCATCAACAAGAGAGTGTCCAGTTACATACATATTGGCCCAAAAGATATATTCAACCTCATGAGCCCAATGTTTTTTTTTTTTTTTTTTTTTTCTAAATTGAGAATGGACCGTTTAAAATCCACGTTAGAGATCAATAAAAAGGCATTTTCTAGCTAAATACAAGTATACAATAACCATTTTCTTTAGAATATACTAGTGGGGTGCCCGCGCGTTGCAGTGGGGTGACATATATTAGAGCACATAAATAAAAATAAAGGCTAGTCAAGTTGAAACAACATAAAAAAAAATATGTTATAAGAATGCTTCAATACAGTAGTCAATCCATACATAATAAATCAACCACAAACAACAATTGATGCATAACTATCTCTTTCTTTGTGTGTTAATATGAATCATGATTGTTCTAAACTGTGTAAATATCAAACCCATATTTCTTCGACCTCCCTCAACGCGTTCCGAAAATCATCAACATCCCCTTCATCCCTTGTCCCTCCGGCCCTGCACAACAAACACATTTCAATTGCACGTTGTTGTCTAGTTTTTGACAAGCAACTATAAAATTATTGTTAGGTCAATAAAAATACCTTAATTTTTAAATAATAGATACTTATATCTAATGTCATTATAAATATAATACTTTATTACCTACTCTATTTGGAATATTCTTTAAAATTGAAAGTAACAAACTAACAACATAGTAGCATTCTTAGCCAAACATAAATGATACATAAATGATAGTACATAAATTCACATAGTTCATCTAATGCTATTATCCTAAAATTGGGAAGAAAAGGTAAAAACCATGTATATATGCAGCATCTTTCAAGAGTTGAAGCTTTTTTAAATTGTTTTGAGAAACTTTAGTTTCCTGAGCTTGATCCTTGTGAAGCTTTTGATAATTTCCAAAGCCTTGGTTCATCCCTTGTCCCTCCGGCCCTGCACAACAAATACATTTCAATTGCGCGCTGCTGCGGTACTCACATTGAATACAAAAAAAATGTATACAATAGTTTATGCAATGTACAAAATATGAATCTACCATTCTAGACTAAAAGTGGGTTTACTACGCCAAGTAAAATCGAAAACTTAAAAATAGAGACGAACAAATCGAGACTCGATTAAGCAGGATTTAACAACAATCCAGTTAACAACCATCAACAATCATGAACAAAAATTTAGATATTATGATCTAAACGAAGCAAAAGAAAAAAAAATGCAGATAAGATGGTATACCCTGACGGCTACACGCTTTACTTTTTATACAAAAGATCGAGTAGAAGCAATTAGACAAAAGAGATGCTTACTTGCTTTGTTACAGAGAGGGTGTCGAGGGAATGAAGGGCGATGATGATAAACAGGTCTTGCTTTATCTCTACTACCTTATTAAGGAGGAGAGATGGGTAAGAAGGTAATTTTACCACCATTTTAAGATGACATACAAAAGGTCTCATGCATAAATCTCTAATTTTTACCATTTTTTTCCATCTATGCCCTTATGTACAAGTCACTAATACAAATCAATTGCAACATTCAATACATATAATTCATGTATTAACTTTTTGTTACCTAGAACCATTACCAAGTAATAGATTAATTCATGTAACTTTTTTTTAATGGATTAACTTTTTGTTACCAATGGAATTTGAATTATCACCACAAGAAAAGGTTAAGCCTTATTTAACACTTTGTAACCAGTAGGCTAAAGGCTCTTTGGTTCATGTGTGTAATTAAATGTTGCAAATAAAAATCAAGCGCGGATCAGATTGGATAAATGACAGTATGGTGTATAAAGTTTTGGCAATTTAAAATGTGAATAAAAATACATACCCGCGGCAACGCGCGGGCATTCCACTAGTAATACATAGTAGGAGAACAAAAGAAATGATTAATGGCTACCCATCTTCTTTATAATTATTAATTGAATCATTCACATTAAGTTTTATAATGAAATTGATGATGTGTTTTATTTCTCTATTATGATGTTTTAATATTAATGAAACTTAAAAAGGGGGTTACATATGGAGAATGATAAAGTGTGTGTATTACTTATAAATACAATAGGCTTTACATCTTGTACACAAGGGTATAAAAGGAAGAAATAGGGTAAAAGTTATGAGATTAGACTTATGGCTCTTTGATATGCCATCTTAAAATGGTGGTAAAATGACTATCTTATCCATCTCTCCTCCTTAATAAGGTAACATATCTTTAGAATATATATTTCCTCTTCGCTACAATCATTTAATTAATTTATACCGGTTATTTAATTATTTTAATGTTGTTAAGTTGTGTCAACTATACTTGCCTCCATTGTTCTTGGGTGCTACCACAATGTAGCCAGTCCCACTTTTTTCTACACACGTGACACTTTCTCACCACACATTGCAAAAGGAAGGTGATAGAGAACAAGAGCATACGTTACTGATAAAGGTTTCAAGGAGAATCACATTGGCGGATCTAGCTTGAGATAACAATGGGTCTGGTTCAGGTAGGGTATTGGTAATCTCATATCCATACTTGTTGTAAAATCGTGTCTCTTACCTAGCTAAATGCTCGTCCGGTATTTATTGGGGAATCACCCGTCGGGTATCGGGTATACTCACATGTATCGGGTATATCATTAGTTTGTTAAAAGATATCCATTCTTGTACGTTTTTTTTACTATAATAGTTATTATATAATATTTATTTATATAACTGTTATATACAAATATATATCACGTATATATAAGCTTTATAATAAGGATTTATTACATATATCCTCCTATTTAAAAACATAATTACATATTTACCCAAGCGAAAAATTAAATTACATATTTCTCCCTCTTTTAACAAAAAGACAAATATACCTTTTTAAACCTAAATCAA
Organism: Ambrosia trifida; assembly: GCA_028751855.1. Taxonomy (NCBI): domain Eukaryota; kingdom Viridiplantae; phylum Streptophyta; class Magnoliopsida; order Asterales; family Asteraceae; genus Ambrosia; species Ambrosia trifida. The sequence goes on along the minus strand of CM054122.1, from coordinate 195,619,558 downwards.
GATAAATAAATAATAACTTAATAATTTTAATATACGTTCATCTATATACTTCACAACATCTATCTACACTTACTAAACCTTTATGTAAGACACACATCATCATCATCATCATCATTACCATACTCAGTTAATCCCACCTATAGCAAAGCTAAGGTAAGGTCTAAGGAGGGTAAGATGTAGACAATGTTACCTCTACCCCTAAGAATAGAGAGGCTGCTTCTAGTGAGACCCCTGACTCGATGTGGTTTGGTATCAAGCCTTTGACATAAAGCGCAGAACACTTAGCAATCGGGACAAACCCGATCGGTGCATGTACCCCTTTATCTTTTGGCTATCCATACCACCACATAAGTAAGACACACATGTCACTCATTAATTCATCTATTTTTTGTTTTTCTGTCTCTCTCTTATATTTAAGGATAAATTACAAAATTTGTCCTTTAAGAATAGGGCATTTTTCATTGGATGTCCTTTCGCGTTTCAATTGATGTGTTTAGTCCTTAACGACCTAAAATCATTACATGACTTGTCCTAAGGGCCTAACCTGGTTAGTTTTTAACGACAAATCAGATCATGTGCCCCTCACGTGAGGGTATCTTCGTCATTTCATCTGGCCCTATCATTTCCCTCCTATATTATAACGTCTCCACCAAATCAATTAGATTATCATCTAGGGTTCTTCAAGAAACCCAAATTAGGGCAACCACGTTCATCGATCATGGAGTCGATTTACTGCCATTGTGGAAAACCAGCAATCATACGTACATCTTGGACAAGTAAAAACCCAGGTCGAAAGTTTTATGCTTGTCCTGATCAGGTAGGTTAACACTCATTTTTTGATTTTCATTACATAATGTTGCATCTGATGGATTTATTTCTGTCAAATTAGGTATCACGATGTGGATTTATTGGATGGTGTGATGAATTGAAGTGCCAAAGGTGTCAACAGATTATCCCAGGTCTGTTAAAAGCCAAGAACAACCTTGAAGTTTATAATGGCCACCTTATTGCTGCAAACCATTGATGTATTGTAAAATACATCTATTTCCAGTGTAAAGTTTGAGCAGTTTTAGAGTCGTTTAGATAGTGTTTTTATTAGTTTTAGGCTTGTACCGGTCTATTTTATTTAGTATAGGTTTTTATAGATTTTTATTAGTTTTGAGTCATTTTTAGTACTTATTTATTTATTTTATTATTTTATAGGTGTTCGTGGGAAATTGGCTCAAAACGAAAGAATTTTAATCGAGACACGAACACTAGAGAGCATGTGTTCATGGACGTTGGAGTATAAACGAAGAACTTTGGTCAAGTCATGAACACCCAAGGCAAGAGCGCGGAGTATAATAATAATAATAATATTAAAGAAAAAAAAAACTCAAAGGGACTTGGGCCAAAGCCCAAGCCTAAAACAATACCACAAAAAAAAAAAGAAGTCGGTGCATATAGTTACAACTTGGACGGCAATTTTTGTGTGGTATATATCCATGCGAGAATTCACAATTCCAGGAGGAGATGAGACTTCAACAATTGCAATTCCAATAATTTTCTAATCGCACAGCAAGAAGAATAAGTCAACCGGCCAAGAGCGGTGACGATCGAACGAGCACGGAAGGAGAAAAGGCCACGGGCACGTTAAAGATCAAGAGCCAACGAGCCTTGGGTTAGGTTTAATTTTTATTAATTTTTCTCTAGACATACTTAAAACTATGTTTAATTATTTTGTGATGGTATTTTTTAATATTATGAGTGGCTAGACATTTTTATGGCTACTTAGGATGATGATTTAGATAATAATATGATTGAATGACGTTTGGTTTCCGTTTGGATGTGTAGAATTACATGATTTTTATTTTTATTGTTGGATTTGATATATGTGTGTTGGTGTTAATTTTATTTGAAGTTTGTTTATTGGTTTTGTGGAGCTAGTCATGTAGAGATACCCCCTAGGTCTATAAATCAATCTAGTTCGTCAACTTAGGTTAGCGTGCTAGTATTTGGAGTTGGAGTACGACACAAGTATAACAAACTAATATAATAAATTAACTAAAACGTGCAGTCCATTCTTGAGGGTGAGAAATCTAACTCGAGAGTGCTAGGTAACTAACTAGGCATTGTTCGGTAGTTGGCAAGCGCTAGGGCGGGAGTCGCTACTTGTCCGTGTTTAGAGTTTTCCTAGGTTTCTTTCAGTAGAGTTTAAGTCTGCTTCATAGTTTGAGGGTTTTAATCCAGGAGAGGTTTTAACCTGATTTCTGTGGGATTTTGGTACGCTAGGGCGATCCAGATCCATTTTAGCATTTCTACACTTGTCCCGCCTTGATTCTAGCTTACTAGCCTTACCTGCAGGAGGAGAGTAGTTGGATGAAATTAGGGTCTCCAACGGGTTTCTTCGTCAGGATTGAGTATTGTGTCTAAGGATTCTTACCTAGGTAGCCAGTCTTTCCCTTGCTTGATTTTTCCATCACTTTAGTTCGGTTTTTATTTTAGTTTTAATTAGTTTTTAATTTAATTTAATTTAGGGTAATTTAGTTAATTAATTGTTAATCAATTTTTATATTTTCAATTTCAACCCCCCCTTAGTTATTAATTTAAACAAGCAATTCAGTGACAGTTTAATCGTCTGTGTTTAATTGAGTCCTTTGGTTCGATACCTGGTCTTATTCGCTTGCTACAAACGAACGGTACACTTGCCGATTGTGCGTGGTTTAGTTGAGTCTAGGGTTTTAACTTGTGCACATTTTTATATATATATCAGCACGCATCAACCATCAGCTTGAAGAAAAAGTTCAAGACTTGAAAGCTGAACGAAGCAAATGGAAAAGGATGTTGATATTTAGCTGGTTATGTTTGTTGGTGTATAAAATCTTGTATTCTTAGTTGAAATGTTAGGTCTTTGTAAGAAATGCTTAATGGCTAATGATAATGAAAGTGCTTATAATGCACATTGTTAATAGACTGTGTTGAGCCATTTGACAGACTGTTTTGACCCATTTGAATGTGCAGACTGTTTTGACCCATTTGACAAACACTGTTTTGACCCATTTGACAAAAGTGTAATACAATGCAACATAATAAACTTCTGGACATACCATTAACCAAAATTGCAACATTTTTTGCTGCATTAAGTACATACATAAACATCAAGTTCAACATAGCCTAATCATTACTACTTGTTCGACAAACACAAACATAAACATAAGTTAATAGTGTTCCCAAAAGCACCAAAATACATGTTCAACAAACATAACAAACACAAACACCCTAACCCTTGCTACCCTGATCCTTGCTAGTGGTACCCTTCTTGCTGATCTTCTTTCTTCCCTTCTTTCCAGACTTGGCCTGAGTACCTGCAACCTTTTCACTCTGTCCCTTGCAGGTCCTTTGATTGTGTCCAGTATTCCCACACTTGCCACATTTTCCTTTAGTGTTTTTCCTAGACAGTGTGCCACCTGATACCAGATCATCCCTTTCAAACTCTGATCTCTTCCTAACCTTCTTGGGTCTTCCAACTTGTGTGTGATGATTTGGTGGTGTTAAAGTTGTAGGAACTTGAGACTTAGGCCATAAAGCTCTGCCATTGATTGGGTTAATCTTAAAGGAATACACCTGTCTCCACCTATCCATTGTATACACTGGATTAACCCAACTCTCCAATGCCCCAACTCTACCTCCATTAGTAGCTTTGAACCAAATTGCAGCCACTGCATGTCTGCAGGGCATTCCTGTCCATTAAAGTAACAAAATTTAGCATTAATGAATGAAAGTGACAACATTTGAATTGAACAAGATATACATACCTGTTATTTCCCAACCTCTGCAAGCACAAGTCTTTTCAGCCAAATCCACAACACGTGTGTGACCAGGCTTACCACTGACTCCATATTTATCCCCCCCCATTCCACTGCACATGATAGAAGGTTGCATCTCTTTTGATTGTCTCAAACATTTGTGTGGCCTTAGGTGTCAGCAGACCTTCACTGATCTCTATATCTACTTCATCTTCAGCCATACAATTGTCATCAACTATAAAATCACTATCACTATCCTCATCAATTCTCATAGAAACAGTTTCAGAATCACAATCATTGGACTGTGCTGCACTACCTATAACCTCTTCATCTTCATTTGGCAATGGTCCATTATCAGTGATAAACATGTCATCATCTTGATTTGGCAATGGACTCTTATCATTAAAAAACATGGCATCATTAACCTCTAATGGAGTTAACCTACCCTTCCCAACCACACTAGACTCCACACCATCACAGTCTTGACCAGCCCCACTTGACTCCAGACCTTTGCCTAATCCACTAAAGTTTAAGCTTCTCACTACATTTAGCTTAGCAGGGACTATTGCATAGGGCCCAGGTTCATCAATTTCTTCAATGGTCACATTGTGTTTAGGTTTAGTTGGTGTCAGCAAGATTTCCTTTATGTTATCTAAACCATGTTGAGTAAACACATTGACTAACTTATGCACTCGCACATGTTGAGCAAGCCTCAACACATCCTGATCAGAAGTTAGGTCTTCAATACCATCATCTAAATGTTTTTCAGGATTTTGGAAAAAGTAATAAATATGATCAACAACAGAGTATCCTAACAGACCCATCATTAAAGAAACCTCATGCATAGAGAACTTATCAATATCACACAAGTCAATATAGTCAATCGTACCACCTACATACTCACGGCCTGGACTTTGAGTCAATCTACCACCATGATGAAGCTTTATACTGAAGAAATGGGGCATTCCAACTGCAAAATTTTAAAAAAAAATTTGAACTTTAGACAACGTTCAATAGCAAAATCAACAATGTCAGAAAACCTAGGTTACAACTTACAGTAGACATCATCGAGATCAACAATAAGGCCTGGTCGTCGTATGGTCCAGCCATCCTCCCACGTCATTGTTGTGATCGTGAAGTAGAAGAGATGAAGAAGATGATCGATAAAGTAGAAGGTGGATTATGAGTTTGTCTGACAAAATGAAGGGTTTTATAGGAGAAAAGGGGGGGTGGGAAATGGGCCAGATGAAATGACGAAGATACCCTCACGTGAGGGGCACATGATCTGATTTGTCGTTAAAAATTAACCAGGTTAGGCCCTTAGGACAAGTCATGTAATGATTTTAGGTCGTTAAGGACTAAACACAGCAATTGAAACGCGAAAGGACATCCAATGAAAAATGCCATATTCTTAAAGGACGAATTTTGTAATTTATCCTATATTTAATTATGAATACTTAGGTTTTTAATTAAAAAATGGTTATTATATCATTAATCAAATGAATTTAATACAATATTAATAATCAATTTTTATGTAATTTTATATTTTTTTCAACCTCATATAGACTATAAAGTTATTGGCTGAAAAAAGGTTAAAAACATGGATCTTTTAATGATTTTAATGATTTAAGGTTTATTATTTAAAGATTGAGTATCACTTTTAAACTATAATTGTGTTTATTATGTAAAACGTTTAGAAAAAAAAAAAAAAAACCAATTGTGTCGTTCGTATTTTTATATTACCTGATACATATAAGACGCAAATTTTAGTGATGTCGGGTGACCTCGTTGTCGAGTATGTGGCTCCATCACTGACGATAATAAATAAATATAAACAACTGCATAATAGTTTTTTCCTCTTCGGGTTCTTATAGCTTGAAATCGAGTCATTACATCGTCATCAATAACTATACCATTCTTTTCTCTTCCGGTGGCACAAAGTAGAGCATTGCTCAAATACATCTCATCATTCAATTGCGTAAATCCATCTTGATAAACTTCAATTTAGAAAAAAAAAAAAAAAAAAAAAAACTTTCAATAGTTTTCGGTTGATACCGATAAAAAACAACGTTGGCTTCAATATCCGATAAACCAAAGAAAAAGTACAAACTTTTCTAGATTTCACCGTTAGACGAACAAGGCCGCATATTCAATTCAATTTTGCAAATCTATTTATAATCTTTTAAAGTATGATAACAGGTGTTAAGATCACTTGAAAGACACTTTCTTTCTTTCATTCTAAAATCACCCGGATACATATCTGAAGGAAGATCATTTACACCGATTGTAACTGGTATTGAAGGAACTGAAGTCGATGGAACACTTGGACAGATATCATCATTAGCATGCATATCGTTAGCAATATTCGGACTTCTATCAATGTACTTATTTTCTTGGATGTCATTATCGATATTCGGGCTTTATCAATGTCATCATTTTCTTAAAATTTTCTTTTAAATTAAAGAAAGAATTGAAATCACCTTAATTTACGTTTATATATTATAACAGCTTTCACTATTTTCTCTAACGAACTTTAATTTTATCTGTTAAGTGCTCCACAAGAGGCCAGTTACCCGATTATTATTTTTATTTTAAAACCCATGAAGACGTTAATTTTATAAATTGTATATAACAAAAACTGTTATTTTTATTTTTTTTTGTTAGTTATCATTATAGGGTCAGGTTCAAATGAGAATCCCCTCGAGTAAGAGAATCGTGAGAGCTCTTGTTTCTCGGCTTTTTTTTCAATTTTTTTTTTTTTGCCAAGCCTTATTTTTTCATTTAATTAAGAGACATAAAATAAAAAAAATGTAATATATGCATTTTTTTACACTTGTGTTTTATGGTTTTACATATGTGTAAAACAGTTACATAATTTAATCAATGTCAAAATTAAAATTATGTAAAATTAAAAAACACAAGTGTAAAAAAACGCATACAATATTTTTCTTATTTTTTATTTGTACATCTCTTAGTTAACGAAAAATAAGATTTGGCCCAAAAAAATATTGAATAAAAGTTCGAAAAGTATAACTTTTTACAATTCTCACAACTTAAGAGAGTTTTCGTTTAAGTTTAAAATTAACGCTTATCATAAAATTAATATATAACAAGATAATATAATTTATGTTTTTAACATTGCACTATAAAAATAAAAAATTAATACAAGAATGAGAGGTGGCAATAGTGGACAGAAAATGTGAAAGCAGCTTTTCTTCAAATTGGCTGCAACGCACTCACACCAACAATTTTGGAAAAAAGGCAAAATCTAAAAATGTCTGCTTTCTTCTTCTTCTTTAACCTTCCCTTTGACATTTCTTTCACACTTTTCTTCTTCTTCCTTCTTCTTTATTTAATTAATTAATGCCTATTCATTTCCTCTCCTCATTACTCTTTCAACCTCATCTTTTTATCTCCAATTATTTCAATTACAATCTCTAAAGCTGCAATGAATTCAGATACCCACCACCTTCACCATCATCATCATATCAATAATAACAATAATAATAACAATAATAATAATAATCAACCACAGCAGCAGCAACATGGGCAAGAAAACATGAATACTGGTTTAACAAGATACAGATCAGCACCTAGTTCATACTTCTCTAACTTGATCAACAGTGGTGTGTATGCAGACCAAGATCTTGACCCTTTCTTCAACACAAGGATTTCATCCCCTGATATCTCAAGATTCATCTCCACTAGTGATGATAATCGGAATTTAGATGAGTTTATGAAGCAGGAACAAGTGAATTATTCACAACAGATGATGTACCATAATAATAATAATATTAATAATAATAATAATAACTCGGTTGTTTCAAGCTCGAATCTTGTTCGTCAGAGTAGTTCTCCAGCTGGATTTTTGGAACAGAATAATATAGACAATAATGGTATTTATTTTCTGTGCATGATTTGGTTATAATTTAAATTTGGTTAATTGGTTATTAATGTTTCAGGCTACCCCATGATGAGATCAATGGGGTTTTCATCTGGTTCAAGATTATTATCACGTATCCCTGAACACGAGTCATCATTGTTGGCTGATGGGTTTCTGGATGAATTGGAAGATAATCAAGAAAAAATGGTGATTTTTGGTACTCTGATATTATTAAATTACATTTTAATTGATTGGAGTTGTTTTAGGCTGATGGGTGTTTATGTTGATGAACAGAATGATGGAGGCAGAATTCAATCAAGTCATGTTTCCATTGGATTGACTCATCAACTGAGTTTGCCGACGAGTTCAACCGAGTTGTCTGTGAAGGAGAAACTATTGCATTTTCAAGATAATGTGCCTCTAAGGAGCAGAGCTAAAAGGGGTTGTGCCACTCATCCAAGAAGCATTGCTGAAAGGGTACAACATTCATTTTTTAACCTTGTTTTGTTGTTCTACGCGTGTATCGGTCATTTGGAACTTGTACCTAACTACAAAGATGTTACTTTTTTTTTTTTTTTTTTTTTTTTTTTTTTTTTTTTGAACATGTGTAGGTAAGGCGGACACGAATAAGTGAAAGAATGAGGAAGCTGCAAGATCTTGTCCCGAATATGGATAAGGTAAGATCATTGTTGTTTCAATTATCATTTTTTCATAGGATTAAGTAAGATTGTATCGCACAATACAAATGCTTTGGTGTTTGATGTTTAATTGCAGCAAACGAGTACAGCAGACATGTTAGATTTGGCTGTTGATTATATCAAAGAACTTCAGAATCAAGTTGAGGTATGCCTGGCCGCAAACCACTAATTTATGATCTAACGCGTTTATAATATCATATTATGTCTAACTTATTATATCTATCTGTCGCAACATTTCAGACTCTTTCAGAGCGTCAAACAAAGTGCACATGTTCAAATAAGCTGAAGTCGTAACACAAGTTTAAGCGTAGTTATGTCTCTCGTTTGTATATAATATATATAAATTTAAGTAATCGAAGAAATAGAAAATTCTTGTTTGGTAATCTAACTCATTTTGTTGTGTAACATATAACATATTCTATAGTACATTCTAAACTACATGGAATACTTGCAATTAAGTGTGGTGTTATGTGAAACAAGATAAAGTTATGTTGTTAGGTTGAATTGTTCTGAAAGCTGATTGTTCTTGACTGCACAAGACAATGATGTGATAAGTGGAGAATCTAGGATACAAGCGATGAGGTCCAAATTCGGTTGAGATGGAAAAAAGGAGTGGGTCAAGTGGGATGTATAATAAGTGTGTAAAGGAATCTCCTTTATCGTACGCTACCACAATCTTTGTCTCGATGACATGAGAACGCCGTTGGAACTTACAAAAGAATCTCCCTTGTCGCAGCATTGCGATGAATGGGATTCTTCTAGTTCCAAGTGGTCTCTACGGTCATGTTGGGTCGGTTTCAAGTTGAAAATGGGTATGCAAACACTAGAAAAACATGTTAAAAACTAGAAGGGACTCGAGGCATAAGTGTGTATCTACATACACATATAAATGTGTACGCGTATAATATACATAGTTGTTTATGTACTTAGAGATGTAGAGAGAAGCAGGGGATAAGATATCAAATGAATCCCTTTAAAAAGAGGTGTTAACTTTCATTTTATGGGTGGGGAGTGACCCAAGTATACTTCTATAGCGGTTAAGTACACAAGTATACTTTTATAGTCATTGATTAATAATCATTGCTATTAGTTTTATTGTGACTTGTCATAGTTCCCTTTTGAAAAAAGTTCATGATGATTTTTGAGGAGAAAAAAAAAAAGCGGACCTTGTGATATAAAAAAAGTAAGCGTGTATTGTACTTCTTTTCAGGATTTTCATGACTATAAAATTTTTAAGTATCTTTCATTATGATATCTTTTTAAAATTGGTTAGGTTCTAATATCTTTTAATGTTAGGGATGTGATTTTGTTATCGATATAGTGTGCAATACCTATCTCAACCGGACACCAAAAGTATTTGATTTTCATGATTTTGGTACGGTATTTTGTAGTACTGACACCAACCGTACATCATAAGTACGGTATTCAGTTTAGAGGTGAACTCAATTTTGATTGCGGTAATTTATGGGTACTTGTTGTGTTCTGGTACCAATACTGACTTTTTTTTTTGGCCGGCTAAGAACTCACCCATGACATCCCACCTCATGCATTGTCTTAACCGGGCCTGCTTCAGTGGGAGTCGAACCCTTGACCTCACCCGGGCGGGAACCCACCTATGGTGTTAAACCCTCCCACCTCAACCATGTTGCCATGGCATCATAAGTACTTATTCAAAATATAAGGTATAATAATGGTATAAAAAACTTTTAAAAAAACATGAACCCCACTTCACACGAGTGATGATGAAAACATGAAAAGAGCATTTCTCCTCTGTATAGATTATGAATCTTGGACAATTATGGTTCTTGATTGTCATGCTAATTTTCTAGTTTTAGGAATATGATTTGTGACAAGGGGGTGAGTTACATCCATTGGTTGATTGTGGGCATTTGTCATGTTATGACCTAGAAAGTTAGGTTCCCTGACCTTGAAGGAAGGAGATAGAGATAGGAGGGCATAAATCACAAGTTGGGCCTAACAATAGTGACTTCCACTCCATCCCTTGCGAATGGGTTAGAAGGCACTTTGTCTTGTCCTCTAAGGAATTTTGTCAAGAGTATTCTTTAAAACAATGTGATGTGATGATTTAAGTTTTGTAACATTCATACATGTAACGTAATTCATATCTAGGTTTTTTTTGTTATAAGTCACATAACACACTCTTTCATTCTATTTTTAAAGCTATACTATTATCTATCATAGGGCTTTAACTTTCAACCTCATAAGGAGTGACACATTTTCAATATTCCTTGACAACCCTAGATTATAAGCCATAAATGATTGGTAACTAATGTTGAATGTATGTGTTAAAAGGTAAAGCCATTTTTTTATTATATATAATTATATTTAGTTGATATAAGTTTAGACATACGAAAAAATGACAGTAAAGGATTATATTAATAAATTACGTTTTTACTCTCTCGCATTAGGGTATATATAATCAGTTGTATACTTATTAATAAAGATAACATAATTATAACTAGAAGGATGTCGGCGCGATGCGGCAAAACATACGATAACTGATATTCGGTAAATTCAGTTCAGATAATCGGTTTTAAACTAATTAAATTTTTTGCTTATTTCCGTTCTGTTTCATCTGTTTTCAATGTGGTTTTGGTTAACGATTCAATTATTCCTCCACACTAAACATTGTTAATCACGTAACATATCAACTTTTTTACATAAAAAATTATAAAAATACTATATTCAAATTAAAGATAATAAAATACTCGTTTATATGGTGTAACTTTTTAAAAAAATATTAGCGTACGAAAAAATTATAGCAGATTAAAAATTGTGCGGTAGCTAAGTTTTATAAGGGGATAAAGTGTAACTATTAACTAATTATTCAAGATTTGGTTAAAGATGAGAGAATTAAAGTATAATTACCACTTCGAGATTAATATGTAATTAGTGCTTAAAAGGCTACTTTACCCTTATTTTAGAGTTGTACCTTATGCATTTAGGTAAAAAAAAAAAAAGTTCATCAATTTTGAGTATCTTCAAATGTCATTTCAAACGCATTTTAATATGGTATAGATAGTTTTTTTTTTAACAGTCCCAAGCTCGAGCATGAAACTTGACCCATTTTAGATGAAGATGGGTTAGAACCGTAGCCTTCATTAGCTTCCTTGGACAACTCGGGATATTTCTTAGGTTTAATTGTGATGTGATCTTCCAATACTTTTTGATTAATCATGTGATTTAAGGTTTGTAAAAGTGGGTAGTTGCAGTGGTAATTGTGAAAGTGGGAGGATGTGTGACATGTGGTTCTGTTCAAATCTGGAGGTTGCAAAGGTGGGCGGTGGTGCCTGATAGTTTAATCGTGGTTAGGTTTAATTGACAGTAGGGCTAGCATAACATGTTACACGAACCTGTTAAGACACGAACCTGTTAAAACACGAACACGAAACTTGTAAACACGAACACGACACGAAATCTAATCGTGTCATTTTTTCAAATACGAACAGGAACCTGTGTATAACATGTTAACACGATAAGACACGACAAGACACGATAAAGAACACCTATTAAATAAGTTAACACGACAAGATACGATAATAAGACACGACAAGACATGATAAGAAACACGATAAAACCTGTTAAGACACGTACACAATAAGACACAAACACGAAACATGTAAACACGAACACGACACGAAAATAAACAGGTCTTAACGTGTCGACCTGTTATAGACACAAAATTTGTTAAGGACAAACACGAAACCTGTTAAAATCGTGAAGGTTCGTGTCAGGTTATCGTGTTCGTGTCTAAATTGCCAGCCCTAATTGACAGGTAGCAAGTTTCAATAACTTCATACTAGGGATGAGCATACAAGGCCGAATAACGATCCCGTCCCGTCCCGATCCCGATACCGTACCGAGGGGTTTCGGGATCGGTATCGGTACCCATATTTATGGATTTTCGGTTTCAGTATTATCGGTACGGGATCGGTATCGGTATTTTAAGGTAAAATACCGATACCGAACCGATACCGTACCGTCTATTTTAAGCTCATCCCTACTTCATACACTTTTTATGTTAAGTATACTTTATATTCTATACTTTCTCTTATTTTATATACACCAACTATTTAAAAACTTAAAAAAATATTTGATTTACCACAGGAACCTAACACTACATTTTTAACTTCTATACACAACTAGTGGTATACAGGCCGCGCGTTGCGGCGGCATTAAAACGTGCTTTGGAACCAGCTGTGTTTCACAATAAGATGCCCTGTTGGTCTTCACCATCCTGCAAAACCTGCACTGGACCACAAAAAGAGAAATAATATTTCTAAGAAAATGGTAACATTGTATAGAAAAATATCCTTAAAAATAAGCAATGACATACCCATGAATCGGTAAGAAGTCAAAACATGAGAAGCCTGCAACAGTCATTAAAAGGATGAAAACTAACCATATATATGTGTAGAAAGATACCTTGTATATATGCCTCCTATTGTGTGTACAAAAACCATTTTCGAGTACTTCTAAAATCACCACACTTCATTATGCAGGATTTGAACGCACCACCAATTCGTTAGAAAACACCACTTTACCAAGGCACGAAGGTGAGAAGACAAACCGTGTACAATTCGTAGAAGTAGACATATCTGTCCATGGAGTAATGTTGCGTGAATATTTTTTGGCTGCATTTTTGAAATTAGCAAAGTGAATTAAAGTCAAATATAGAATTAGGAACAAAATTGATATGAAACATTCTCACTGCAGAATTAGGCAAAATTGATATGAAACATTCTCACTGTAGCTCCATCAACAAAGGGACTTCTTGCAAATAATAGCTATCATCAAACTTCATTTCATCTTTCAAAACTGTAATTTTTGAATCAAACCCAAAAATGTGTTTTATACTTTTTTTTACACTCAATCTCATATATTTAAAAAAATTTAGAAAGTCAACATCAATATCCCTTGAGCAATATATTCAAATCAACCAAAATCGTAATGAATACAACTTGACCCGTTAAAATACACGCAAAGAGACAAATGATATCCTTAAAGTTATAAATGGCAGTATTCACGCATGAGCTTTTAGAACCACGGCACCCTAACCGTAAGGCGGCTAGTTGGATCAGGCTGGTCATGTACCAACAGTACAATCTACACAAACGACAACCTTGTCCACTTCAACACAACAACCATACATATACTATTTGTTTGTGTTTCAGTCCCAAATCTTGAAACATAAATAATCCTTTATCACTATCCTATCTCATACTAAAACAATAACACATCAACATAAGCAAGTCCATAAGCACCACGTCTACTGATCCAAACGACATAAGCAAAACAGCCTAGAAAAAAGAAACCCTAACCTGCGATTTAAAATAAAATTGGAGGATTAAGAACCGTACGATGTAACAAAGGATAACGCATACACCCCCTACAGATCTAAACAAATCGTGGTCCACATATAGGCACCGCCGTCTAATAAACACCATCATAAACAGTACTGTCGGTCATCACCAGTCTAGTGAGCCGGCATCGCCAGAGTGAAAGGAACGACCGAAAACCATAACTGACATGCTCTCTATCCTCTATCTCTCTGCTGTAATATGTGTATAAGTAAAAGCATCACCAGGGCAACACGTAAGTGTGAAAAAGGACACGTGCTGTTGTATAAGTTAATATCTTCAAACCGTTAAAAAAACAAAAAAAGGCCACACTTCATGATTCGAACCGGGGCAGAAGCTACTACAACAACCCAACTAACCACCGGACCACAAAGGTAGATCTGAAGGAAACCAAAATAACACTTCATACTCAACGTCGCAAAGCATGCAACGAAAGTCGCAATGCCTAAAGGCAGCCCAAAATCCATTGTCGAACTAAAAAAATGAGTGCGACTAAACATGCAGGTATGCGTCCTCTATTTGTAGACTGTACCAGATTAAGTTCATACAGCAATATTAATCAACATACCCCTCTATTTGTAGCCTGTACCAGATTAAGTTTATGCAGCAAATTAATTAAGCTATCACCATTCGAAAGCATGAGCTCTAGAAACATATCATATTCTGACACATACTATATTAACCATTTAACAAATAAACACATGAATAATTTCAATCCCATCAATAACTTATTAATTAAACAGTGGAATTTGCAGCAGTAGATATCTTATGCATATAATAGAACCTTTGTAAAATGATATTCTTAACATTCAATAAATTATACACGGCAACCATATTAAAGGTACAAATGTTTGATTTTTACCCTACTATAAGTAGATTCATATAATTAAATAAACAGAATCATAAAACTACTGTATGTTAATTAATGTTTAATGGTAATAACATCATAATCAAGAAATTAACCTATATATATGAAACAACACAAAAAGTGTTTTTTACCAACAAAAGTATTTCATCAAACAACAACATTTTATGCAACAGCATGTTAACTCATTTGACCACCAAAAACATTTCATCGAACGACTTGAAAAAAACCATCTAAAACACTTTGACCACCAACAACATTTCATCGAGCAACTGAAAGACAACCCAAAAAAAACCATCTAAAACACTTGAGAACCAAAACAATAGGCAAACAACACAAAACAATCGTGTCAGAGTAACTGCATATATCTAACCAAGAACTTCATAACCAAATGCCAACACAATCATTAAAACATGGTCAAATAAGAAAAAAGATAATATTAATGAAGAATACCAGTGTGATTCAATTATTCAACATGCAATAGCCCCTTTAAATTACATCCAACTCCACATATGACAGACCTGTATTTTATACATAACCAACTTTCAGTGAGTAAACCAATAAAATCACATAACCAAAATCGTGTACATTATTACCATAACGATGGAAACAGAAGGACGACCCAAGCATCAATTAAGTCCAGCAAACCACGTAATCAATTCAACACCTCCTATGTAAACTCCAGGGAAAAAACCCCAAATATGAAAATCCTGAAGCTTGAAGAAACGAACCCAGATAATGTATAACATCTCAAAAACCAACTCCAAATACGAAAATAAAGAGATAATCAAAAGTACAAACCACAATCCACACAAACCACCGTGCTCCTAATTACACCTCCCATTGTGCCTGTAAAAACACACTTACCGAAAAACTAATTTTTTTTGCGGAAAAAAAGTAATGAGACAACCATACCAGGTGCTGAAACGCGTCATTGTGGTCGCTACCAATACCTACAACAACACAAACAGTTGAGAAAGAGTCAACATGTTATAGATATAGAGCGAACATGCAATAGGAAAGAAAGCTTACCGGAGTTTGATTTGAAACCGACCGGAGGCTTAAGGTGCCGGTCACCACCGTCCGGCCTTCAACCCTACCCGTTCCAAACCATGACGACCATCGGATTGTCCATCCCCGGGCCAGGCGCGGAAACGCGTCGTTGTGGTCGCTACCCGCAGCTACAACTCCACCACCGACTCACCGAGGCATCCAACCACACCCTGAAGTATGTTGTAAAGTGGGATTGCAGAGGCGGCGGCCAAGCATGGTTTTGTAGAGAGAGGAAGCAGAGAATCAGAGGAGTACACAGGGTCAAAGCAAAAGGAGTGGATGAAGAAGGTGCTGGGAGTCGGTGAAAAGAGGAAAAGGAGTGATGTGATGAAAAGAGGACGCGTGGTATGAAGATGTGGCTAAAGAACAATGGATTCGAAAATTACAATTATACCATCAAAATAAAAAAACAATAAAAACACTGTTTAAATACGAAGCTCTATTAATATAGTTAAATTTTTTTAGTTCTTACACTCTACTCACACAGAGTATACATCGATGGTGACTGGTTTTATGTATTAATCATTTATTAGAAACTGTCACTACACATCTTTCTCCATTTTATATCGAAGCCAGCCACCCCCAACAAAGATTATCGGCGACGGTCCCCATTTGCACTCCCTCAATTCATTTGCAACACTTTACATAAATACATTCCAATTCACGACTCAGATATCTAAATCAGAGGAATAATTAGGGTTCATTACATCCCCAAAACCAATCATGTAACACCAAAAACATAACAATTAACATCAAATCAAACTTCATTAATATTCATAGACAACGATCATTTGTCCACAAACTACAAACCCAACAAAACAACAGATCTAATTACTAAGCTTAACCAACACAGTACCAACACAACATAATCAATAAACCCTAAGCCCTTTCACCACGAATCCTCCTAGCAAGCTGCATATCTTTCGGCATAATCGTAACCCTCTTCGCATGAATCGCACACAAATTCGTATCCTCAAACAACCCAACCAAGTAAGCTTCAGCAGCCTCCTGAAGAGCAGCAACAGCAGAGCTCTGGAACCGTAAATCCGTCTTAAAATCCTGAGCAATCTCCCTCACCAGCCTCTGAAACGGAAGCTTCCTGATCAACAGTTCAGTACTCTTCTGGTACTTCCTTATCTCCCTTAAAGCCACGGTTCCTGGCCTGAACCTGTGTGGCTTCTTCACTCCTCCTGTGGCTGGAGCAGACTTTCTAGCGGCTTTTGTTGCTAGCTGTTTTCGTGGAGCCTTGCCTCCCGTTGATTTTCTTGCTGTTTGTTTGGTACGAGCCATTGGTAGGTTAGGTGATGAAGGATTATTATTAATATTAATATTTAGAAGGGTTTTGGTGGTTGTGAATGGTGAGTTGATTGTGGTTAGTGTGGGTTTTTATAAGGGGGAGTTTTGTTGTGAGCGGGAGATAATGAATTTTTTGGTGAGGGGTTTTTTTGTTTGGAAGGAGGTGAGACGTTGGATTGGAGTGTGATCGGACGGTTAGGAAACAAAATGACGCGGATTGCGATCCGTAGTCCACTTTCCCTATAAGTTTTTTTTATTTTTAAAGGGTTTTTTTTTTTTTGGTAATAACCTTTGATATAGTTTTTTTTTTGTAAAGGCAAACTTCATTATCAAAAAACCGGCATTATCTCTAAGCTAGAGATAAGCCAAAGGAGTACATTTACAACGTATCAAAGTAAAAAGAACACCATCCCTTCCAATCAATCGAACACTTCTTGTATCTACTCTTGTACCAAAGGAAACCCAACGACTTAACGTCCGCCACAATCTTAGACGGCCCCGTATCAATGTTCGAAAAAACCTTCTCATTCCTAGCCTTCCAAATGCGCCAACACGTAACCATAAAAATACCGTACAATGCTTCTTTCTTCGTATTTGAAACTTGCATATGATCAGGGATCTTCAGAATATCTTGAGTGGAGAAAGCAAAGAAAGGCGCGATTTTACACCAATTTGAAATCCCGGACCAAACTCCCGTCGAAAACCTGCAAGCCGTAAACATATGGTCAACCGTCTCTTCTACTTCTCCACAAAGGGCGCACATACCGTCCCCTACGAAAACATTTCTTCTCCGTAACGCATAATATGTCGGAATATGATCCCTAATAGTGCGCCACATGAAGACATTGCACTTATTAGGGACCCATGCACACCAATAAAAATCTGACCAAATACTAGGCTCCGCGTCCGTGTTCATCCATTTTCGGACAGCCTTAACAAAGAAACCAGCACCTATATCAGCAGACCATAGCCAGCCGTCTGTCTTGTCCGCTAACCTGACGTCCCCGAGTAATCTGTGAAGGTTAATCAGCTGCGCCACTTCTGCTTCCGACATAGGATTCCGGCTCCAGTTCCAAGCAACAATGAACCTACTATCAACCTGCAAAAACCTGTTTTGGACCGAACAAAACTTGTCCTGCTCGAGCCTAAACAGGTCTGGGAACAATGTCTTTAAGCTACCTTCCACTAACCATGGATCCAGCCAGAAACGGACTGCTATACCACGACCAATGTCACCCCGAATCAAATCAGTAATAGTTTTGTCGTGCACCTTCAATCTGGAACCAAAAGTAATTATTTTACTCCACGTCCCAGCCACGGATTTGTTGCACGAAATTGGCTCCCATCTCCTAGGCGAGGCATGAACCGCATCTATAACCCTCTTCCACAAAGCTTCAGTTTCAACCCGATAACGCCACAACCACTTTAGGAGCAAATCATTGTTACAGTCCTCTAATTTATTTATACCCAGCCCTCCGTTTTGCTTAGTTTTAGTAACCTCCTCCCACGCCACCCAGTGAATCTTATGCTTATCCTCGGTTCCTCCCCATAAAAACCTCTTTATAATAACTTCCAACTTATTTATAACCGCCTTGGGGGGCTTATATAACGAAAAATAGTACGACGGGAGACTTTCAAGCACCGAAGAAATGAGGGTAATCCTCCCTGCGATAGAAAGAATACTCGCTTTCCATGTCGATAAACGTTTTCGAAACACATCAACAACAACTTCCCAGTTACTTATACGATTCATATTTGCCCCCACCAAAATACCCAAATACTTGAACGGCATGTCTCCTGGACGACATCCTAAAACTCGAGCTTTAGAGCCTATTTCCTCCACATTCTTCCCCACTCCATAAAGAGTGGATTTCTGCAAGTTAATTCGGAGACCAGATACGAGATGGAAAATCCGCAGAATTCTTTTCAACGCCTTAAAATTAAAATCGGACCATGAACCTATCACCATGGCGTCATCAGCGTATAAGAGGTGAGAAACCGAAACATGGCTATTAGGAAACCGGACCCCTTCAAATGCGCCACTATCGCAAGCTTTCCGAATCATGCTCGATAACGCCTCCATAACTATAATGAACAAAAAAGGAGAAAGGGGGTCCCCTTGACGAATACCTTTTTCACAATTAAATTCAAATGTCGGAGACCCGTTAACAAGGATAGAGGTCCTAGCCGACATAAGAATGCCTTTAACCCATTGACACCACAAATCCGGAAACTTCATTTGCCGCATAATCGATATAAGAAACTCCCAGTGGACGTTGTCATATGCTTTTTCAAAATCTATTTTAAAGAAAAATAGATCTTTGCGAAACCGTTTAGCCCACGAAAATATTTCACTAATAATCATCGGGCCATCCAAAATGTACCTCCCCGATAAGAAAGCCGACTGCGTTTCATGGGTTATGTTTCCCATGACCATCTTAATACGGTTAGCTAGAAGCTTCGAAATCATCTTGCTAATCACACCAATAAGCGTTATAGGACGATACTCACCAAGATTAATCGGATCCTTAACTTTTGGTATAAGAGTAACAAAAGCCGATCCCACCCCTCTATTAATAATTCCATGATCCGCAAAGTATCGCATAATATCCAGAAAAATCATCAGCAAACAAGTCCCAAAACCGCTTGATAAACCGAAAATTAAAACCGTCAGGACCCGGGGCCTTGTCGCTACCACAATCAAACGCGACGTCTTTGATTTCCTTAATGTCAAATGGCTTAACCAAATTCGCAGCCTCGATATCCGACAACTGTTTCAACCCGTGACATGCCAATATAGGCCGAGTCCTCATATCTTCAATAAACTTTTTGTCTTCGCAGCCTGATACAGTTAACTTCACTAGTAACTAGTCTTATCTGAATAAAACAATAAGGAAACACTCGTATAAGACTATTAATATCAAATGTTGATTAGAAATTTATTATCAAACGTACTCTTAGACTATCCACTATCGTGAATTGTTTTGGCAACTGGTTGCCACATGGCATGTAAGACAAAAGGTAAATTCATTTTTTTAAATAAAAAATTCAGTTATAATGCACGACCGGTTCGTCCTGCCGACCAAAGGTTGCAACCGTTTGTATAATATTATAATATTTTTTTATTTTCTTTTCTTTTGTTTAAATTATCACTTTTCATGTATAATAAATATAAATCAACTTTTTCTTAATAAAATATTGGTTTATGTTGGGTTGCGAATGTGAGTGAAAAAATGTATTAGGTTGGGTTGTGTAGGTGGAAAAGAGAGAAATTAGTTTTTTAATAAAAGGTTGGGTTGGGTTGGGTTGTGATAGTGGATAGTCTTAGCCAACAATGGCGCACTTGCACTCGATTGGGGGAAACCCCTTTTCATCTGCCACGTATGTGATACATAGACAAAGGGAGATTTACCCCCACGTAGGACATATAAGGGGTGCTGAAAGTCAAAAAGACAATTACAAAGAGAAAGAAAACAACCAATAATAATAATAAAAAAAAAGTGGGTGCTCAACATCTGTGGGTTTTCCCACATCAAAGAGAGGCCACGACGGGTAAGGGTGATCACGGTGGCATTTTACGGCTTTATCAATAGATATACCTAGACATGGACAAAAAAAAACCGGTTTTTCCACCGACCCGAATTAAAAATCGGAAAACCGGTTTGGCCAAAACCGGTTTGGCCAAAACCGGTTTTTTTTTCAAACCGGTCCCAAACCGAACCAGCCAACCGGTTCTGCATAGGGTCTTGGATTTGGATGTTAGACCGGGTGGAAAACCGATCCTCGAAAAAAACCGGTTTGGAAACCGGATCAAAAACCGATGGGGATAAAACCCGGTTTTAAAACCGGTTCAGTCAAGACCCAAAAAAAAAAAAAACGGTTTTCAAACCGGTTTTTGACCGTTGCCCAACGTCCATATAGTCGTTTGGGATGAAAAAGTAGCCGTTTTTTTTTTTTTGGTATTTTTGACCCACAATCATAGTATAAATACCCCCTTATAGTTTAAGATCAATCACACCATCAAAACACACTCAAAACAATCTCTAATCTTGCATTCTTCATCTACTTTATCACAAATCACTCTCTATTTTCAAAGAAAAATGGCCTCTTCTCAACAACCAACTCCTCAAAGCCAAACCGATTCCGTCCAACTTGATGCTTCTTCATCCCAAGCGACAGTAGTTAAGGTGGTTCCAACAAAACGTGTAACGACCCTGGCTGTCGGTGTCGGGTCGTCGGGTCGGGTTATCAGAGCTACGCAGCGGATTCAGATCATAACAGTCTTTACTCTTCCAGGATCCACGTCATCATATCTGTTGGGTTACCTGAACACATGCCAAAAATAGTTTCTGTCAACATAAAGTTGGTGAGGTCGTGTATTTTATAAAGCGAATGGCCAGTTCGTTTATTGATAATTCTTTTATATCATTCTTTTATATAAAACATTCTTTTATAAACATGCTTTACAGTTATAATTCTGAAGGGGACAATATATTCTATTATACCAATTCTATTATATATCAATTCTATTATATCTCAATTCTATCATATAGATTATATTTCGTGTCATTCCTATCGATGGTACCACTCTGTTTGTGATCAAATACCAGTTCCTGTCCTCTACTTGGACAATAATGGTTTTGATCCTCTACTTGGACATTCCTACCCTCTACTTGGATAAGACTGGTTCTTGTCCTCTACTTGGACAAGAAAGGAAATGGCGGATACCGGCCAGTACTGTCCTCGTCATTTCTATGTCCCCTTTTCTATTATACTTCTTTTATTATATAAATTCTATTATGTAAAGCATTATTATGTTTTCTTATAAATGACATGTATTCCCCCGAAAACACTTAATAAAAACAGTAAAAGTGGGGAGTTCACGATACTCACAGGTTTGCGTATAATCTTCTATAGTCTCTCTTATTACAATTATATGTCATATATATATTGATACATTTTACGCGTGGGACTTGTTAGATTGTAATACTTAGGATATATATCATATATACAATTTATACATATAGAATTCGGTATATATTAGATAGTCCTAAACTCGGGGTTCATTATTGACACGACACGGACATCCTAAATCTAGCTGGCCATTACAGCTTGGCACTCGAAACTAATAAAGCTGGCCATTACAGCTTGGCAGATTTAAACTAACAAAAGAATAGAAAATATTATGATTAACCCGAGTCTAGTATATCTTTTATTTATCGAATCGTATATATATATATAAACATATATATTTTATATATGTTTATTATTCTCTTATTATTATTATTATCAAGTCTGTACGTTCCCGTATTATATATATATATATATATATATTCGTATAATTCTAATAATCCACGTCTAGTTATTGGACCGGGTTCTATTCCGGTAGTTGAGTTAATCCGGGTATCGGACCCGTCTTCTAAATTGGTAATCGGTACCTCGCAATAATAATAATAATCTTTATATTAATAATTAATCATAAGATTATTAACCAATTAATCCAAGGGAAATATACTTACAAAGATAATAACCGGATACTCCTCGGGTTATTACCGGAACACAACCAAAGGTCAATCGGACCTTCGGTTAGGGATAATCATTATCACCATAGATTCAACCCCAAGTTTCCTGATTATATACACAACACATATCGGTTAGTACCATAATCAAAGAATAACCATTAATAACCAAACCTCCATCGATTCATATGATTATTAACTTCAAGACCACACCCACAGAACTAATCGGGTAGGTTCAAAATTGTTACTCAGATGGGTTAAAGTGGATGGTTCACGAGTACACCTCGGAACAGAGGGATCGGTTGGGACCCGATGACTACCGGTTATGTTTAGAAACAGAGGAACAAGGTGTCGGGTTCGTGGGTGGTTTATCAAAAACAATCAGGAACATTAGAATCAGAAGCGGAGATTCACAAGTTAGTTTTATTATCATTGACAGTCACCATAAATTTGGTGACTGTCGGATTGTTCGGACAGAGAGATAGGTTCACCAGAGGCTTATCGAGTACAAATTAAGAACCTGAAGATAGACACGATGGATGGTTACCGATGACAGTCACCATAACCGGTGACTGTATGGATTCGTTTAACATGAACAAAGGGGAGGAACATGGTGGTTATCGGGTTTGTTAACAGAAACAGAGGAGAAATAGGGTTGTGATTCGGTGGGGATGAGACTTACCGGAGATGAAGGAGCAGGCCGGCGGAAGACGGTGACCGGAGGAGGAGGCGGCGGCGGCGGCCGGCCATTAGTCTCCGGTCAAGCTCTCTTGACTCACATATGTGTGTGGGTGTGTCTCGTGATATGCAGAGGAGGAAGACAAGTGAAGGCTTATATAGTCAAACTAGAATAGGGGTTGTTTGGAAACAGGTTTAACAGCTGGAGAAGGGTGTTTGGGTGCGAGTTTAAGGGCAAACAAAGGGGTGTTTGGTTGAAATAATAAACTTTATTTTATTATTATTTTATAATCGGGTGGTCGGGTACAACCCGACCCGTTTGCGAGACCCGTAACACCTCGGGGTGTTACAAAACGAAACCCCAATGTTTGGAAACACTTTGATTTATGTGTTATGAGTGTTGGTCCAAACAAGGCGAGATGCAAATATTGTTCAACTTTTCTTAAACATGATGCTAACTCGACCTTAAAAGACCATGTGGAAAAACCGTATTGTAAAATTTTGAAAGAACAAAAAAATTCTCAAGGTGGAGCCTCGATCACATAAGAAGGGGACTTGTTTGTGTACAACTTGGAAGCGGTTCGCGAAGAAATGGGGAATTTTGTCATACAAGAAACATTACCTTTCAATCATTTTGACAACCTACGTTTGACGAGGCTTATTCAACGAACACTTCAACCAAGATACACACATGTAAGTCGTGCTACCCTTAAACGTGATTGTTTAAAAAGACGGAAACAAGCAAAAAATGAATTAATTAGTTATTTTGAAAATTTACAAACTGGTGTTAACTTAACAAGTGATGTTTGGTCCGCACCGCACAGTTCACCCGACTCTTATATTTGTGTAACGGTCAATTGGATTGAACCGTCTTCTTGGCAAATGATGAAACAAACAATTGCGTTTCGATTGTTTCATTACCCTCACACCGGTGCAAATATTTTCTCTATGATTGACAAAGTTATTCAAACGTTTAAGTTATCAAACAAGATTTTATCAATATCTTTTGATAACGCGTCGAATAATACCGCGGCTATCACACAATTAAAATTAGGATTAATTACATATATCCCCCTATTTTCAACTATAATTACATATATACCCAACCCAAAATTTAAATTACATATACCCCCTACAAAACTTCATAAATTACATATATACCCATTCTATGAAAAATGCATAGGAAAATAACTATTTTACCCCAATTCTTTTACTAAACTATATTCACGACAAGTCATACAACACATTCTTTGCATCCTAAAACTTATATCCCATACGATATTTCCAACTTAGTAAGTTATGAACACTAAGAACATGTAACATGCAAAATGTTTCCATGTATCCTACAACTTGATTTCACCGAAACGAGTGTTCTAACACTCTTACATAATCATTACTAAGCCCTCGTATCATTGCATTCATCATAACATGTAATGATATGATGTGCTTAATAATAGAATGGGTATATTTGATATTTTTAGCTTTTGAGAAGGGGAAATTTGTAAATAAAATTTTTGACTTGGGTATATATGTAATTTATGAAGTTTGGGAAGGGGAGACATGTAAATAAAATTTTGACTTGGGTATATATGTAATTTATGAAGTTTGGAGGGGGATATATGTAATTGCCCCTTAAAATTAAGATACCAACCTATTTGTGACGGGTTTTTTTTTTCATGGTCGTTGTGTCGCACACATAATCAATTTGGCCGTTCAAGATGGTCTAAAATGTATTGAAACACAAAGAGATGGTTTTCGAAGAATGTTACGCGATATGTATAGGAACAATCAAAGACATGCTAAATATATGAAATTTTGCAAAAGTGTGAATGCCCTTTGTTTGGGTCCAAATTGGGATTGTCCAACAAGGTGGAGTTCCACTTGTAACATGTTTGAAAAACACGTTTTGCAAAAAGAAAGTTTAATTACATATCATGATATTTTGGTGAGTCGGGAGAAAACGACACCATACAATCCTTCGCATAGGAATGTTATTGAAGTTGTTGCCGAAATGCTACAAGTTTTCAAAGCATCAACAACCGCTTTGTCGGGAGTTTATTATCCCACAAGTTATATAACACTTCACAAATTATATAACATGACTAGAAAATTAGGCGGAATGGAATTTAGAGGTAGCCCATAGAAAGATATGGCGGCAACAATGAAAGAAAAATTTAGAAAATATTTTTCGGAATTACCGGCGGTTTTTACTTGTGCCTCCGCTTTAAACCCATGTTACAATATAAGGGGGGGGGGGTAGAAAATATAATTGAAAAAATTCGCAACGAGTTGGACTTAAACACGGTAAAAGATCCGTATTTTTCACAAGGTATGGTAGGAAGATTTAATAAACATCTCACGGATATGTATGATGTTTATTTTGAACGTTATGGTCAAATGTCGTCCATTCAAATGCAAATGAGACAAGCTTCTCAAAATGTACTTGATACGGACATGGATTTATACAATGATTTGTTGGACACGTCTAATAAACTTGCACGAGGTAACACTCCTAGTAGCGAACTTGGGAGGTATGGTGCCGAAAACTATTTAAAAGGTTTGACTCCCGAAGAATTTAAATTTTTTGATGTGTTGGCTTGGTGGAAAAGTAAGGAAGATCTATTTCCGGTCTTAGCCGCCATGGCCCGAGATTTACTAACCGTCCAAGCTTCCACGGTAGCTTCGGAATCCGCTTTCTCTATTAGTGGCATGGTCATTTTGATACGTAGGACGCGACTAACTCCACCTTCGGTAGAGATGGCCATTTGCTTGAAGGATTATTTGGATGCGGCGGAGAGAGTGCAAAACATACGCTCGCTTGAGGGAGAACTTGAATATGAAGGCGAAGTGTACGAGGACGAGGTCAACGCGGACTTAGCGAACCAATGACCGAATATGAAGCCGAAATGGATGAATGGATAAGAAGCAACGCTGGTTCGGGTGAAGATTAGACTATGTTTGAAGATTTATTTCGTTTAAGACTATGTTTTTTAAGATTATGTTTTCTATTATGTTTCATGTTATCTTCGGATTTCTTTTAGTTTCGATGTTTTTTGTCGTGTTTTTTAATCAATGAAATCGTATTTTTAAGTTACATTGTGTTCATAATAATTTGTTGTGTTTAAAATGTTAAAAAATAAAATAAAAAAAAATTCTGCAGAAAACAGCAACAAACAGCAGTGTCAAACAACAGCAAAAAAGAAAAAAACCGGTTTTTTTTCCGGGTTTTTTTACCATTTTTTTTAAAAACCGGTTTCCAACCCGGTACAAATCAGTCTGAATAGTTGGTTACCCCCGACATCAAAAACCGGTTTTGAAACCGGCCCGGTTTTACCAAAAAAAAAAAAAAATAATTTTTTTTTTCAAACAAAAAAGCCCGAACCGGTTTTGGAAAAAAAACCGGTTTATCCATGTCTAGATATACCTGTGGTCAAACTTTATTCTTCGCTTGAAAAATAATAAATGCGGGAACTTAAAACATCACTACCTCATCACTTCTACTCCTGCCTCCCTCCCATCACTAACCCTATCGATTTCACACACAATCCGTCATGGAAAAGTATGCGGTTCAGTTGCCTCCGATCGGTGAAAACCCTAAGCCGATTACAAGGTAACCTTATTTAATTTTAATCGTGTTTGCTTTAATCTATCACTGATTGATGAAAACCTAAGCCGATTATCATTTAAACGAAGGTCCAAGTGGAAAAGGAGCCTCGTTGAACTGACCGGAAAATTAGAACGACATTACCTTCACGATGTATCTCCACGGCTGATGCAATCGTATTCCGAAGTAAGGAATTAGGTATTTGTTTGTTATTGCTATTAATTTGCAGTAATTTTACAAAATTAGTAACCCTAGGTTTGTTTTGTTTGTGAGATTGGGGAGTTTCTGCATAAGTATCATACAGAGGGAAACCCTTGCACAACACATTATAGACAGTATTATCCTTTTGTTTTGGTGAGTATCTGTTTGGTTTTGGTTAAAATTAAGAGTTATATGATTATTATTATTATTATTATTATTATTATATAGTTGGTTATAGATGGGAATGATGTTTTGCAGCATGGACCTCCTTCTGTCATCAACGGCATCAGACGGTCAACGTTAGTACTCAATTTCTATATCATCTTGTTGGCTTTGCTTATGTATAGTTAGTTGTATGTAGATGTGCACAAAAATATGGTTTGAGAAAAGGAACAGACAACCTGAAATGAAATTAAATTGGTAGACACACAAAGCAGTTCCTAACGATCGAAACTGTAGGTTTGGGTTTATCCCATTGAAAGCGGTTTCAAACTGGACTGAACTGGTAAAAAACAGTTAAAACTGCTCAAAGTTGGTTTGGACCTGAATTGAACCGGGAAAAAACTGGTCAATAAACTGACTGAACTAGAACCGGTTTGAATCTGAAACCGGTTTTGACCTTTTGTTGACCAACACGAACTGGTTTGAATCTGAAACTGGTTTTGACCTTTTGCTGACCAATATGAACTGGTTGGAAGCCGAACCAGTTTAGGGTTGCGAACTGATTTGTGCACATCTAGTCGTTTGTACTTTGTACACATATGGTCTAAGAAAGTCATTCACACATTAGGCATATGCATGTGTAATGTGATAAAATTTGATAAATGCTTCAAGCAAAAACATGTTATGAAATCAACCATATGCTATGGGCCTGTGGCCACTACCATGATCTACTTAATTATAAACAGGAACGATGATAACACTTTCTTTTTCTGTTGTGTTTTATGTTTTATAGAATCACTAACGCTTATTTTTGCTTGATAAATTCATCATCCAGGTTGGGTGTCTCTGCTTTGGAATTTGATGCAAAGGTATGGTTAGCTTAGCTAACTGGTTCGACACAGATGGTATCTGTAATACCAATCATACTATGTTTCTTCAACGCCATTTTAGTTGTTATATAAAAATCATATTAGTTTCTCTTTTGACCTTTTCTAGATTTATGACTAGGAGTAGTAGTTACACCTTGTTGATTCCATCTATTATTGTTTTCTCAGGGGATCTATTTGGCATCAGTGACAAGACCAGGTTGCTTAACAGTACATGAGTTTGAATCTCTATACTGTCAGAGTAATGGGTCTAGTAAGTTATTCTAATTTAGGTCTATGATCTTTGTCACCCTTTGCAAATTGCAGTCCAATGATTTTAATGAGAGAATTGATTAGAACGCGGGTAGAAAAACTGGGCTATTTTTGTGAATCACATGGAATGTGCAAAATGCTTATATAGATTTTTTTACCAATGAACTTATCTCACCTTTTTTTTTCCCACATGATTTATTTCAATTTCCAGCCATGAATTTCTTACAACACCCTTATTATTTTAATTCTAATTTAATAACGTGTGCAGGGGAAGATCAGGGGAAGCAATTGCTACACATTCCCATATTTAGTGGTGTCAATGCTGTTCGCTGGAATCCTGCTAGTCAGGATGAGGTGTGTTATTAATTCCTTTTCATTTTGTTGTCATTTTTTCTTTCTTCTCTCTACAAAGGTATATGTTTTATACCTTTGCATAATATAATCTACGATTTTTTATCATTATTGTTAGTTCATGAGTTCCAGTATCACTGTTTAATGAGATATATACATTATAAAAAAACGATCCAAATGCACAAAAGTATTGCCATTGCCCCTGATCTTAAAAACGTTCTTCTTCTTCTTCCGTATTCTGTATTTGTCTTGTTATATTATCTTCCGTTATACGTGGTATTGGTTAAAATTTAACTTGCATATAATGTAGGTTGCCTGTACATCCCTGAGCAATAACGAAGTTCTTATATTTGACATTGGGTATGTTTCTTCTGAACCAAGTGAGGTAAGTTTTTTTATTTAACAATCTCATATGATGATGTTCAGTTTCTTATCAAGTCTCTTGCTAATCTCTACGGCTCTATCTGTCTATCATTCCTTTATATGGAATTTTGTATTTACATCTAATTTAGTTTTGTTGTTGTGATGCTTTTGTATTATGCTGCATATTTATGTTTTGCCAACACAGATTAATCATGCTAAATTGCTGATCAATGTAAGAGAGCCATTAAAATATTCAATTTGGGTGAACCTTAGGCATAAAATGTACCAACCTTGCAAAAGCACATTCATATAATTTCGTTAAGGAAAAACTTATTGATTATGTAAAGTTAGCTCAAACAAATTATGTTGAAATTGAATACATAACATATGATGAAATGTTACTGGCCTCAAATTCAATGGTTTAAATAAGGGAGGGAGGGAAGACAGGTATGCATATGGATTAGAAGAGTTAGCTGGTTACGTTTATTGAGTGACGTGGCACCAAATTTTAAATCGTTTTTCTATACTAATTGAATGGAAAATAAAGTCACACTTTTTAAGCTCAAAGGCTACACCTTACATTTTAGTAATTTAAACCTGCTTTTCTTTTCTTTGTATCAAGTCATTTTCATATATGGGCGACTATAACCTACATAAAAGTTTGAATGATGATATCTTCTGTACTTGATGGGGTTATAATTCTTTAAGTAAGCATATGTTACGGATGGAACATGTTTGGGCAATTAGTTATTAGATTTCGATGATGAAGTTTTCGCAGGCATTATTTTTTTATGATCCTTTCAGTATAAAGTTTCGATGAGAATCCTGCTAACTTTAATTTGTCCTGCAGGTATTAAGAAAAAGACCAACTGTCAGTGTTCATGGTAGTAGTGTGCGACAAGGTTTTTCTGACATAGCCTTGTCTAATGATGATGCAAGGTCTGTCAACAAGAAATACATAATAGCGAGCAATATATAATAATCCTAATAGACTGCAACATTGAAATATTTTGTTTCATAGGGTACTTGCTTCTGATACATGTGGAGCAATAAGTATCTGGGACAGGAGAGCAAGCGATCTTCCACAATCTGGGCTTACAACTAATGCAAATTACGGTCTTACCAGCATCCAACTAGATGAGAATCAAGTAAATTATTTAATATTTTATAATATACTCGGATACATAGCAACCAATTATCTATATATAGAGTTTATGTAAATGTTATGAAGTATGTGCTATTATTCATGGAAATTAACTTCTTTTTTTTTTTAAAGTAGTTTTTATCTAGACTTACCTCGCATTTGTTTATCAGTGTGTGATTGGTGCTAGTAAGGGTGGCTTCATATACATATGGGATCTACGTGGTGGAAGATCTTCAGTTGCTTTTCAAAGTCACAAGGAGGTGCTCTTTTTGATTTTATAAAATGTTGACAGTTACCTTCAATATGAATATCCAGCTTTTTTTTTATTCATATCTTTGAATTTATAATTTTCCAAAAAATTGAAATAATAATAAGCTGTCTCCTACTGGCAGGCATACTCTTCTCCTCTAACATCAGTAAGGTTATCATCCATGCTGAATAAAATCGGGGCACTAAAGGTATGCATGGTTGTCATGACACCGTTCTTTTTTCTTATTTTTTCAATCTAATTTTAATTAATTAAACTGTATTTTTATATAATTTCATATTGTATGGTGAAGGCACAATCAAATATTCTACCTAAAGAAATACAGTCTATCAACATTAATCCATTTTGTCCGTATCAGCTGGGGTTCCATCTTGATGATGGTTGGTACGTTAACTCAGGAAATTAATTCATTCTTCATTTAAATCCCTTTGATGTTTTTTTTTTCTCTTTTGGGTTTCTAAGTCACTTATTTTGATTGCTTTGTTAATTTTAGGTCTGGTGTTTTGGATTTGCACAATTTTCAAGTGTCACATATTCATTGCCCTCCCCCTCCCTGGCTGTTAGTCTTTCTTTCTCCTCTCTGTCACACAACAGATATCAAATCTCTCTTTATTATTATTTTAAATAGATTTTTAATGATCCCCGGTTTCTAATATATAACTTGTTTGTTGACGAAATTAGAGATGAATTAAATGCTGTAATCCCTATGTCCCCATCAAGAAAACCATCATGGCTACCCAAACACTCTGTAAGCTGTTTATTTTTCATTTCATTGTTTTCAATAATTCATATATGTTTCTTCTGGGTTAGACAGTTATCCTCTAACCGATAGCGACCATAGCGCCATGAGAACACTGCTAAACTCCCAACATTAAATCATATAAAGTTTTTTGGTCACTTTAATCATTGTCCATTGTGTGGTTTTATTATTGAATAGGTAATAATTAAATAAAAACACGTTTCAACCATGTGGCTATGTGCAGATTTATGCAGTTGGGTCAACTTCAAGTAATGGTCTGCATCTATTAGATTTTTATCCACACACCAGCTCCCCGTGCCATGTAGACTACGAGTAAGAAATGTCACACTGTTATTTTTTTTTTCTTCTAATTTTCTCTTTCAATTTAAGAATAGATGGATGCTCAAATGTCAATCATGTCTATTTTTCTGTAGTGACTCAAAGAATCCCAGTGAGACCTTTGAGTGCAAACAAAACATATTTGTACCATTATCTGGACTTGTTACTGCATGTGCCACTCATCCCCTTAATGGCACCATTGTTGCTGGAACCGCGGTGCGTATACATACACTTGTATATTTGTTGCTTTTTTAATAGCTGTGTTCTTGACGGAAATGCGAAAGCACTAATGTAACAATGTTGCTTGTTTTAGGAAGCATCTTTATTAATGATCTCTCAAAAGCACCTTTGCAAGAAAGGAGATGATGATGACGAGATTCGTGATTCATGAAAGACAATAAACCCTGGAACTATAAAACTGCTAATGTGAGTGTTATGATAGAGGAATAAGATATCTTGATTATAATGACTTTACATAAATCAAGTTAGTTCAACAGTAGATAGATTTCTCCGAAGGTCTCGGTGGCTGATTTTGTTTGGGATTTATAAAATGATGTATTGTATTTTGATGGAATCCCCCTTCTTCCCTTATCTGGGAATGAATGGTGTGGATTTGATGATTTATACTAGTAGAGCTTATGTGGACACTTGGTTAAGTTGATACAGGGGAATGATAATGAGAATGGATTATCGCATTGCTTGGCTAATTGTTGAAACCCATTCCTCAAGTTGCTGATAGATGGTTTATTATTTGTTCAAGGTAATTAATTGTTAGTATACCTTGCAAGCGCTGCGCATCCAATCATTCCTTATTCGGAACGATGTTTTTGAAATTTAAAATGAGTTTTGTGAGAGATTATGATCCTTGGGAAATGATACTCAAAATGATGAATTTTTAATCATCATTAACCTCAGAGTATATGAATGGTTTGGTTTTTACTTAATTACTTATTAGGTTCCCTAAGTTCAAAACTGATGTTAAGGTCTGTATTTTACCTAGAACAACATTCGTACTTCATAGCTTTCAACATTTAACTGAGTTGGTTTTGAAGATGTTGGATTTGGTTTTTATTTATCAGATCAATTCTATGTGTTGCATTAGTTTGGTTGGATCGCCCAATAAACATGATATATGTGTCACATGATGTGTCTTGTACAATAGATTCAATGTTTTGAGAGAAACAATAAAGGTCTTGAAATAACAAAGTATAGAAATATAAAATTATAAATATAATGATTACAGGTGTAATACAACACAATGTAGCTGGAGATTTTAATGAGATGAACTTTGAGAATTGAGATGGTGTTTTATCATGTTCTATATATTAGCTTCAAGACCCGTGTATATGTGAAGACCTACATAGATGTTATACTGACATCAATCATGTTATTTGTTTTGAAACAAAAAAGTATGCCATAAAACAAAAACAAACAAAATCTTAACACATGATAAACAAAATGTGTAACAAGCACAGGTTGAAAATTTGTTTTGAAACAACATAACTAAGTATGAACACATATATAGTACAAACAGAAATAAATTCATGCAACATGAGAGCATTATGCATTCAAAGGAAAAGATCAAAGGACTATGATAATCATCGGAGAAGCGAAAATACAATATATAATACTTATAGAATGGAGTTGTTTTTTGAACAAGTTTACTTGTTTACATACTACCATCGTATATAAATTTAATAAATCTTAATTTTCTAAATAGTATAATTCAGAAATTATCTGCTAAATATACACATTGGATAACTTTGGTCATTTAAATCTTTCACATTTAACTACTTTTATTTATCTACTAATCTGTTACGGATTAACATATGCACAACTAAAGCACACCCACACACACGCAATATATATACACACAAACACACATATGTATACATGTAATACAATAACTAAACAAATTCAGGATTCAAATGACAAAAATTCAACAATGAAACAAGCGGTTCTATACTTCTATCTAAATGAAAATAAATCTATTCAAACTTTGGCGGCTTTTTGTTTGATAAAATGCAACAATGTGGTGAAAAGTCCATGAGAATAATTCATTTCTATGTTAATTTAATGATTTACCTACTGGAAGAGCCTGAAAACAAAGACCGGTGAATGGAAGTCTGTATAGTTCTTTTGAGGCTCCAGTGCCTGTAGGTATATGTTTTCTCTTGGTTCTTCTCTCACCCCACTTTGTGTAGCATACTCCATTGCCATCTCATAATCCACCTGCAAACAACAAGCAACATAAATAAGACGGAATTCATCTAAGCGCGTGTAAATAAAATTCTGACTAGACATCAAATGTCTTAAGACAGTGTCTTATGGCGGCGATGGTGTAATATCCGATCCCTCATATCAAACACGCTTAACTAAACTCGCATTTGAGGCAGGTCATTCCTTATATACCTAGTGTCTATCATGTCTATGGCCAAAGTGGGACATGCCTAGGCCCTAGGGTGATATAGTAGGTGTCCAAAAAAGTTGCCCTCAAGTGCAAAGGCAAAAGGGAGCTTGACTGCAAGACCCACCCGTCGAGCAGGGCCGAAAAACAAAATTTCAAATATTTACGAAGGAGAACAAAAAAGATTGCTTACCTGCTCAACATGCTGAGCAAGTTTTTCACTCAAGATTTCTTTCGTTATTAAACGACTTGAGACCTTCTGAAGTATTTCTGCATCTTCATCATTGACATCCATGAGTTTCTTCTTTTTCACATGCAACTGCGATGACTCTTTCAGTATTTCATAGATGGCACCTGTAGCATCACCAATATACCTACAACCCACAAAGATAGCAATTAAATAAATGATTTAGATCAGTATATACCTATTGTTTTTATTTAATTATGGCGTGACATTAAAGATGTTGAACTTACTTGCTTAAATTTCTTTTCCTCTCTTGCTGCTCTCGCGCCTGAATTTTCTTCACTATTTTTGCCTTGAGTTGCGCACAGCACTGTCTAATAGAAGTCTGGAAAAGCATAGATCGTTAACTAAAGGAAGCTTTTTATTAATTTACAATGAATATTGAAGTGCACACACCTTAACAGCAGAAGCAATCTCACTTATGTCGTCTCCAATATATTCCTTTCCGGTCCCTTTGAAAGGAATTTTTGTGCTTACAATGCTTACAAAAACACCAATTTTGTCTTGCGTCTGATTAATTTTGTAAATATTCCAACTGAAAGATATAAGAATCATGATAGCTTCTGTTAAAAAGTGGTAAGAATAACCCAAACTACACATTCAAGCAGAAACACTAGATTGATAGGAGACTAGGAGTCTTACTTGATTCTCTTCATTGCCGTTCTGGTGACAACATCAGCACCTTGCTCAAACAGCAATGGAATTCGATTTGCAAACCGAAAGATATTTAAACCCTACAATTTTCATACCAAGATTAACAAGAAAGAAATGGTAAAACAGAGAACTAATGTTACTGTAAGTTGTTAGCTCAACAAAAACCTTATGATGAAATTTATTCTCAATCAATCTATTCGTCTACAGGAAATTGTAAGCTTCATTCTTCTAGTATAATAAAAGAAGGCCAAACGGCATGAAACAGAAACGAACATTAAACTATCCTCAACTTTTAGCAACTAGCTTCATTTTAATTGATTTTAACTGTAAATTGATAATGTGGCACGGGTTGATGTCATATTTAATAAGATGTCCCATCAAAAACTTTTGTAAATCACGCAATCAGCAAAAACAAAAATCAGAATATAGGATTACTCATAAACTAAAAGTTGCAAATGACATTGACATCTCAAGGCCAAAAGAATTAAAACATACTTGCTTGACATCTTTCCCTCCTAGACTGACTCCAGCTTCTACAATGAATGGATGTCCTTCAAATACTTGAGCACTACAATTTAAAATTAATCCTGGGTGTGGTTAGTTTCTAATTAAGGTTGGGCACTTGGACGTTTTTATATATATTAGGGATCCAGGCATTTCAGGAATGAATTACCTTGCAGTATAAGTTGCAACCATGTCTGGGTGAAGCTCCTTTATTATACCCAAGCGGAGGTTGTACTCCCCCGCGGGACTAAGGCACTATAACAGAGCAATGTTATTTATGAATTTCCAATGACTTGAATACCAAATTCATTCAAAATATAATTAATGGTAAAGCAACAGATTTAGATGTTGATCAACTAAATTTTAAAAGAAGCAACTAAATTAAACCACAAAAAGCATCTTACATCACCGCTAGGATCATCAAACTTAGCTTGACGAAACAATTGATGGATGCGAACAATTTGCTGTGAAGTCAGTGACTTGACTGGTGTTTTGGGGCTGAAATCGGTACCCATTTCTCCTGTAACATGATAAAATCACTTTCATTTAAATATAAAGGCATGCTGCATGCGATTGTTACTACTTACTGCAAACGGTAACAGAAACTAAAGCAAATAATTGGAGTTATATGTCAGCTAAAACTAAAACCGGAAAATAATCTCATAAGTCGCATATAAGATCTAAGTTGCAGTCTATTCAACATGCCTAAAGGTCCTTCAATGTTACCGTGAGTTTTAAGTCAACTTGGTTCAAGATACTTCACTAGGAGTTTTACATCTCAAGTAGGTTTATTGTACAGCTTATTTGAATAGAATTCTCAGAAGGGCAGACGGTTTGTCTCCAAAGTGTTCATCCAACAAACCGGTTGTTTTGGTTGATTGTCAACTACATGATAATGATTTTCCTTTTCTTTATCTTATTAGTTGCATGACATTGGCCTAATGCATGTCTTGTATATGCTAATATTATTTTCCGATTTTAGTATATAACCCAAACAACCGGTTTGATGAATGAACATGTTGGAGACAAACCATCTGCCCTTCTGAGAGTTCTATTCAACTAAGATGTACAATAAACCTACTTGAGATGTAAAAGTCCTAGTGAAGTATCTAGAACCAACACCAAAGTTGACTTAAAAGTCATGGTAG
This sequence comes from Ambrosia trifida, assembly GCA_028751855.1. NCBI lineage: Eukaryota > Viridiplantae > Streptophyta > Magnoliopsida > Asterales > Asteraceae > Ambrosia > Ambrosia trifida. The sequence continues at coordinate 195,583,133 of CM054122.1, read as the reverse complement.
AATTGAAGGACCTTTCTTAAGGAAATGAAGCAGGCATGTTGATTAGACTGCAACTTAGATCTTATATATGACTTATGAGATTAAACTCACACTCAGATTCTTATGTTGTGCTATCTCTATTGATCTAAATTAAACCTTGGCTAACGGCTATGCTTGATTATAATGGCTAGCTTTACAGTCATATAAAACGAGCTAAAATGATATGTGGAGCATCAACTTGAGAATTTAAGCCAAACACTTAAAACTGCAGCCTATGTAATGCTTGCTGAATAACTCAAAGCTAAAGTTAAAGCTGCAGTATAACTTGAACATGGAGATAGAACTCCTCCATAGAACTAAGTTTAACCATCAAAAATCTGTCAGATGGCGATAGTATAAGACCTGAAGGGTGCATTTGTTTATAGATGTACAGATTATCAAATAGCTTCTAGACTGTCTAACTGCATGGTTGCATATCATTATAGGATTGTGGAGTGAGTTTTGTACCAATTAATCGTTCAGCATGTGACTTCCCAATGTTAACAAATTCATGCTGAAGAAATTGCAAAAGGTTCTGCTTTGTAGTTTCACCAATTAGACGTTTAATGAGAAGCAAATCCACAGCTGATGGATGGTACTTTGTTTCAAGAGGAACTGCAGGCATTACATCTGTCCTTCTCGTAAACCTTATGCTGACGGTTTTACTTCAAAAGGGGAAAGTAAAAATAATATTACTTCAACTTGACATGATAAGCAACACATAACCACATGTAATCAACGAAATTAAAAGACAAACAATTGTTGAATTTTCTTTTTCTTGTAATTTTATTGGAGTGGCAAGGGACTGGATAGTACTCTGGTGTGTCTGATACAAATCGAAACATGAATTGGGCATACGGAGTAATAACAGCCATTTGACGCATATAATGCAATATCTTGGACTGCAAAAACGTAAAAAAGGTGTTATGGCATGAATTGGCCCATGATTTATAACAATAGACAACCATATACGACGTATAACATTATAACCAAGAGTTGAAACAGAAACACAAAGTGAAACATACACGATATGTTGTCCAGTTTCCCTCGATAACAACTTGAATCTCAGCCCCATGCCATTGTTCCTTGTCATCTCTCTTCTCATGTAAATGGATATGAGGAATGTTTCTAATCATGGAATAACAGAAGCAAACATTAGAGCACCAAAAAAGCTCTGATCAGTCTTTTATGAGCAGTAGTACATGGGCTAGAACAATACCGATGAATATCTATATCCAGCCTACAGAATGAAGTGTAATTCTGACCCTTCATTGATGAGGATATCTCAATAGGTAGACCGGTACTCATCTTTGACCAAATTAACGCCTGAAAAAACAAATATTGATAATTATTATTTTCATCACATTAGATATGTTCCATTTATTAAAAGACACAGAAAGTATGCTGCAGAAAAATACCCTGGCCTGAACACAGTTAGAATAGTGTGAGATGATCTATCTTTCTACATCCTAACTGGGTTATCTATTGCCTAAGGAGAATACATGTCTATATTAACACACACGTATATATACATAAACTTCAAACACAGATAGGATCATGTAAAATGCCTCATGTAGTACAGACCATTTTTGCTCCAAGTCCGAATTTTCCACGTGTTTGTTTCAGCCCATACTTTGTCCCAGATAAAACTGCATGATCATTATATATCAGAGAAGTAACATGACAATGGAACAGAACTCAGAGACAGAAACCTCAGTATGTCATGTTGACAGAGATCACATGTAAGCACTAAGCACAATATATTCAATGTGTCAATCAGCATGAAACTAAATACCAAACCTCGTCCGAACATATTTGGGATATCATCATGGGGCATTCCTCGTCCATTGTCCTACAAAACATTTCGAACCATCAGTCATCATCTAAACCAAGCATAAAATATTAAAATTTATTGACCTAATCAATGCACCACTAGAAAAAATCAAGTAATAATAGGTTCAGCGCAGAGATATGCCAGACCTTACAAGTCACCCTGTAAAAAGAAGCCTCGCCTCGACCCTTGATTCCCTTTGCAGAAGTCGGTTCTTTTACTTTCTTCCCAAGGGCGGCATTTTTTGCCTGAACTTCTTGAAAACGCGCTTCTTTGGCAAGCCGTTTCTGATAACAGAACAATAAGCAGTGAAAGGCGGAACAAAGTAAGTAAAATTAAATGAGGACGAGACAGCCTTCAACTGTCTGAAGCTGAAAGTTATTCACTAATGCATAACAAATAATACAACTTCCAATCTATATATACACATCAAGTCAGCAACCAATTCATTGTTGAAAACTTATTATTATGGTTGCAAAAGTCGCTATGCGGTGCCAACTCAGTTGACTGGGGAGTTGCGAGTACTCGACCATAGTCACGGATTACTCGTTGAGTAATCGGCGCCTAGGCGGGATTTTTGCGACCATACTGAATGCCTTGTTGAGAAACAGTGTTATAAACTTATACTAAAGCGGTACAAACCTCACGAGCCTTGTCTGTCTCAAAATCACCATACAGTGCCGCGTCAATTCGCTCCCGGTCAATAAGCCCAATCATAGAATTAAATTTACTTTTATTAATCTCCTCACTGTCACACCAAAACAATGTGAAAAACACAACCAAATTGCCCTATGTGCATACACATACAGTTACAATTTACAAAACCCTAACCACTTACATAGTAACTTCAACGAATGGAAGCTCAGCAATAGACTCAGCAGAATCAAGCGCATTTTCAACAAGTTCTCTAACGGTAGTGTACAGAGATTTACCAGGCTAATATTCATTTAAACAAAAACACAACTTATAAACTCAATTTTCACATAATTCATAAAAAAATAACTAAATAATACAAGTTATTAACAAAGTAATGGAACTGACATTGTCGAATCCAGCGATATTTTTGTTCTCGGCAAAAAATTCAGCAGGAGATTCTGATAGAAGCAAACGTAAAGTTCAATTAACAGTGAAATCTATATAATATATATATATATATATGTGTATATATGTATATGTTGAATGAGAGAAAAGAGAGAAGGACTAACTTTGCTTAAGAGTACTTGCTTTAGGTTTTCTAGGAGTTTTGGATTTGGATTTCTTAGTTTGTATCGGACTTTCCTCACTGCTCTCGCCGGAGTCCATCGGAGCAATTTCTGATTTTAGTCAAAATTAGGGGTTGGTAGAGGCGGGAAGTGTTTTTCGTCGGCACGGTGATTTCGCCAACGGAAGTAAGGTGTTTGGGGGGACCCGGCGGGTCTGACTCTAACCCGACCCGAACCTAAAAATTTTACGCGAATCTGAATATGAATCTGATCCGAACCTGAAAAGTGTGTCATTACCCGCTATAGTTTGTTGAAATTGCGTGTTGGATTAGTAATGTTGTGTTTCCGAGTTTAATAAACGAAGGAAAAGAAGAGAAAGAAAATATGAGAGAAATAAAGTGAGTGGAAAGGAGAGATTTAAATGACTATCGTGTTCTCGAGTTCGAAGGAAATGAAAAGAAAAGTAAGTATTTTAGGTTTAAAAAATATTTTCCTTTCAAATCTCTGCGATTTGGAAGGATGAGAAATGAAGAAAATAAACCATAATTTTCCTTCCATTTACTTTCATTTCTTTTTCATTTGTTAAATGAAACTCGGAAACACAGCGTAAGTATGTTTTTTTATTTTTTATTTTCCAAGAAACTAGAGATATAAAACTAACGAAAAGATTATTATTCTAATAAATAAAGACAAATTAAAGAGAACGTTTATGGATATTTCAATTTCAAGTAATTGAACGGGAATACTATACCATTCTTGATAAGAGCAATACCTAAAAAAATTCTAAAGGGATAGGGTCTCAAATCCTAGCGCGGATAAGGACCCTACCTCACATGATAGCTCAAAGTTACAAGACGTCCGTAGGTTAACCTATCAGTGCCAAGAGGAGGAGGGTAACAAAGGCTCCACGGAGTCTCCATTGTGCATGACAAAGCATCCACACAGGTTAAAGACTCTGTGCATGCCTCCTAGCGTGTCACCGTGGGGTCCCGCGCATACCAATTACAGGCTGACACATGCCAGAGCTAGCTTAACAACTCTAACCACCAACAGTGAAGGTACAACCGCCATGTTCCCACCATACTGTATTGTTAGGCTTTGTATCAGACATCACATCTAGTGCCTTCTAGAAGAAGCAAACTGCCGCTGTCAGAGAAGATCCGTCTGCAGCCAGTCAGCCACTCCTGTCGCGCCATGTGGATAATTGGCAGGGCGGTACACTATTTCTCTCTCTTCAGCATTAATTATACCCAGTCTTATCTAAATTACTTGGTCCCCTAACTAATTAGGCCAAAAGGAGGCAGGCCCATAACTTGGGCCTAGGCCCATCGTCGAGGTTATGGGTTAGTAATGTCTAGCCCACTCATGCACTATATAAAGGAGGCATCCCCTCCTCATATGGGCATGCATTATTGCACCGAGCAAGCCAACACCACTTTTGTGTTTGTGCGTTGGAATCTTACGATTACCTATCAGTCGCCTCCTTTCATACGACCCATTATATTCTTTATTTTCAGGTTTCGGTCTAAGCCACGAGTGTGAGCAAATGATTATACCCTGTAGCAACCACGAATTCAACACAATACGTACCTCAGTTGAGGTAAGTAGGACTCGTTGTTTCTTCATTTTCTAAGATAATTTTTTTTGCTTGAACAAAGTTTGAACCCATGTTCTTTTTGTTGTGAGACACATCGACTTGGTTTTTACCACTAGGACCCAACCCCAGTGGCGGAGCCACTCGTGAGCTCGAATGGGTTGGTGTGCACCGTAAGGTACGTTGTGGTTTACCATGAGTTTTATGTATATTTTTTTTATAAAAAAAACAGACCCCATATAGAAAGGCCCAAGTGCCCACTGTCATTTGGTAAACCCCAAGTGCAAGTGCCCATTTAGAATTAGAAAAGCCTAAGTCTCCAACCTAATTTGATCGGTTTATCTCCCATTCCCATCTCCTGCTCAATCAAAGCCGAACCTCTGCCCTGGCCTCTCTTAATCCCGATTAAAGACTACAAATTATCCCAGTTTTGAATTCCAATAAAAGTCGACTGGCCAGTCCACGTCATGGACTTCAGGGCGTTGGCCGGAATTTCAGATTTATATATTATATTGGTAATATTTTGAATAAAGTTGGGCTTAATGGTTTTCAATTGTGTCTGTGAAATATATTCTTTCCATTCATTTTAACACAAATTATTTGCTAATTTAGATATATATATATATATATATATATATATATATTTAATTATAAATTGTGATATATTGCGTTGAGTTAAATTGTTAATTAGTTGGTGATTTGAACATTTGATGATGTCTTTGCAAAAAGTCAAATAAGGTGTGAATCTTTTACTCTCTTAAAGCAAGATTTTTCTAAAAACACATAGATGGCAATTATAATCGAGGTATTTCGTTATTATATTTAAATATTCAATGAACTAAGTTATTTATCGTTGTCTTTTACCCATTTTAAACCGACCCATAATGTATCTGTTACAAAAAAATTGTATCCGCCACTGCCCAACCCTATCGTTAGACTACCCGGTGCACAGACAGGGCAACCCCCCGTCCTCCGTCTCCCTCCGTCCCAACACCACCCCCCACCTCTGTCCCCCTTCTCCCCCGGAACGCGAGGAACGCACCAATCAGGTGAAACCACCAATCACATCCCACCATCTCCCCCGTCTCAACACCGCCCCCACCCCCCGTCTCCGTCTTCCCCGTATGTGCACCGGTTAGTCTTACATACCATTCTTAAAAAATGTTTCGGGTTTGTTCAATTGTTTGCCATACTATATGTTAAAAACCTTTAGACTACACCTTTCCTAAAGTCACCATCAAGGCGCGCAACAACTTGGTACTTGATGCACGTGGACATTTGCCGATGGTCTGTTGTTGGGTGACACACTTGGCCCAAATATGGGACTTGTTAACACCAAACAATATGCATACATATACATATAACATATAATTAAAATTAATATACAAATATTATTACAACTTATCGTATGTATTCTATATAATTTTTTTTGTGAATTAAATTTATTACACTTAAACTTATAGTGATTTTTGTATTTAACGATCGTCATAAAGGGACCGATTTTCATATCGTGTGAGTTTGAATTTGTCGAAAACAAAAATGCATTTAAGATATTAAAATCAAACTGATATTTGTATATTTTTGCCAATGATCTCCAGCCCAGCTGGTTTGAGGTAGGGTGGGTTTTCCATTAGGGGTTCCCATTCTGGGGGTAGGTCACAAGTTCGATTCATGCACACCACAAAAAAGTTCCCCGTGATGGTTTGAGCTTAGGCAAGGAGGACACCAGTGTGTGGGTAGGGATTCGAACTTGAGATCGCTAGGTTAGGGTTGTACAAGGATTTCCACTGAACTAAGCCTTTCAAAAAAAAATATATTTTTGTACAACATGTACTACACCTTCTATCAAGTGTTTATTCAATTTTTGTTAATAAAAAAAACATTCCCTTTTGAAGGTTGCATTATTAATTGGACTAGCAGACAAGAAACCACGGCTTAAATAATGGCTTGCATGGCACATCTGCAACAAGAAAGAAATTGTCTATTGCATTAAAAAAAAGAAAAAAAAAAAAAAAGAAATCAATGCCTTGAAAATGTGAGCAGATTAATTGGTCGGCCTACCGGTTAAACCAAAAACTATTGGTGTTGTTGATTAAATTACGAACTAATATATCAGGTTGGTTTTAAGTTTTAAGTTAAACCAAATATTTTTGTTTTTTGAAAGGCGCGCATAGTTGCTCATTATTCATTCAATGTACATCAAAAACCTCCCTCTAGGTTTTACCGGTTCACTACCGTCGTGCCTTCGGGCGGGTTTGTGGGCCGGGTTTTCCCTGGAACAGGAGACGGGTGGGCCGAAGGGCTCTGTCCGTACGGACTAGAGGCCGTCTGGGCCCCTTTCGGCCATTGGGGGCCGCGTACAGAGTACCCGAAAATACTTTAGTTGATCGTTCAAAAAAAAAAAAAAAACATCAAAAACCAAATATTTTTTTAAGTGAACCAAATATAATCATGGAAAACCACCCATACATACCATCTTTCGCCAGCCGATAACCGATTGGTTGAGTTGATAAACTGTTAGAATTATGATCAGTTTGCCACAAATTCGTTTAGTAGACATTGGATACCGTATATCGAAAGCAAAAGAATAGAAAAAAGAAGAAGAAAACTTAAGCCATCTAAACACGTCTTAATGAAAGGGCCAGATCAATATACAATAAATTATGAAAGATACATGCAATCAATAGAAAATGACAAATCATTTCATTATGTTTTGTTGAACCTTTATCTACAAGAGTACAAAAGAAAGCGGGACTAGATTTGGATAAGTGACCAATATATCACCATACAAATTCTCTATATATTCGTAATCTTACAACTCATGTTTATTCATGACAAATTAGTTTAGGGGTAGTATAGTAATTATGTTTCAAGATTGTATATCATTGTAATATTATTGAACATGTTGTAAATACATTTTGCATTTATCTCTCAGATCTTTTCGTGGTATAAGAGTCAAGATTCCTCTAACTCTAGGAACCATACCAGCTCCGGTCAAGTTAAAGTTGAGAAGGTAGTTGTATGTAGCCTCCATAACAGAAATCGCGGTATACACAACTACACGATTGTTACTAATTCACCACTTATTCAGACATTTGTTTATGCATCTGTATGTATTTATATTTCATGCATTAGTTATATCGTGTTATTATTGACCAAGTGGGATTTTACAACTACTTTAAGGAAGAAATTAGTTACAACTGAAGGAAGCTTCACAGCCATTTCTAGTTTGACCAAAAACACAAGCTAAATCACATGAAGCAGCAAAAAGCGATATTTAAAAAATCAAAAGAATATAACTTATACAACAATATCCTCGATATCTATCAATTAAAAAAAATTTAAATGAAAGAACATGAGAAATAATTATTGGATTCTTTTTCTTCATGTTCTCTGTATTTTCGTATTCGGACAGCTTATAGTAACACTGGTTCACTAGTTCATTGATCGAACCGCATTCAATATCGGATGAAATCATGATTATTAATTTTCCAAATTATTTAATATTACATAAAACACAGAAAATATATAAAATTAAAATTTCAAGATATAAAATAAATATATTTTTTTCTTTAGCGATAAATATAAAAAAGTAAAATAGTGAGAAGTCTTTTATTTTTAAAAGAGATTAAATATATTTGGAGTTTCCACAAACCAGGGGCGGATACAGGGGGTTTTAGGGGTTCCCAGAACCCCCTCGGTTTGGAAAAAATTGAAAAGTTTAGTGAAAATTTTTGAAAAATTAGTAAAAATCTACGAAAGGAACCCCTGGAAATCCAACCTAAATACGCCACTGCCACAAACTACTATTAGCAGAACTAAAAAAAAATGAGTAGTCATGAGAGTTTGACAAATCACAATTGCTAAAACACATTAACATATGAATTAAATAATAACATATTCTCTAAAATCAAAACTTTCTTAATCGAAATCTCCTTCCTTGTCAAGAACAATATAAAAATCACCCCTTACTAGAATATCATCGAGTGAAAATCACCATGAAAAAGTTTTTAAAAAAAGTGCTAAACTGAAAAAACATTGAGGAAACTAAAGAGATAGATATTCTCATTATTCATAATATATCTACACAAATACTACTATTACAAGATATGCGGATCACTAGTTATGTGAAGGGTTTGACTTGCTAGGTGGTCGGTTCCTCAAACTCTCTTCCATGGATACCTCCGACTCGTTCATCACCGCACCCTTGTGCTTAGATGGATCCGTAGAAAGCGAGGCGAGCGACGAATGCGCCATCAGTCGCCTTGGTTGAAATCTTGATCTAGAAACACTATGTTTCTCATAGCCCAATGATGAAACTGAAGGATGAAAGAAGATCAAGAAACATATGAAGAACAATGGTTTGAAACTCATGGTTTTTGTTATTTGATTTTTGATGATGATGTTGAAGAAAAGAAGATAACTGAATAGAAGTTACTCTTCAGATGGAAGATCTCTTATTAAGAAAGATGAGAAAATATGGTAAGTGGTTGCAGTGGTGCTCAATTCTGACAATGCATGTGTGATTTGGCCTATTATAAATATTATTATTTCAAGTAATAATGATAAAAGAATATTACTAGTTTGAGGATTGTGAAATGTGAAACGTTTGTATACCCTTTTCACATTACTACAAGCTTGTACGAAATTATATCAAACCTTGTGGAAAGGGGTGTAGGTGTGACGTACTCGATTACTCATCGATTACTCATCACCTATTGTGTAGCGGATATACCGTTAGTTTGTTTTAAAAAAAAATACTCGTTGGGATTCACTAGTAGGTTTCTTATTATTCTGATTTTTATGTAAATTTATCGTCAAAGAAAATTAGATATGTAAAAATCATTGACTAGTTAATGTTTGGCTCTACTATCTATCTATAATATATATAATATAATATACATTATAAAGGAGGAGTGACGGCTAACATGGTAATTTTCAATTCCGTACAACTTAAGAAGCAACATGCACAAGTGATTTATGCTTACATAATAAGGGTATAATTGGAACTTTGTGAAACATTAAGACACTTAAAAGGCTATTATAGTAATTCTATCTAGAGCCTTTAGTTAAAAATTAAAACCTACTTCCCTTTTTACCCTTCTAATCCTCGTATTACCCTTGTTCATAATTAGTGAATCAGTTTTCAATTCTCAGACTATCCCCATTCAATTCCCTCCTTCAATTCTCATTCAATTCTCAGACTGCTGAATTGCCCATACTACCAACATAAAACTTATGGTTACAAAATCTTCAATCAACCATCATCACCCTGAACAGTATCATCTGAAATAAAGAGAACACTAATCGCCTTCAATCCAATCTCCATAGTCGTAGGCGTTTCGTCATTCTGATGCTCTTACATGTTGCTTCTCAAACTATTCACTGTAACTCTCTTTCTTATGAGTCATGTCCATACCAATCGATTATTCATTCAATTCCCTTTCATTTGTTTTTATTACAGGAAAATGAAGAGAAATTGAGAGAAATTTGATTTCGGGAATTCGCTGGCGATTCTTCAAATGCTCATCTTCTGGACTTTGGTATTTAGGAACACATTGATCTTGGTATCAAGTAAGTACTCTTACACACCCAACAATTCCGATTCAATCGCCCACAATCGCGAGTTTAAATCAGTATTATCAGGTTCTTTTTTTTTAATTTGATGCATGTGTGTCGTTTTGGTGTGTGTGTGGAGGATTTGTTTGGAAAAAAGGTGTTTAAAATTTCAATATTGAGGTTTCATGTGGGTTGCACACCAAGTGTTTGTGTAAATGCCTAAAAAAATTCTTTGCTTTAGTTAGGCATTTATGTTTTAATATTTTATTGGAATTTAGATGGGAAATGTATATGTAGGATCAAGTCAATGAAAAGATGGATTCTTTCATTCGATAAGATATTCCAAAGTTTTAGTTTTTACTTTTAAGACAAGACTTGTAAGTATATGAAGTTGGTTTAAGTTTTTATATATATTATCCATCTGTAGACATGAAGCCCTTTTCCATCACCTGGCTTTCTTCTAATTCAAATATTATTTTTTCCAACTTGTCAATCTATCATTTATTTTCACTGTTATTTTTGCAGGCTCTTAAAGATCTCTATACACATTTGACCTTAAATGCCAATACTATGTTTTGTTATAGGACAGCAAAATTCAGGCCTTGATTGATATGCCAGCCTTGGATTGGCAGCAGTGAGATTTCTTCTGAGTTTTAGCTTCCTTCTTTGTGATGATTCGATTTCATGATAGTCGACTGATTTTGATGTTGGATTGTTGAATTGCAGGCAAAGTTTTGATGGCTTTGGTGGTGGTAGGGGCTCTGGCCGTGGAATGGGTGGTAGAATGGGGGCACGTGGTTTTGGTAATTATCTTTTAGCTTTCATGTTTTATTGAATATAGTCGATATTATTATATAATAAACTATATGTGGTTGTGTTTTATCATTATCAAGTGAGATGGTATCATTGTAAAATGATAACTATATGAAAATATGTAGAAAATTGATACTCCAATTTAAAGAAAAACAACATTCTTCTTCAGTTGTTTGTCTCATAGTCATGCTTATTCATCAATTATGGTGTTGGGAACCGAATTTTACTTATTAATTTGTTAGGTCAGGGAGGCGGCTTTGAGAGAAAAACACCACCTCCAGGCTATGTATGCCACAGATGCAAAACACCAGGTAGGTTCATCAATCTTGATTCAACCATTAAACATAGAAGATTGCTTTGATTTTAATTTCGAAGTTAGAAACTTATAATTACCCGTTTTCCAGGTCATTTTATTCAACATTGCCCTACCAATGGTGATCCTAATTTTGATATAAAGAGAGTAAAACCTCCAACCGGCATTCCAAAATCTATGTTAATGGCCACTCCAGATGGTTCATATGCATTACCCATTGGTGCGGTGGCAGTTTTGAAGCCAAATGAGTATGTATTATATATATGGTACAGTTTTCCTTATGTTTTGTAAATCATACACAACTAAATTCTAAAATATATTATAATAACAGGGCTGCTTTTGGAAAGGAGATCAAAGGTATGCCGTCTACGCGTACTGTTGGTGATCTCCCCCCATAACTTCACTGCCCTTTATGCAAACAAGTGATGAAAGATGTTGTTTTAACAAGCAAATGCTGTTTCAAGAGTTTTCGGTGACAAATGTAAGTATTTTGGCCCTTGAATTTTGTCTGTATATAAACTATATATTTACATTGTTTTGATGGAATTTTATTTTGGACCTTGAATTTTGCCTGTATATATAATATATTTATGGATAACTAATGACAGTGTTCATGTTTTCTTGATTACAACATGACTACTATACTAAACTCTATTTCATTGGGTTATGTCATATGTGATCATGCAAAAGGGTCGAATTGCTATAATTTCATTGATATTAACTAATATACGATTTCGCCAAGTAAGTTAAAAGAAAAGTTTATAATCATGTTTCCAAGTACAAATTTCCTTTGCTGGTGTTATTTCGTTACCAAGGTTTGAGAGCCAATGTCAAAGCTGAATGCTAAGAGTAATCATGTTCTTGCTGCCGAAGATCTTCACATTGTCGTTATGTAAGCTTTATCTATTTATTGGGTTTTTACATTATAAGGCAGACTTTTAACGGGTAAAATATGAATGCTTTGTTTTAAAGGAACTTTTATTTATTTTTAATAATTGGATTGCAGGAGCGTGGAGTGGCTAAAGCAGATGGCAAGCCTGCTCCGGCATTAGGCGAAAATTCTGATATTCGGCCGTTAAACTTGGTTACCTTTAAATACGCTGATAAATAGGTTAAGCCCCCTCCCCCTTCTGGCCTATGAAAAATTAAATATCTATCTCTTTTAACACATTTGAAGAAATATATCATATACTTGAATTGGAAATGGGCAGGCTGGTAACGGGTCAAAATGGGTGAACTTTTTAAACAGATTAAAGTCGGTTATGGGATGGCATCATAACTTATATTCCATTTTCATATATATGTGTGTGTGTGTACTGTTAATACCCTTAAAGAAGGATGGTTGTACATTAGATTGCAAATAAGGAACACCTAAAAATGTATTCCATGTCACTACATGATATTTGGTCCTGTAATTGTAGTTTTATCAAAGTTCTAAAATTTGTTTGTCTATTTTTGCAGTCTTGATGATAAATTAGAGCAAGGGAAAAGAAAAAAAGTTTTCCAAGAAAATACGATTCGAAAATGTGTGGCAAGATTCTATTTTTCGCCCCTAAATCGTTGCATGGTGATTTCTTTTGTATTAATATGCTGATTTGTGTGATTCTTTCAAGCATTGTGTAATACTACATTGTGCCATTTTTTAATTTTGGTGAGGTTATGACCATGAATAGAATTGGGATTTAGTTTATGTCAACCGAGCCATGGTACAGCGATTTGAAGAACGTAACAGCAACTATCTGGAGCGCAGCAGTTGATATTCTTAATGCGGAGGAAAGAGAAGTTACATGTTATCGACAGCAAGTGCAGCGATGTTTTGCTGCACATAATCATTCGCTGCAGGTGTGTTTTTCTGCAATAAATGTGCAGTTTTTTCTGCTTTCGCTACTTCAGTTATGCAGCAATTATCGACAGAAAGTGCAGCAACAAGTGCAGCGACGTTTTGCTGCACATAATCATTCGCTGCAGTTGTTTTTTTCTGCAATAAATGTGCAGTTTTTTCTGCTTTTGCTGCTTCAGTTATGCAGCAATTATCGCGAGCCTAGAAGGTGACTGTGAGAGATGCTTTTGGATGGTAAAGTATTGCAAGAAGTCAAAGGCATAGTGGAATTAATTTCGAGGAGAAATGGAAATCGAGTCGCCTGATGTGTGCCCGAGATTTAGTCGAAGACAATAAAGTGCTTATCCTCTAATAAGATCTAGATCAAAGCGTATCCGGTTGTTAGTTTAGATAAGATTTTGGTCGGAAGATAATATTATTGTACTTGATAGGTGAGAGATTTGTATGTGCGTTGTTCTTTACTCCCGGTTTTCTAACCTCTGGTTAGGGAACTTTTGTACTCGCCAATGTTTGGCTTTTTGGTCTGGAATAAAATTGTCTCCTCTTTAAAAAAAAATAATAAACTGCTTGATTTTCTAAGTTTCACATGTTAAAGTTGACTATTGTTCTAAGGTTAAAGATAAATAATTGAGATAATAGTTGGGTTAACTGATAACTATTAATAAAGATAAATAACTAAGGCAAATATATAATGGGCGGAATAAAGTAATGATGGATGATTGAAGACGAAAACATAACAAAGAAAAGAATGATTAAGTAACTTACACAAAGGTTTGTTTTAACTTGGGCTTGGTAAGGCTCGACTCGTTTGCACCCCTACTCGCAAGTTGACGAATCAAACCCAACGACAAGATGACACATACCCAAAAATCGTGCCACATATGAACACTATCATAACCTGTTAATTTAAAAAATGAATTCTATTTGTATATTAACACTTTAAGCTTCCTAATTTATATGCTTTATTTTTATTTTCATGTGGTCAACGTATGTTCAGATTTTGAGACCAATTGTAAAGATCAAGTAACTTATACAAAGGTGTATTGTGTATTGTGTATGGTGTAGGTGGTTGTTACTTTTAGTTATTTTTTATAATTTATGAATTATCTTGTAAACATGACGAATTTGACATATTTGTCTAATAGTGAGATTGCTAAACTAAAAAAACTCCGTTATTGGCATCATCTTGGTCATATCGTGGATTTCATTCTCTCTTAATTACATTAGAGAGTTGATGTACCAAATGTACCAATTTATACCCTGTCATAAATTTGTACACGTCTACTTTAGCAAACCTGGCTCTACTTACGGAAATTCTAGACCTTCTTTGCATGTTAGTTACCTTATAGAAGCTACGGCTATTTTTTATGGAATAAAATGTTACAAGCCGGGAATGGGTTGTGGTTCGTAATTTATATCATAATTGAACATAACCCGCCGCAACGCGCGGGCATCCCTACTAGTTAACTAAAAATAAAGATAAGTGTGTGTATGTATAAAAAGCTATCTGTAACTTTTTTACTTTAAGGTAGTGAAAAGAAGTATTTTGTTTGAAATATGTGAGTCATATACTCATATGTTCTCTTGTTATACTTTCAGGGGTTACCATGTGATTTAGAGTGATTCTATTCTTCTCAATTCTACATAAGAATAATAACAAATTGCATGTGTGATCATGTTACTTTAACACATGGTACGAATTACTCTATTGTGTATATTAAACAAAAAAAGATCCAATTTTGTAAACACCCACTAACTCAACACCCCTGGCCCTATTACTACTACTAACCTTGAAAGTTGAAACTACTACTGCTAACCTTGAAAACCTTAACCCAAAACCACTGACCCCAAAGATGAATTTGAGTCAAATGATACAAAGAACCTCCAAGCCTCCCATATACTTGCATCACTCATCTGATAAACGCCCTTAGATAGTCAGATCCCTTTTTACATGTCACACCTTCAGCAGCTTTTTTTTTTGGTTTATCCTAATTCAAGTCCTTGAGGCCCGTATCGTATGTAAGTGATCCAAATATATGAGGAAGCCCAGATGTCGATCCAGTAATAAAGCAAGTCCAAAATCCCATATTTTGAAGTGAAAAACAAAAATATATTTTACACCAACTTTCATGATTGGCTAGTACATAAATTTTCTATAGGAGGGCAAAATATTCGTTGGTTAAAAAACAAATGCCAATAAAATAATAAGTAACATAAAAACAAAACAGTTAGACCCGATTTAAACATAAAAAATCAATTTCTTATAAACTAGCAATTTGTACATAAAAAATAAATGATATAAGCTATGTCAAGTTATCTTACATAGTGTAAAATAAATGAGAACAATGAGAAAAATACAAAAAATACAAAAAAAAAAAACACAATGATTTCAAACTATAACATAATGTTGAGGAAAAAAAGACACAATAAATCGTAAAAATGACACAATGAAGAAAAAAAAAGACATAATGCCACATAAAAGACAGAATGCTCTCACACAAATTCTAAAACTACAAGCTAAAAATCCAAAAAACTAAAAGTTAATATCGCAGGGTTCGATAAGACAGTTCGAATTGCTTGAATGTGTTCAAATGTTCTCCGTTTGATACTCTTTTTACGACTTTCTAATTTTTTATTCACTGTGAATTTCACCGTTCTTATATTCCTATTGGTCTGTGGGTTAGAAAATCCTTAAAAAAATATGGGAACACTACCATCTCCTATTAAATCTAACCACCATATTATCCTAATAAAATGTAGTTACTAATTAGCATATCTTCTTGATAGATTTTGGTTTGATTCAGGGGTTAATTGGGTTAACCTAACCAATATTGCAAATATTTTCACCACCAATCCTTTTGGTTGAGTGATAGACTCATAACTTTTGAAATAGGATGTCATGATTGAAGTCTCGTATTTGACAAATTTCGTTTAGAGCAGTGTTGTAAAACAAGGCCGAGTTGACCGATTACTCACCAAGTACTCGTTTCAAGGTAGGTCGCGAGTATAGCCGAGTTGGCCGAATACTCCGAGTACTCCCCCCGCATAAGCCGGTTTGACCGCGAGTACTCCCCCGATTAAGCCGAATACTCACTCTATGGTAGATCGCCGAGTACAAGCCCAAATGAGTGTGCTGGGCCATCACTTTCTATTCTTTTTCGGACGAAAAGATTATCTTAGATCCAAGCTTTTCCTATTTTCCAATTGAAAAAACATCCCAAATAAAAAAAGAAAAAAGAAAAACATCTCAAATATTTGGGATCTAAATAATAATAATTAGTGTTTTAGTTACCCGCGCTTCGCTGAGGGACGCTCGTGTCGTTATAGGTTTGGTGGACATTAAAAATAACATTATTAGCGATAATAAGTGTCGTATCGCTATCTAGCAATTTTCGTCAATTACGTGAGCCAGTAATCCAATTACACACAATTTTTTGGGCGGTTTGAACCCTTTTTCTAGGCGGTTGGAAGGCTTTTTCTGGACAGTTGAGAGGCTTTTTCTGGGCGTTTGGGGAGGGTTTTATGGGCGGCGACTTGTTGTTTGGGGGTGTAGTCAAATTTTGTTTAGTCAACTTTGGGTGGCTGCTTATATTAGCACAACACTTTGTTTAGGTAAATTTGGATGGCGGCTTATTTTAGAACAAAGACACTATTCAAGTGTTTTGTTTTAGTATAGATATAATAAAAAAAAAAGAATTATGGTTCAAATCCAATATTGTATACGGAGCACGCGGGAAACAAACTCCCCACGTCATCGCACGTACCAACAAGGAATCGTACTGGGGAAGATTACACTACACTCATCTTTCGAAAGAAGAACCCAATCGACGCCTCTCTTAATTATTATTATTATTATATAACAAATCAATCCTTCTTCTAGGGTTCCTTAACTTTTAATCGCCTGTAAAAAAAATATGTCGATAAACATTGATCGGAACTTTACGCCACCTAAATCGGAGGACAAAGATGGTAACGTTACCGATCAGTCCGTCGACGAAAACTTTACCGAGCGCAGAGTTCTTCGTTATGGCTATCTATCGATTCAGAATCTCATTCGCGGTACTTCAATTTCGTTGATTAACGATTTTAAATATTTAAGTAGTTTCTGCTTTTAATATTTTTTTGTAGGTTTTGATTATTTATGAGTTGGTTTGACTGTGAAATAGATAAAAAGGATGAGATATCGGCTGTTAGCTCGAAGAGGTTTCTATCGATTATCAACGAAGTGGATGGGATGCATCATTTAGGTATAATACTTAAATGTTATGTTGTTTTGTGATTATGATATTGTTGATAGTATTTTTGTAAGGTTTATTAGGGCTAATACTTGAACATACATAACTTTTACATATCCGGAAGTAGGGGTGTAAAGGAGTCGAGTCGAGCCCGAGCCTGACTGGGCTCGAGCTCGGCTTGGTTCGAGCCTAATACTTGGAGCTCGAGCTCAGCTCGAAAGTAAAACCCAAGAGCTCGAGCTCGGCTCAAAATAATTTTAGAACAATTTTAAAGGAGTAAAAGCTTGGCTCGAGCTCGCTTCGATAGCCTAAACGAGCCAAAGCTTGGCTCACCAATGATAAATACTGGTAGTAGGTATACTATAAATAAAATAATAATAATATAAGATTTCTTTGGGCTCGTTTAGGCTCGCGAGCCTAAACGGTCTTTGTATGAAAAGCTCGAGCTCAGGCCCGATAACCAAACGAGTCATTTTTCAAGATCGAGCTCGGGCTCTGGCTCACTAAGGCTTGACTCGTTCGAGCTTTTTACCGATCCGATCTCGAGTAGCTCTTGAGCCGTTGCGCATCATTTACATCCCTATCCGGAAGCAATAAGCTACGAGCTCATGCGATTGACTATTCGTTAAGATACGTTTGCTGATTTTGAACATGGACGTTGTGGACCCGAGAAGTTAACAAAATAGACAATGACTTTTAATGTTAAATAAAGTAGACGTATCCAAAACCAACCAATCAGAAAACGCCAAATAAGCAAAGTCGGCTAAGGAGGCATTGACTTAACTGACTTTATCTGAGTGGTTGGTTTTGGATATGCCTATTTCTAAAATATTAAAAGTCAATGCCTCAACATGCCTATTTTGGTGATTTTCACAATCCACATTACCTTGTAGTTCTCTCTTTATATATTATATCGGTGCATAAGTGTTTGTATGGAGATTGAATTGTTTGATTGCTTGCCATCCTTTATTACAATAAATCATTTTTACTTGGTTGTGTTAGTAGTTAGTACATTGAATATGACTTGTCTTTTGTAGTCAACAATCCAAGAGAACAAGTATCTGATGCAGAGGCGCTACGTGACCTGGCTAACACATTGATGACTTCCATAAGAGTGCATAGCACTGGAAATGTAACTCCATCAGTATTTGTGTCAAGCTTGATCACTGAATATGGTAAGAAAAGGAAAATAGGAAGCACCGAAAGTGTTGAGATTCGTTGGAAAGACATTGGTTTGCAAGTTTCTCCCGTTTTCATGATTGGTAACGGTTCCTCCACCATGTGAGTTCTAGGTTACGTGATAACTGATACGATCTATTTTAGTAACTATAACTTGTGTTAACTGTTAAATATGTCTTTTGATTATTTTTCATTTTCATTGAAGGCTTGGACCAATGAAGCTTGAATCAAAACCACCAAAGGCTTCAGTTGCTCGAAAACGCCGAAGGTCTGTAAAGGTAGAAAAGGTGAAACCAGAAGAGGTATGTGATGTTTGGTCAACCATCCCATGTTAAATATTTGCAAGTGTGTATAATTATACTTTCTTTACAGCTTGAAGATGTTAGCTCTAAAGAGAAGACAGAAACCGAGAAGACCATTGCCACAATGTTTGACATTCTTAAAATTAACAAAAAAGTTCGTCTCGAGAACCTTGTTCTAAACAGGATATCATTTGCACAAACTGTAGAGAACTTGTTTGCGTTATCCTTCTTGGTGAAAGATGGGAGGGTTATGATAATGGTCGATGATAACGGCTCTCATTATGTTTGTATGTCACATTTCTTAACTTTTTTTGTAAAAATTACAAGATTTCTTATCTTTTTTCCTCTGCATATTTTCTGTGTTTCGTTTTGTAACTATTATTTGTGTATTCAGCACCAAGGAATGCTCCTGCTGCTTGCAAGATTACATCTAAGGAGGTGGTATACTCTCACTTCATCTTTAGGTTTGACTTCAATGACTGGAAGGTACATACATTACTTTTAGTTTACATATATTAGTTAAATCTTGCATGTATTTATTTAACATGTTTATTTTATGTGGCTGTGGGCTACATTTATATGATCAAAGAAAAGCAAATGTAAGATAATGGTATAAATGTACTAAATCTATTATGATGTGGAAACTGCAGTTGATGTCGAATGTAGTGCCTGAAGGTTCCGAGATCATGCCTCACCGGACCAAGGTGAATCCTTGTGGTGGTTCTCAATCGGATTCAAATTCAAATGCAAACAGTAATCAAACTACAAGAACTGCTACAAAAACACCATCGAAAATGTTCAAGGAAGCCTCATGGGTCGCATGCAATTAACAGCATTAATTTTAGTAACAGGAAGCAGGGACTATCTTGACGTAATTTGTTAAAAGATGTAATTTTTGGTGTCATTTTGTGCAGAATGCAAAGGCATGATAAACTACATCTTTTGGGTTAGATTTTATAACTTTCCCATGTTTCTATCAAGTTTTATATGCACCCAAGGACAGTGGCGGATCTAGACCAAGATTTCAGGGGTAACGTTACATAATTTTCACGGGTAACGTAATATAAAACACGTAAAAAAAATTTAAAAATACACTAAAAATATACTACGCCAAAAAAGTTGAGGGGTAACGGACGTTACCCCTGCTCCTTCTCTAGATCAGTCCCTGCCCAAGGAAGTAGTAATGCATGAATTTAGTCCTGGTCTGGACTTGAGTCTACTGGTCTCAGTCGGTTTCAATCATGGTCCTAGTAGGTAAGGTGTTTGAAATTTAGGTTAGTTTGGTTGGGATTGATTTGAAACATGACACAAATTTAAATGAGTTCGGGTTATGTTTTCACAAATTGATATGGATCAATTACAAAAAAAAAGACTTTTTGCTTTACAGACGGAATGGACTAGTTCTATAGTCTATACTCGGGCTTGGACTGAAACTTAACATGCAAAAAACATTTTCAATCGGTCTGTTAATACACACACACATACTATTTGCATAATTATAATTAAAATTTAAAATAGTTTTGCATCTAATTGAATAAAAGCAATTCAAAAGTGGGCTAATGGCCTAATTCAAATTTTCACATTCACAATTCTTAAGCTGACACCATTTAGATGTGTGTATCAACGATTTAAGTATTCAACTAATAAGCCCAAACTGTGAAATCAAACTGTTACTATCGATTTGGTAAGAATTCACCTATCCTAATAATAAAAAAACCTTACTTGATGGATTAAATATATTTTGGATTAGGCCTAATGGACGGGGCATATCGATGGATCTATAAGAATTCATCTATCCCAATAATGAAAAAACCTAACTTGAGTGTTCCTGTATTAAGAGCTAAATTGGCTAAAGGTATGGGTCATAATTATTACGGAGAGCCTGCATGGCCCAACGATCTTATATATATTTTTTCCAGCAGTAATTCTAGGCACGATAGGATGTAACGTAGGCTTAGATGTTCTAGAACCATCAATGATTGGTGAACCAGCAGATCCTTTTGCAACTCTTTTGGAAATATTACCCAAATGGTATTTCTTTCCCATATTTCAAATACGTCATCTGGTAAAGATGCTCCTATATGGTAGTCTGGTTGGGTATATCCAGGTGTAAGCCTGTTACGCATATATGCTCCTATATGGTAGTCGAACATAAATGATAGATATACACATATACAGTTATCAATTATACGAGACCCAAGTTATGAATGTCTTATGGTTTATTATTACATTCCGCTTTTAAGGTGATAATTTCATGGTAAATAACTAAATAAAGATGATTTCGTAAAAAAAAAACAACCCCACGTAACTTACAACTTTATTGACTTTATACGTGTTTGGTTAAAGTAGCATTGAAATTGTCATGTTCAATAAATAAAGGTGATTATTTTCCCTTATTAACATTGAAGTTGTGATGCTCAAAATATAGCCTTATAGGGTAATACTGTTCAATGTATGAAATAAGTATATGATTTTTGAAATAACAAGCCTACCAAATTATGAAAATAAGACTTTTTTTTTGAAATAAAATATCATATCATAACACAATAAAAGGTAAGCTACCACTGAGTTGACAGGTAAACAAGCAATAAACTGCTTCACAACCTTTTTCTGAATGATAAACCATGTTCTACTGAAACAAAACTTTGGTTCCAATCGATCCAGAAATTGTTTGCACGACCCTCTATACCCTGTCTAAGAAACCTATAACTTCGGGGGCCAAAGAAGCAAAAGTATAAAAAACAAAGAGAATGAAAACATGTTGATTTTCAGTGTAGACTTTTTCATAATTCGTCACTTCGATTCCACCCTCAGTACCGCCTGACCAGCACCAACCTATTGTCCTTAACGCCCGCAAGGGGGATACACCGGTAAGGTCCCCACAAGCATGTTTCCCACCCTCCCAGTCAAACACAAGAACAACTGTTGGGCATAGAGTAGACCTCCATTCTAGCAGGCCGGCTAAAAAGTTTACGGGGGCCTTTTTTCATAGTATATCTGCCCGTTTGAGCAAATCCTACAAGACATCTCTTACCAAGTCATGAAAGTATTTGAACCCTGGCAACTCCTTGTAGTGAACCGTATGCTCCCCAAACGTATCTATGCAAGTCTGATGATAGACCAGGCAAGACTCGTCGACTGGAAACAATGGAATCATTAAACGGTTTTTAAGAACACCCCGATATTCAACTACAAACATGTGTTGTTCAGGCTGATCAATGGGAAGAACCAAAAGGAAATCTTGGGCACGAGGCCTCGTAGGGATTCTAACACTCCCGTTTGGCGTGAGGATAGATCTAAGTGTTCTTTCAAAATCTGGATGGTTTTACTGTAAAGAGCACTCGCCAAAGTATTTTAAGGCTTTAGGGAGGGGGGTGTCCTTATTAGTGAATCTGTCGATATCAAGATCGTGGAGTGACCTTCACAAGCTAAAATCATCCCTTGACCCAAAACTTAAATATTGAATGATTGAAACTCAAGAATTGAAGAATTGTAGATGAATTCCATCACCATGCTTGGCTAAATCCCCAAATCATTCTCCGGTGTATGTGTAGATTGCAAGTGTTCTAGTGTTTTCAATTGCATTTTGGTTTGCTTGAAACATTTGATTAGTCCTTTTATTGTAAAATTGCATCTCATTTGTTAGTATTGTCATGAATTCGTGATTGTTAATGATTTTCTTGCATCATATACATAGTGAAAAGATAATTGCTATTGATTTTGATTTGTGTTTGTGCTAGTGTTTGCGTATGTTGTTCTTGCTTGATGAAACATACTTTTGTCAAATAGTTCAATCTTATTTATTGTTAACTAGCTGATTACCCCGGGAGGGTCCCGGGGTTGAAAAAACTAATTTTACGTGATAACTTATTGCAAATGGCTCAAGTTAACTAACCACAAAATCTCTCAATCATTGCATGTTCATAGTATTCTAATCAGTAATAACTCATATTCCCTAATCTAAAACCTAATCAGTAATAATATAAAGAATCACTTATGTAAGCTACAACTATTCAAAAACTCATCACATCTCTCTAATTTCTCACATTCTAATGGCTCTTATAATTCCTAACCTAATCAACTAAACAAACACTTAAGTTGGAAGTTGTAACCATTGCATCTCATTATGCCACGTGGCATCAAGAGATGGTTGAGGCCACAATTGAACGCCACATCAGCAACTATCAATTCTTCCTGGGAGCGTCCCGGGATTGAAAAATATAACCATTCTAATAATACTAATACTAATAGTAATAATTATTACTCTTGTAATTAAATAAATAAAAAAATAACCTTGCTATAAGCTGACACCATATGTTGCAGTGTTGCGCGATTCTTTCTCCTAGTTTCTCTTGATGAAGTATACCTAGTAAATTCCAATGATAACATGGCAATTGGGCTGATTTTCAACATTGTAGATAAGAACCTGGTTTAAAAAAAACATGATTAATGAATAACATGAACACTTTGTGTGTTTTTTTCTGTATGAACGAAACCCCACAAAAAATAGTCGATTTTTTCTCCGTTTTTTATATAGCACTATGGTACTCGTTGGAAAGATAATAAAACGCTCGTTAATTTGGTGTAATTTTTTTCTTTAAAAAATCTCGTATATAAAAGATATAAACGGTTAAAAATTATGGGAGGAAATATGAGATATAAAATTTTAAATTTATTTTTAAATTATTTTTTTCTTAAAATAACTCAATTTAACTAAAAAGGAAGTAATTCAAAAACACTAAAATCATTCAATTATGATGCCACGTGTCACTCTCAATGGGAGGTTGAGGCCTTCATTGCACGCCACGTCAGCATATACGTTTTCTTTTATATATATAGATAGATAGATTCAAAACCCAAGAGTGATTGTTTTTATAATATTGTTTGCACATCTTTCTTGTTACTCTTTTTTATAATCATCAAGTTAATTGTTCTTATTAGTCATTTTTATTCGTTGGTTTTGATAATTACCATTCTAGTCATAATCACCCTTTTGCATACACTTTTGAACCACTTTGTGATTCATCTTTCAAAAACAAATTCTCAAAATAAGAAAATAGCAAAATTCATAAATTATAATATATTCATAAGTGACTCGTTTAATTTAAGTAAGTTTTAATCACCAACTATAAACTTTTCGTAGTCGACACCTTCTTACCATTATCTATATAGTTATGGTACTAAGGGCAAAAGGGGTGCTACTAGAGTTTTGTTTTTCCTTCACTGATTTTAATCAATCCTGCTCTGACACATCACTTCATTGATTTACTTCACTGATTCAATTTTTGGTAGGCAACACTTAACTAATTTACTTCACTGAAATCTTTATTTTTTAGTTTTTTTAATTACCGTTTTTTAATAAAAAATGACCGTTTGAATTAAAACTACCGTTTCTAAAACTTAATAAAATAAACCGTCCCATTAAAATAAAAAAATTTACAAAAAACATCAAGTAAATTTTTCCTCCTGCATCAACTTCTTCAACTTCAATCGCGTCATCCGCTTCATCATCTACCTGTTCATCTCCATGATGCTCAAACTGTGTCTCTGGCACAGTTTCCTCCTCGTCATTGTCCTCATCATCTAGGGTGAGCTCGAAGTCTTCTAGTTTGGAATTTGTTATTTGAAGCGGCGTAAAATATGATTGTGGATATAGAATGGGTTGTTGGGTGTTGTGGGAATTGTTGGAATGGTGGGTATTGTGAGTACAACGGTTGTTGTTGGGGTTGGGGTTGGGTTTGTGGAAAATTGATCACGGGCCTATACGATTCAACCGTAGCCGATCTCGACCCCGAAGCTTTGCCTTGACCACTAGAACCTCTAGATTTCGAGGTTCCCCTTGCACCTCTCGAAACACTCTTTGATTTCCTTGGATCCATTTGATTTGTTTGTGTTTTAAAGTACTTTGGTTAATTTGGTTGTTTGTTTGTTTGTTTTTTATTTAAACCGTGCACAATTTTATACCAATTCAAAATTAACGGTCAAAAAAATATTACCGTTTCACATTAAATAAATTCAAACGGTTAAAAAGTAATAAAATATATTATAAAAAATGACTGTTGCAATAACTATGGCTTGTTACCAGCCCGTTAGATAGAACCCGTTTTTGGTTCACGGATTGTGACAACCTACACTTTCCACTTTACACAAATGTACATCTTTGTCCCTCATCTGTCCATGGTATGAATTGACCATATATCCAACAGGCATTTAATGCATTAATTGTATTAATTACTCCTCATTATTTTTTTTAATATATATAAAACGTTTTTAGTCGAAAACACATTTCCATGGACCCACTAATTAAAGATTTTTATGGGTTTATAGAGAAATATATATAAACCATCAAGTTTTATAATATTACAACTTGCAAGATTTTTTTATAACAATACTAGAACTTTGTAGTTAATTGTGTAAAAGGTGGGGCATTATCTCTCTGTTCCTTGACTAAAAAAAAAAGAGAATGTCCAAAATAAATAAATTTCACCAATATAGAATGAAACAAAAACAATAAACATCGCATTTACTATGAGATTAAATTTCAATCAATCTCATATTTATCGCCTGCTACATAACCGAAGGTAAGGATTTAACATCTTTAATCATCGTCAATTAAACAATTTGATTAGCAACTTGAAACCGTCAAACCTTGGTGATTCACCATGACTGCGCGACTATAAAACCCACACCAACGCATACCTTTTGTTTACCGACCAAACTCCGATTCCTCCATGGATTCACGAAACACTATCCTTGAGTGTTATATTCCTATATTAAACACCACCTTCTATTATTGTTCGGAGCCACACGATTCGTTACTCCGACCGGATGTTGTGTCAATAACCGGTGTCAACCGCCGCCGTATCTTCTTCTATTGTCTATTTGACACGAAACTTCTATCCTCCTTTGCTCGGTTATAATACGTCGACCAAGGTAAAAATTTGAATCTTATTTGTCGTTCCTTTTTCCACAACACACGTTATATACAAATTTTAAACAACTAGTTCGATATCATAAGAAACTTCGTTTGGTTTCAACAACTAAATATCAACTATACATAGTGTCCATGAAACTTATAAATAAAGAAGATGACGACTTCTGAAAATAATGAATTGTATATGTGGTATAATTGATAACTATAAAGTAATCAACAATTTTATATATGTGGCGATTACTTGAGTTTTATAAGGAAAAAAAATGATGATGATTATACTAATACATATTTGCGATTTATATAAGTCGACGTCATTAATAAGTTTTGAGAAATGTCATCTTTTTGAACATAAATCAATGAAAGTCATTATGACGTTTTAGGAGAATATCAGAATAATGCTATTGTTAGTTGAATTAGTAAATGATTAAAATGTATAATATGAACATGGGTTTAACACTTTTAATTTTAAGCATGGAAAAGAATATTGTCTACATGAAAATTTTTTTCAGTATTTTAATCTAAAGTAATATTAGTGGATTCAATTGAATTGCTACATAAAATCGATAAGGATCACAATGTGTCGTAAAATGCAAACAACCATTACAACAATTCATGACACTTATCACCAATGAACGTATCTTTAGGTTTCCATTAATTCGAAGAAGTGCTTCGAGTATTTGACAAATTTAAATATACGTGGCTATGGATCAAGCAAAATTCATTGATACTCGTTGATTTCTTACAAAGCCTATTACTTAGCTCACAACCGTTTAAGTTGGATTTTGATCGCTTTCGCAAACTGTGAGTATATCTTTCCCCTTTTTACTGTTTTACTATTCTGGGGTGACTCATGTACTTACTATCAAGTTTTTATTTCTTTTACTAAATGCAATTCTCATGTGTGTTTGCTTTATGTTAATTGGTGTGTCTATGACTTGTCAAAATCATTAACCGCTGGGCGGCTGTGACATCCGTCACTTTTATCCTATTATTATTACACATATATAAATATACATTTTTTTTATTTCGCATCTCCTATCTTTTACGTCACGTTTTATCTTTATAATAATAATAATAATAATAATAATAATAATAATAATAATAATTATTCAGTTTTATAAAAATATTTATTTATATATATATATATATATATATATATATACTACAACATAGGACCAAATCTAATCCAAGCCCAAACCCCTTGTCCCTTTTGCATTTCTGAAGCCCACCCAGCCAAGCCCAAATACCCGGCCCAAGACCTGAGCCCACTAGACCTCGGCCCAACCCCCCTCCTCTTTGTATCTGTTTAAAAAAAAAATAAATGGCTCTGCCGGGATTCGAACCCGGGCAGACGCCGGCTCAACCACGCAACACCCACACGCGTCCCACCAACTGAGCTACAACCTTCTATCTGATTTAAGCCCAACCCTATATGTATTTAACCCCTTTTTCGCTGCCTTCCTTTTTCCTTTTCCTGCACGCGAACAGCAACAGCAGCAGATTGAGTTAATTCCTTTTAACCAATCCCTTTGATTTAACAATCAACCATATAATTATGGTAAGGCTCGTGATTACCGGCCTTGTTTGACCATGATGCACGATTAACATCAATCAATTATTGACCAAATTGGATCCTACGCGTATAGACTTTAAAGATTAGTCAAACCTTCCAATTCGAATGTCCAGAGCTATACCCTATAAATTGATGCCTTCTGAACCATCACAACTCGCTCACATATCTCTCTTAACCTCCAATTATTCTGAAACACCTCTGATAATCATCATTCTGTTCGCTGTTGACTTTTGTCTTTGACCGAACAAATCTGTATCATAACGTGTTTGTAAGTATCGTTTTTTTGTGTGGGTTTTATCATTCGGCATCTACACAACATTAACCCTAAGGTTAATTGGGTTAATGTTGTGTAAATCGTTTGATTGTTGAAACTAGGGCTCGCAAAACTTGATTTGGGGATAAATCAATTCGACATAGTGTATTTATATAATTTAAACAGAGTTAAAACACAACCACAGGCCTAGGCCAAGTGGTTGTGCTCGTGAATTGTGACTGAGACTAAACGGGTTCGAGTCCCGGCTTGAACCCCCTTTTTCCACATTTTTTTAAGACAAACCATTTATAATTATTTATCATACCTTTAAATCTTGTAAATTCATTTTTAAATATTAAAACCTTTTTATAAATTCTAAAAAAATTATATTTATCAATCTGAGATAAAAGTTTTATTTACAATTTTTAGTTTTCTGAAATTCATTGATTTAATATTTATAATAATTAAATCAATTTTACACTATTATATTTATAAAAATCCATTAAAATATCAAAACGATCTTATTAATTTCCACAAAAATTATCCTAAGTTTTTATAACATTAAACTTTTCAGAAATGATTTTTATTTCTGAAAAATCATTTATTTAGTATTTTTAGTCAATTTTTGTTAGTTTTAATCATAATTAAATCATAATAAATTCATTTTTCAATATTTTTGCACCAAAATTTTATATAAATTAATTCTAACTATTTAGAACAGAAATACAATTTTTAATTCAGAAATTCTTTGATTTTTATATTTTTAGATATTTAAAATCATATTTTGACAATTTGAAATAATTAGATTAAATATTCTATTTTCAAGAAAATAATTTTATAAAAATTATTTTCATACTCAAAACCTTATGTTATGATTATATTCAACTTAAGATTTTACAAAGAGACTTTTATTTATTTATTTATTAAATTTCATATATTTAATAAACAATTCATTAATTAAACAAATAAAACGTTTATCCCCAATTCGAAGCCCTAGAAATACATATATCTTAGAGTTATTTCTCTTACACATTATCAAATTCTTTAGGTTGATTCTTTGGAATATTTCCAACGCATATTTCGTTGTCCAGTTCAATTTCAAGTTTACATAGACAGTGAGTACTTTCTATCCTCTTTTTGCTTTTATTCATTTTTGGGGTGTTACATGTACACTATTACAAATTCAAATACAAGTTTACATTTTCACAATACAATTCTAGTACTATGTGCATTGCTTACAACGTGCTTTATGCTTAGACAATACATGTGGATTACATTTGTACTTAGTGAAATCATTAACATGGTACAAGCCGACCTTAACATTGGATAGCGCTATTTGGATTGACAACCCGCCTAGATTGATTCTCCCCCTTTTTCATCGGAGAATCCGTGGCCATTGTTAAGCTTTTATCCATTTATTGGATAAGTACACTACAGTTCATACAGTACATTATACAGTCACAGGGTTGATTTCGCTCATTTGTATGATACATAGTTTACATATTTGCACTGTAGCTTGCACTTGAATTGTATAACTTTTTAACCTACTATATATATCAAATCTAGGAATACTCACCAACATTTCATATGTTGACCAAACCTATTTTTGTACATGTTTCAGGTGCAGTTTGATCTAGTGCTTTAGCAAGAGACATTTAGTGTTTTATTTCAATTCAGTTATTTCAATATTTACATTTCATTTAGACAATGTAATTTCCATTTCCATGTAAGACAATTTTTGATTATTCAATAATATTTACATTTTAGTACCATGAGCTTTTGAACAATCGTCACTACGTGGCACCTCGATGATTCCGCCATCGGTTGGGGTGTTACAGCGGCCTAGCTTTTCAATGAATAGTACTATGGTATACCCCCTTGAGACTCTGTTGAGAGAATCTTGGTCATTGTCTTGTTAATTCATTATTCAGTTGGTTAGTCATGTGTTAGTCATTATTCTCAGGTTTGGTTTTGAACGGATATTACTTATTACATAATTGCAAATGGTACCGCACATGAATTGCTAAACATTTTTCCTACTATATTTATTCAAACAGGGTATGCTCACCAATACAATTTTTGTATTGACCAAATTATTTTGTACATGTTTCAGGTTGTTTTGAGATGCATCCTTTAAGCTTTCGGATTTATATTTAGATTTTGATTCATTGTATTTCAATTTAGTTGGCAGTTAGAATCGTTGTATTTCATTTCAATGTAATAAATTATTTAATCAACGTATTCAAATTTACACTTTAGTCCATGAGCTATTGAACAATCGTCACTACGTGACACCTCGATGTTTCCGCCATCGGTTGGGATGTTACACGGATCCACCACCAGCACGGATGGCGGCGATGTTACCGTGCTAATAATGAGATACCCGTGCTAAATTCGGTAGCCACCCCGTCCCTCTAAGGAAAAGGAACTCATTTAAAATCTATCTTTGACAAGACCTTAACATCAAATCACATGTGTCCATAAAGTATGGGAAGAATGGGTTGACACCATTAGGTGTACAAAACTGGGTTTTTTTGAATATCCGGGTTCGGTTACGTACTTGGGTTCGGGTATGACTGGGTAGGGTATAATCGGATATTACGAAATAATCGGGTAGGGTTCGGGTAGGGTATTTTCGTGAAAAGCCATACCCTATATACCAGGTTCAGGTCGGGTTCGGGTTTTCAATACCCGGTTTCGGGTATACCCATTTTCGGGTACTAGATACCTATTTTCAAGTAAGCGTGTGAATTTCCGACACGACCCGAACCTAACACGAAATTAGCGGGTTTAGGTTTAGTCTAAATGGGTTCGGGTCAAACCCGCGAACCCGTTTAGCTAAACGGGTCGGGTTCGGGTCAACTCGGGCGGGTTGGTTATACTATATATTGTTTTTTTACAATATGTTTTATGTTATAAATTAAATTGGTTAGGTATTTTATGATACACTTATAACTTAAAATAGAAATTGGTATGAGATTTTATAAATAAAACATAAATGTTTTATATATATTTGTGTTTTTTGTAGTAAAATTTTAATTTTAATACATTAGTTTGCGAAAATACCCTACGGGTAGGGTCGGGTTCGGGTATTAAATAACCGGGTTTTAAAATACCATACAGGTAGTGTCGGGTTCGGGTATTAAATAACTGGGTTTTAAAATACCTGGGTTCGGGTATTTTGTACACCTCTAGACACTATATCCCTTCATAAACATATTTTCTTTTAGATATTTCTTGTTTATTTGCCTAGGTGGTGTCCCCACTATTTGGTGGAGTGCTATCGGAAAGTGAAAATAAGAGCTTTAAGACCATTGGTCTAAAGTTAGAATTCGATCCAGAGAGATTTTATCACAATGGGCTTTCAGACGATAGATTTTTCCCTAAGTTAGTGGACTTGGGCTAACCCATGACAGTTATATGTCCGGTGCTAATTCACCGATAGTTGCTTGCTCAAAAATAAAAAATGCGTAGGTTATGTAGGGACCTATGTGGCTATGTATTTGCGTAGGTAAGGAAGGTTACGTCCGTCATTGGAATGATACCAGCTACAATCCAATACATGAACCCCTTGGTTAGTAATGGTAGTATGGAACCACAACCGTCCGTTTTAAATACTAGTCTGGCTCAACCTCATGGGATGACGTGTGAGGACTAAACAATCAAGCTACACGCGTGTAGTTTAGTTCCTTGCATGTTTTGCCTTACGGTCCCACTCTCCAGAAACCCTCCAACTTTTTCATAGTTAATGAATAGGCCCTTATTGATATACATGGGTTACAGTATGGGAATATATCTTTTACTTAATTACATTTCCCCTTAAACTATGTGTTATTAGGGCTGCAAACGAACTGAACGAACACGAACAACGTCTTTTCGTGTTCGTTTGTTAAGAAAATTATGTGTTCACGAACAGTTCATGAACACTTACTGAACACAATTTTCTATTTGTGTTCGTTTGTTAAGAAAACACTCATGTTCGTGTTCGTTTGTTAATTTTGTTCATAAACGCATAAGAACACAAACGAACATTAATGAACACAAATAAGTGTTCATAAACACAAATGAACACAAATAAGTGTTCATGAACGGAAACAAATACAAACATACATATATTAACTTTTGAATAATATCGAATTCAAATATATTAAGACACTAGCTAGATCCACCCAAAATATAATCTAATTGTTCAAACATACTTAGTACCAGAGAAGCGCGTTAGAGGTGGATGGCAAAGGGGGTTGGAGGTGCAGGGCATCAACGCTGGAACGTGAAAACATATAATGAGCTTGGATATAAAAAGTATGTTTATTGATCTCATATAGTCATATATTTACCTCATATATATTATTTGTTGGGTAAATTAAATAAAAATAAAAGAATACAAAAAAGTATAAAAATTAAAAACCTTAATAAACAATCGAACACAAACGAACACGTTACCGAACGTTCACGAACATAAACGAACGAACGCGACCTCTGTTCATGTTCATTTGCTTAACTAAACGAACATGATTTTTTTTCGTGTTCGTTCATTTATTAAACGAACGAACACGAACGAACTTCCCGCTGAACGGTTCATGAACTGTTCGCTAAAAGTTCAATTCGTTTGCAACCCTACGTGTTATGTTGAATATTATGGATTATTGATATTTTTTATAGTTTTTTTTTTTTTTTGAAGGTGAACTTCATTAAAACACGAGAACGGTCCTCAAAACAAGGACCGACGCACAAGCACTACAACATATACAACGGGCTCAACCTTCAATCATTCCACACTATCTTTTTGAACCTGGATCTAGATCTAAGCCAAATACAAGACATAGATTTAACCTTAGACACTATCTCGCCAACTCTAGCTTCCTTGCCTCTAAAAATCCTTTCATTTCTCGCGTTCCAAATGACCCACATAGTAACCATCACAATTCCTTGAATAATCTTTTTTTCTTCCTTATTCTGCCTCCCGGTAATTGAAGCAAATCTTTGACATCATATTTTTTTATAGTTGGCTCTCATTTTATAGTATTAGGCGATCCCCTCTTTATTGAATTATAGGTCAACAACTCTCATTAGGTTTCGGTGTAACGTTATTGTTGTAAATCTTCTTACAAATAGAGTAAAGTTCCTTCCTTGGTAAAATTTTATAAAAGGATATAGAGATTCTTGTTTGGTGATAATTTACTTTAAATAATCTACCATTATATCTTTCCTGTGACAAGGCTTGTGCATTAGTAGTTTTTATGCTTAATTTGACGATCGTGTCTAAATGAATACAGATATTCAATAATTAATTAAAATAATTCCTTTAAAACGACCATCTCAAACATACTAAAAGTTTGGCTGTGTGGATAAGCATACTCTAATTGGTTGCCTCCCTCATGGGATTAGCCATCACGTGATCGAAGACTTGTGAAGAAAACAACTAAATTGGTGAACATGTTACAACTTTTTAGTTGGGGTACAACTCTACGAATGAGCAGAGCCTGAGCCTTTCAGTACTCGAGATCGCCTCGTTATGTATTTTGAAGCTTGAGCTTGGTTCAAGCCTATTAGTTTGAGATCGAGCTCGGCTTACGAGTAAATCCCAAAGATTGAGCTCGGCTCGACTCAAGGTATACTGAGAACAATCTCAAACGAGCTAAAAGCTTGGCTCGAGTTCACTTCGATATAGATTAAACGAGCTAAAGCTCCGCTTTATATATATAATGTCTGTGACCATTTACACTCGCGAACCTAAACGATCTGTGTATGTAAAGCTTGAGCTAGGACTTGATAGTGAGTTATATTTCAGGCTCGAGCCCGGGACTAGGCTCGTTAAAGCTTGGCTCGTTCAAGTTTTTTAGCGATCCGATCACGAGTCCAATACGCATCATTTCCACTCCTAATTTTTAGTTTTATATACTTTAGACATTAGGTAAGGATGCTAACAGACTAAATCGAGGTCTATATTTAAACCTCAAGCTTAGCTTGTAAATAGTTTTTCAAGCTCGAGCTTCACTCGTCTCTTATTTGTAAACATTATAGTGATTGTTCATATATTTATAAGCATATTTTTTGTTTATAGCAATATATATTTTTAGTTATTATCTTGATTTTATATATAGTAAATATACAAATACATAAAAATAACACAGGCTTAGGGGCATACTAAGAGGGTGTTTGGAATTGCGTTTTGAATCTGATTTTTAGATTATTACGTTTTGAAAACGCAGATAATCAGTTTTTAGTGTTTGGATTGCGTTTTGAAAACGCAGATAATCAGTTTTTTAGGCTATCAAAACGCAATAATCTATAAGCAGCTCCACCCCTGCTTTTCCAAAACGCATAATCTATTTTAAATAATCAATCCCAAACACCCCCTAACTTGATTAGTGACGGTTAGACTCGGGCTTGTTTATCAAACAAGCTTATTTTTATAGCTTGGGCCCGTTAAAGCTCAAAATTCGAGGGTGTGTTTTTGAACAATAGGTTTTTACTCCTCATATCGTCTAATCAATTTGTTCTTGCAAAGATTTGAACAATGTCTACATTTGTGAGGGGCAATCATCATACCGCTAGACCACAAAACTATGGCCAATTTGCATTTTTAGTGAGTCGATCTTGAGGGATTCAAAAGACTTAAATCAAGCTCTATTTTTACATCTTAAGTTTGGCTTGTTAATAATTTTTCAAGCCCGAGATTGACTCGTCTTTTATTGTAATCATTATAATAATTGTTCAAATATTTATAATCGTATATTTTTGTATATAACAATACATACTTTTAGTTATTATCATGATTTTATACATATTAATTACACAAATACATATTATATTTATATGTAAATTATAAAAATAATAAGCTTATTTAGGCTTAGGGGCCTACTCGAGCTTGTTTATTAATCAAGCTTATGTTTTAACTCAAGCTTGTTTAAGCTTTTTTGAAAAAATGTTTTAAAACTCTTGATGCCATCTAATCAACTTGCATTTGAAAAGATTTGTACGCTCACTCATAGTTGTTAAAGGCGCTAGGCGCAGTCAAGGCGCATAGGCCTCGCCTGGAGCCTAGGCGCGAGGCGCAAAAAAAACGAGGACCTGAGATAAAAAAAAAGCGAAAAAAGAAAATGAAGGAAAAATATATTAAATTAGTACTATCTTTCATGTAGCTAGTGTCAAAAGTTTTAAAATATTGATGTATTAGTGTATAGAAGTAGTTTTCTTAGATAAAAGTATAAATCTGGCTGAATCTAGCCATAATAAAACGAATTTGGCTGGAAACTCTCCGGAATTTGGGAATCTAGCTGAACTCTACGCCTAATCCATCCGCTGGAGAATTAAAGCGCAATTTTCTCGACTCAAAGCGCAAGTGCATCGCCTCGCCTAAAAAATGGGCCTAGACGCAAGAGGCGATGGCTTTTAACAACTATGCGCTCACTACATTTGTTAGGGGCAATCACCATATACCTAAACCATAATAATACCATAAGTCAATATAAGTTTTCAGTGAGTCAATCTCGATTGTTTATCCCCAAAACTTATGCTTTGTAACACAAAACGTTACAACTCACAAGAAACAACGTTCAAAACGCTTGTTTCAAAACATTAAGAAGGTGTTTGGGATTGAGTTTGGAAATGCAAAAGTGTTTTTAGTCAAAAGTGCTTATTGACTTATAACTTTTTGAAAATGAGTTTTAAAAAAAGTGTTTGGATTAGTTTTTTGGATGAGAAACGTCAAAAAGTCAATAAATTGTTGTTTTTTAAGTGTTTTGCTTAACTTATAGTGAATATTGGTTGTATGGGTGGTAAATTTGTATTTTTTTTCCAAAAGCCAAAAGCCAGGATTTCTAAGGGGGGACGGGGCGCTACCAGAATTGGTCACGGGTACCCCACTATCAGCACGGTAACACCGCCGCCACCCATGCTAGTAATGGTCCCGTGAACCAAATTCGGGTTCTAGTTACCGTGCTGGTTCACGGATGTAGCACAAACTTTCACACAATTTTATTATTTTTTATGGTTTAGTCTCTTCTTTCTCCCTCTCTAATCTTTAGTTGCAAGTTTTTTTTTTTTTTTTTTTAACTATGTTGAAATCTTGAAGATGAAGATGAAGATGGTGATAGATATAAGTTATGTATGTATAGATATGTGTATTGTGTGTGTGGAGTAGAGAGAGAGAAAAAGTCAGTAGTTTTATTTGCATCGTGACTTACAAAAGCCTCCAACTTTCAATTTTTTAATTTTATTTTATTTCCTTTCGTGACTTACCAAAGTCACTAGTTTTAATTTATTATTATTATTATTATTATTATTATTATTATTATTATTATTATTATTATTATTATGTGTGAAAATAATTGATAGTGGGGTAAAGACTAAAGAATCAATGGAGTGTTGCCTACAAAAAAGTGTTTCAGTGAAACAATTCAGTGGAGTGATGTGGCAGTACTCGCATATTGCACGTCCTTCGTCCTCCAAAATCATGTTATGTAAAATAATGCATGCGTACATCACATTTCTTATTTGGGGTTTTTCATACATTCTACATGGCATGGACAAAATGCGCCATCTTTTTTGCAACACACCAAAAGCACGCTCAACATCTTTCCGTGCAGCCATTTGAGCTTTGTTAAATTTTTTTCTCTTAGGGTCTAACGTAGTCCTCCGTGTAAACGATTTTACGAACACGGCCCAATCAGGGTAAATTCCATCTGTTAGAAGATACCCGTACTTATATTCTACCCCGTTTAAAAAAAAGTTCCTTTTGGTGCAACATCGTTTACAAGATCGTTGAAGATTGGGGATTGATTAAGAATATTTCTATCGTTCAACGAACCGGGCACACCAAAAAACGCATGCCAAATCCAAAGATCTTGTGACGCAACCGCTTCAAGCATCATACACGGTTTTTTATGAAAACCGCTCGCGTGTTGGCCTTGCCACTCTGTTGGACAAACTTCCCACTCCCATTTCATACAATCTAAACTCCCGAGCATACCGGGAAAACAATGTTTTTCTTCGCGAAACTCTAAAAGTTGGTGGACGTCACTAAATGTAGGTTTTCTCAAATATTTTTTAAATATAATTCAACGACGCCCGCACAAAAAAACTGAGTACTTTCTCTAGTCGTTCGCTCGGCCATCTTTAGATAGTCATCCATTATGTCGGAACTGGTTCCGTAAGCCAAGTATCTAAGCGCGGCTGTGACCTTTTGCATCGCGGTAAATCCCAATTGACCACGTGCATCGGACCTTTGTTTGAAATATTCATAATTATTTTCTAAATCATTTGTTATTCTTAAAAATAAATTACGACTCATACGAAAACGCCGCCTAAAACTTTTTTCATCGTATGTTGATTCGGGTGAGAAGTAATCACGTACCAATGACTCATTTGCGGTTTGTCGTTCACGAAATATATACTTTCTACGCTTTGGTGGTTAGGAGGTCCCTTCGTCGTCCGCTATAGCTTGAACGACTTTCTGAACACTCGCCATTAACAACTCTGCGGCACCTTCGCCCAAGTCATCCAAAGCGAGTTGATCAAACATATCATCTGAACTCGAAGAGTCGTCCGACATCTTTCAATTTTTTTTTTAAAATATGATAGTTTGGAGAGGATTTTATGAAAAAAAAAGAGAGTGTTTTGTAGAAGAGGGTATTGTTAATATATATATATATATATATATATATATATATATATATATATATATATATATATATATAGGGGAAAGTTAATTTGAGAACACATATATTTCGTGCGAACCGTGAGAATGGCATCTAAAACCATTCAAATTCCAAATTTCTTTTTACACTTGTCTTTATTACTAAAATTCCATCTCAAAAACACAAATTACGCGTAAAAATTCAAACGTATACGGAAATAATTTGTTTTTACACATGTGTAAATTTGCTGTTTATACATGTGTAAACTGTTTCATTTACACATGTGTAAAAAGTTAATTTAAAAGTGTTTTTGCAAGAAAAGATGACTTATTTAGAAAGAAAGTTCATTTATTAATGTTGTATTTTGATTATAATGGGATTTGTATTAAAAAAATTTGATTTTGATTGATTTTTGTACTTGTTCTCACGGTTCTCACAATATTTAGCGTTCTCAAGATAACCCTCCCCTATATATATATATATATATATATATATATATATATATATATAGGGTAGGGTTCAATTGAGAACCAACCCTTAGTTAGGAACTTTAGGAACCAATCTCATCCATCCATCTTCAATGGCATGATGGTAAATATGTTAAACATTAATTAACTTTTTTAATTAAATCAAGGGGTAATATTGTCTTTTGGTATTTGATTATGAATAGGTTATTTATTATCCATTATAACTGACAAACACCACAATAATATCATAATTAGCGATCTTGATGTGCAGAAATCGAATGAAGAGCAACAAATCATATACATGTATGTATGAAGGTGCGATATTTCATTGTTATTCTTAATCAATAGTCGTTTATATCATTGTTATTCTTAATCAATCGTGGTTTATTTTGTTTTCATAACCATTACGTTTGAATTTTCAAGTTTTATCCATTTTTTCTGATGATTTGATAAATATGATCCAATTGCTTTCATAAATAGGTTCAAAGTTTTAGTATGATCGAGATTCGATTTTAGGGGTATTTGAAACCCTAGTAAATTATGTTCAGGATGATGGGGATTCGATTTTAGGTGTGTATTTTGAATATACACCTGTGTATAGACAATATACACGGATGTAGGATTTGTGTTAACTATACATTGATGTATAAAAGATATAATATGAATAACAGCAAGTTTATTTTTGAGTATACACTATTTTTATGCCTTAAAAAGTATTCTTTGGTGTTGATTTATAAAAAAAAGGTATTTGAAACCCTATTAAAACATTGTAAGGTTTTAATCGAAGATCGTCGACTGTAGTATAATTTTAATATACACCAGTGTATATAGAATGTAAACATTTCTAATATATGTATTAACTATACATTGGTGTATACAAAAAATAGACTTTATGAGCGTACACCAATTGTATACACCAACATTTTAGTTAGGTTTTGGATATTCCAATTGTATACACCAATATACCTCAGTGTATATATAATATGCACATGGGTACCATATGGATTAAGTATACATTGGTGTATACAATTGACTATATGATTAAAAGCATGTTTAACTTCAGTATACACTATTTAAGATGGTTCTATATCAGCAAAGTGGTCTATACACTAATGTATACTTGTTCAGTATAATGGTACAGTGTATATTTGGTAAAAATATGATGGTACACTGGTGTATATTGTACATTATTCACTAATACATATTTTATGTTATACACTGATGTTGAATTATTCAATTATGTGTTCAACAGCATAAATATGATGTTACCTTACAATGTTCAATAGCATAAAATTAAAGTATACACTGATGTATATTGTATAGTATTCACTAATGTATATCTTCAAGTATACACTGATGTATATTGTATATTATTCACTAATGTATATTTTATGTTATACACTGGTGTTTAATTTTACTATTATGTGTATACAGGTGCTTTGAAAGTTTCTAGTAAACCGGAAAATGAATTGACTTTTACCCAATTGTATGTCCTCAGAAGCAAATGAAGAGCGGGATCGTATTATGGAGGAGGCGAATCGGCTTGCACGTTTGAAAAGGCAAAAATTGATTTGAATGTTATTATGTGGTTTAGTCTTTTGCTGTTTTTGATGGATTAGTCTTTTGCTATTTTCCTACAACTTTTGTAATTCCTGCAAACTTTTGAACGATGCGCCTAGATTTCTTTTGTTTTGGATACATCAGCAATTATTGAAGTGGAATGGTTTGTTTATGCTTTATAGTTGTACAAATAGGTAACAGTATCAAATTTAAACCAGGTATACATCAATGTATAATGAGTAAATCATTGTTTGTGCAACGTAATGTATGAAAATCAAATATACACCAGTATACGTACGTGTGCAATGGCTGGTATAAAACATTTTATACTAACATCAGATTCAACTAACTGAAAATCAAATGTTAACTGTGTATATTATTTGTATTTCTAACAATGTATATATAGAAATGTATAAAACACTATCAACAGGCGTCCAATATCTCGTCCCACCGGGAGACTCATATACGTTGCTGGACGAGGAACCTACAATAAAAAAATGTACATTAGAAATTAATTTTACCAATATTTAAAAAATAGAATCAGACATGCTACAACTTTTATACGGTACACCTGTGTATATTAATTAACACATATGATTTGTCATACTGCTGTATATTGTATTAGACGTCTGTATATTAATTAAAAAACTAAATTTTATACACTGGTGTATAAAAAATATGAAACTATGAAAAAGCATATAGTATCTGCTCGATGATAGAATTAACATACACCAGTGTATAATAAACCGTCAACACAAAATACTACCAGTCTATCATATTGCACTAGTGTATAATAATTAATATATTTGTTTTTATACACTGGTGTATAACAACCTATAAATCTAAGAAAATAATCATACCGCGTCTGTACGTTATGCGACTAACATTGTAAAATACACAGGTGTATAATTCTATACTGATACTAATTTGTACATAAACAATTAAACAACTGCATACATCAAACTGCTATTTCGCACAATCAAAACATAACTCAATAATACAAATCACAAAATTCGACAAATTCAAAACCGAACTCAAGAAATACAAATCGAAAAAACTTTGATTTTGAACAAAAAACAATGTAAACAAATAAAAAAAATAAATACATACACTATTTAGCAAAAAAGGTTAGGATTGTGTTTCATGATCTTCAATGTCGTGAGGAACTGATTCAATGTTTTCGCGAATATAATTATTATCCATCACTTAATTATCTTGGTCGATGGAAGCCTATGCTTTTTTCTATTGTATCTTCTGTAAATCGACCTTGAGTTTTTGCAGGAGACAATAGATGATAATGGCTAGAGATGAAAAACCAATTAAGATGTTGAGAAATTTTAGGAAGGTAATTGAATGTTATTCGGTAACTTCCATTAATAAAACTTTTATTTTAAATTAAAATATAAAAGATAATTGTTTAATTACCTAACTGCCCCTAGATCAAGATTAAAGATTAATGGCTCAGATTGGTTCCTAAGTTCCTAACTAGTACCTTGGTTCCTAAATGATCTTTTTCCTATATATATATATATATATATATATATATATATATATATATATATATATATATATATATAATAAAAATTAATTTTTTTTAAACCGTTACCAACGGTCATATTTGAAATTTTTTTTTCAAACGGTCAATAATAGGAATGGGCCAATCAAAATCAGCCACGTGGCACAAACACCCCCGCCCCCCACGCCAAGCGATCTGCCCCCGCCCTCCCCCTTCCCGCCCCTTCCACGCCATGTTGGCGGCGGTGTTCCCCCCTTCCCGCCCCCACTCCGG
Organism: Ambrosia trifida; assembly: GCA_028751855.1. Taxonomy (NCBI): domain Eukaryota; kingdom Viridiplantae; phylum Streptophyta; class Magnoliopsida; order Asterales; family Asteraceae; genus Ambrosia; species Ambrosia trifida. The sequence continues at coordinate 195,542,030 of CM054122.1, read as the reverse complement.
GCAGTCTTAAAAGACAATAGTCAAAACAGAAAGTGCTTTTGGATTAAATAAACAGCTTATTAACTTATTGGGTTCTTGAAAAAGCCAATAAGACAATATTGATTTGAAACTCAATCCCAAACACCCTCCAAATGTTTCTTTGTCACTTCTAGCAATTAGCATCCTCCTTTACAAAATCTCCACCGTTGAAAAGAAAACATCTAGAGATTTCCAATTTACATTTCTGTCCCTTTACAAAGGTTCGTTTTCTCCAAATATTCAAAACCTTAGGGGCACTTTATGCAAAAATATTTCTATATATAAACCACAAAACCAGCAGCGCTTTTTGTGAAGGGTAGCACATCGTCTCACTAGCGGAGACTGAGAGAGTAACCGCTTGAAAACAGCTCTTATTGATTCAGGTGTGCATTGTACGGTTGTACCTACCTCTATTTCATAGATCAAATTAAATCTCTATTGTTTTAATTATGTTTAAATGATTACATTTATGAAATTAAGTAATTATCGTTTTTTTTTATTTTTTTTGGTTTAGTTAGCTGCGTTTTATGATTGATGAACTGATCAATTGATTTCAGCTCTGTAAGATAAATTTGTGCGTTACTCTGTGTTGCATGTCATTGATTTTGTTTCTTTCATGTGTTTTATGACAATTCGTAATTTATGAGTGCTTGATTCATTCGATCTGTACGCTTTGACTTATAAAATTAATCTTGTCTAATTTTGTTCTTTATTTTTGTGATCACCTGTTTGAAATAATTTTTTTTTTTTTTTTTTTTTTGTCTATTTTAGTCGAGTTATAGAAAATGCTTATGTCATTGACAAATGGCGACTGTCTAATTTTTCCTTTCTGCTAGTAATTTAATACGTCACCTTTGTGACGTAATTTATGTAAATATTTTGCAGTTAAGCTAAAGAAACAATCAAGTATAAATTGTCGACTAGATCTACAAATTTTAAAAGAATAATGTTGTAATAATAATACGTTTAAATATGAATTTGAAAAAAAAAAGACATAAAACGTCTTTGCACTATTTTTTATAAACAAATATTGATTTAATGAACAATATTTTAGATACACGATTATGAAGTATAAAATAAATTACTTGCAATGCTAAAATAATATAAAAGTAATCGTGTTTCGTAAAATTACAGTAGCAACTTTTTTACGAATTTATATTTTCAGTGTATCTGATTTTCTCGAATCTACTTTTTATGTATTTGTTTTATATAAAAAAAAGTTAGGCATTTAAAAGAGGGTTCCTGCGTAGCTTGTTATGCTATTTTTAGTTTTTTTTTTGCCAATGATATTCAGCTCAGCTGGTTTGAGGTAGGGTGGGTTTTTCCTTAGGGGTTCCCATCCTGGGGGAGGTCACAGGTTCAATCCATGCACACCACAAAAAAATTCTCCGTGACGGTTTGAGCTTAGGCAAGGAGGACACCGGTGCGTGGGTAGGGATTCGAACTTGGGACCAATAGGTTAGGGTTGTATAAGGATTTCTATTGATCTAAACCTTAAAAAAAATGCTATTTTTAGTTTTAACATTTATGAAATGAAAATGAAATTTAGGCATGTTTGTAAATAAGAAGATATTTTAAATGATAATAAAAAATAAAGTAAATATGTGAAGCTAAAATAGTATCTCATTGCTCTAAATATATAATTTAGTGTTAATTTTTGAATATTTATACCTAATAAATATGTAATTTAATTGATTGCGTGCTTACAGATTGTATATCAACTATATATAGTATATTTAAAAAACAATATTAACTTTAACTAGCATAATATATTAAATCTTCACTAATCTAATAAACCTTTGCAGGTTGAAGAGTGTGGTCAAACAGTCAACAGGCGTTGGTCAACAATATGGGTGCAGGAGAATACACGTCTGTTACCGAAGAACACAACCCACTCGACCGAGTCCCTCATGCAAAACCACCCTTCACCATCAGCGACCTCAAAAAAGCCATCCCACCACACTGCTTCCACCGCTCCCTAACCCGTTCCTTCGCTTACGTGCTCTATGACCTCACCATAACCGCCGTCCTCTACCACATTGCCACCACCTACTTCCATCACCTCCCCGCCCCTTTATCCTCCCTTGCATGGGCCTCTTACTGGGTAGCCCAAGGCTGTGTCCTCACAGGCGTTTGGGTCATCGCCCACGAATGCGGTCACCATGCGTTTAGTGACTATCAGTGGGTCGACGACACTGTGGGCTTCATACTCCACTCGTCCCTACTCGTCCCTTACTTTTCGTGGAAATATAGTCACCACCGCCACCATTCCAATACCGGATCACTCGAGCGGGACGAAGTTTTCGTCCCCAAATCGAGATCAAAAGTCCCGTGGTACTCGAAATACTTTAACAATACATTGGGACGCATTCTTAGTATGTTTGTCACCCTGACTCTAGGCTGGCCCTTATACTTGGCTTTCAATGTGTCGGGCCGACCTTATGACCGTTTCGCCTGCCACTACGCCCCTAGCAGCCCTATATACAACGAACGTAAACGTTACCAGATATTCCTGTCTGACATCGGGATCATTGTCACGTCGTTCATGCTTTATCGTCTTGCTGTGGCAAAAGGGTTAGTTTGGGTGATTTGCGTATACGGGCTTCCGTTGATGGTTGTGAATGGGTTTCTAGTGTTGATCACCTATCTTCAGCATACGCACCCTGGCTTGCCTCATTATGATAGCTCGGAATGGGAGTGGTTAAAGGGAGCGTTGGCGACAGTGGACCGTGACTACGGTGTGTTGAACAAGGTGTTCCATCATATTACCGACACACATGTGGTGCACCATTTGTTTTCAACAATGCCTCATTATAATGCGATGGAAGCACGGAAGGCGCTGAAACCGGTGCTTGGGGAGTATTATCGGTTCGACGAGACTCCGTTTTATGTTGCCATGTGGAGAGAGATGAAGGAGTGTTTGTTTGTGGAGCCAGATGAAGGGAAAGAAGGTGTGTTTTGGTACAAGAATAAGATGAATTAATAAGTGTGCTTAGTAGATGTCCATCGCTACCGAGTCTGTGACAATGAGTCTTGTGTTCATGTGACCGAGTCTGTGACAATGAGTCTTGTGTTCATGTGTGTTGTGGTTTATGTGTATGTTAGATGGATGTATTGCTGTAAGTGTTGGGCGTGTTTTAGTATTATTAATGAATATGTCTCTTATTTGGGTCAACTTAAATTAGATATTAGATAATGGGTCAATATGGATCAATCATGTGACTTATAGTCACCTTAAAACAGGTTTAGATAGGTTGGCACCGCCCACAGAATATTATTTATCTCCGCCACTTGCTTGTCATCACCGATGCCTCAGCCACTAAGATCACCACTGTTGTCACCACCACCTTCACCCGTTGCCACTAGCCTCACTAAAAAGTGACAACACCTTCACCCGTTGCCACTAGCCTCACTAAAAAGATATAGCGGATGAACTCATTTTGACTTTTTTTTTTTTTTTCTAAAACGGCTCATTTCAAACTCCATTTTAGTATGAACCCGTTTGATTCAGACCAAACTGATATTATTTTAAACGGCTTGTTTTGACCTGAACTCGCGACCATAACTCGTTTTGACAGTCTTACTGGTTAGCAGGGTATTGATGGGGCCATGAATTTCTTGACGGCTTTTCAAGGTTAAAGAAAAAAATTTAAAGAAACATCAAAAAATGAAGATTAAAGAAACAACTTGCTACATATTTGACTCGCAACATAAAATGAACACAAGTGAACATATAACACCTTCAAATTCTACAACCAAAGCAAAATTTTACTAGCAAACGGTATATATGACCACAAATGAACATAACACCTCCTTTGAGTTCATAGGTTATACAACCAAAATCACACACACATAGCAATTGTACAATGCAAACAAGATCAAACCAACCGAAAAGGGTAGATCCGTAGTAGTCTATTAACAAATTTACAATTCAGATCCCCGTGACCAACGATAGAACACTGAAACTACCATAGCAATGGTCATGCGCAATAAGCAAGATATGTACCTTTTGTTGGTAACCATGCTAGTTTTAAGGAGACAAGGCAGATCATATGGAAAGATTACAAATCTTCCTGAGAGATTAAGGCATACAATTCTTTCGCAGTCCAGCTTTCTTCTATAAGGTCGCTGAGAGGAGCTGCAATCTCGTTCGCCATTGCCAACAAGATGTTCATGCAATCTGTAGCCATGTAAATATATATATCAGTTAATAATAAACGCTTTGTTTGTACATGTTTTATTAATATGTTCAAATTTTTTATATGTTTATTAATATAAAAGGAAATGCTAACCTGGGATTTTGCTTAAATTAAGGAGAGATGTTGCAGCAAGAATCTTGTGCTCTACGCGTTCGCTATTTTCAAGATTTTCTTTCAGTTTAGAGATAAGAACTGAGAAAGCAGAAAGCTGGAACTCGGACTCAGGTAATGAAGCAAGTGAAGAACTGAACCACACCGTCGTGATCAAGCCTACTTTCGTCATTTCATGGTGTCCACAACTCAAGCACTGGGAAAATGAATCCAGAAACGATTTTTTCCCATCGCTAACAAGAGACGATAACAATCTGGTCAACCAATCTTCAACAGCCTCTTCCTCTTCATTATCCTATAAGCCATAGCGTTTGATATGCTCGAATTAGAGAACAAATGCTACGGTACAGTCCACTATTTTCATTCCATCATGGAATGGAATGATAAACTACAAATCATAGTTGTCAAAGCGCCTAGGTGCACTCAAGGCGCATAGGCCGAGCTTGGAGCCAAGGCGCATAAAAAACGAGGGCTTTTTATAATTAGGCGCATAGTATAAAATACATTTTTAGGGATTTTAGAGATGTTTTAGGCTTGTTTAGGGCTACTTTAGGATGTTTAGGGTTGTTTTGGACTTGTTCATAGCTCATTTATGATGTTTTAGAGGTTTAGGCAACTTTTAGCCTGAATTTGGCCGGAAAATCATCCTGATGAGTTTAAGCTCTCGTTTTTTATCACCTGCGCCGGGTCCCAGGCGTGTGCCTAGGCACCGTTTTTCACAAAAAAAAAAAAAAAAAAAAAAAAAAAAATCATATTTGCGCCTAAGCCACCACCAGGCGCTATAGGTGCGCCTCGCTGCGCCCGAGGGGCTTTTGACAACATAGCTACAAATTAACAATTGAACTCCATTTTATTTATCTAATCTCCAAAAGAAAGCAAAAAAAACATTGTGAATCCTTGAACTAAAACACAGGAACCCAATCCAGTAATCATGACTGTAAAAAGATGAACATCTTTAGGAAGATAGAAAATTACCGCCAAAAAGTTGTCGTTGGTTGCGACTTTGTATTCTACGATATCTGATTCAGGTCTGTTAACGAAACCAGCTTTCTCTAGAACATAATCCTGTGTGATTACCTTTCCAGAGAAAGAGATATGCCCTCCCATTATAAGGAGTGCTCTACAACATGCTTCTCGCATCTTTTCGTCAAAAAGACTGGTATCAAGAGCAGATGTAATTGTATCAACAGCTTCTTCTCTATATATACTGTACTTCTGCGGATCCACCTGTCAGTTGGAATATAAACATCTTAACAATCAAATGTGTGCACATATGTTTCACTAGTTTAAAAGAATAAGCTTTTTATAAACAGACCAAAAGATCCAAGTGTAACAGGAGCACAGCAACCGACGGTTTTTGCTCAGGTGAACAACTCTGAAGAAAAAGTAGCAAAATGTGCATTGAGCTCGCTATACTCTCCTTCGGCAAGCCACTTAAGAAAAAATGGACATCTTTTCTCCTAAAGCGACAAACCATTGACAAAAGTTATAAATCTAACCAATATGAAGTAGGTAAGTTATAAAATTTGAAATACCTGTTCAAACAAACTAGATCAAAAAGAAGAAACACTGCATTTGCTCTTGATTTTACGCCTTTGCAGTGAAGTAACTCAAGAATACTCTGTTTGTCAATGTGTCTAGCCACATGACTTCTGCAACTAGAGTCTGCTTCGATACAGGTTGACAGCAATGCCGCTACACGAGTTTTTTCATCCAAATTTCCATACTGGAATCTTTGGATTAAAAACTGTAAACCCCCGAGAGCAATTAAATGCTTCGCATTTGCTGTATTTTCCTCTCTACCAAAAACAGTAAGAAGCTGCTCTAATATGAAAACAGCTGCTTCAGCCTTGTATTCATGTTCCCTGGGGCTTCCCATCGGCAAAGAAGCGGAAGATAACATCTCCCTGGAGTGCTTTGACTTCCAGCTGTCAATCAGTCGCTTTAATATAGAGTTGGTGAATGGAACAGTTTGGTATTCCAATGTTTTTCCCGTTACGGGACATGTTTTGTTGCCCTTACTAAACCATTCCATGATCGCTACACGCTCATAGGTTTGACCGGTCTCTAGAGTCACAGGATCTTCAAATATATATCCTGTTAAAGGGCACATATAATCCTCAGGTATATTCAAGAAAGACTGTCCTCCGTCAGCATTCGTTTTTATAGGCTGCATTATATAAGAGAACAATAAAATTAGAAAGAACGAAAAACAAAGGGTACTAAACGGCATGTTTTGGATATAATTACCGAAGAATCGGGATGTTTTGTAACATCCAAATGTAACAACTGATTTTCAGTTTGTTGAACTCCAAATACAAACTTTGCTAGCCTCTTGAGAGTCAGTTCGTTGACTGTCGCAACAGGAAGTGACTGTAGCATATTAGTACTGTCAACTCCTTCTGACGCACTTGTTCTTTGTAGTTCAAATTCGTCGTGGGCTATTATTCCACCCTGCTACATTCGAAAATTTAAGAGCACACTCAGGTTACTTAGCTTGATGTGTATGCAAATATAACGAGTATTATGCAAGAAAATTATATAAGGAGAAATTATACAACTTTCATACCTGAAGTGTTTCTTGCTCCTTGTTAACATCTAAATCTTTATATTCATCTTCTTCCAAAGGGTAGGTAAGTGTCCTTTTATCTTCCACTACAGACCCATCAAAACTATAAGTATCATCCTCTGATCTCTGTGAATATTGGTAGTCTTCCACCTCAGCAGTTACGGATTTGTGCGTTTGACCAAATACAGAATCATATAACTTCTTGCTGACAATAGGATGAGACGAAAATGACGGGCTACCAAAATCTAAACCGTTTCCATTCACAACCACATCCTGAATTCTCTGAACAGAAACCAATGGGGCATGGATCGAAGGAATCGAGGGGGCTTCAACACCATCTGTGATCCAATCCTTATAGTATAATGCAAATTGGTAAGTACCCGAATCCAAAATATCATTATAAACTTTCTTAAGTTGTTTTAGCTTCCTTGTGTTATGCGGGTCATCTGCTAGAGCGTTAACCTCTTGATTATACCACGTTTCTAAATGCGACAAATGAGGGTGAAAAACATTTTCCCATAATTCAGGAACCAACGTCGTTCGAGCTGCAAATGGAGAATCACAGAACATTTGCAAAAGATGTTTCGCTACTATCCGTTCTTTTTTTTGAAGCTGATATATCACACTTAAATATAAGTGACCACAAGCCGATAAAATGGAATTGGGAAATCCAGATGTAAATCCATCTTTTAAATCATTTGCATTTAGACCTGTGATCACACTTAACTGTAACGAAGCTTTTTTTAACCGCTTCGCATCAGCAAGATTCTCTGCAGCTTTTTCAACGGTTTCTATAGCCTGTTCAAGGTTAGATATAACTTTGCTTTCAGCAACTATTTCTCCTTCTAACTTCGAAAAGTTAAGCGCAGCAAAGCAGTTGTGATACATCGACGTCCTGAAATCTTGATCCTTTAGGTAACTTCTTATGTAACCACTCAAAATAGAAATCATTGCTTTGATGGCCACCTCATCAAGAGCTACTTCAGCTACAGATTCCATCTCAACTGGTCTGCGTGCCCTATTGTCACGCACGCTCTCTTTGTTTTGTGTACTTCTGTTTGTTCTGCTTGATGACGATCCAGGCCTGTTCCCGCCTTTTTTATAGTTATGATAATCGTTCGCATAGTCATTATCAAACTGAAAATCTTCGCCAACGTCGCTATACTGTTTATTCTTGCTAATCGGAGGGCTAAATACGCCGTTTAGATATATATCCTTATACCTTCTATTATCCACCATTTCATCTTTGACTTTTCGAATACCTTCTTTGACCTCAACTATCTCATCAGGAGAAAACTGTTGCGATGATTCGACACTGTATCTATCCATTTTCCCCCGTTTTAGTACATCTACCGATCTCCTACCCATGACTTTATCGCTTTTTGGTGATTCAGCACGCATATCATATCTACGCGTATCAGAATACGCCCTTTCTGGCTTTCTCAAACGAGATGGAATGCCAAATTTATGTTCATCCCGAAGCGGGTGGGGTGGAACTCTTGTTCTAGAGGCACCCGATGACGCTCTAGTCATTCTCTTCGATCTACCGCTACTGAACCCCTCTTCGGCAAGAAGATCTTCCAGTGACATCGCCATTTATAAGAGGTTTCGGTATCAAATCCTATATAAATAAACAAGAACCAAATCACTAAAGTGGTTTATAAATTACAATATCAATTCATATATTTAACAAAACATCCAATAAGACATGCAGGTAAACGGAACACAAGCTGCGCCGCTACCCCTTATATGCAGTTAAACACAAGCAGAACTTTCATGCATGAATCACATAGATACAATGATACAAGAACAGTCATCATGATCATGTGATCACATAAAATTACTAATAATTTATTAAAACAAACTTATTTCTTTGTCCGCCTGCCTGTTATCTTGATGTAATTTTCTTTGTCCGGGAATGAAAGTTACAAAAAAAAAAAAAAAAAAAAAAAAAAACCTTTTTTTTATAAAAATCCCTTAAAATTCATCAAAATTTAAATTGGCATAAACAATATCAAATCTTCTTTAATCTCACAACTATCAACTATAAACGTTCAAAAATATGCTGAACACAATATAACACGTATAAAAAAATAAAAAAAGATTTAAACACGTACCCTTAACTTTAATGATCACGATACAATCTTGATACAAACATACCACGTAAACATAAAAAAGATTCAACCCACGAAGCAGCAGAACAGTTTTTGTAATCAGATAATAATAAAGTGCAATATTGACATAATAATGGTAACAAGGGAAGTGGTTTATTGGATAAAAAGATAGAAAAAACGACTGATGGAAGGTCATTGGGTAGTAGATGTATGAAATAGTAATATGGTTAAGGACAAATGGAGATAGGAAGGTAACGGAGGATGAGACAAATGGAAGAAGACAAAGTGGAATGACGAATTATGGTTAGGGAGTTGGTTTATTTGGAGTTGTGCCGGCCGAGTTAGTGACATGTATTGAAGGTGTTCGGAGTTTTCTAGGCTGACCTCGTCTCTGTCGATGTAGCATTGTTGTTCGTATTTTTTGTTCGGCATTGAATCGATCAAACTTTAATATTATATTATACTTGTGAGTTATATTTGAGAGGTTCGCGGCCAGTGGCGAAGCTTGGTTGTCGAATCGGGAGGGGCCGGACTTAATTTTTTCTATCGGTAGTGGCAAATCGGCAGGGGCCGGACTCAACCCAGACTTAATTTACCTACGAAAATCACAAATTTCCACTACTGAGCCAAAAAACAGGGGGGGCCAGGGCCACCCCTGGCCAAACCTATCCTTCGTCCCTGTTCGCGGCTTGTTTGAAATGCAGATAAAAGTAAGCAGATCGTGAAAACGGCGGGTTTAAGGTGTAGATAAACTTAAGTAAATGGCGTAAAAATTAGACCGAAAGGTAAAATATAGAAAGGAATAATTAAGTCGACATAGGACCTGCACGTTGCGACGAGGTCATTAACTGGAAAAATAGATGTAAAATGTTGAATTTACACCAATATGTTAAATGAAAAAATTATAAAAGATGAGAAGTACTGTGACAAACTTGCAATGAAAAGTTAAGGCTAAGTAAAAAAAAAAAACTACGAAAAGATAAAACCATAAAATGACAAAATTGATAGTTTGATACTATTGCTAAACAACCACAAATATTATATATAATAATTATAATGTGTTAGTATTTTTATTCGATCTCATTGTTTTTTTAATACCATATAGACTAAAGTATATGTAAAGTACGTAAATAACGAGACAACAATACAAGCTTATACATCTAGAAATTCTTGTTGTAATAAGACGATACCGAAAGTTTATGGACAAAATAGTACTGACCGAATATGGCATTATTGAAAACTCCCAACGCTACATGTTTATGAAGGTACGTTGAGAGTATTTTTAGGTTGGTAAAAATGTTGTGATTATCAAAAAGGTGATGGTTGAAGGCTGTTGGGTATGGGACAGCCTAAATGGGTCGTCTCTCATGCCACATAAACTATTACGTAAGCAAAGGGGGTTGTCCTCCTTTCGGGGACAATCAAAGGGGGCGGTGTGATTTATCCTTAACAGATCAAGACAACCCAAAACACTCATTCCCATTGGTTCATATATTTAAAAACAATAAAAGTGGTCCGTCCTGTATGTTCTCTGCATAATGTTTAAGACGGAGACAGCCCTAGGGGGCAGTGTGCTCCATCCTTAACAGACCAAGACAGGTCGAGGACGTCCCCCACACCGGATAGCCTAACCTTTCGGTTGGTGATTCCTAATGACCTTTTCAAAGAGGGTATGTTGGTTTGTACTTTGTACGGTAGCAACAAAAGGACATTATGGATCAAATGGTAGTTACCAATGATCAAGCGTGATGGTTTGGTATATAGTTGTGACAATTCACAGTACTCGGTTAATAAGAGCCAAATAGGAACCAGTTGAGGCATATAAAGAACTTTTAGAAAACACATGAAGTCTTTGCCTTTCAAGACAAAAAAGTAAATAATCACTCATTAGTCACTCGATTAAATCATATAACATATGACTAACAAAAAGGTTGTAGCTAAATAGTTATGTTAGTTTTGTGACAAAACTAAAGTATTCACTAAATGATTTGATGATTGAATAAGATAGAGCGACGCTACGAGCCTACAATCAGTCACCAATTGTTGTTCGAATATAACTGGTGTTTTAGTTATATGTTTAATTGTTGATCTATCACGAGCAAACCGTTTAGATTATACCAAATTACTACATAATTGCGTTAGGATCCAACCCCTATTGTTTAGCTACTTGAAATCTTTTCAAACCTAGTCAATTCAATGGGCTCATCGCCACTCGTGCATTGTAAAAAGAATACTAATCATTGTTTGGTTGTATTTTGGGAAGTGATCCACCACAAACCCAAAGCACATTACAAGTTACAACATTGTTCTATTGGACGGTGAAGCGGAATTGCTTTAAGAATGAAGTCCACTCACCTTGAAGCAACAGGTCATAATTTCGATTGTTATTTACGGTTTATTTTAGACTAGTAAGGTGCCCGCGCGATGCAGCGGGGAAGCGCAATACTTAAGTTGGTGAATTTAGAGGTTTGCACATGGTGGTTTGGTTCAGATCGGTTTTGAGCCATAACCATAAACATGATAAGAAAATTCAGTTAATAAATTTCGAAAGCCGGTCTATTTTTATTATTCCGGTTTGGTAAATCGGTTATTCGCATTGGGTCAGTTAAGTTTTTGATTAATAAGAAAAAATTTAACTTGTCATACCCCTCCGATCTAATTAACAAAATCCAAATGATGAAAAATATCTTATAAGAGTATGCGTAGTGGCTAACGTTATGGGGCGTTTTGGGGCTCCATAGCGCCGGGAACACCGCCCCGAGTGGCGCTATGGGGCGTTTTCAGCTGATTTCGTCTTCTCCATAACCGGCGTTGTGCATTGGGGTTTTTTAAGGGTTTATTATTATTATTATTATTATTATTATTATTATTATTGTTGTTGTTGTTGTGTTTGTGTGTGTGAAAAGGAAGAGAAAGAAGTGAAGTGAAGAGGAGGAGGAGGAAGAAGAAGAAGTGAAGAAATGAGGAAGAAGATGATGGAGAAGAAGAAGTAGGTGGGGAAGGGGTAGGTGGGGTGGGTTATTATTTTTTATTTTAATTAATATTATTTTTAATAGTAAATCTTATTTTTTTATTATTGTTTTTTAACTTAATAAATTTCTTTTATTATTATTATTATTATTTTATTATTATTAGGTATTTAATATATTCTTATTTAAATAAAAAACAATAATTAACCAATCATTACCAATCATTTATAACCCCCACATAACCCCCCTTCCCACTACACCCTCTTTTTCCATAACCCCAACATAACCCCTTTTCTATTACTTTTTAATATTTTAATCCTATAACCCCCACATAACTATCTACCACTACACATACCCTAAGTAAAACAAATATTCATATGAATGTCAGTAATTAAAATCTGCAATTAAATTACATATAGATGTACTACAAGTTACCTAATTGAAATATGAATTGTTAAAAGTTAGACAGAAGACTAACTCAAGATTAAATGAATTAAAATTGAAGAGCTACGATGATAAAATCATCAAGCAACCAATTAAGACCTAAATATTCTTATACAATCATGGACAAATATATGAAAATCAATGGACAAATGATTTCGCACCCGAAGGGATAATTATAATGAATTAGTAAAATATATAATGAATGTTATATATAATATCTAGTAGACGACAATATTAACCTAAACCCCAATAAAATAAGATACTGCTCTAATAGCCACAGGTTGATTGAGGTTATTGTTGGCTATGGACTCTTGAGTTGCACTTCTCTTCATCCGTATAAACTTTAATAAATAAATCTTCCCAAAGCTTGACCAACCTAATTTGATCAAACAACAAGATTAGTTGAATATCTATATATAAGGATCATCAATAAATATGTAAATACTTTTGATGAAATATTTTAAAAAAATTGCCTCTTCTGGAAAGTCAATGAATATGTAATACTCTTATTTTTACATTCATTAAGAAAAAATTACAGTTTCTTTAAAGTATATATATTTTGTTTACAAACAACCATATGTAGATTGAGGCGAAGCTAACGCTTGAAGCTAATAATCAACAAAAATCATGCAAATAAGAGTGATATGCATAAAAGAACTGAAGGATACATCTTCAATGGTGTTACTACTCCGATCAAGCATTGAATATGTATCAATCCATCTTCTCCTATAAAAAGTCAAAACTGTTTTAGAGACATTCAAATCAGGTGGTTTCGTTGGATAACAACTCGTAATCTCACCAACAATATTGATAGGACAACGGGACATAACAAGAACATGGAGATTGGATGTCTTACCTCAAGTATCGGAGAACCAAGTGAAACGAGAGCTAACCGGTTCATGAGTAGCCACGACGACAGTTGGGGTGATTGTGATAGGAAGTGACAGTGGTCGGTGGTACATGATTCCGGCAACAACGGCGAGAAGGAAAGTGGAGGTTCAGTGGTGATTCAGAATCCTACGAGTTTATGTGTGTGCATGTGAAAGTTGCTTATATATATATATATATATATATATATATATATGCATTTAACTATAGATTATCAGTTACAAAACAAAAGAATTAATTTTTGCCATCAATTCATAATCACGGTTGCAGTATTGGAAATAAATTTGACGGTTATGGAATGTGAATTGAAAATGATCTAATGATGACGAAGACGAATGATGTGATGATTTAATTCATACTTCTATATCCACCCTAAGACTATTAGTAAACTTACAAAATTAACCTTGTAATTTCATAATTAATTTAATATCTACGTAGAAAGACAACTTTACTCACTAACTACCTTTATCTTGTCGTGTACAATAAGCATACAAGGTTACATCTCGAATTATTAATTTGGGTTATCAATTTTAGTTATTAGATATCGGTTACAAAAATTGTTGGAGTTGCCACAATTTTAATTTTGTTTCTATAAATTCAAAGAAGGAAGACAAAGGTGTCATGGAATTAATTTCACATTTTTCATTTTGGTCCATTAAGTATTTGACATTATATAACTTAAACCTAACTAACCAAAAGTTGTAGATGTTAATGTGTTGAAAGACCATTTTGACCCTTACTAACTTTATTGGATTGTTGTACCATATGCATAAAATAGAGTACTTACTTAAATTTTGTTAGAGTACTTACTTAAATTTTGTTAAAGTACTTACTTAAATTTGTTGGCATCCTTCCCTCATGCTTTATAATATAGTATAGATATAACCTGAGAGCCCGCAAACAACAAGGCATGCTAAATAATGCTAAAACATGTGACAAAGAATGAGTAGTATATGAAGTAAGAAAATTATTAAATTTCGTTGACACGTGATATTTGGGATGTGAATGCTTTTAATGCAAATACATCGAAGAAAAAAAAAACAAAGTATATAGACGTATAAAAGACATGCTAATATAAAATTCCTTACATAGACACATTGGCGGATGCATGATATTTTTTTCCAATGGGGTCCCCTTTTCAAGTGTTAACATTTTTCCCAACCCAGCATTATAATTTTCAGATCGGTCACCTTTCAGGTCAGGTCAGGTCGAGTCAGAGCCAGAATAGATATTCCATTCATGTTGGCAAACATTTCATCTCCTTCCAAATTAATAATATAGTCACCTAGACCACTCATAATATATTCTCTTTCTTCGTAATTCAAATTAAACGGATGCTAACATATATAGTATAAATTTGTCTAAAAAAAGAATGTAAGGGGGGAGGGGCGCTCAACTGAAAAGTTTTCACTTCACTGATTTTAACCAATCCTACACTGTCTTTACTGGAACAGTTTTTTAAAGGCAACACTCCACTGATTCGTTACCCAACAATTAATTATTTTCACACATAATGACAATAATAATACCCTCATTGTGTATGATTACACATATATTACCCTTACGGTTCCTCCACGACCACATATCCTTCACCAGAAGCTTCTTATGGACAAATCACTCAAAACACTCAATTTTTCTGGGAAAAACTTCAAGAAAAACCAGTGTTCCTCCCTCAATTTTGCTGGGAAAAACTTCAACGAAAGAGAGAGAGAGAGATATATAAAGAGGGAAAAAAGTTCAGTGTTACCGTGCGTTAACTGGAACCAGAAAATGGTTCACGGATCCACCACCAGCATCACCGGCGGCGGTGTTACCGTGCTGATAGTGGGGTACCCGTGACCAAATTTGGTAGCGCCCCGTCCCCCTTAAGAAATATTGTATACAAAAATCTTAGGTATGATTATGATGAGAAAGTATACGGTACAAAGTATTTTAACGTAGGAAAGGGTATGAAGACACTAGGGGATGACACCTATAAACCATAGTTAAGTTTATTACGGTGTGATTTTTTTTTTGCAAGGTTGATACCAGATGTCCGACCACAATTTGACTGCGTGCCTTTGCGTCATTACGTTCCAATGTTCAAAGTCGAGTCACAACTACAACGAACCGCACACATTTTGATATTATATTGGTTCATGTTACGAATTTTTCTTTGGTTTTATTTATCCATTGTCTTAGTGTGCAATACTGATCGAACTTTCACCGCGTCCCCTTCAATACACCATGTAACAAATTTAATTCTATTTTTTTTAATTCAACCTCTTAAAGTTAAAATAACTTTTAGCTCTAGACATGTTTACTTAATTGGATTACTTGCGTATATTTTTTTTAGACTAAAGCCTAAATTGTCTAAATTAATCCATTGATATACCATATAGCAAATACATCATCACTTATATTTACCTATGACCAGTCGTGAAGCGCGGACTCGAATGCTAGTTATCTAACAAATGAGTTTAAATAATAAAATATTTTTTTGATCGAAAGAAACCACTGACAAAAAAAAAAGCTACAACATTTAAAAATCTACGGAAAATAGATTTTTTTTTTTTTTGAACGGCTACGGAAAATAGATATATGTGTGTTTGAGTAATACTATTGCGTGGCCCACTTGCCCCCACGTCACATGCTGACAAGCAAACCGCCAAATATTCCTTTCATGGCTCTGCTTGGAAATCAGTAATCACCGCATTCGTAGTACGAGTAGTTTTTAGAGGTGGGGCATCTATCTATCTATATATATAAAAGAAAACGTATAGGCTGACGTGGCGTGCAATGGAGGCCTCAACATTCCCTTGAGAGTGCCATGTGGCATCATAATTGAAAGATTTTAGTGTTTTTGAACTATTTCCTTTTTTAATTAAAATTAAAAAGATAAACATAAAACCCTAAATTAAATTGAGTTATTTTAGGAAAAAAAGAATTTATAAATAAATTTAAAATTTTCTCTTTTATGTTTCCTCCCATAATTTTTAAACGTTTATATCTTTTATATACGAGATTTTTGAGTAAACTGCCATTTTCGTCCTTGAGGTTTGGCACTTTTTGCCAGTTTCATCCAAAAGATTTTTTTTTCTCAAATGGCTCCACTAGTTTTCAAATTTTTGCTCGTTTCATCCAAATCGTAAACGACGTTAGTTCAACTCAGTTAAATAAGGGCAGTTTTGTCATTTTATGATTTAACTTAAGGGCATTTATGTCAATTCATTAGTTTTATCAATTCCATCTATATAAAACCTAAATCAGATCTAAACCCCCAAATCCTCATCTTCTTCAAAATCGTCTTCTAAAAACCCTAATAAAGCAAAACCAAAAATTGAACCATGGTGTTGTGTTCTTGTGGATCGGAAACTATAATAAGAACATCGTGGACAGCTGAAAACCCTGGACGACGCTTTTACTGTTGTAATCGACAAGGAAGGGGCTGTGGGTTTGTTAGCTGGGTCGAGGGTGGACATTGTGAAAACACAGCTGTAATTGTTGAAAGGCTCGTCAACAGGCACAATCAGGAGATGAAAACAGTGACTGATCAAAACAGGAGATTGAAGCTTTGTTTGTGTCTCAGTTGGGTTTTTTTTTTACTGTACTATGTTGTTGTTAGTGGTGGAGATGGTATGTAATGGTGAAAATGAATGGTAATGTGGGTTAATTGTGTCTTAGTGTAGGATGTAATGGTCATAATGTACTGGTGTGTTGATGAATGAAATGTATGTTGAAGTTGATGAATGAAATGAACATTTTGTGTTTGACCCATACCAAGTGATACATTTTGTTAGTTAGAAATGCATTATGTGTTCTACACTGTGTTTATTGACCCATACCAACTGATCATACCAACTGATCCCCTAAAACCATAGCAAGTGACTCATTTTGTTAAGAGTAAAGGCATTATGTGTTCAACATTGTGTTTATTGACCCATACCAACAGATCACACCAACTGATCATACCAAACTGACCCATATTCAACATTCATACCCTATTGACCTATATTGACCCATATTCAACATTCATACCCTATTGACCTATATTGACCCATATTCAACAATACAAAGTGATCATTAATAACCATAACATTAATAACCATAAGATCATACCATTAATAACCATAACAACCATACATTAAAACCATAATGAACCATACAGCCATGCTAATTCATGTTCAACCAGTACATAACAAACCAAGTAATAAAACAGACCAAAAGAAGCATGTCTAAAGTTACATACATAATAAAAGACCAAAAGATCAAACAAACTACAAGACACTCAAACACCTAACCCTGTTGACTTCCAGCAGCCTGATTTCCAGCAGGTTGACTTCCAGCAGGTTGACTTCCAACATCTTGACTTCCACCAGCCTTTTTTGCAGCCTTCTTCTTTTTCTTGTTCTTGTTCTGTGGGCAGGTTCTCTGGTTATGTCCTTTGGTCTTGCAGATAACACATGTTACTGTCCCACCAGACCTTGGCAACTTTCCAGATTCAGGAATCTTTTTAACTTGACTTTGACTGCCCTCAGCCAATTCCTCAGCAGATTTCTTTCTTTTTTTCTTTGGCCTACCAATTTGCTTGTGATGCTTTGGGGGTTTTAATGTGGTTAGGCAATCTGACTGTGGCCACAAGTCCATGCCATTGATGGGTTCAATTGTACATTCATACACCTTTTTCCAAGTATCCAACCAGTAAGCTGGATCAACCCATTTCTCTGGTATACCATCATCACCTCCATGCATAGCCAAATTCCATATACATGCCACTGCATGCTTGCAGGGCATGCCAGTCAAGTCCCATTTTCTGCAAGTACAGGTCCTTTGGTCAAGAATAACAGCTCTCTGGTCAAAGTTAGGTCCACTCACCTGATACTTTGTTCCACCAGTCCAAATGACAGTGTATTGTGAGGCCTCAGACTTGATTTTATCAAAGATGGTGGTTGCAGCAGGGGTTAAAGGGCCGTCACACTTGGAAATCAACTTTTTGACCACCACTATCTTTTTCATTAGATACTCTCTAATAAACTCTAGGCAGGTGATGATAGGTTTGTCCCTACCATTCACCAGCTGCCTGTTGAAACACTCACAAATATTATTCAACAAGATGTCACATTTTGCCCTACCTGCATAACAGCCTATTATTAGCTAAAACTATAAGGACTTAACATACAACTAAACAAGTAATGCAGTTAACATACCACTGAAATGGGATCTTGAAAAATGCTTTGGGGGAATTTGTTTCAACCAGTCATGTAATGCACTATCTTGATTGAGTACTGCCTTCATAGCCTTTTGAAAACCAATTGGTGTGGTTACACTTGCACAGCTCCATAACAACTCTTTGTACAGTTGTGTATTCCATCTTGGTTTCATATTCTCATGTATATGCCGTAGGCAGTACCTATGCTCAGCATTTGGAAAGAGCCTTTGTATAGCTGGTATTATACCCTGGTAAAACATATCAAGTGTTAGCTTTAACAAAACACATAGTCAAACACAAAATACAAATAAATGGTGAAAAATACTTACTTTTTGCCTGTCACTTATAAATGTGAAATGTGAGTTACAGTCAAGCCCCAAGTCATCTCCTAAATTCATCAAGAACCACATCCATGAGGATGTAGTTTCAGACTCCACCAAAGCATAAGCAACAGGGTAAATCCCATTGTTTGCATCAACACTAACAGCAGTCAAAATCTGTCCTGGATAAGGTCCCTTCATAAAACATCCATCCAGACCCATAATATCTCTACCACCTAGCTTAAAACCAGCCTTCAAAGCTCCCAAACATATATAAATCCTCTTAAACTGCCTAGTTGGACTATTTGGATTGGGTTCCCTCTCAACATCTATTTTTATTGTTGACCCAGGATTAGACCTGAGTAGCTCTTCACAGTAGTCCCTAAGCATCCCATATTGAGCCCCATAACTACCTTGGATCCTCTGAGTTGCAATAGATCTAGCCCTAAACATCTGTTGTATTGTGACTTGTACCTGGAACTTCTTCTGGATTGTGTCTTGCAAAGAACTAAGTGTATGGTTAGGATTTATCTGAATCATAGGCTCAAGCTCCTTAGCCAACCAACTGATGTTGCATAACCTAACATCCCTTGTCTGAAGGCATTTGTGCTCTTTGAACAGTGTTGTCACAACCCAAGTACCCTCTTGGTTGCTATTGGCTATGTATAGTTCCCAAGGGCAAGTGGGTTCAGGAATCTGCTTTTTAGGTTTGCTTTGTTTTTTAGTTGAAGACTCATCCACTTGTTTAGGCCCACTTGTTTTATTACTCTTTCTTTTCTTTCTAGTGGATGAACAGCCCACTGCATGAGGCCCACTATCTTTTGTCCCTTCCACATTACTTTCACACCTAACTAGTTTTGGGTTTACACCTTGACACACCACCTTAAACCTAACTTTATCATTCCTTGTTATCATCAACTGCCTTCTACTCTCTACTGCATGAGTCTTCACAAGTAATTTAATGTCTTCTTTACTCTTAAAAGTCTGAGACAAATAAAATGGACAATCACCACTTTGTTTAGCTTTTTTCTGCTTTCTTCTTGTGGCCCTCATTGCCCTATGCAACTCAGTGTCATTATCCTCATCACTTAAGCTATCAAAGTTCTCTAAATCAACCTCAACATCCTCATTTTCTTCATCTTCATTACCTTCCTTTTCATTACCTAAATCATCCTCACTAACATCAAAATCCACAGCAGCTCTAAACTCATCCATGTCAACATCATAGTCCTGAATTTCATTATCTAAATCTACAATAAAGTCTGAATCTTCTTCAGTATTTTGACTATCAGTTACCTTAGATTTCCCCTTATCAGAACCCTCATTATCTTCTTCAGTATTTTGACTATCAGTTACCTTAGATTTCCTCTTATGAGAACCCTCATTATCTTCTTCACTCTCACTGTCCTCAGAACTCTCCACAATCACAGGTTCATAATCAATATCCTCAGAGTCACTACCCTCATGTTCCTCACCACTGTCTTCTAATTCAGTTTTTTTCTCAATGACTCTGTTTTTTAGTTCTTCATAATCAGGTGAAATATGTTCTATGAACAACTCAATAATTTTAACAGTTGCAGTGTATTTTATACAATCTAAAACATTTGAATCATTCATCAATGGCCTTAACCCTAATTCTAAGTCATCTTCATCTGGCTTCCTAAAATGAAATCTAACTTCATCATCCTCCAAGTACCCTAGTTCCAAGAACATATCATACAAAATCACCACAGAGAAAAGATCAGAGTTAACGTTGTCTATGAAATCAACCTTACCATTAAGATAAACCATTGGCTCAGGAGGCTGACTAAACTGTCCACCATGGTGGAATTTGATTGAAAATTTTTCAACTTCATTACCTGCATTAATCATTATCTCTAATTAGGGCACAAGAAAATAAAACATTAAAACCAAAAATCAAGTAGACGGATTTGTGTAACATACCATACTCGTCTGTATTGAAGCTAGAATCAGGATCTCGAAGCTGCCAATCTCCAATCATTATGATAATCAGGTTTAGGGTTTGGGTTGAATTGGGGATGATTTGTGAGTGAACTGATGTTTTTCTGAGTTTAGGGACGTTTAAATAGGGTTAGGATTTTAAAAGATAAAATGACAAAACTGCCCTTATTTAACTGAGTTGAACTAACGTCGTTTACGATTTGGATGAAACGAGCAAAAATTTGAAAACTAGTGGAGCCATTTGAGAAAAAAAAATCTTTTGGATGAAACTGGCAAAAAGTGCCAAACCTCAAGGACGAAAATGGCAGTTTACTCAAAAATTTTCAGATCGGTCACCTTTCAGGTGTTAACATTTTTCCCAACCCAGCATTATAATTTTCAGATCGGTCACCTTTCAGGTCAGGTCAGGTCGAGTCAGAGCCAGAATAGATATTCCATTCATGTTGGCAAACATTTCATCTCCTTCCAAATTAATAATATAGTCACCTAGACCACTCATAATATATTCTCTTTCTTCGTAATTCAAATTAAACGGATGCTAACATATATAGTATAAATTTGTCTAAAAAAAGAATGTAAGGGGGGAGGGGCGCTCAACTGAAAAGTTTTCACTTCACTGATTTTAACCAATCCTACACTGTCTTTACTGGAACAGTTTTTTAAAGGCAACACTCCACTGATTCGTTACCCAACAATTAATTATTTTCACACATAATAACAATAATAATACCCTCATTGTGTATGATTACACATATATTACCCTTACGGTTCCTCCACGACCACATATCCTTCACCAGAAGCTTCTTATGGACAAATCACTCAAAACACTCAATTTTTCTGGGAAAAACTTCAAGAAAAACCAGTGTTCCTCCCTCAATTTTGCTGGGAAAAACTTCAACGAAAGAGAGAGAGAGAGAGAGATATATAAAGAGGGAAAAAAGTTCAGTGTTACCGTGCGTTAACTGGAACCAGAAAATGGTTCACGGATCCACCACCAGCATCACCGGCGGCGGTGTTACCGTGCTGATAGTGGGGTACCCGTGACCAAATTTGGTAGCGCCCCGTCCCCCTTAAGAAATATTGTATACAAAAATCTTAGGTATGATTATGATGAGAAAGTATACGGTACAAAGTATTTTAACGTAGGAAAGGGTATGAAGACACTAGGGGATGACACCTATAAACCATAGTTAAGTTTATTACGGTGTGATTTTTTTTTTTGCAAGGTTGATACCAGATGTCCGACCACAATTTGACTGCGTGCCTTTGCGTCATTACGTTCCAATGTTCAAAGTCGAGTCACAACTACAACGAACCGCACACATTTTGATATTATATTGGTTCATGTTACGAATTTTTCTTTGGTTTTATTTATCCATTGTCTTAGTGTGCAATACTGATCGAACTTTCACCGCGTCCCCTTCAATACACCATGTAACAAATTTAATTCTATTTTTTTTAATTCAACCTCTTAAAGTTAAAATAACTTTTAGCTCTAGACATGTTTACTTAATTGGATTACTTGCGTATATTTTTTTTAGAGTAAAGCCTAAATTGTCTAAATTAATCCATTGATATACCATATAGCAAATACATCATCACTTATATTTACCTATGACCAGTCGTGAAGCGCGGACTCGAATGCTAGTTATCTAACAAATGAGTTTAAATAATAAAATATTTTTTTGATCGAAAGAAACCACTGCCAAAAAAAAAAGCTACAACATTTAAAAATCTACGGAAAATAGATTTTTTTTTTTTTTGAACGGCTACGGAAAATAGATATATGTGTGTTTGAGTAATACTATTGCGTGGCCCACTTGCCCCCACGTCACATGCTGACAAGCAAACCGCCAAATATTCCTTTCATGGCTCTGCTTGGAAATCAGTAATCACCGCATTCGTAGTACGAGTAGTTTTTAGAGGTGGGGCATCTATCTATCTATATATATAAAAGAAAACGTATAGGCTGACGTGGCGTGCAATGGAGGCCTCAACATTTCCTTGAGAGTGCCATGTGGCATCATAATTGAAAGATTTTAGTGTTTTTGAACTATTTTCTTTTTTAATTAAAATTAAAAAGATAAACATAAAACCCTAAATTAAATTGAGTTATTTTAGGAAAAAAAGAATTTATAAATAAATTTAAAATTTTCTCTTTTATGTTTCCTCCCATAATTTTTAAACGTTTATATCTTTTATATACGAGATTTTTTAAAGAAAAAAATTATACCAAATTAACGAGCGTTTTATTATCTTTCCAACGAGTACCATAGTCCTATATAAAAAACGGAGAAAAATCGACTATTTTTTGTGGGGTTTCTTTCATACAGGAAAAAAACACACAAAGTGTTCATGTTATTCATTAATCATGTTTTTTCTTTTAAACCATGTTCTTATCTACGATGTTGAAAATCAGCCCTATCGCCATGTTATCATTGGAATTTTACTAGGTATACTTCATCAAGAGAAGTTAGGAGAAAGAATCGCGCAACACTGCAACACATGGTGTCACCTTATAACAAGGTTATTATTTTATTTATTTAATTACAAGAGTAATAATTATTACTATTAGTATTAGTATTATTAGAATGGTTATATTTTTCAACCCCAGGACGCTCCCGGAAAGAATTGATAGTTGCTGATGTGACGTTCAATGGTGGCCTGAACCATCTCTTGATTATGTCACGTGGCATAATGAGATGCAATGATTACAACTTCCAACTTAAGTGTTTGTTTAGTTGATTAGGTTAGGAATTATAAGAGCCATTAGAATGTGAGAAATTAAAGAGATGTGATGAGTTTTTTAACAGTTGCAGCTTACATAAGTTATTCTTTAGATGATTACTGATTAGGTTTTAGATTAGGGAATATGAGTTATTACTGATTAGAATACTATGAACATGCAATGATTGAGAGATTTTGTGGTTAGTTAACTTGAGCCATTTGCAATAGGTTATCACGTAAAATTAGATTTTACAACCCCGGGACCCTCCCGGGGTAATCAGCTAGTTAAGACTATAAGGAGGGGGAAAGAGGGGGATGAAGCGCCATGTGGCACTTGTGGGACCCCTGTAGGAGAGAAAAAATTGTGAGGAGTGGAAGGGGGGAAGTGACATGTGGCATTTCTTTTTTCTTTTTTTTTTTATAAAAAAACTTTCATATATTAAAAACATAATAATAATAATAATAATAATAATAATAATACAAACCGAAAATATTAAAGTAATAACAAAATAATTAATATTAAATAAAATAAAATAAAATTTAAAATTTTCCAACCCAAACGTTTAAATTTCAAATTCCATAGGTTACTGAAGAAACAATAAGTATCACGGTGATTATGACTAATTACCGTGTGGTTTATACCTATGTTACGTCAGGATTAATCCTTTACCTAAACCTCGGTGGTCAATCCGTAGGGTGATTTAGTTAATGTAATGAGTGTGAATAAAGTGTGTGAGAACACAAGATATAAGTGGTTCGGTCGGTAATGACCTACGTCCACTGTAAATACCGGAATATTATTGAGGGAGAATGATTACAAGGATTATATCTAGTCGTGAGAGCTATTTTCTGAATGCCCTTACAAGAAGAAACCTATTCCTATTTATAGGCATAATGGTGGGCTGCATGGAAAGGCCCACAGGTGATACCATTGGCTTGGGCCCAACTGAGGCCCAAGTCCATGTTCCTTCTGAAATTGGCGGGAAGCGACCGATTACTGTTGATGACGTCATGCTATAGTGTGGTCGTTGTTATAGCTGGACACGTGGCAAGTTTCTGGTGGTGTACAGTGATGCTGTACTTGCTACAGTGCTGAGGCTACCTCTGCCGTCTGATGTGACGTCTGACAGTTGGCGAGGTATGCCTGCTGGTCACTGTTGATGACAGCGTGAGTATAGTAGAGCCGTTTAGCTTTTGTACTATCTGCCACATGTCATTCTCCTGTTCGTGTGTACTCTGACACAGATCTTTGTGAATCTTCCTTTTGTTGTCCTTCGTACCTCGTATGAAAAGTGTTAAGGGAAGATTCCGCGCGTGCTGGTACGCGCGTATCAGGTATTTGTTTGTTGCTTATCAGCCGTCTTGATGCGCGAGGTTGTTAACTGCTTGCCCCCGTGCGAGTGGATCACTGCGCCGTGGTCCGGCGCGAGGATCTTGTTTATGGGGATAGGGACGCCTCTCGGATTAGGCTCCCCATCCCTTCAAGTCCCCCTAGTCTAGGGCTTCTCTTGTTCGTTGGTGAGCAGGTGGAGTGCTAGACTCAAAATATGTAGTCGCGGATGAAAGCTCATCTGCTTGCTTTTGGGAGCTCTTGGATGTGTTCCGCCGTGGATTTATGTAAAGTTCGGCGGGGAACGTCTTTTCCTTTTACGTCAAAGTTACGCCGAGGGGGACGTGCTCCGCCTTACCTTTACAGGAGTTGGGCGGGGAACGTCTTTTGCAATTTTACGTCAACTTTCCGCTGAGAAGGACGTGTTCCACCTTACCTTTACAGGAGTTGGGCGGGAAACGTCCTTTGCAATTTTACGTCAACTTTCCGCTGGGAAATTAAATGCTGGCTGAGTGATTAATGCGGGTCTGGAGTTGTGATAAATTCCAAATCATTGGCATTCAATTTGTCTCACATAAATTGAAGTTAATGCGCCTGGAAATCAGTTCCTTCTGATGGAAGTTTAATGGTTGTTGACGTGTTGAGTGGTTGTCTGTTTGTGCAGACTGAGACACGTCACGTCATGGTTGCAGTTACCAATATTTCGTCTGGTGTCAGGCGCGTGGGATGTCACGCGTCTGACGTTCTGTCTTCGTGGTTGAGATTGTGCCACGTGTCAGTGGGCACGTGCTTTCTACTAGGCGCGTGGGTTCCCACGCGCCCACTTTTTTTTTTTTTGATAATGTGAGATTTGGTGACACGTGTCGTGCATCCGGTGCGTGTGTAGTGTGAAGCTGTTGCTAACTACCATCTGAGCCGTCCGTTGTCAACGTCGACACGTGTCATCATCCTGTCTCTTGAATTTGAAAAGGTGCGACGGTTAATGCCTCTATGGTGGGTCCCACTGTCATTAATGCGATGGGTATATAAGCCTCATTAGGGCTTATGTGAACGGTTACATTCCCATAACCTTCTTCTTCTTCCTTCCTTGCTCTCCTTTTTCTCTCAACTTTCCGGCCACCGTTCTTTGAAGTTTCCGTTTAATCTTCATAGATCTCGTTGATCTTGAAGATTCATTGTTGAAACTTCAACTTCGTTCTCGTTTGTTTTCTTTGTTTCCCTGTTTTCCTGTCCTTCTGTTTTTGAAGTTTGTTTGATCTTCAAATTCTCTTGAAGATTCCGGCGAATCTACAAGTTTTCCGGTCATATTTTCCAGATTCCGATAACTTTAGCCTTTAAAATGTCTGATGCTCCTGTCAGTCCGTCTCCGTCCGCCGAGGATATTAGGGTGGAACCGGCTGTGGAGGAGGTGATGGAGGAGGAAGTTCTTGTCGAACATGGCAAGATAAAGGAGAGGAAGCTAATGTCCAACACATATTGTGTTTGGAGTGAAGAGGCTTTTAATCAGTTTTGTACCATGTACAATATCCTGCCAGAGTGGGAGCCTACCCTTCCGTCTCCGACCAGCACCGTTCTCTCCGCCGGGAATGGTCGGCTAGCCTTGTATGAAGCCCACTTTACTAAGTGTGGATTTCGTCTGCCGTGTACTCGTTTTCAAATTGACACCATGGTGGCTTACGGCGTTGGGCCCACACAACTAACCGCCTTTGGGCTTCTGAGGTTAGTCCACTTTGAGGCTTCTTGCCGCGCCTTGGATATTGAACCAACCGTTGAGCGGTTCAATGTCTTCTATTTTATGGCGCGAGACGAGATGTGGTTCTCGTTCAAGCCGCGCCCGAGGGTGCCGCCTATGGCCACTCATACTCCTAAATCTTTGCATTGGGCGAAGGAGAATTTTTTCTTTGTGAAGAGGGGTGTGATCCCCATTAGTCTCCCCTGGAAGGTTATAGGGGATGGGCAGCGCGTGGCTGACATGGCTGTGCCCAAAGATTTCAAGAAGCAGGCTTGGTTTATTACCCTCACCTCCAACGCTACCAAGTTGGAATTCAAGAATCTGACGGAGTGTATCTTTTTCCTTCTGGGGATGAGCCGCCTTGGTATCCGCGCGGGCAAAGAACCCTACATTGCAATAGAGGGTACGTACTTTCTTTTTCTTTTATATTTTTGTGCAATTTCCCTGATTGTTTATTGTTGCAGGTGTGAACAAGTTCCAGTTTTATGTTGCCCGCGAAGAGAAGGGTATTAAGTGGAGGCCGGTGGCGGAGGGTCAGACTTTCTGTATAGAGGCGTTCGTTGACCGCTTCTACTATCCTGATCTCTCCAGCGCACCAAAACCTTATTACACAACCGGTGAGTCTTTGGATCCCTTCGTCACTAGCATTTTCGGAGATGATTCTACTGATTCTTCAGTAGAGATCGTTCCGCCTCTGAACCCATCCGCGGGGCGTGGACGTTGGAAACACGCGCCGCGGAAACATAGGTATCGAGCAAAGGTTGCTCTTTCTGACTCGGGTTCTTCCGTTTCAGCAGGAGAGGTTGTGAGGGGACGCCGACGGCGGAAGGATGGGCCGCCTTCGGATGATGAAGATGAGGCTGAGTCTTCTCAGCTGGAGAGGAGGAAGAGGGCGCGATCGGACAGCGCCGCGGCCGGCAGTGCCGCCACTGTGGAAGATGTATCTCCTGCCTTGACTGGCGAAGGCGGGAGTGAGGGTGTTACTCAAATCCCTGAGTCAGTGGTGGCTTCGGAGACAATTTTGAGGGTGTTGGCAAGCAGAAAGTCACCTCTGCTGGGGATCAAGGAGGGAGCGCCCCCGTTTTTTCTGTGGGGATTAGTGCTGCCCCAACTCGACAGCCTCTGTTTCAGAAGCTGATAAAGAAGAAAACCCCTGGTAAGCAACACTTATTGTCTTGTGGAATTTTTTATCTTTGAGTTTCCTTTTAACATTCTGTTTTCCTTTGCTAGCGGCGCCCAAGATCATCCCTACCCCTCCTCCTGCGTCTCCATCTGCGGAGGCGGCTCGGGTAGAGGAGGAGAGGCTCTGGAGGGAGCAAGAAGCGGCCCGCAAGCAGGTGGAAGCCGATGAAGCCTTGCGAAAGGCTGAGGCTGAGAAGATAGCCACTGCTGCGAGGAAGCAGGCGGAAGTCGATGAAGCCCTTCGGAGGGCTGAGGCTGCGAAGGTTGCTGCTTCCAATGAGGCTAAACGAAAGGCTGAGGCAGAGAAGTGGGCGGAGGCGGAGCGTCTTCGCCTCCAAGAGCAACAGTTTATTGAGGAGAAGGCTCGGCTGCTAAGGGAGCGCGAGGATCGTGAGCGCGCTGTTGCTGAGACCCAAGAAATGACCCATGAATCTGATGGGTTCGAGAGGGCGCTCTTGGAGCAAGGCGCTGCTGGTGCTAGCGGTGGCTCACGCCAAACTCGGCGTGAGTCTTCTAGGGTTGGTGGGGAGCCATCGGGAGTTTACGATGGTTCCTGCTTGGCTGGTGGTGACGCCATCTGGCGCCCTCGCTGGGCGATCAGGGAGAATACCTTGTTTTCAAACTCCCTGGCCGCCCTTGAATTTGTTAGCGAGGTGGTGCCTCCCTACGAGCGCACTCACCAGGATTTGTTGAGTCGTCCTGAGCTCATACCTGCTTTGTGTGTAAACCAGGCGACTCAACTATCCTTGATGGATTCGCTTCGCCGTCGGGATGCGGCGGTGCAGCGAAATTTTGAGCAACTGGAGGCGGAGAAGGCAGACCTTGCTGAGAAGGAGGCTGCCTTCAAGGCAGAGATTTCAAAATATCGCCGCCGTGCTCATGAAGCTGAAGCCAAGGTGGCGAGGCTTGAGGTGGATGCTGCTGCGGAGAGGCGCCGGTGGTCAGAGTCTTGGAAGAAAGCTAACGACGAAACGATGCGGTTGAAGGAGACTCTGGCCGAGGCGCAGGAGGAGAGGCGGGCGGTGACCCGCAAATTTGAAGAGAAGAGCAAGGCCCTCACTGAAAGGACCGCAAAGTATGTGGAGATGCGCAAGGAGCTGGAATCCAAGGATGAGGCTCTTGTTGCAGCTACTGAGCACGTCTCTTTTCTTGAACAGGAGAGGGTCCAGATCCTTAATGCTAAAGAAGATCTGGAGCGGGACCTTGATTCTTCTGACCTAGCGCGTGTTGCGGCCGTCAAGGAGTGCCAGGCGGCCCAACACTTATTGGAGGAGGCGGTGTCTGCTCAGACCCAGATGCAGAATTCCATTCATTGGTTAATGACGGATGGAATGAATGGGGTAAGCTCTTGCGCTTTTTTTGTTATTGATGCTTGTTTTTTGCGATTGATTTGCTAACTTTTTTGTCTTCCCTCTAGGTCTTTAAAAGGTTCTGGCAGGAGCCCAAGTTGGGCGATCAGGTTGCCGCCATTGCCGCCGCCGCACAAGCTTTTGGATATGGCGAGGGTTTTGCAGATGGATTCTTGCATGCCCAAAGTGATGGGCGGGTTGAGGACGCCGAACACTATGGGAAGCCGCTGAAAGAGGAGTATGAGGCGGAATTGGCCAAGTTCGAGGAGATTGACTTCCCTATTCTCCAGGTGATTGCTGATTGTAACGGCAACGCAGATCCCCTTGCTGCCCTGAAATACTTCATCGACAAATCTGACGAGTTGGCGAGGGCTTCTGGCGGGGGTACTTCCGGAGCGCATGGCGAGTAGGCGCTGTACTTGTATTTTTCGTTGTAGCTTTCATGTAAATACAAAGGGTTTTTAAGTCCCTCTTTTAAGGAAATTATCAGTTTGTTATATCGTGTTTGTTCTCGCTCCAACCTTACTTATTTAACTAAGTCGTCACCCGGTGTGTAAGTATAAGTTAGGGCGCGCTAGGCTAGACAGTCCGACAGTTAAGTGTTGTACTTTTTGTCTTGAAGACTATAGCGGAGCGCGACTTGTACCCTTGAGTCCGAGTTAGGCGCGTAGGAGCCTTGCCTATAAGACCTTTGGCCGCGTTTTGTGTGGCGCTCCTTTCCCTTGTCTGAGCTGTGACAGCTCTAGAAGACTAGGGATTATGCGCGCACATGTGTTAAGCGGGTTAATAGGTCCGACAAGTAAATCTGTCTTGAAGACCATTACGCATTTTCCAAGTGTAAGATGTATAAGCCCGACGCGCCCAAGACGCGTCTTGAAGGCTCATTTTACTACATTGGTCCGCCGTTCCGATCCGACAGGATTTTGCCTAAGTCTTGAAAACCCTGGTGCGGAAAAACAAGTAGAAACACAGATATATGAAACTTTTTCATTGATAGTATGGCATGTGTAGCCATGTTACAAGTTTACAAGTAACAGCGTCGCAACTGTGCGCCGTTCCAAGATCGCGGGATGGGGGTACCATCTAGTCTTTCCAAAGCGTAGGCGCCTTTGCCTAGCACCTCTTGTATTTTGTATGGACCTTCCCAAGTCGGAGCTAGTTTCCCTGGCTTTTCAGCGTTAGAAGCTTCGTTGTTGCGAAAAACGTAGTCCCCAATCTTGAACGTAAGTTCTTTGACGCGCTTGTTGTAGTATTGTTCCAGCTGAGTTTTGTATCTTGCCTCTTTTATTGCCGCAAGATCGCGGCGTTCTTCTAATAGGTCAAGGTTCATGCGGAGTTCTGTGTCGTTGTCCGTTGTTTCAGCCATTAATACTCTCGCGGTAGGATAGGACATTTCTGCGAGGATCACCGTCTCGGAATCGTATGTTAAGCTGAACGGTGTTTCACCGTTGTTTGTTTTTGTGAGGGTGTGGTAGGCCCATAAAACATGCGGCAGTTCATCTACCCACCCTGTCCTCTTGGTTCCGAGTCTTGTCTTGATGCCTTCGACAATTGTGCGATTGGCCCTTTCCACTTGACCATTGCCTTGCGGATGCGCAACTGATGTGAATATTTGTTTTACACCCATTTGAGCCAACCATTCTTGAAGGGATTGGTCTTCAAATTGTGTGCCGTTGTCGCTGACCAGCTGCATCGGCAAGCCGAATCGGCAGATAATGAACCCCAAAGGAATTTCTTGACGTGTGCGCCGTCGATCTTGGCTAGAGGCTTTGCCTCGACCCACTTGGTGAAGTAGTCGATGGCGATGATTAGGTATCTGACGTTACCCGGGGCCGTTGGGAATGGTCCGACCAAATCGACAGCCCATTTCTGGAACGGCCATGCCGCTGTAACGGGCACCAAGTTGTTCTTGGGGCGCAAGGTGTTCGGAGCGTGGCGCTGGCAACTGTCGCATTTGCGCAACTCGTTGACCGCGTCCACGTGCATGCCCGGCCAATAGTACCCTGCGTTCATCAATTTTGCTACTACCATCCTTGGGCCGGCGTGTATCCCGCATGTTCCCTCATGTATGTCTCTGAGGAGGAGGGAGGTGTCTGCGGAATCTACACATCGTAACAATGGCCCTAGGTAAGATCTGCGGTACAGAGTGCCGTCTACGAGTTGGTATTGTAAAGCCTTGTGTTGGATCTTCCGGGCCTCTGATTTGTCATTAGGCAGGATGCCGGAAGATAGGAAGGCTTTGATTGGGGTCATCGAGGACGTGTTGCCTGTTTGGATGACATGGACTTGTCGCGGCGGAACAGATGGTTTTTCAAGGACATCGACTCGTACCTCTTTGGCCATGTGTGCAAAGACTGTGGATGCCATTTTACTCAGCGCATCGGCTGGCTTGTTCTCACTGCGCCGGATGTGTTCGACGATGCATGAGTCGAACCGTCGCATGAGTTGCTTGGCTTGTTCCAGGTATAGGGCCATGATTTCGTCCTTTGCATCATATGATCCATTGATCTTTCGCGCGACAAGCAGTGAGTCGACGTGTGCCTCCACGTGCCTCGCCCCCATTTTTTCCGCAATGCGGAGGCCTGCCAGCAACGCTTCGTATTCCGCCTCGTTGTTTGTGCTTTTAAAATCGAGGAGGATGGCGTACGTGAACTCGTGTTTATCTGGGCTGATGAGGCGTAATCCTGCGCCGGCGCCGTCGTCATTGGAGGCCCCGTCTGTGAATAGGGACCATTTTTGCGACGGGTCGTGCGCTGGCGCGGGTGATTCTTCGGCTTTGCATTCTTGAACTTGGTCTGCAGGTATCTCCGTGGCGAAGTCCGCGAGTACCTGGCCTTTAATTGCGGGCCGGGGTTTGTAATTGATCGTATGTTCCCCCAGCTCGATGGCCCATTTTTCCAGGCGGCCAGACAGTTCGGGTTTGGCGAGAATGTCGTTTATCCGATAGTCCGTGAGGACGTTTATCGGGTGGCCTTGGAAGTACCTGCGCAACCTTCTGGATGCATGGACAAGTGCTAGAACCAGCTTTTCCATTATTGTATACCTTGTTTCTGCATCTAACAGTGTGCGGCTGACGTAATAAATTGGCGTTTGCACTCCTTTGCGTTCGACCATTAGAACTGCGCCTATCGCCCGCTCCGTGACGGAGAGGTAAAGTGTAAGCGGTTCTTTAGGAAGCGGCGCTGTTAGTGTCGGAAGGTTCATTAGGCACTGCTTCATTGCCTGGAATGCTGATTCCGCCTCTGGGGTCCAGCGGAAGTTGCTCTTCTTTAAACAGTTCTTCAAGGTGTTCACGAACGGGAACGACTTTGAAGCGTAGTTGGACAAGAATCGGTTTAGGGCCACAAGGCGGCCCATCAGTGTCTGTACTTATTTGACGGAAGCGGGAGAAGGCATTCTTTCGATAGCTTGTACATTTTCTGGGTTGGCGCGGAAACCGTCCCGCGTTACAATGACGCCTAAAAATTTGCCTTCTTCCATCCCGAATGAACATTTGCTCGGATTCAACTTCATGCGCACTTTGCGCAATTGATTGAACTTCTGTTGGATATCTCGAAGCATGTCACTTTCCTCCTTGCTCTTGATGACCAAGTCATCAACATACACTTCAAGTCGTACGCCGATTTCATTAATGAAGGCCGTGTCCATAAGACGTTGGTATGTGGCGCCCGCGTTTTTCAGACCGAAAGGCATCTTGGTGTAACAGAAGATGCCTGCGTCTGTGCGGAACGCCGTTTTATCTTCATCTTCTTTGGCTATTTGGATCTGGTGGTAACCTTTGTATGCGTCCAAGAAGCATTTGAACCGATACGGGGCGAGGGAATCCACCTTTAGATCAATTTCTGGCAGAGGGTAGCAGTCTTTGGGACACGCCTTGTTGATATCCATGTAATCGACGCACATGCGCCAGCCTCCATTGGCTTTGGCGACCATGACAGGATTGGCCACCCAGGTTTGGTATCTGATAGGGCGAAGGATGCCCGCGTTGAGCAGCTCGGTGACTTGTTCGTTCATGGCCTTTGTTTTCTCCGGGCCCATACTGCGCTTCTTTTGCACTATGGGTTATACGGAGCGGTAGACGTTAAGCTTGTGTTCCGCTATTTCGCGGGGAACACCAACCATGTCTGCTGGTTGCCACGCGAAGACGTCCATGTTGCTGATCTGATGAAGGCAATACCTGTCTTGGTTGGGAAGCCGACCATCGCGTGCGCCGTTGAAGCGTTGGCGTTAAAGCGCGCGATGCCTTCCCGTCCCAATAGAATATCATGATTGGAGGTGGCTGGCAAAACCATAAAGTCACATATCTCCGTGCGCTCGTGGGTGCCATCAGACCATGTGACTGGCAGGGAGAGCATGCCCCGCGGCATGATGGTCTCATGAATGAAACATGAGATTGGCTCATTGACTGGTACGAGCTTTGCCTTGTCTTCTGCATCCAGTTGTTGGAAACATTGCTCATACATGATATCTGTGCTGTTACCGCCGTCTAAAAACATGTACCGCGTTCGGTAATGTCCGAAAACGGCGGTTATGACTAGTGGGGCGGTGCAGGAAGCACCGCCTCTGACTTTTGGCATGAGGACATCGGCCTCCTTCCATGAGTCATCGAGTGGTTGTAGGCGGGTGCGCTTGCCATACTGGGTGTTTTTGCCACACTTAGTCATGTTGCAGTTTTGACGAGGGACGAATGTGGCGGCATGAGTGTTAAGGTCCCGGATTTTCTTTCGCGACCCCTCCCCTTGATTTTCGTCGTCCGCATTACCCTTGCCAGTGCGGTGGACGTTTTTTACTAAGTGACCGAGCTGTCCCGATTTCAGCGCGGCCTCGATTTCCATCTTCAGGCTGTAGCAGTTGTCTGTGAGGTGACCAAAGTCGTTGTGATACTCACAGAACTTGCTTCGGTCCATGTTCCTTCGTTTCCCCAAGGGGTTGGCTTCTTTCAGCGTGACCTGCTCTGTTTTCAGGACCTGGGATGGTGTCTTTGTTAGCGGGGTCCAATCGTGGTTTTTCTTTGAATGTCCACGCTGGTCCCGCGATTGCTTGTTATTGATGAGTTGGCGGGCATCGACCGCGGGGGAGTATTTTCCCTCGTCGGCCGCGCCCGAGATGTGGCCTCAAACAGACTTGTTTTTGTGTTTATTACTATTATTATTATGGTGTTGCGGTTGGAAGCCGTGCATCTGGTTGAAAGATTTTTCGGAGGAGGCATATAATTTCGCGGAGTGAATGAGTTCATCCCAGGACTCCGGAATACCATCTTTGCCCGTAAGGCACTTCATTAGTTCTGGGCTCCGCACGTTATGTATGAATGCTGCCCGGGTAAGTTCTTCCCCGCAGCCTATTTGCAAGGCCTCCTTGTTGAATCGAACTATAAAATCTTCGATGGATTCATGATCATGTCGGCGGCATAACAAAATATGCGCCTTGTCCTTCTTGTGCTTGCGCAAGTGTGAAAAGTGATTACCAAACTTGTCAGTGAGGTCGTCGAAGTCTTTAACGCTCCCTGCGGGGAGGTTGTCAAACCGGACCCTGGCCGCGCCGGTCAAAGTCTGGGCAAACAAATGGCACCAGACTTGGACGGGCCAGTCTACCGACATACCTGCGCACTCAAAGTCATGTACATGGTCATCCGGGTCACGCAGGCCATCGTATCTACCGATGCTGCTAGGAAGCATAGCTTTCCTTGGTATTTTGGCTGTCGCTATGCGAGCGACAAACTTTGATTTCTCGGCAAAAGCTTTTGGCCTAAATGGCCTGACCAAGTCATCGTCTTCGTCATTATGACGCGAATGGTGACGGTGTTTCTTTCCATTATGGTCGGAGTCGCTGCTAGACGACTCATAGCCATCCGATTCATCACGTGACTTTGCGCAGTCCCGAACCCTGGCGTCTCCAACGAGTTCCCCGCTGCGACCGTCATCGTGAGTGGCTGAGTCTTTCCTTTTGTACCCCTTTTTTGATGGGGTATCGTAAGTGAGGGCTTTACCCTTCTTTTTGGCTTGTTGCAAGAGTTTGCGTTGGTATATCGCAGCACTTTTGGCGTTCTGACGAAGGAGCCACTAGTCTGGGTCTTCCTCAGAACCGCCGTCACTGTCATCATCTGAGTCTACATCACTAATCTCGAGATCCGGCTGCTCGAGACGTGAAGTGGGTTTTTTGACGACAGTGTGTGGTGTGTTTTGGTTTTCCGGGGCCTGAGCATCGACGTCCCCGGTTTGGTTAAGGATAGAAGTGTTAGGGTTGGGTTCAGCCATGGGTGGGTTAAAAGATGAGTGAATAGAGCTGTTCTAACCGTTGGATGGCGTCAATGAAGAAACAATAAGTATCACGGTGATTATGACTAATTACCGTGTGGTTTATACCTATGTTGCGTCAGGATTAATCCTTTACCCAAACCTCGGTGGTCAATCCGTAGGGTGATTTAGTGAATGTAATGAGTGTGAATAAAGTGTGTGAGAACACAAGATATAAGTGGTTCGGTCGGTAATGACCTACGTCCACTGTAAATATCGGAATATTATTGAGGGAGAATGATTACAAGGATTATATCTAGTCGTGAGAGCTATTTTCTGAATGCCCTTACAAGAAGAAACCTATTCCTATTTATAGGCATAATGGTGGGCTGCATGGAAAGGCCCACAGGTGATACCATTGGCTTGGGCCCAACTGAGGCCCAAGTCCATGTTCCTTCTGAAATTGGCGGGAAGCGACCGATTACTGTTGATGACGTCATGCTATAGTGTGGTCGTTGTTATAGCTGGACACGTGGCAAGTTTCTGGTGGTGTACAGTGATGCTGTACTTGCTACAGTGCTGAGGCTACCTCTGCCGTCTGATGTGACGTCTGACAGTTGGCGAGGTATGCCTGCTGGTCACTATTGATGACAGCGTGAGTATAGTAGAGTCGTTTAGCTTTTGTACTATCTGCCACATGTCATTCTCCTGTTCGTGTGTACTCTGACACAGATCTTTGTGAATCTTCCTTTTGTTGTCCTTCGTACCTCGTATGAAAAGTGTTAAGGGAAGATTCCGCGCGTGCTGGTACGCGCGTATCAGGTATTTGTTTGTTGCTTATCAGCTGTCTTGATGCGCGAGGTTGTTAACTGCTTGCCCCCGTGCGAGTGGATCACTGCGCCGTGGTCCGGCGCGAGGATCTTATTTATGGGGATAGGGACGCCTCTCGGATTAGGCTCCCCATCCCTTCAGTTACTGTTCCAAACCGTTTGAAATTCAAAATTCCCCCCAAACCGTTTGAATTTCAAAATTTGAAATTCAAACGTTTTCCCCCCAAACCGTTTGAATTTCAAAATTTGCTAACCCTATAAATACAACACCAAATCTGATTTTTCAGTCACACCTCAAATTTCTCATCCTCAAAACAATGAATAACATGGGTGCTGGTTTTCAAGCAGGAGCTGTCGGACCATCTAATATCCGGCAGTACTCTCGCCGGGTCCAGGGACGGGTCCGCCCCCGGAGACAACCATTCACGTCCTCTACTCCTCCTACTGCTGCACAACCTCCTATTTCTCCTCCTCCTCCTCCACAACATTGGTTATATCCCCCTCCTGTTGTTGCTGCTGCACAACCAACCTTTCCTTCTCCTGAAGTTGATGATGACTGGACGGATGAGGAAATGGTCTAGGCCATGGATTATGTCATGGCTGTTAACGAAATGGACCGACTAATGTTGTCAGCCCCCACCCCCCGGGCTGCTGCTGCTATCCCCACCCCCACCCCCGGACTGCTGCTGCTATCCCCACCACCATCCCCCAACACCAGACTACCCCCATCCCCATCCCCCAACACCAGGCTACCCCCACCCCCTACCACGAGACTTCCCCAACTGAGGGGGACTTGGAAGCCCTCAGGGAGATTGAGGAGGAGGAACTCTACTGGAGCCGACCTACCCCTCCTCGTGAGTACTACTACTTCCCCTCGGATGCGAGATCCGATGGACGGGATAGCTCACGTTCCGTCTCACCCGAGTACATCACCCTCCCCGGGGAATGGGACAACTACTCTCCATAGTGGAGAAAATTAGGATTAAATAAGTAATTTAGGATTTATTTATGTTTAAATAAGTAATTTAGGAATTATTATATATATCTAATAAAGTTAGAACACTTCTACAGTGACTCCAAATGATTGGCCAAAAAATTGGATGCCTTTAAGTTGATTGGCTGAAAAAATGGTGATGCACATGAGGCCCTGGCTTCTGATTTTGGGCCTGTTTGGAGTTGTAATGAGACGGCCCATTTACTGATTTAGGCCCAATAAAGTGGTTGACTTAAATGGGTTACTTGCATGTTTAGTCCCAAGATTAGGTAACTTGTAATTTTTGTACGGTTTGTTAAATAGTGTACTTCTCCGTCGCGCTTTACACGTAACATGTACCGCGAGTATTTTTTTTTAAGCCCACGTGAGAACAAGAGTCACTTAATATTATCTTTTGTGTCCACAAAACCCTCCAAGCAATAGGAGCTCCCACAGTGACGCACGATCTTTGTCGTCCACCAAACCCTCAACGCAACCGGAGCTCCCGCCGCGAAGCGCGGGGTAACAAAATCCTAGTTAGGATTATGTAATGGTTGTTTAAGTGTGTAATGGTTATTAAGTAATTTAATTATGTAATGTTTTTTTATTTTTTTTTATTTAATTTCTTTAAAAAAAAAAAAACCCGGGCATTTTAAATGATAAAATAGATTATTGTTTTTTTTTTAATAAATAAAAACATCATCCAATAAAAAGCCCCCACGTGTCCATACCTTTCCCCCCCACCAATTATAGACTCTAGTTACCTGGTAGTTCATTTAGTCTTTCTATAGTCAATTATAGACTCTAGTTACCTGGTAGTTCATTTAGTCTTTCTATAGTCAATCAACTCATGCATTTCTTTTAGGAGTCCTAAAACTTAAGATTCTTATTCTCCTTGCTATTTCAGATGAACCTAATCTAACCCTTAAAACTCACACATATCAAAACTCTTACCCAAATTATTCGAAACAGTTTATTCTGTTACCTATAAATTTATGTCATGCCTTAACTCGAAACTTCCCAAACCACCCTTGTCCTAATTTTTACTCAATCACCTTCAACCCTGTGTTTTCAATAAACTTCGGGACGAAGTTTCCAAAAGTAGGGGAGACTGTAACATCGCAAAATTTTCTCCAAAATTTTAATACATAAAAAGCCCTTATATATATATATTTTATTACACCTTTATCATTAATATTATACAAATGTGCCTAAGTCTTTATTTATCCTAACTCACAACTTATATACATACATAAATGTATATAAATAATAATAATAATAATATGATTCTAAATTTTTTTTTTTTCACATACAAGATTTTTTTTTTAAATAAAGCTTTGAGTCAAATAGTCAAAGTCCTAGTCAAAGTCTTAGTCAAACAGTCAAAGTCTTAGTCAAATAGTCAATTCATCATAAAACCTTACTTTATGGTGTTGACCAATTTTAATGGCTAATTGACTCCAAAACTAGTATAAAAACCCACCTATGACCCATTATATTTTGCACCTCTAAATCGATTGTTTCAATCCGATTAAACTTTCCTTCATACCTTTCTTCTATAGTCTATTACTTCTACAATTGAAGCTTTGATTATAAGCTCTTGTAATTGGCGAATTGGAAGCTTGATATTCTTTCTTTTTCGTTTTCTTCAATTTGGACTAGCTACGTTGTTGAGTCTTTGGGATTCGCCTCGCATACATTCACAACACAATATTCTATTTTTTTTACGAGACATAACATTTTGCTAAGGTGAGTTTTACATAGCCCTTTTTCTATTTATCACCATTTTTGGGGTGAAACATGTTACAACATTCTATATGCAATTCAATCATCAATGTGTCTATGTGTATTTCTATGTTGCATTATGTCTTGAACATGACTAGGGTAAGCACAATTCTAGCATAAACATTCATCAGCCAAACGGTATACATTGATAGATCTATTGGACTGACAATCCCACCCGGATACGTGCCCAAAATATTTTATTCGATTATCTCACCAACTTTTGCTGACCCAAAATATTTTCAACTTAACATGTTTCAGGTTCTACTTGTTTGAAGATTCGAATTAATGCTTGAAGATGTGTGCATAGTTTTATTCAATTTGATGTACGAATTCTTGTAGAACAATTGTATGTAATTTATTTAAATCATTTAATGAAATTTATTATTCACCATGAGCTACTGAACAATCATCAATACGTGACATCCCGATGTTTCCGCCATCGGTTGGGGTGTTACATCAATAACTAAACAAGTCATTTTTCAAGCTCGGGGTTGAGCTCGTTAAGGCTCGGCTTGCTCGAGCTTGTTACCAATCCGATCCCGAGTAGCTCTCGAGCCATTGCGCATCATTTACACCCCTATTATGGCCTATTGGCATTTTAGAGGTGGGATAAGGCTTAGGGTCCATTTGGTTCTGGGTTCGATTCCTACAATAGGGTTTTTTCTCAAGTTTATTAGGTTGTATTGTGAATTGGTGTATATGCATTATGTTACTATTAAGGTATTCTTTTCATATTTAATACAAGTATTAAACATCCACCTTGTACTACCATCGCCCACTTGTGTTGGATTATTTCTTGAAATTGTAATGGCTTAAATGGTGTAAAGGCTAAAGAGTCGATCACCTTTTTATTAGACATGAAATTTCTTGGAATTGACAGCGCTCAGGATTACCATGACTTAATCCACCGAATATGTTTAACAAATTGCACATAAACAGTGAGATTATCTTTTTTTAACGGCCAACAGATTAATCCCGAGCGCTGTCAAGTACCTACTGGACAAAGGAGATCTTCGGGAGTAACCCGGGTCCACCAGTAATTTCACATCAATTCCCGGGGAAAACCCGCCGCATGAAGACCCATTGCGTTAAACCCGGCCCACCAGCAGCATTTTGCTGCCAGTAGGACTCGAACTCTCCACCTCCCACAAAGAAAATAAGGAGGGTGTTACTCCATCATTAGGGGATTGACCACTGAGATTATCTTAAAAAGCTAAAGTAGATTTACTTTTTCTTTTTGTGTAATATGTTATATGTATTAGTTAAATATTATTTTCCTTGTCATAAAAAAAAATCACAATTATCCTATATGATTATAAAGAAACTTTCATGAATAGTGCTGGACACGTATCCAGGCACTATTGCTTTTATATTTTTTTTTCATCCTACCATCTATTATTATGTTTAAGTATCTTTGTTGTTGATTGTTCTATCAATAATTGTTCCAGCAAACATGGTTTGGTTGCTGTTTTGTAAGCCATTGTGCCCGGGTTCGAGTTTGCTTGGTTTTTTAAACAATGCAGTTATGAATTTAAACCCTATAGCTAAAAATGGATTTGGAGCACATTTTAAGGAATTTAAGCTCACAAGAAATTCAAAAGATCAACATGGTTATAATTTACTGTGGAGATCACTAGGCAGACTGGCAAAACAAGACATACATTCAATGTTTTTTTAATACAGTTTATCCTCACAACATACCGCAAAG
Source organism: Ambrosia trifida (assembly GCA_028751855.1). Classification (NCBI taxonomy): domain Eukaryota; kingdom Viridiplantae; phylum Streptophyta; class Magnoliopsida; order Asterales; family Asteraceae; genus Ambrosia; species Ambrosia trifida. The sequence goes on along the minus strand of CM054122.1, from coordinate 195,501,399 downwards.
GTAAACAAGACCTTTAAGCATAATTCAACAGATCACCTTTTTTTTATCAAATGGGTTTTCATCTATAAAGACCAAAAAATGGAAACTTTTGTCTATTATAATCTAAAGTGGTGGTCAGACGATAGTAGTGCAAGGTGGATGTGGTGGTTCACAGGTGTCGTGGTAGCAGGAGGTAGGTGTGAGGGGAGCACGTGGTGGTGGTGGTGGTGATGGTGGCGGTTGAGGTGTAACTATAATACAGTTTATCCTCACAACATACCGCAAAGGTAAACAAGACCTTTAAGCATAATTCAACAGATCACCTTTTTTTTTTTTTTATCAAATGGGTTCATCTATAAAGACCAAAAAATGGAAACTTTTGTCTATTATAATCTAAAGTGGTGGTCAGACGATAGTAGTGCAAGGTGGATGTGGTGGTTCACAGGTGTCGTGGTAGCAGGAGGTAGGTGTGAGGGGAGCACGTGGTGGTGGTGGTGGTGATGGTGGCGGTTGAGGTGTAACTATAGAGAAAGCAATGTATGGGTGAGTTTTATGGTAAAAAAACAAATATGGCCTCACATAACGTGCATGTGAGGGTACTTAACACAAGTGGCGGATCTAGACCAATATTTCAGGGGTGACATTTTATTTTTTTTACCGTACTTTCATACATTACAAATGAAACAAAAATAAAAACAAGATAATAAACAAGGGTAAACACATACCTAATAGATTTCTCCTATTTGGTTTTCGAAAGGTTGAAATTGCCATTACAAAAGTTTGAAATCATACATTTAGGCTTAATTTTCCCCTTTGTATGATTACGTGTTTATATTATGGCTAGTCGTTTACCTGGCCACGTGAACTGTATCTTTTCAAACTTACACTATGTATATACAAAACCTCAATTATGCTCACCAACAATAACAATATTTATGATTAACAAAATTATTTTGTACATGCAATAGGCTTCACATAGGAATTTGGACCTAGAAAAAATTAGTCAATTTTGTTTCATATTGTTATTCTTTGTGACAATTTATATTTCCATTTCAGTACATGTATGACATTTTAATTTATTTAATATTTTTTTTCAATTTTATTAGTATCATGTGCTTGTGAATAATCATTGCTACGTTGAACCTTGATGTTTACGTCATCGGTCGGGGTGTTACACATGCGCCTCAGAGTCAATTTTTCACAAAAAAACGCGCCACAGCTGCGCTGTTTGTACAACTTGTGCCTTAGGTTGCATAAGGCACTGAGCTTTGCGCCCCGACCCTAGGCATGCCTCAGGCGTGCTTTTTTAAAACCAAGGCTATTACATCCCCTCCCATTCCTTATCAAAGCTTATCTTTCAATTGCACAAATTAGAGCATTGTTTAAATACTCCTCACCCATTTGATTGTGTAAATTCGTCTTAATTCCATTATTTTGTTTTTGCACGTTGAAAATGCTAACCATGGTACATGAGCTTGCATCTCTTAATTAAGAAATTAGAAATGGAATGGGTTATGACCTATGAACTTCTATCTTTTTTGAGGTCGGGATTATATTGAAAACTATGAGGGTGTTTTTTTTTTTTTTTTTTTTTTTAAATTTGAGGGGTAACATTACATACCTTTCAGGGGTAACGTAATAAAAAAACGTATTTTTTTTTTTTAAAAAATTACACTACGCCAGAAAGTTGAGGGGTAGCAGGCGCTACTGCTGTCAAAACCATATGTCCGCCCCTGCTTAACAAGAAAACTAACCGAGTTTATGCTAAAGGTTGAAACCTGCAAGTAAAAATATAGTGTAAGGTTGATTTGCGTGCATTTTAAACTTAAAGTTTGGAACGTGTAATTTTAATGAAACATAAAAGTTGATTTATGTAATTTTGTCATAATATCTAACTATAATAATCAATGTAAATAAAATTCATTTAGTTTTATCAGCAATCGTTAAAAAATACACCTTTATACCATATTTGCAAACGTTAATCTATACTACATTATAAAGGGGGAGACATGGGCAAATATTTTCAAATTGTCAAAGTTAAGATGTCATTTGAAAAAACACATGCTTTAAACCTATAATGTCTATAAATCTTTCCTATATTACCCCTTGATGCATTGTTACTTGTACATTCATTACCTTCACTCTTCACATTCACAAAACTCATCTCACCATATCATCCAACGTCAATTTTTTTTTTATACCTGGGTGTCATGTGTACACATAATTCCTTAGATGTTGGAAGTTAAGGTCATATGATTGGACAATTTAGATAGTGTGACATGAAAAGTTATAAGAATTTATATGTTGGACCTAAAAAAATATAGTTTATTTTCAAAGTTTAAACAATGAAAAGAAATGGATTAATTTCATATACATTGTTTTGCATTCAAAGACAATGGAAGGAAGACAATATGCTTTTACACTTTTCCTACAACTTGGTGGGCTAACACGGCTACGCTTGTGCATTGTTTAAAAAAATATATTTATCTTAACCGTCCCGCAGCAACGCATAGATTTCCCACTAGTCATAGTAATGACAATAAAAAACCGTTTTGGTTCAATATCTTTATAGATTGCATGCAATCCACGGAAGTTAAATTCAAATTATCACACAAATATAATAATAGCCAATCTAATACAAATAAATAAACAATAATATACCTCATCCTTGTGGTGGAGTGGCATCCATGTAGAGAGCGAATATGGGTGATGCTGGTTTAACTCGGATGAGAGACGAAATTTTATTTATTATTTCACTGTTGTGTCTTTAGGCAGACACATGTCGGGGTTCCGCATATCTATGACAGCCAAGGGCTGGCGACAGCCGACAGTCAAGTTGTCAACCTTGGTCACAACAATCGGCGTCGTGGTTGTTACGTCATTCTTTGCCTGTTCAGGAAAAAAAAAAAAAAAAAAAAAAACAATAATAAGGTATGGCAGAGTCGTAAATAAAAAGAAAAGGAAGGCGGTTCGGTTGCGGCGTGTTTTCCAACAGTAAAATCCAAAAAACAATATTCTATTTTCTCTTGGCTCCATATTTCTTTTTCTCTCTCTTGAGGTGGTAAAACACTGCGAATATGTGTCTTCTTTTGTTCAAAGTAGCTTAAAGTTGCAGTACACACTCCCACCCCACCATCACCTCTCCAATCTCACCTTTTTATTTTTTCTGCTTTTATCTCTCCTAGGGTTTCCTTCAATCAACTCAACTCCATCCTTCTATAACCAAATGTATCTCAAATAATAACAACATTATTTCCTTCCTTCCGTTGTTTGTAACTCGTAAGCCATTATTATTATTATTATTATTATTATTATTATTTATGCGACATTCTGTGTTTTTTAACTTAATGTTTGCTGTATAAAGTGGATTTGTTGTTTTGACGGTGCAGTGTGGTTTGAGTAATAAAGAAGAATGACGTCACGAGGCGGTGCTGGTGGTTCGTCGGACCAACCGACACCGACGCCGCCACCGCAGCAGCGGCGGATCATGCGGACGCAGACGGCGGGGAATCTAGGAGAGTCGATATTTGATAGTGAGGTGGTGCCGTCGTCTTTAGTGGAAATTGCTCCGATTCTTCGTGTGGCTAATGAAGTTGAGCCTAGTAACCCCAGGGTTGCTTATCTTTGTAAGTTTTTATATTTGTTTTATTAACCGCAATTGTGTTCAATATCTTAACAATGCTGTTAGTTTTGTACTCTTTTTGAATCATTAAGCATTGTCTAGCTCTTGATAGATTTAATAATAATAATAATAATAATAATAATAATAATAACAACAATAATAATAATAATAATAATAATAATAATAATAATAATAATAATAATACACATTTAGGAAAATTAGTTTATTGTCTCAACTGAAGTATTTTTTTAATATAAATATGGGCGATGTTATTGTTCACCTACTATATTGTTTTCGGAGTATATTATTATTATTGACTTATTGTTGCTATTTTGAGGTTCTATTAAGGCTAGTGTTAATGTGAATTCATCATTTATAATTAACAGTAGAAACTTTCTCTTTATATGCATAAGTGCGTAGGTATTTTAAAGTGTTGAAATTAAATGACTTCAAATAAAATACATTTGTATATATTAGTCTGATAAAAAACGGCTGTATATCCGCCCAGTAGCTGTTTTCTTACTCATTGTTACAGTGTTATGAGAAGAATGTTTCTTCTTTCTCAATTGATAACTTATCTTTTAAATATGCTGGTCATCCAACGTGCTATCTACCTATTTCCCTTAAATCTGAGCTAATAGGTACGTCAGCGAGGATATACCGACATAGTTATACACCACAGATAACAACCATTAATCAGCATTTATAAAGTGAATGCCTGATGAATACATATAATAGTATTATGCGAGATCACGAGCACTGTGAAGTGATTTGTGGCTTGGGTTGTTACTCATGGACTTTGTCTATTTGGGACACTATTTATTACTTTGTTTATGTTATACATGGCTTGTTATGTTACGGCCCATAACTCCCCCCGCTTGGGTCGAAAGCAAAACATTTTTTTTTCTTGTTTTTCTTTAATGATTGTTCTGCTGCAGGTCGGTTTTATGCATTTGAGAAAGCTCATAGACTGGACCCCACTTCTAGTGGACGTGGGGTTCGTCAGTTCAAAACTGCTCTTCTTCAGCGGCTTGAAAGGGTAAGCACTCACTTAGTCACTCTTCCTTCCTTTCTCTTTGCATTAGACTTTCAATTAATGAAGACTCATGTTTCATTTGAATCAGGAAAATGATCCAACCTTGATTGGGAGAATGAAAAAAAGTGATGCACGCGAAATGCAGAGCTTTTATCGACATTACTATTCAAAGTACATCCAAGCTTTGCAAAGTGCTGCTGACAAGGCAGACCGGTGAGTGTCTTAAGATAAAAAGTGGTTCTAACTGAGTAACTTCTAAGCAGTATCTTTACTGCTTTTTGCACCTTTTTTTTGTATTCTCTTTTTCGGTACTTGACTATGACTCTTATATGTGTTCAGTGCACAGCTTACCAAAGCATACCAAACTGCTAATGTTCTCTTTGAGGTTTTAAAGGCTGTTAATCAAACACAAGCAGTGGAAGTTGACCGTGAGGTGGGTACAAAAGAAAATTTCTTGCTTGTTTCATGAATATTCTTCTTACATTATTGTTTTGGTTTTATTGCGAAACTCTGTGGTTATATTCTTTTATGAACTCTAAAATAACTGCCACACAGATTCTTGAAACACATGATAAAGTTGCACAGAAGACAGAGATCTATCTCCCATACAATATACTACCTCTTGACCCTGATAGTGCCAATCAGGCCATTATGAGATACCCAGAGGTATATTGTAACTTCCAAGTACCAGTGTTTTTCTGTTCATATATTTATCATTTTAAACAGTTTTCGTATAACTTGCTGAATGAATTTGCAGATTCAAGCTGCAGTTGTTTCTCTTCGTAACACGAGGGGTCTTCCATGGCCCAGGGAATACAAGAAGAAAAATGAAGAAGATATTCTAGATTGGCTTCAAGCTATGTTTGGGTTTCAGGTACCATATGTTGACATCTTATTATGTTTCATGGGGTACTCAGAGAAAGAATTGAATAAAAGAAATAATTCATGAACATACCTAGAGCTATGTTTTCAGCATCATGACCCTGCTTGAACTTTTAACTTGCAGAAAGATAACGTGGCAAATCAACGGGAGCATCTGATTTTGTTGCTAGCAAATGTTCATATTCGGCAAATTCCAAAACCTGATCAGCAGCCTAAGGTCAGTCAAATACTCAAATATATATTCACTGTGGAGCAGATTTCCGCATTAGCTAATATTTCTCATGCTTCCTGTATTTTGGTTGACTAGTTGGATGAGCGTGCATTAAATGAAGTGATGAAGAAGCTTTTCAAGAACTACAAGAAATGGTGCAAGTACCTGGACAGAAAAAGTAGTCTTTGGTGAGATTTCACTTGCATCCTTTTTTCAGTCTTAATTATCTGGATAATAGTAAAAACTAAACATGACCTTAATACTTTCTACTTTCTGAAACATACTAAAATGAAGTCCATTCTTGCATGAGAAAAGGTGCAGACTTAATTTTATAGTAGGTGTCATTCTGTTGCTATGCGGGTAATATTGGTGGGATATCAGTTATCGGCCCTCTACAAAATACGGGTGTCAAATTTCGGCCTGAAATTATGATATTATAGGCGATATTGACGGATAATGACCGTTATTTTGTGTGCCTTCGTTGATGTGGACTCGGAGGAAGATTTCATGGCTTACGATTAGATCATGTTTCAAATATTGAAACTTTTGAGCTTTGACTTTTGATATTAATCTTAATATTATATTATATGTGATTATGTTCTATGTTTTATATATGTTTATATATAAATTCTGCATGATATCAAAATTACCAATATCCCAACATGATAACCTATATCTCAAATATTGGCCCTTGACCGACATTTAAGTTTGGACCGCTATAACTGATTAGTTCTTTTGTACTAATATAGTTTTCTCCTGTGCTATAATAGGTTACCGACGATACAACAAGAAGTTCAACAACGTAAATTATTATATATGGGCCTCTATCTTCTCATTTGGGGGGAGGCTGCAAATTTGAGATTTATGCCTGAGTGCCTCTGCTACATCTATCATCATGTATGTTATCTGTGGTGCAACATATTTATGCATATGTCAACCCTATATAGCATTTCTTTTATGACTTATTATGACTGTTTAGTTTATTTTGCATTGATACATAAATACCATCTATTGATGGCATTAAATGCTGTCATTTGTTTTAGATGGCTTTCGAGTTGTATGGCATGCTAGCTGGCAATGTAAGTCCAATGACCGGTGAGAATGTAAAACCAGCTTATGGAGGAGATGAGGAAGCGTTTTTGACAAAAGTGGTTACTCCCATCTACGATGTGATAGCAAAGGTTTTCAAGCACTCTATTTGCTTCACCTTGATTAGGAAATTATATTTGTTTGCAATGTAAGTATTTCATATGCTCCCACTGTTCCGTAGGAAGCTGCCTGGAGCAAAGTAGGGAAATCAAAACATTCTCAGTGGAGAAATTATGACGACCTAAATGAGTATTTCTGGTATGATTTTCTTTTGTGTTAGAATATTTACATATTCGGTTTAGGTAATATTATTACTAAGAATACTTGAGCATTTTAGGTCTGTAGACTGTTTCCGGTTAGGTTGGCCAATGCGGGCCGATGCTGATTTCTTCTGTGAGCCTGAGAGATCACGTGAGTTTGAAAAAAACGGGGATAGCAAACCAATTGGCAAACATCGACGGGCGGCTAAAGTTAATTTTGTGGAGATACGATCGTATTGGCATGTTTTTAGAAGCTTTGACAGAATGTGGAGTTTCTTTATATTGTGCTTACAGGTAATGTTAATTATATTTGATAGTTTGATACTATTACTACTACTACTACTACTACCACTATTTAGTCCGTGCCTAAAAGTTATCATAGTTATCATGTTAGTTCTCATTGCTCTGATGAGACATAATTCGTTGATTACTTTTTTCTTCTTTTTTAGGCTATGATTATTGTTGCTTGGAATGGTGATGGAAACCCTACCGCAATCTTTGATTATGATGTGTTTAAGAAAGTATTAAGTGTCTTTATAACTGCTTCAATATTGAAGCTTGGTCAAGGTATGTTGACACTAATGGTTTAATTTCTCTATAACTTATTATCACTTTACACACACAAAAAAAAAAGTTAACTAAATGATTTGCTTTGTAGCTGTTTTGGATGTGGTACTTAATTGGAAGGCAAGGCAATGCATGCCGTTTTATGTCAAACTAAGATACCTTTTGAAGGTTGTATCAGCTGCAGCTTGGGTTGTAATCTTACCAGTTGCTTATGCTTATACATCAAGAGATCCTGGATTTGCTCAAACGCTTAAAGGTTGGTTTGGGAACATCCAAGGTCCATCATCATTGTTCATTTTGGCCGTTGTTCTCTACTTGTCACCAAACATGCTCGCTGCTGTGTTCTTTCTGTTCCCCTTCATACGCCGTTACCTTGAGAGCTCAGACTACAGGATTGTGATGCTCATGATGTGGTGGTCTCAGGTATTATTTTCCCCCATCTGTTTTAAGGTCTGTTTTTTGTTATTGGTGAAGGAAATGCTAACTATAATATATATGATGCAATATGTCAGCCTCGACTTTATGTTGGGAGGGGAATGCATGAAAGCGCTTTTTCACTTTTCAAGTAAGATATTAAAAGATGAATTTGTCTGTAATTATTTGAGAGCCACATTGCCATATGCTATTGGTTCAAAATTGCAGGTACACAACCTTTTGGATTCTGCTCATCATAACAAAGCTCGCTTTCAGCTACTACTTAGAGGTACTGTTCTCACCCATACTTTAAGACCTGGTCTTCTGTGATTTTGGTACAACGGTGGACTATTGAAGACCATTTTATATTTTCTAATCGTGGAGAGTTGTAACTATTGTTGCAGATAAAGCCACTAGTGGGTCCTACAAAAGCTATCATGCGTGTTCATATCAATACTTACGCATGGCATGAGTTTTTCCCTCAGGGTAATAATAATGACATAAAATGAGAAGTTCCTATGCTTTATGTTCGGTTTCTGAAATTAAGTTATGCTCTTTTGCAGCAAGGAACAATATTGGTGTGGTGGTCGCACTCTGGTCTCCAATCATTCTTGTATGAAAACAAATACTCACTTTAGTTGTATATTTTATTTGGATATATATATTCTGTTGTAGCTATTAACACCCAGAGTGTTTACAGGTGTACTTTATGGATACTCAAATCTGGTATGCTATTTTCTCTACAATATTTGGAGGTGTTTACGGGGCTTTCCGTCGTCTTGGAGAGGTTTGCGCTTTTTTAGTACAAAACTAAATCTCACTACTTGAAGTTATGATCTAAAAGTTATGCTTCTACAGATTCGAACTCTAGGAATGTTGCGGTCTCGTTTTGATGCATTGCCTGGTGCATTTAATGGCTGCTTAATTCCACCTGAGAAAAGTGACCCAGTAAAAAAGAAAGGACTTAAAGCTACCTTGTCTCGTAATTATGATGCCGTAAGTTTTGACCTTTAAGATGAATTTATATAATATCTTTTTTTTTGAACGGCAAAATTTAGATAATATCTTCTTATGAACGGCGAATAGTCGAGTAGTAGCATGCACACCATGGTTTGTAGAAAGATCAAGAGAGCTTTCCTAATATACACATATAAATCCAATTGTTTCATACTTCCATTGGTATTGAGGCTATGCTTGTTATTGCTGCAGATCACGTCCCAGAAAGGGAAAGAAGCTGCAAGATTTGCTCAATTATGGAATAAAATTATCACAAGTTTCAGAGAGGAAGATCTTATCAATAATAGGTCATTATAAATTTGTCTTTTGGAGAAGTGGGTTAAATTTTATAATTTTATGATGAAAACCTTTTTGTGGCTACAGGGAAATGAACCTCTTGCTTGTTCCATACTGGGCAGACCGAGACTTGGAGATAATTCAGTGGCCTCCATTTCTGCTTGCTAGCATGGTATGTCTGTAGATTAGATACAGGAAACGGTGAGAATTGGTACCATCAGAAGCTTTTGAAAATGCATTTATTGTTTCTCTAATTACTTGATAGATCCCTATTGCACTGGATATGGCTAAAGACAGCAATGGAAAGGACCGTGAGCTAAAAAAGCGAATTGATAATGACAGTTATATGTCTTGTGCTGTTCGTGAATGCTATGCTTCATTTCGTAACATTATTATGTTTTTAGTTCGTGGCAGTCGTGAGAAGAAGTAAGTGTACTTCAACTTTTGTCGATGAAGCTGTATTTAATACAACTTTTAATCATGAAAATGGATTTTTACAACTTTCTTTTTTGCTTCAGGGTTATCAACGAAATATTTGTCGAAGTTGACAAACATATTGAAGATGGAGATCTAGTGAAAGAGTTCAATATGAGTGCTCTCCCTATCCTTTATGACCATGTTGTCAAGCTTATTAAGTACTTGGTATGTGTTTTAGTATCTCTTTCTAACAACTTTTTATAATCTTTAAATAGCGTACTAGGATAATAATCTAAAGCTAACAATTTGTTTGCTACACAGTTAACAAATAAGCAGGAGGACAGGGATCAAGTTGTAATTCTTTTTCAGGATATGCATGAAGTTGTGACCAGAGACATAATGGAAGAACCAAAGTAAAACTTTTCATGTATCTGCTTGTATTTCACTTTTTGTAATTTTTTGTTTCTTACACCATGTTTTTTTTTCTCTTTGTGTAGTATGGACGGGCAAGGATACGAGGTGGATGAACAATACCAGTTATTTCAACCTGCAGGAGCAATCCTGTTCCCGACTCCAGAAACAGAAGCATGGAAGGAGAAAGTAATTTTTTTTTTTTCTGAAAAATCACACACATTGAGGTTTAGTTTTGATCTTAGTAGATTTTTCTTACGCAGTATTTCTTTTGCAGATCAATAGGTTGTACTTACTGCTTACAGTTAAGGAATCTGCTATGGACGTGCCTTCAAACTTGGAAGCGAGAAGACGAATATCCTTCTTCTCCAATTCATTGTTTATGGATATGCCCTCAGCCCCGAAAGTTCGCAATATGCTTTCCTTCTCGTAAGTCTTTTTTGATATCATATATTGTTAAGACTTAAGAGCGTTTACATTAGGACACAACTTTCCTTAGGGTTTATGCAACTTATCTTCTAGACAATTCTGCACAAGTATAACATGAACAATGTGATTTTTCACGTTTCTTCATATGCTGGGCCATTATACATCTCTACCTTGTTTTTGCATAATATGTTTTTATGGCAGTGTGCTCACCCCTTACTACAATGAAGAGGTTCTCTTTTCATTGCATGATTTGGAAGTCCCAAACGAGGATGGAGTATCAATCCTCTTCTACTTGCAAAAGATTTTCCCAGGTTTGTTGTATTCTCTCAGGCGCTTACATGTCACCATCGTATGTGTGTATATATAATATATGCATATATGTATATTGTTGATCTGTGATGATCTACAGATGAGTGGAACAACTTTCTTGAGAGAGTGGATTGTCAGAATGAAGATGACCTAAAAGGAAACGATGAGTTAGAAGATCAACTACGTCTTTGGGCTTCATATAGAGGACAGACCTTGACCAAAACCGGTAAATGTTGACCTTAAGATACTCGGTCCGAGTGCCTAAGTAGCACCTTCGACATTCTACTAATTTAGTTAAACTGAATAACTGGTAACATTCAACTTATGACAGTTAGGGGGATGATGTATTATCGCAAAGCTTTGGAGCTTCAGGCTTTCCTTGATATGGCTAAAGATGATGGTACATAGCCGTTTTGTGTTTATAATGAAAGTTTAACGTTGACAGAAGATAATTTGGTGTTGTGTTAATTGTGTAATGGGTTTTGACCAGATTTGATGGAAGGGTATAAGGCAATCGAATTAAACGAGGATCAGAATAAGGGAGAAAGGTCATTGTGGGCTCAATGTCAAGCAGTAGCTGATATGAAGTTCACATATGTGGTATCATGCCAACAATATGGCATACAAAAGCGATCTGGTGATGCCCGTGCACAAAATGTTCTTAGATTAATGACAGAGTACCCATCTCTACGTGTTGCTTACATTGATGAGGTTGAGGAACCTACCAAAGATGTAACCAAAAAGATAAACCATAAAGTTTATTACTCTGCTCTAGTCAAAGCTATGCCAAATTCCAATGCTTCTGAGACAGGACAAAACTTGGATCAGGTAAAAATTGGGATATCGTTTTAAAGAAAATGATTCTTTTGAAGATGGGTACAAATATGATTTCAATGTGCAGGTCATTTATAAGATAAAGCTGCCTGGACCTGCAATATTAGGAGAAGGAAAGCCTGAGAATCAGAATCATGCAATCATCTTCACGCGTGGAGAGGGTTTGCAGACTATAGACATGAACCAGGTATGTCTTCAACCATCTACCTTTATTTCTATATATGAACAGAAAATGTTGATGCCTTCCTTATGTACAATCAAACATCCATGTATAGGATAATTACATGGAAGAGGCGTTAAAAATGAGGAACTTGCTTCAAGAATTTCTTAAAAAACATGATGATGTGAGGTACCCGACGATATTGGGACTAAGGGAGCATATTTTCACTGGAAGGTGTGTCAAAAGTTGTTAAAATGTTCCATTTTCTTTTTGTTCATTAAGCTTATCATGATACTTTTTTGCTGCAGTGTTTCTTCTCTTGCATGGTTTATGTCTAATCAAGAAACAAGTTTTGTAACGATTGGTCAGAGATTGCTGGCCAACCCTTTGAAGTAAGATTTAAATCATATTTGGTCCTTTTCATACGTCTGTTGCATACATGTTTATTAATTGAATGATTGTCTACAAAACTTGATTCCTCTAGGGTTCGTTTTCATTACGGCCATCCAGACGTTTTTGATAGGCTGTTTCACCTTACCAGAGGAGGTGTCAGCAAAGCCTCTAAGATTATAAATTTAAGCGAGGACATATTTGCTGGTAATTTTAAACTACAATGTCTTCAGTGTTATGCTGATTGATTTGACTTTTGACTTGAAGTTAAACCATTTTCTTCCTGTGTACAGGTTTTAATTCTACCCTCCGTGAAGGGAATGTGACACATCACGAATACATACAAGTTGGTAAAGGGAGGGATGTCGGTCTAAATCAAATATCTTTGTTTGAGGCGAAAATTGCCAATGGAAATGGGGAACAAACACTTAGCCGGGACCTATACAGGCTTGGACACCGTTTTGACTTTTTCAGGATGTTATCCTGTTACTTCACTACAATTGGTTTCTACTTTAGTACTTTGGTAAAGTGCTCACTAAAATCATTCTCTTCATGTTATTAGATAACTCAAATCGACCCTTTAATATGTAAATGGATCAGTAGTATCACATCTAGGTGATATAATTATTTCATTGAGTTCTCACTTATCACTAATTACATATCTTTTGCAGATCACTGTATGGACTGTGTATGTGTTTCTTTATGGGCGGCTTTATCTTGTTCTTAGTGGACTTGAGGAGGGGCTTAGCACCCAACCTGCAATTCGTCACAATAAACCACTTCAAGTGGCTCTTGCTTCACAATCTTTTGTGCAAATTGGATTCTTAATGGCGTTACCTATGATGATGGAAATAGGTCTAGAACGAGGTTTCCGTACGGCATTAAGTGAATTCATTCTTATGCAATTACAGCTTGCCCCTGTGTTCTTCACGTTTTCACTTGGAACAAAGACTCACTACTATGGTAGAACGTTGCTTCACGGAGGTGCAAAATACAGAGGAACGGGCCGTGGGTTTGTCGTGTTTCACGCAAAGTTTGCCGAAAACTATCGTCTTTACTCCCGTAGTCATTTTGTTAAGGGAATCGAGCTTATGATTTTGCTTCTTGTTTACCAAATATTTGGTCAATCATATAGAGGAACAGTTGCATACCTTTTGATCACCATTTCAATATGGTTTATGGTTGGCACATGGTTATTTGCTCCGTTCTTGTTCAATCCTTCGGGTTTCGAGTGGCAAAAGATCGTTGATGATTGGTCTGATTGGAATAAGTGGATCAGTAATCAGGGTGGTATTGGGGTTCCTCCTGAGAAGAGTTGGGAATCATGGTGGGAAGAGGAACAAGAGCACCTGCATTATTCCGGAAAGCGTGGTGTTCTAGTAGAGATATTATTAGCTTTACGCTTTTTTATTTATCAGTATGGTCTTGTTTACCATCTAACCATGACAAAGCATCAGAAAAGTGTGTTGGTATGTGTTTTGTTCAGCTTTTCTGTATACTCTGGTTCGGGACTTCAAAGTAATGTTGCTAAATGGTTTTTCTCTGCATGACAGGTTTATGGCATATCGTGGTTGGTCATTTTTGCCATTTTGTTGGTGGTCAAGGTAATATTGATTGCTAAGATGATAATACATAACCCAAAAGTAAAATCATACGACTAGAATTAAGATTTTAGTTGTTTCAATCTTGCAGGCTATATCGTTTGGGCGGATGAAATTCAGCGCAAAATTTCAACTTGTTTTCCGGCTGATTAAAGGAGCAATCTTCATCATGTTTGTCTCTATTCTTGTAATCCTGATTGCACTCCCCCACATGACGCTGCAAGACATCTTTGTGTGCATTCTTGCTTTTATGCCAACTGGCTGGGGTTTACTACTGGTCAGTGCAACGTTCATTCTTCTGAGTTCTCATACGCTCTATAAATAGAACTCCGAAAAGAAGAAAAAAGTGAGACTTTTAACACATTTTATTTTGTTTTCCAGATTGCACAGGCATGCAAACCGGTAGTGAAGACAGCCGGATTCTGGGGATCAGTGAGAACACTTGCACGTGGGTACGAGATAGTGATGGGTCTACTTCTGTTCACACCAGTTGCGTTTCTTGCATGGTTTCCTTTTGTTTCAGAATTCCAAACGCGTATGCTCTTCAACCAAGCCTTCAGTAGAGGTTTACAAATATCTCGTATCCTTGGGGGACATAGGAAAGATCGATCTGCAAGGAACAAAGAGTAATTTAATGACAAAATGCAGCAAAAGCAACTTGTTTCAAGGTCTGTATTTATTGGTTAGAGCTAGCAAGCTAGTTTTCTTTAGTTGTGTATTAAGCTAAGAACACTTGCTGACTTGAGTGATCTCATGGACAGACAATACGGCAGTCAGTGCTGGCTGCGTATGTATCAATTTAATTTAGAAATCAAACCTGCAAGTTTCAACTGTTTTGATGCTAGATGCAGATTAGCGTGACAACAATGCCTGACCCGGACTTAGATGTAGCAACACCATGATGCCTACACCATCAAGGCCGTCTGCCTCGATGTTTGTAGAGGCCTAAAACAAATACTAAAATGGGGTCTTTTTTCCAAAACTAAAAAACAACACAACATGAAGATAACAGTAATTGCAGGCTTTGAACTATTTGCGTGATAAATACAATAAAAAGGACCTGCAGGCTGTTAATGTATTAGTTAAGCTAAAGGTTTGTCACATTGATTATAAATAAATACCATATACGTTAAAAAAGTTTGTTTAAAAATCTGAGAGCCCTATTAGATCGGAGACCTAAAGCGATTGCTTCAAAATAACCCCCTTTGAGCCGGGCTTGTCACCATGTACATGAAAACTCATTAAAACAGTAAAATCAAATTTGTAAAATCATAACATTGTAATAAGTTGGATGAATCGTTGTATACAAAATTCATTCCAACAAGTGATCAAAAATACAAAATTGGGCACTCCGTTGGATTATGTAAAGAGTAAAGACACCCATTATATATAACCAATTAAAGATTGAATCTAACTTCACATGATATCTTTGCATTTTCTGTTTTGCCTTCAATGCATGTTTAACTTACCATTAACTACAATCCAATATCAAAACAATATAGCACAACACCATTGGTTCAGTTAAACTAATTACTTTTTTCTTTTTTACAAAAAAAAAAAAAAAAAAAAAAAAAAGCATCTTTTTGGTACCCCATCTACATATAACATATGTTGTGTGCCATGTTACAATTCTATGGAAACACTCGTGTTTTTTTAACATTCTTGGTGCCCTTAGTCCAAGTCATCATAAGATAGGATGTACACAGATGGTTCTCAAAATCAATCTGCTGCAACACCTGATCTGGCAAAAAACAACAGATACCAAACCATTTAACAGTTTAATAACCGCCCTTCCTTTTTCTGTTGCCTCGGTTGCTAGTTAACGACGCTGCTGCTGAATACCTGGAATTCGTAATCTCCCGAGGTATAGCAGCCCCAGACGATTTCAAGATTGCACTCAACTCCGGAAACAAATTCCTATTCTCCTCATTAACAAACAAAATCGAAGTACCTTCAACTCCCATTCTAGATGCTCTACCAATCTGGTGAACATACTCCTTAATGGAATTCGGCATGTCAAACACGATAACTTGCCTTACAAGCAAAAGATCGATTCCTCGACCTAATATCCCGGTTGCCACAATCACTGGAATCTCTCCTAGCAAAAACAAATTTAAAATTTCCCTCCTTTCTTTCATACTCTTTTCACCATGAATCGCCAATGATTTTAACCCAGTAGTTACAGTTATAGCCTCGGAAAGTAGATCCGCCCCGAGCCTTGACCCCACAAACACTATGGCAGGCGGCTTAAAATGCTGTTTGCTAGTCAATATATCAAAAAGCTTTTGCTTTTTTCGGGCCGACTCAACCCATATGACCACCTGCTTCACAGCTTGATTCGGTTTGTTTATCTTTCCAACAGTGATGACGTTGACCTCTTTCGCTAATGAACTTGCCATCTTTTCCACTTCAACTGGAACAGTTGCAGAATATAACAAAACTTGAGGCTGAGATAACGCCCTATAAATCTGCATAACCTGTTCGCGAAAGCCCTTTTGGAGCATGCAGTCCACTTCATCTATAACCAAAACCGAGACACTGTCTAGTTCAATGTCGTATTTGGTTAAAAGATCAATAAGCCTGCCAGGTGTACCGACAATCATTTCTATTCCAGATCGTACACGATGGATCTGTTTCGGCAGTGCATCCCCACCTACCACCAACGCTGTTTTAAACGGCAAACCCTTCCCAAGCACCTTAGCTTGTTCCTCAACTTGTATGCAAAGTTCCCTCGTCGGCGTTAACACCATTACCAACGGCTTTTTCTGGTTTGTAACCGTAACCGTAACCGCCTTGTTCCTAAAATTCGCACAATAAGAAACTACAGGAACCAAATAAGACGCTGTTTTCCCCGAACCAGTTTCCGCCGAAACAAGCAGGCTTTGACCCTTCAAGGCAGCAGGAATCGCCTGCATTTGAACAGGCGTCGGGATTTCATACCCTGCAGATTCTATATTCTGCAGAAGCTTATCAACAACATCACAATGAGCAAAAGATAACACCGGAGGCGGAACATTAATACCCTTAACAACAATCTCAAACTTATCCCTAATCAATTCTGTTTGCTTGTCCGATAACAACCGAGTCACTGATCCAACATTACCATCTTGAACATAAACACACTCATCAGTTGCAGGCAATCTTATGTGATGCAGTGGGAGTTTAATTGGCAACTTAGGTTGGTTAATTCTAACCAAGAGTTTCTGTTTACATTCAAGGCTGCAGACATCATCATCGGTTTCATCGCATATATATTCGCCGAACCGACCGCATTCTATGCATATAGGCTCACCAGGTAAAGCTTCTCTTTGTTGGACACAATAATTTTTCACAGCATCTGATACAGGAGATGTTAATAAACAAAATTATAATTATATAATTATATAATTAGTAGAAATAAAGATAATTGATAGAAGCAGATACCTGAAGTGTCAACAGAATCTGGTGGTGTGAGTGTTGTTTGATCATCGTTTGTGTTATCCATTAAAATGTTTTTGAAGCAATTAAGAGCCGATTATTATTATTATTATTATTATTATTATTATTATTATTATTATTATTATTATCAGGGTTAATTAAGAGGTAGATTAAAATCTGTAAGTCGGTAAGCAGAAAATAAGTGGGATTCTGAAGCAAATAGTTATGAAGATGACTGAATATTTCCAAAGTATAAGAATGAAATCGAAAGGAAGAGAACGCAATTTCTGTAAGAACCCTATAAAATTGATGTCGATGTTTTAGCGGTAATAACAGTAAAGTAAAGGGACCTAGAATGTAATAGTTAGATAATAGATGGGTTAAGATGGGATTCCTACCAAATGACATAAATCCACTTTCACATATCATATAATCAAGGTTTTCAGAACCGGACCGGACGTCGAACCGGACCCCCGGCCGGTTCACCGGTTCGACCGGTCCGACCGGTTCGACCGGTCCAACGAACCGGCCAAAAAACAAAAAAAAATACAAAAAACCGGTCTAACCTCCCGGTTTTCCGGTCCGACCTCCCGGTTTTCCGGTTCGACCGGCCGGTTCACCGGTCCGAAGCCGGTTCACTGCACCAGCGGTCCGAACACCCGAACCGGACCGGTCCAGGCCCCGGAGCCCGGTCCGACCGGCCGGTCCGGTCCGGTTTTCAAAACCATGCATATAATCATAGAAACATAGCCATCACATATGTGTTTTGCTATTGTTGACCAATTTTAGACATGTATTTAGGTTCCCTAACATTAAGTTCCCGAGTTTCATTAAAAAAGAAAGAGGTGAAAGAAAACATAGAGAAAGTAAAAATATGTGTGTTTCAAAGTTTAAAGAAAATGAGTGGAATGAAGAGGAAGGAAGTTGAAGGAAAATTTTTCAATAAAACTTTCCTTTCAAAATGAAAGGAAGGAAAATAAAAATAAATAAAAGGTTTATCATTTATTATTTTACCTTCATACTTATACTACTATAATATACAATGAAGGTATAACTGTAAAATTAAACTTTTTTTTCTTTTCAACTCGGGAACACATAAAATATTTACTTTTTTTTTTCTTTCCTTCAAACTTGGGAGCACAAAATGAAGTTAGATATTTACTTTCCCCCTATTTCTTTTCTCTTCTAAATTCCCTTTCTCTTATTTTCTTTCCGTTAGTAAACTCGGGAACATAGCGTAAAACTAGAGTAACCTCTACTAACCACTAATTTCATGTTTTATAAAAACCCATGATTTTCACCATAATCAATCATGAACATAACATCAAATTAAGCCCAGATAAAAGTTACCTAGAAGTGTATTAGGCTTAGATGATTTGAATTTCAGCTAATGCACATAAAACCCCTTTGATTTGGCTTTGGATTTAAACTTGATTAGGTGATTTAGGTTAGTGTGTGTGTTTGGGTGTGGGTCTCGATATATTTTTTTTATTAAACTTGTTTCAATTGTACATTGACAGTTTTGGTCCCTTCATTAACCCACAAGTTAGCCCCATTTAAGTATTTTAGCCTTGAATAACTAATACAGTTAACGAGGTTGTTTTCACCTCTTAAGGTTTTCGCATCACCCGTTGTTCATTTCGTTAAATTTAAAAATCGATAATATCCATATTAGGATATATGTGATTAGAGGATTTAGGGCGTTACATAAACTGTATTGTGACAATCAA
This sequence comes from Ambrosia trifida, assembly GCA_028751855.1. Taxonomy (NCBI): domain Eukaryota; kingdom Viridiplantae; phylum Streptophyta; class Magnoliopsida; order Asterales; family Asteraceae; genus Ambrosia; species Ambrosia trifida. The sequence goes on along the minus strand of CM054122.1, from coordinate 195,482,348 downwards.
CGTGTTGTGTAATTGTTAAAGAAGGGCGTGTTTCATAAGAGAACAAAACACATATATGAGAAACTTCATTTCATAAGGGATGTGGTCGATTCAAAATAAGTCAAAGTTGTGCAAATTTAAAGTGTGCACGGTTCGGTTATAGGATTTAAAAAACAATTCGGTTTCAATTTTTTCGCTTTTGGTTTTTAGTAACGGTTAGGTTCGGTTTTTGGTTTTTTGGGATATGATTACATAAAATTTAAAAATAAAATGTACAATCCAAGTTTTTAGAATCTTTCTTAGATGTTTACATTTATGTTAATATATTTAACCTTTTGAAATAATATTGTTCACATAAACCGAACATTCTAAACAATTTTTATATTTTATGAAAGTTTTTATTAAGCCAATTCTTTTATTATACTTTGAAAAATAATTATTGTTATGCTAAATTTAGATATTTTTTATAGGCAATGGATAGATCATTTAAAAAATAGATAAACATGTTAATGTTCTTCTTATATAAATACTTAACATTCAATATTAAAACTAATAATTCCTAAATTTAATGTATAAGAATTAGAAACAGTAAAAAAAATTTTTTGGGTTATTTGTTCACTTTTTTTTCCGATTTTTATAAAACGCAAAACCGAAATTGAACCGCTAGTTTTAAATCCTTTTTTGTGCGTTTCGGTTTTTTTCGGTTTTCTGTTCACCCCTACTGCAAATTAATATAAAAGTCAACTCGACAGATATGTTGACTAAATCAGAGTGTCTGGAACTAAGTTTGATTATTGTTTGAAGGTGCTGGGAGTTGGTTAGATCTTGATTATTGGCTTAAGGTGGAGATTGTGAGGAGTTTAAGTTAAAATAAAAGTCTACTGGAAAGTCATATAAGCCAAAAGTTAGACAGTTAAAAGTCTAGGGGTCTTTTGGTATTTTTAGCAAAGTTTATTTAATGTTTCCGGTCAAGGTTTAATAAGGTCTGAAACATGAGGTCAGAGATCACATATTTGGATTAATCTTTGTTAATTGTTTCTTTTTAATTCCTTTTGTACTTTCATTCATTGGCGGAGGTATGTTTATAGAGACGTAGTCTCGGGACAACAGTCTTTTTTCAGTTGTATATATACATGTATACATAGTTTTTTCGAGTGACATCAATATTTTTTCGATAGTGACTATATTAGACCCAACCCAATCCCAGTTAAATGAGCTCAACTCTAATTTCTAAGTAGATACAAATATAACCTTTTACACGCCCACTCCACTATTGAGCCATTTACTAATTAAAAACCCAAAAAAAAGTGATAATAACATACATGTGCGTCTGTGGCGTTGTGCCTCCAACCGAACCGACTGACGCTTCAATTCTTTCAAACCCTATCATCATGAACGATTCTTGCATTTGTTACATTGAAAAAGAGTTCTTCCAACAAGTTTCGGTCGAAGATGTAATGCAACGTTTTCAAAAGATGAAAACTCGTAGGGAACGACTCTAAGTATTGTTTTTTTTTTTAAATTCATAAGACCATCGAATTTATATTATGCGTTTTTTTTTTAATTTTTAATGTCAATGTTTTTTTTTATTATTGTATCATATTTTATTATGTGATCAACCTTACTTGACCTGAACCATCAAACCGAGCCACCCGAAATTTTTTATGTCCGGTTCTACAAAATTAGAATGTCTAAAATATTGACATCATTAGAAAAAATTTCTGGATCCGCCACTGCTTTCATTCATTCATTAATAAGAGAGTTAATCGTTGGTTGGTCGTAGTCAGTTGTGTTGTTTCTAGTGTTAATTCGTAACCCTTCCTTTATACAAAGCCAATTCAACCAAAATCTTTTCTCCATGAGTCTCATGTGATATTTCCCTATTTTGATATTCGCTGAATCCACCATAATGACGTTTTGACAATCTCACCCACCATCCTTTGACATGAAGTGTTTATCGCCTTGAACATATTGTCGTTTCGCCCTAACCAAATTCTAACACGTTAATAGGACCGCTGCCTCCATATGGTTACCCATTCCATGCTCTTAAGCTAAACGTGTCCACCGTCCATGTGTATAAGAAGTCGGCGGTTCAATGGTTAATCTCATTTTCGTAACATGAATTGAAACACATGAGCATTCTCCATACAAAATGTGACATTATATGACTAAATACGGCTCTATTAAAAAAAATATAACTAAATACGGATTAAACCGATACCATACCAGTACAAACTGTATACCATATTAGTTTCGTCGGTCCAATATCGATTTCACTATGAATACATAAAAAATATACCTAAAAAGAAAGTGTAGGGTACAAAGTCTCTTATCCTATAAAGTGTAGGAAGCCACAAAATGATGCCACGTGGAACTTGTCTGTTTTTACTCTATAACTGATTAGAGGGGTAGTATAGTCAATTGGACATATCAATTAATCACGTTTATTATCAAATTCCTGTTTTATCGTTCATCAATTTTTCAAATTTCATAACTGATTCCATAATATACGATTATCAATTCTTACCATATTCAAAAATCTACAATCATAGTCGATCACTGGTTCAATTTTTTTACGAAAATCATAATCAATTTGCCGAGTTATTCACCATGTTCGGTATGTACTCTGTTTTTATTGTTTTTCAATTAATCGTGATCTTACTCTTAATTTGTGTTTTCAGATCTAAACAATGAACCTGAATTCTTATTCGATGAAGAACATGAAGTTTCTACTGTTTTGAAGTTTTTTTAGATCAGTGATGAAAACAGAGGTTGAGCATTCCATTAAAATTTTTTGATGTTTTGTGGATTTGAAGATAATCATTTGCGTTTTAGTATGTTTTATACATGCGTTTTGATGTATCTGGTGATATTATGTTTTAGGATAACATTCAAATGCGTTTTAATATGTTTTAACATGCGTTTTGATGTATCTGGTGATATTATGTTATTGATAAGATTCAAATGCGTTTTATTATGTTTTAACATGCGTTTTGATGTATCTGGTGATATTATGTTATTGATAAGATTCAAAAAAATAAATACATGCGTTTTAAGATTAACAAATGCGTTTTATCTGATTAATGAAACTACTGATTACTGTTGATTGATAACTTCTGATGAAGTGTTTGTAACTACTGAAGAAGAAGTTAATAACTACTGCTGAATCAAACCACTGATGGCCTAACTTCTGATGAGCAAACTACTGATGAACATTGATACACATGCGTTTTATGGGTTTACAAATGCGTTTTAACTACTGCTGAATCAAACCACTGATGGCCTAATTTCTGATGAGCAAACTACTGATGAACATTGATACACATGCGTTTTATGGGTTTACAAATGCATTTTAACTACTGTTGAATCAAACCACTGATGGCCTAACTTCTGATGAGCAAACTAATAGATGCGTTTTATTGTTTTAATAGATGCGTTTTACTAATAAACATTTATATATATACTCATTCATTACATATGGCATAGATCACCATCCATGCCCCATTTTTAAACATCCAACCCCCCCCCCCCAAAAAAAAAAAAAAAAAAAAAAAAAACCAAAAAACCACATCCAAGAAAACATACTAACTTAAAAGCCAAAAAACTTCCAAACAAACCAGCCACCACATTCATAAACCACCAATCCCATTCAGTCTTTGTTGTTTAAGATTTCATCCCTCCCCTTCCTCTTAGCTTCCATGTTTGACCAGATGGATTCTTCTGTGTTTTTTCAGACTGTGATAGATCAAATGATCAAAAGATTCTTGTTGAACACCCTTCCTTGGGTTATCTACATCTTTCTTTAACTTTCTCAAATCTTTTAAAGGAGTTTGTCATCATTAGACCCTGGATCCCTTGGTTGTTCTGCTTAAGACATCAAAACAAACAACAACAATGCATAATTTTACATTAGAATTATATCACTGAAGGCGTTTTATTATATCACTGAAGGCGTTTTACTGCATAAAATGACAGTCTTAGTATCATTAGTAAAACGCATCTACTAAATTACAAAACGCATTTATAACAGAATCATCCAATTTTTCATACAACAGGTTACTAAACATCTTATTCATCAGTAACATTAGTAAAACGAATCCATAATTAACTAAAACGCCTCCATCAATAACAATCAGTTACATTCAGTAACATTCGTCCAACTTAAAACAAAAAAATTATCTAATGCATTACTAAATTCATAAAACGCCTCTACTAAAACTTCAAAACGCATCTGCAACTATAGATCACCAAAACATCATACTAATCAGTAAAACGCCTTTACTTTTTTCACGTCCTTCACCTGTTTTAGGTTTTTAAAGTAAAATCATGAAGTAAAATACGATCAAAATTAAAGTAAAATCATGAACAATTCCTTACCTGATTTGCGTTTTGGAGGCATATTTGTTGATATGATTTAGTGTTTTCTCCGATGCTCTGTTTTTTGATTTTTGGACTTCGGTGTCAGTTTTGATTTTTGGAGAATCAATCGCACGCATAAAATGAAGTAACCGTCAATTAATGAGGTTGATTTGGGCGCTGGATTAAAAAATTCAAATTATTTTAGTTTGTAATTTGTCTGTTTTACCCTCAAATTGATAACTGCCATTAATGACAAACGTGGGTAATTAATGTACGAGGTTTTCCTTATAAAACGCAGAAGGTGAGAGATGGAGGGCCAGGATGGCTTCTCACACTTTATAGGTTAAGAAGGCTTTATACGTTAGCCGGCCTCCCTAAAAATATACCAACACCAGAACCAAACCAATTTCATACGGCACCTGATACTACTAAAAAAAAAAAAATCACCCATCCTATGATTCAAACACGTTTTTGTTGAAAATCGGCACATCGATCCACCTAACCAAAACAGAGACAACAATATAACATTATTGTAACATCACTTTGTATAATAATCGGTTTCCATTGATAAAAAAGGGTAAATTACATAAGGATGGTAGGTAGGCGGGCAACAAGCTGCGCCGCCACCCCTTTTTGAATAGAAAATCCCAATCTGCTGAAAACAAAACCCCGCCCTTGGGGGGTGGAAAAGTTGCTGTGCACTACTCGTTGAACCCGAGCCAAAAACCGCACCGCCTCCGGTGCTAAGGAACCGAAAGTGTCGAATGTGACGACCCGGAAAATTTTTCTTCTTATTTGTTTTCTCTCCTCGACTTCGGGAAATTTTCGAGACGAAAATTCTTTCAACAGGGGGATGATGTGACACCCGGAAACTTTCGGTAACTAACTTTTGAAAACTTAGTAAGTCTACCTTAGCGAGTCGCGCATACGTTACACATAACATGGTCGGTCGAGTCGAATCGCACATCATTAGGGTTTTAACATACGCAAGTCTCGGGTCCCGGGAATTGGTGATCGGGCGGGAACGTGTTATTTATCATGTATTATATGTTTACAATCATTATGTGACTTGTCGGTATGTGAATATGTGCTAACATGTGTTAAAACGGGGTTTAACGCGCAAAACACACCAACACAGGGGTTACAGGCGATTAGGCCCCAATCACACTACTGCTCATGCGATTAGGAGGCTAATCACACTACTGTTCATGCGATTAGGAGGCTAATCACACTACTGTTCATGCGATTAGGCCCCAATCGCATGAACAGTCATGCGATTAGGCTCCCTAATCGCGTATAAGTCTGCATACTCGCATGATACGTGCTGGACGACCAAAAACGCCTATAAATACCACCCTTGACCTCCAAAACATCAATTGTGCAACCCTAGCCGTCCCATAACATAACCCAACACCCAAACACCCTCTGGAACTCGTTTTTGCATCAAAACCACCATTTTCAAGCTTATTCCATCATCACCTCTTGATTACAAGGTGTGTTCTTCAAACCCAAACCTTTAAATGATTATGTTTTACTCCCTAAACGTCCAGACCTGACTTATAAATGTTTTTATCTTTGAAAATCCATTTAAAACCGTTTTTAAACAAACCCACACCTTTACATGTGTTATATGTGTTATATATGTTTAAAGATAGGATTTTTAGGATTGAATCATGGTTGTTCTTATGTTGTTTTGATGTTTATTGCTGAGATAAGTTAGTATGATGATGTCCTAGGAGTTTGGATGGTTTTGGTGGTGTATTGTTGATATTTGATATTTTGACCCATTTGAAGGATTTTAGATGATTAAGGATGATATGAGGTGTGTTGTTGATTGTGTGATGTTAGGGTTTGCTCTAGGATGATGCTAGAACAGTAGGATGCTATCGGACAACGTGATTATGTGGTTAAATCTGAATAATTGCTATTTGGGGCAAGTTCTTGCATGTTGATGTGATGTTTACATGCTAAGTTGCCATTTTGGGAAAGCGCTCGCATTCGGGACTGTTAGAATGATAAAAACTTAGGGGTTTTGCTTGGAATATGTTTGTTAATGTGTTAGGATGATTATTGGATGTTTTTACATGTTTCGGATCTGATTTGGAGTGTTCGGCGCGCGAAAAACCATATCAGCTGCACTATAGGCGATTAGGGATCCTAATCGCCTATGTTATAGGCGATTGGAGGCCTACTCGCCTCTAAGAGAGGCCTACTCGTGTATAAACAGGCGATTAGCCCTTGTAATCGCCTGTTGACCAGCCCTACTCACATGTTGACTTTTCCTAATTGCTAGTTTGATTCCTAATCGCGTGTAATGCTGCTGTATGTATATTTTAACATCCCGGAACATGATTTGACGCCTAGGAACATGATAGGAACCCCGGGATTCACCCAATGACTTAGTAACACGTATTCGGACCTGTTTATGCGTTAATCGGATCTTATGCTAGATTAAGTGAACTGTTGCGCGTATTAAATGTTTAATTGCATATGTGGCACGTTGTCTTGTATTTATCTAACACGTGGAATGTCGGGTCACCAATGGGATGTCGAGTCTTGTCTTACGTTGTCTGGTTGTCGGTTAAACATGCTTTTCGGACACATAATGGTCATGGACTGGACGTAGGGACTAATGAACCCGATGGGTTGTTAGTCTAACTTGACACATATCTTATGATAGGTCGCCAATAGTTGGGGCTACCATATCTCACAGACGGTTTACTCATATCACGCATACGGTTTACTCTTAAACGGAATACGCAACTTAAGGTGAGTTCACGGCCCCACATTTTACAGTTTTTACTTTCGGGGTGAGAAACATGCTTACAAACTCTTTTATGACTTATGACTCTTTATCACATTATACTATGGCTCACTTATCGTACTATACGGATCATTGAAAATCCCTAGAAACCACTAACATGGGTATATGGCGGGGAAATATGGATAGCGCTATTGGGGACTGACAAACCCCACTCGACGGCTGGAGGCCGGGCGGGTGCATATTGCCTCTAACAAAACAGGGTAACACTCGGCTTAGTCAGTAATGGTTTCACCCGTATGAGTATCTCATTCTGCGCCGGTGGTTGGCGTTCTCATTCTGCGCCTGGTTTGGCGTTCTCATAAGCATAGTAGTAATTGTGATGGTAACTTTTGAAGGATCACTGTAAACGTTTAATTGAAACCTGTGAACTCACCAGCATTATATGTTGACTCTTTTAGCATGTTTTCTCAGGTCGCTAAGGTAGCAGCATATGGATAGGCGCACGTGGTCGCACTGGAGTCGTCTCGCGTCTAGGGTCTCATCTGCACGTTTTGGGATTATGAACTTTTGAACTTATGTTTATTTATGCCTGACTTTTGTAAATTTTAAAATGCTTCCGCACTGTTGGATGTTGGTTTTAAACTTATGCATGGTTTTGTTTACGTATGCTTTTACATTTAGACGTCGTTTATTGTGACCGTTGACTTGGATCCTGGTGTGTCACACGCCTCGCGGTAGAACTCCGCAGGTGGAAATTTGAGGGTGTGACACGAAGGCCAAGGGAACGAAAACATGCTGATTATCCTCACATGCTTTAGCATGTTTTTCCACTTTCTTGGATTCAGCTCTCATGACCGCTTGCCCGGCCACAAACCCACTATCTCGAAGCCCAACAAGGGGGGACACCCCGGTAAGATCAACACATGCATGTTTCCCACCTTCCCAACCAAAAACTAAGACGTCAGCTGGGCGCAAGGTGGACCTCCCCTCCGCGGGGTCTGTGAGAAAATTAACTGACGCCTCTTTTTTTGCGGAGATCCCCGCTCTTCTAAGGATGTCTGCCAAAGCATCCCGGACAAAATCGTGCCGATATTTAAACCCTGGCAATTCCTTACAATGCAACGCATGTTCCCCATACTTATCAAGGCATGCTTTGCGGCAAACCGGGCAATTTTCATCATCGGGGAAAATGGGTATCATCAGCCGGTATTTAAGGATTGCCCTGTACTCTATTGCCGACATCCGTTGCCCCAAGCCTTCGATAGGTAACACAGTAAGGAAGTCCTGGGCGTGAGGCTTTTGCAAGCATTCTAAGACGGCCTTCTGACGGACGGACAGACGGAAATCCTCCTCCAAACTTTGTGCGATTCGGTTATAAAGAGCATTCACCAGAGTTTTTTGTGGCTTTTTGGGGGCGGTGTCCTTATTAAAGAAACCGCCAATATCAAAGTCAGGAAGGGATCGTTGTAAAAGGTCAATAGCGCCAGAATAATCCGTGTCAACGTGAGCAACCCCACTGTTACGTAATATGTGGTCTTGCAGCCCCCAGGACTGGGATCTGGAGGCCACAAAAGCATAGGCAGCCACGTCCCGGGCTGAGGATAGACCTAACCCACCAAGTCGAAGTGGTAAAGTCGCAACCCGCCGCTGGAGGTCCCCAAAAAAAGCCCCCCCACAGACAACAATGTCTTCTATGGCCTCCCGAAGGCCTTTGTCGAAACAGGAAACAGCATTTTCCACAAAGGGAGGCTGACAGGTACGCAAACCGAACAACAACTTGGCCACACCCATACATGATCTAAGCAATAGAAGCTCGCTTTGGGGATCCCGCAATCTAGGAAGGAGTCCCATGAGGTCAACAGCTCGCGCCGCCCTTTTAGCAGATAGATCACTTATGAAACCCGCGTCGCGGCTGACTGCCCCACCAAGCAGTTTGACCCCCCGATCCGGTCTGCCAATGTCACTAGGAAACAGACCTGGCCGGATCTTGCCCCCATCACACGACGGCCAGAAAACCTCAGTTTTTCTAATATTGAGCTGGAGCCCTAGAGATGGCCCCTCCATGCTAATAATGTCAAGTGCTTTAGCCACCTGAACAGAATCCCCGATAATCGTCCCGTCATCTAAGTACCAAGCATGGAAGGGAAGGTCGCAGTTATCCTGTACCTTTAGCACGAGGGGGTGTAAAGCTAGAGCAAAGAGCAAGGGCCCCAAAGGGTCCCCTTGCTGAACCCCAGCGAAGGCTCCAATACGCTCATTCCCCACATACAGCCTAGCTGGCTGAGCATATAAGAACTGAACCCACGGGAATATGGAAGGGCAGTGACAGTGAACTTCCCGTAACAGAGCAGTGCGATCAATAGCGTTGAAAGCGTTAGAAAAATCAACCGTAAGCATAGCAAGCGAGCCATCATCATGGAACGAATCAAGAAACCTGTTAGCACTATGAAGCACAGCCTCTGTCCCATTTGGAATTCCAACCCCAAACCCCAAACTTTGTATTAAATAAATAAATAGTCCCACACCTACCTTCACCACCGACCCATCCATCATCCACATCAATGGCGGCCAAAACCCTAACACTCCTAACCCTACTCACACTCACCACCACCATCATCTCCTCAACCTCTGCACTCTCCGACGACAAACCCACCGTCTACCAGATCCTCGAACAATACGGCCTCCCTACCGGCCTCTTACCCGACTCCGTCAAATCCTACTCTCTCTCACCTGACGGCAGCTTCGTCGTTGAACTCGAACAGCCTTGCTACATCCAGTTCGATTACCTTGTTTATTACGATACTAAAATCACTGGTAAGCTGAACGTGGGGTCCATTACAGATCTGGATGGGATTCAAGTGAAGCGGTTGTTGTTTTGGTTTAATGTTGATGAAATTAGGGTTGACTTGCCGAGTTCGGATAATATTTACTTTACGGTTGGGATTATTAATAAGAAGCTTGATATTGATCAGTTTGAGACCGTTCATTCGTGTACGGATAACGCTCTTTCGTCATGTGGTCAAGGGTCCAAAGATTCCAAACCTATTTCTCAGGTATATTAACAGTTTTTTTTTTTTAATTTTTATGTTAATTTTAACGTTATTTTACTAGTTTCGTGATAATAACGTTAAAAATGACGGACGGTTAATCATGCATCAGCCATCGGGTTTGTCCGATTGCTAAGGTAAGGCTGTCTACATCTTACCTACCTCAGCCATAGATTTTGCTATTGGTGGGATTAACCGAGTATTATGATGATGATGATGATGATGATGATGATGATGATGATGATGTTTAAACAGTAGGCTGGTTTAGATGGTGTAATTGAAGACTTTTATCTTGAATAGAGATAAAGATTAAAAAGGGTTATAGATAGTTATGGTAAATTATGTTGGGGATATTAAATCAATGAACGCTTGGATAATCTGAGAGTCGTGTTGGACACCTTTTGATTGAACAATTCAATGGTTTTTTTGAACTTTCGGCCGGATAAAACTGAGATTTGAGATTTGCGAGTACGAGTGTGAATTGCATGGCGTTTTCCTGAACCAGAGAATGAATGACCAAATAACACAAAACGAAGTTATGGTTGATGGCCGGACTTAATTTTCTAATGCATTTTTAGTGAATCGCTTTGATCAAAATAAAATATTGTTAGCTCTTTTGCGGTTTGGCAGTTATTTTGTACATATGTAGTTAGGAGTGACAATAGCGCGTTGGTGGAGATGATTGACGGTGTATTTGCACCTAACCTTAATGCCCGTGTGGCTGTATTAAGCAAGTAGAGTTCTTTGATGGCAGACAGTATTTGAAAATATGAACAGAACTCATTTTTTATTGATTGATGTTTTTGTTTTTGCAATTGCATTGACCTGCATTAAGATGCTTCTATAGATTATTCTTTTTTGATTATATAATAGTTAGTATGTTTCATCTATAATTTATGCTTCCTTCATGGTCTACTAATGATGGAAATTGTGTCATTTTGGTTGTTTTACAGCTTCCGCTGACTTTTGACGACGTTGAGATGCTGATCACGGAGTAGATGCATAGCAGCACCATGTAGTCATGCTGTAGACGTAAAATCGGATAATAAGTTTTCTGTATCGTATCCTGTGTTTGAAGGTCAGAAGCCACTGGGCTGGGCTAGTGGTTGAGCCTAGTTGAGCCTCTGTTCCAAGTATAATTGTGTAAAAGCTTTTGAAATCTAGTAACCTGTACTAAGAAGTGTATAATATTGTGTGTATCAACTTTCCAGTTTCCACTATGCAATGACTATTATGTCTTGTATTAGTAGTAACTCATGAATGTGTTTAGTATTGTGTTACCAATTATCTTTAAAATTAAATGAATAGGAATAACAATGGGACTGGTTTTGATTATCTGGTCATATACCAGATTATGAAAGCATGTTACATGGCCGCCGGGTGCCTGTTACACCTACCTGATTAACCCGAAAAACCTGGATTGACTCGTGCTCTGATAGTCTTGGCATCAGGTTTGCTTTTGGCCCTGTTTATATTTCGGTCCCAGGCTAATGAGACCCATTGCTCACTTCTAGTCGTTGTGGGTATACCGTGTACCCGTTTATAGTCTTGTGAGGTTGAACTACCTATTCGAAAATTACTTAAACCTCTCATCTTTAACACGCATAAAAAAACATCTTTCAATACATAAAAACAATTAATTATCAAGATACAATTCTAAAAATTATGTCATTTTATTATTTTAATAACCAAGTTCTTAAGAATGTCAACATACTCTTTGACCACGTGTAATGGGGCGTTAATGGGGCTTTAAAACAAAATTAGAGCTCCCAACACTGCTACATAGGGGCCCTTAAAGGGCGCTAATATGGCAAATTTGGCCTGGAGTGCTACATAGGGGCCTTAAAGGGCGCTAATAAGGCAAATTTGGCTTGGAGTGTTAATTTTTTAACGCCATTTCTTCTTGATAATTGTGCCAACCTCTTGCAGCCAATCACTTTGAGAGGAGGGGCACTAATTAGCGCTTCCCGCTACGGATGGACTTATATTATTTATTTTTATTAAGCAACATCGGATACCATACTTGTTACAAAGCTGTAAAAGTTCTAAAACTAGCATCATACTACATAACCAATCAAAAAACGAGTTAAAACTTAAAATCAAGTTTTTATGACCCGTTTAAAAAGTGGGTTAACCTATTAATATTTAAGGGATTTTAAAAAAATTCCTATTTAAATTTAGAGTTGTTACTAAAGTTTGATGTTTTGATTTTTATCCCTCAAACTATTATAATTTGAAACTACGCATTCACCCATCCTAGTCATTGGCTTCATCTGATCTAAGCTAAACATATAAAACCATGTTTGTTAATTGGGCATGAAAGATAACAAGGAAATAAAAACAATTATAATGACTCCAATTACATTCTTTTTTTAATTTGGGTCAGAGTAAGTGTTCCTTTAAATTGTTACCAAGTCATTAACTTATATTTATTTGCACATAATCACTAAACGGGTCATCTAGACGATTTTAAGTGGATGCAACACGAATAAATACATAGGTCGTGTTTGAGCTTGACGTCGACCAATTCAACCCAAAACCCCTCAACCAGACACAATTATCAAAATAATAACAAAAAAACAAAAAAAATCCAAATATGCAGGTCACAAAGATCTCAAAACAGGGCATAACAGCAACAAAATGAGTTTAAAGATTCATGTTTTCTCACAATTGAGTTCTTGCATTAAATTTTTGTACAAAACCTATCTCACCTCTTAATTTGCCATCATGCCCCTTGTCTTAACTTTCTTCAATCCTCCTCACTCACTGTCTTCTTATTTGCAGCCGTTGAATCAACATCGATGGTTCATCATATTTGAAGTACTTGACAGTGTACAATGTGGCTCTTGAGACTGTTTCGACCCGATAAACTTGACCATAAATTTGTAAACAACGTTTTGATCTGACCCTTTCCAGCAATGTTCTCCCAAAGCTGAGGGTTGCTAGCCACTTCTTTATCCGGGCTCGATATATCAACCAAACTTATACTCATATTGTTCCTAATGATACACAGCTTCCCGTTTAACGAAACAAGAGCTGCAGCCTCTAAAGCGCGTGAGCTTCCTAAATGAACCTTACTATCAATAAATCTTTTCCAAGAACTCGATTCTTCGTCATAAACCCTAATCTTGCATCCATCACGACAATCCAACGCATAAAGCTGCATGTTCATAGAAATACTCGGGTTTCTCCAACCACTAATCATCCCGTTTGTTATCGACCCCCACGTGTTTGTTTCTGGGCTATACGCTTCACTCAGGACCTCCCGGTGGGCCCCGAGCCCTTTCAAGAACCACTTCCCGTTATGAACCACCCCTATAAACGGCACCATAGCCGTGCTCATATCTGATATAAAGTTCCATTTATTTTTAATCGGGTCAAAATATTCTGCAGACCGTAGGGTCCGGTGAATCCCCTCACATTCACCACCCGCAACGTAAAGACAGTTGTTAAGCACACACGCTCCAAAGAAATGCCTTTTCCGAAGCATATCAGGCGCTCTATGCCATTTATTTGTTTTAGCATTGTAGAAAATCGCCCGTCTCATAGAACCCTTAAGTGGGTCTTTACCTCCAAACAAATACAGATAACACCCACTTAAAACCGCACACCCAAACCCGACTGCATAACCATAATCCACCGGGACAGGTGGCAGCGGTTGCCAAAGTTGGTAAACCGGGTCAAAAGCATGCCACGAAATCCTTCCATCACGGTCTCTTTTAAAAACATAAACCCATTCTTCTGCCATTCCCAGACTCTTTCTAAGTTTATAGAAGAAATGACCCCCAATAAGCCTGAACCACCGTTTGCATACTAAGCGAAGCTTGTTATGCTCGGCTCGTGGGACCCGTATTAAACACGCAATCGCTAGGTCGTCTGGCAGCCCAGATATCAGAGGTGGTTGAACCCTGGTCCGTTCCCTACGCCCGTTCTTAGACTTGTGTGCACGCGGATTGATATCAGGCTGGATACAAATTTTTGACCCGGGCATAAATTTTCGCGCTCCCGCTACTGTTTTTAAACCGGCATCAACTCTGCAGTAGCAAGAAACTGACTCCACCTGAATCATTCATCCATGTTAGAATCCAAGAAAACATATATTACATGACACACAATAAGTTTCGCCTTCATCAAATACTTACAGTAGCATCTAATGCAAACATTCAACAATAAACATGAGTTACTATCTAAAACAGTAAAACCTCAAAATCAATAAAATTAATCATAAATATTCCAAAACTATGAAATTTATTTGTATTTTTTTTTTTTTTTTTTTTTTTGAAGAACATATTTTTCATTTAATGACTGTCAAATTACATTAATACAGACAGACGGGCAACAAGCTGCGCCGTCACACCCTTCTGAATCACAAACCCCAAAACTGAGCTTTAAAACTCACTGTATGCAGAGTTGACTCACAGATTTGCTGAGTTACATTATCTTCCAAAATTCAAGTGAAAATAAAACCACTCAAAATTAAGTAAAAAAATAGCAAAACACCAAATCATAACTTAATAATAATAATAATAATAGTAATAATAATAATAATGCCAAAGTTTCTTTAAATAACCATTCAATTACATCTAACCATCTCTAATCACCACTCATAAACCAACAGAAACTACATCCAATCAACAACGATTTATAAAAAACACACTCATTCCACAACAATTCCATCTGGGTACCATCTAAAAACATAAACTTTAAACAAATAACAAGTCAAAGAAGATGTAATACTCACCAATGGAGCTTGTATTCTAAAACCCCTTTGTTGAGCACGTTCAGGTTCAGATAATTGAGCCATCTAACCAACAGATAGATTCAGGACCACTATCTATCTTAGATCAAGAAAAAACAGACACCAACATAACAATCTTGAAATCTGATCCCGTGAATACAATAATCGATAAAGGAATGAGGATCAAACAAACCCTTGTGTAATTTTATAAAAAAATAGCACACAGGAACTGTGTGTGTGCTTGAAAGAAGAGATTTTGAAGGGAATTGAAGAAAGAAAACGTGATAGGAGGAGACTATATTGTGATGAACTGAATCATATATATGGACTATATTGATTTTTTTTTTGTTAGTAATTATGGTAGGTTATATAGCATTAAATTATATAAAAATCTAGTTTCTTAGTTTAGAAAAATAATAAATGTATAGAATATTGTGGTGATTGGGTAATGAAATCAGGACTTTAAAAAGGTTAAAATAAATTAACTTGGTAGGTCAACGAAAGTTTATGCCTTTTTATAAATGCTTATTTTGTGATAGATTTAATGATAAATAATATAAAATTGTATTAAGTATTGGTTGGGTGGTGTGGTTGCATACATGTCATGATGTTTGGATGGTGAAAGGGTCGGTTATAGTTTGTGGCCCTTTAGTTTAAAATTAATCATAGTTTATGAAAAAATAAAGGTTACATTTATGACCTATCTTTTTTAGGAAAGGATATTATATAATTTTTGTAAAATATCGTGTATCAAGTTATGTTTAAATAATATATGTTTTAAATGAATGAGATATAATACTTTACTTTTTTAACATTTTTCATTATATAGGTAGTTCGCTTTGAGGACTCTTCGAGTCGTGTTTTATTGAAGTTCTCCTTTCAAAAAAAATAAATAAATAAATAAATAAATAAATAAATAAGTAAAAGATATGTGTAAAAAAATAAAAGATATGTGTAAAAAAGTTTCCTTTTTTTAAAGGATACAATTTACACATCATCAATAACAAACAAACAGAAACTGTCATAGATTAAATGGGAACCAAGACAAAGGTTCTAAAGAAATTTAGAATGATTTGTCTCACTAATTTTGCCACATATGATGATGATGCTACAAGTCAATACCTTTTAAACAACAGATTTACAGATTGTTGAAAGATATTATCAAATTAGAAGGCATAATAGTTATCCATAGTGGTGGAGTGGCTTTTTTTCACCTATGTGATCAAAAGTTCGATCCCCACTTTCATTATTTATGGTTTGGTATCCGGGTGAAGATCGAATACGGGTGGCGCCAGTTCGAATCTGACGGGCGGCGATGTTTTACTGAGTTCTATAACACTGTCGTGCATTCGGGCGGGTGGGGCTCGGGTTTCCGCACATCGGGAGAATGCGGGGGCTGCTGCAGGTTGAGTAGTCGATTCTTGGACGCAGCGCCCCGCAAGGGTGGTTGCCACACAGTTGTTTACCGATAAAAAAAAAGAAGGCATAATAGTTGAGTTTTTTCCTAAACTAGTGTAGTTAGAAATTTTATTTACCAAAATGGGTAGTTTCAAAAATATTTATTAAAATGGGTTCTTTAATTGTTACTTCATGGAAAATTTAACTTTTTAGTTTCTCACTCCTTTTCTTATTGGAAACTCTTAAATTTTTAATTCATCCAATACATTTAATAATTCTAGCATTAGTATTGTAAGTTTTATGTCGTTGTTTTAAAAAAAATGAATTTATATGAAGAAAAAAATTCTAAAAATACATAATTAACGTCAAAATTTTTGTCACATTCTTTTTTGTCATATTTTCAAAAGAGACTAGTTGAAAAAAAAAAACCAGTTTAAACATATACTAAACTTTTTTTTTTTCATGTCATATATTCTTATATACCACGAATGGTTGTGTTTATTTTATTTTCCTCAACATTATCATATAATTTTATGAACATCGATATCTATCGGTATTTTTGAAGCCGGCATCGGTATTTATTTCTAAGGTTTTTATTAATGTAAAACATGTCTTTTAAGTTACACTGATTACTGATACCGTCACGAATCAAACAAATATCGATAGAATAATATCAGTACTAATAGTGATTCTATTGGAACCAATATCGATATTCATTTTCGATTGGTACCATAATGTATCAACCGAAACATTTGTAACGGTATCTATATTCGTTCTTATGGTTTTCGATGAATGTAAAACATGTGTCAACATTCGTTTATATACAACTTTAAGCGAAATATATATCTGTAAAAACCAAAAGAACAATTTGGTTAAATATTCAGTACTACAGTAATTTATACAAGTGAACGAAAGAAAATGTTATATCAAAGACTATAGCATAACTAAGCTAAAAATAGTTTAATTCAATTAAAAAAAATTAAACAACTGCCATACCATGATATTTTTATTCTATTTTTGGTATTAAATTAAAAATTTTTGAAAAACATAACTAATTGTTTATTAAACGTTTTCTTGAAAATTGTTACTTCTAAAATAAAATCTAAACAAAAATATTAGACGTAAACCAAAAAAATTAAGTGTACTAAAAAGTTATTTCGAAACAAAAGTGACAGTTTAGTAAAGAATGGTAATTTGACAATAAATGTGACTAAAACTGGAAAAGAAAAAAGTTTTTTTTATATATATTATTTTTTTCAAATTAAATGTAAGAATAATGGTTAAATGAATAATTAGTTGATAAATTAAGTTTATCCAATTAGCTTAAGAGTGAGAAAGTAGAATGTTAGTTTTCCTTGGATTTTAACAATTAAACTACCCATTTTGGTAAATATTTTTGAAACTACCCATTTTGGTAAATAAGTTTTCTAACCACACCATTTTAAAAGGGTATTGTTAAACATATCAAGTTAGTCAAACTTTTTACTTACATTAAATGTTATTGGCTTTTTAATGCACACTTCTTCAATCAATTTATTAATTTTTTTTTGAAAACACATAATTTATTAAATAAGTTAGTTGGATTAAAGTTATTATTTTTTTTGAAAAGCACATAAGTAATCTTCTTATAAATAGCAACTTGTACAGTGACTATGGCCACAACTACAAACTTTTATTATAATTTCTTGTAGATGCCGATTTCTAGAGAAAACAACTCAATCGTAGGAGGTGATTCTTTTATGAGGACACCGAATTTGTCACTAATCAGGTACCAACTTTTATATTATTGTTTCATGTTCATGTAGGAGGTAATTCAACTTTTATTTTGCATTCACAAAGTTTTATGAGAAAAAATATAACTTCATCTAAAAAATATAATTTCGTCAAAGGAATATAACTTCGTTAACTTTTATTTTGCATTCACATAGTTTTATGAGAAAAACACGAACTTTTATTGTATATGAATTGATATATTTGAATGCATATAATAAATAAAAATAATATGTACCCATGGATTCGATTGATATTTTTTGGAGGAAGCTAGATATTTCACCATCGACATTTTTGCAAAATGGCGATGTTAGTTGTGATAACGAACTGCAACTTTTTAAAGAAAACTTTGACAAGCAGTCCAATGATGGGAAGAAAAGTTGGTTAAGAAAACCGAAAAATATATTCGGCCCAAGTGAAACCGACATCCAGGAACCTCAAGTTCAAAAAAATACTCGTGGGCGACCAAGCTTAAAGAAATCACAAAAAAAAAAAAAGTGTCAAAAAGGAGTCTGAACCTCAAGTTGAAAGAAAAACTCGTGGACGACCAAGCTTGAAGAAAGCGCAACAAAAAAGGTGTGACAAAAAGGAGCCAACCAGACATAGCTCATTTGAATTTGACTTAAACAAGGAACCGGTGATAGAGTGGAACGAGATCCCAAATGAGCCGGCCAGACATAGTTCATACGTGATAGACTTGAATGAAGTACCACTCATGAATGGTTTAGATATGCTGGTTGATATTCCAAAAGTGTTACATCCATACATAACAAATATACAAAATGTTAAAGGCGATCAGTGGCGGAACCAGGAGTTTTCAACCAGAGGGTCGTAATAGAAATTTTCTATTTCCTAGATTCATCAAGGGTTCGTCTATTGGCACTCCCTTTGGGTCTATTTCAACTCCTCCTGAAGCGCCTCGCTTTGGCCAAAGCGAGACGTTTTGCAGGATGATTAGACATGAAGCCTTAGATTCTTTGAAAAATTAACCAGGCGTCTCGCTTTGGCTAAAGCAAAACGCTTTATTTAAGGGGTTGATTTAGAAGTAAGAGGGTTTAATTAGAAAGGTAGTTCATCAATGATTTAATCTAACTTTTAGATTATTATTCTACAACTACCAATGCTTTGTGAGAGGTTTCTTTTAGGTTAAAAAAAATATTATCTACTCTTATATATTTTAAAAGTATAGTAAAATAATAAAAGAGTAACCTTAATTAATAAAAGAAAAAGGTTATAACGAAAAATTACATATTGTGACGTTATTTAATGTTAAACTAAAAAAAGTAAATAAGTAAATTAATTAATTAGTGATTTAAAAAAGAGTGTGCATTTCCCTATGTACAATCTACTGTAGTACTTTTTTTTTGAACGGCTTATTATTTTGTCACCCACGGGATTTGATCCCTCACCATTTGGAAAGGCAAAGCCATATCTAACACCTTGATACCACTAGGCCAAAGGCCCTTATTTTGTCTACTGTAGTACTTACTTTCACCTATATGTTTTTATTAGTATTTAAATAATATACATTTTTTTTAATCTATCTTCTTCCTAATGGTACCGGCTACACATGTCACCGTCCGTCCGACGAGTAGGGAACTCAAAAAATAGTATTTTTCTGTCTTCTTTTTTGCTTTACTACACCATTGGATGCATTTTAAAGGGTCAAACATACAAGTAAGAATTTCTGTTCAGTATAGCGTTTAACCGAAAATTCGGCCTGCCAGAGGGTCAATAGACCCTCCTGACCCTCCCGTGGTTCCGCCACAGAAGGCGATGGAAATTGTGGATATCGAGCGCTAGCTATTTGCCTTGGACTTGATGAAGATAGATAATATGAGTACATTCAACAAATGATGAGAGAAGAGTTACAAAGTCGATATGACATCTACGCCAACATTTTCGTTAGGGATGTACATTCATTGTATCAAGACTTATGCTTCTTTGGGTCACCTTGTCCAGAAGTACACTGGATGAAAATGCCCGAGGCATGTGTTCGGATTGCTAATAAGTTTGGTGTAATCGTCCATTCTTTAAGCATGTCAGGCAGTACAACTATTTTCCCATTTTGGAGTGGTCCAGAAGAGATTCAACATCACAGAGCTCTTACAATTGCCCTAGTTAATGATGAGAACCATTATGTCATGGTGGAATTACAAGGAGGCTACCCAATGCCTACTATCACGCCTAATTGGAATTTTCGCAACATTAGCCAGTCTGCAACTAGATGGGAAACCATGTATAGGTCGCGTCTAGAACTGTATACTCAACTTTGTCACCGTGAAAGTGGTTTTGTCGATCTAGTTGACTAAGTATTTTAATGTTTGCATGTGTACTTTTTTTATTAGAGATTCGTATCGTTGTTTATTTATAATGAACTTTTGCACTTTCGTATTTATTTATATTTTTTTATGAAAGATTAATTTATTTTTTATTAATATTGGTATTAATATTATTAATAATAGTACAACAAAATATAAAATTGTTAATAAAAAAAGATAGGAGATAGTAATATAAATAATAAACAATAGTATAATAATGTAAATGTCTATCTATCATTAAATGCCTACATATCATTAAATGTCTACCTATCATTAAAGTTTGATTAAATTGGTATATTAATCCTTTTACTTGGTATATTTAACACAAGCCTTTAAGAAAAAACTCCATAATAGTTCATTCGGTTTCTTGGAATTTGAAGTTGGAAAATAATGAAATTGATTATAAATAGTTAGAAATAATAATTTATTACATGTTTTTAACCTGTAATCACGACCCTATAAAGTTAAAGTTAACTTATAATTATTGTGAAAATAAGGTCAGACACTCAGACCTCAAAATGTGAATTGTGAGGGTAGAAAATAAATAAGTAGGTTATATTTCCCTTTTTTATTTGTTTCATTTTGACTTTTTCCAATTATTGTGACTTTTATCGTTAAATTACTTACATTAAAAAAGGTTAATGATCCTGATTATGTGGCCTAGTGGTAAAAGGGCTGGTTCTTTCTTTGGGGGAGCCGGGTTCGATTCCTACGGGAGGCATGTGATGGATACCCCCACCCTTGTGGTGGGCAGTGGCGAAGCTTGACCCGAAGGTTCGGGGGGTCGGAAGTCACCAGGGGTTCGGAAGTCACTGGTTTCGGGGGGTCGAAAACCAGTTTCGGGGGGTCGAAACCCTATATTTTCAAAATTTTCTATACGGATACTATATAATCGGAACTTCTGCGCGAAAATCCGGGGTGGTCGGCCGCCCCTCCCCGCCCCTACAAACCTGCGCCACTAGTGGTGGGGTAGGTGGTTGGGAAGTGATGGGGAGACCCTTGACCCTTGTGGTCATGGGTTCGATTCCTGATCCCTCTAGGTTTTACCGGTTCACTACCGTCGGGCCTTCGGGTGAGTTTGTAGGCCGGGTTTTCCCTAGAACAGGAGACGGGTGGGCCGAAGGGCTCTGTCCGTACGGACTAGAGGCCGTCTGAGGCCCCTTTCGACTATTGGGGGCCGCGTACAGAGTACCCGGCAATACTTTAGTTGATCGTTAAAAAAAAAGGTTAATGACTTTGCATGACTAAGTTAACTTAAACAATTAATTATCAATTATACTATTGATGACTTGCATTAAAAAAGGTTGATGACTTTGTAGTAGTAGTGTAGGGAGCTAAAGCGGAAGACTATTGCGGTTTGAGATTGTGTTCAGTGACGAAGCTTGAGAATTTCAACTAGGAGGTCAGAAGTCACGAGGGGGTTAGAAGCCATTGGTCACGGGGGTCGAAATCGTATATACAAAAAAAAATATACAGATACTATATAATTAGAACTTCTGAGCAAAAATTTCAAGGGTCGGGCAACCCCTTGCCCCTTATAATCTTATATGTTGCGCCACTGATTGTCTCGAAAATGGTGGTGTATGGTTCTTAGTCCTTCCTAGTGCCTAACCCAATCTAAAGCTATAAACATGGTGAAATATTATACACCATTTAAAAAAGTAATATGTACACGTGTTCATACGGTTTTTGATAGTTTTTTTTATTTAAGTTTGATTTTCTATTAAATATCTCCCCAAACTAGTTTTTATTTGAACAAAACGACAACTTTCTTTAACACCTTAATTTTATCTTTACCTTAGTGCCTAACCCAATCTAAAGCTATAAACATGGTGAAATATTATACATAATTTAAAAAAGTAATATGTACACGTGTTCATACGGTTTTTAATAGTTTTTTTATTTAAGTTTGATTTTTTATTAAATATCTCCCCAAACTAGTTTTTATTTGAACAAAACGACAACTTTCTTAACACCTTAGTTTTATCTTTACCTTAGTGCCAAACCCAATCTAAAGCTATAAACATGGTGAAATATTATACATCATTTAAAAAAGTAATATGTACACGTGTTCATACGGTTTTTGATAGTTTTTTTTATTTAAATTTGATTTTCTATTAAATATCTCCCCAAACTAGTTTTTATTTGAATAAAACGACAACTTTCCTAACACCTTAATTTTATCTTTACCTTATAATTGCAAAGATGAGGCCGGCTAACGTACAAAGCCTTCTTAACCTACAAAGTGTGAGAAGCCATCCTGGCCCTCCATCTCCCACCTTCTGCGTTTTATAAGGAAAACCTCGTACATTAATTACCCACGTTTGTCATTAATGGCAGTTATCAATTTGAGGGTAAAACAGACAAATTACAAACTAAAATAATTTGAATATTTTAATCCAGCGCCCAAATCAACCTCATTAATTGACGGTTACTTCATTTAATGCGTGCGATTGATTCTCCAAAAATCAAAACTGACACCGAAGTCCAAAAATCAAAAATCAAAAAATAGAGCATCGGAGAAACACTAAATCATATCAACAAATATGCCTCCAAAACGCAACTCAGGAAAGGAATTGTTCATGATTTTACTTTAATTTTGATCGTATTTTGACGTATTTTACTTTAATTTTACTTCATGATTTTACTTTAAAAACCTAAAACAGGTGAAGGACGTGAAAAAAGTAAAGGCGTTTTACTGATTAGTATGATGTTTTGGTGATCTATAGTTGCAGATGCGTTTTGAAGTTTTAGTAGAGGCGTTTTATGAATTTAGTAATGCATTAGATAATCAGTGGTTTGCTCATCACGAAAAAGTAAAACGCATGTGTATCAATGTTAAAAAAAAAGTAAAACGCATTTGTAAACCCATAAAACACATGTGTATCAATGTTCATCAGAAGTTAGGCCATCAGTGGTTTTGATTCAGCAGTAGTTAAAACGCATTTGTAAACCCATAAAACGCATGTGTAACAATGTTCATCAGTAGTTTGCTCATCAGAAGTTAGGCCATCAGTGGTTTGATTCAGCAGTAGTTTGCTCATCAGAAGTTAGGTCATCAGTGGTTTGATTCAGCAGTAGTTAAAACGCATTTGTAAACCCATAAAACGCATGTGTATCAATGTTCATCAGTAGTTTGCTCATCAGAAGTTAGGCCATCAGTGGTTTGATTCAGCAGTAGTTATTAACTTCTTCTTCAGTAGTTACAAACACTTCATCAGAAGTTATCAATCAACAGTAATCAGTATTTTCATTAATCAGATAAAACGCATTTGTTAAATCTTAAAACGCATGTATTTATTTTTTGAATCTTATCAATAACATAATATCACCAGATACATCAAAACGCATGTTAAAATCACCAGATACAACAAAACGCATGTTAAAACATATTAAAACGCATTTGAATGTTATCCTAAAACATAATATCACCAGATACATCAAAACGCATGTATAAAACATACTAAAACGCAAATGATTATCTTCAAATCCACAAAACATCAAAAAATTTTAATGGAATGCTCAACCTCTGTTTTCATCATTGATCTAAAAAAACTTCAAAAACAGTAGAAACTTCATGTTCTTCATCGAATAAGAATTCAGGTTCATTGTTTAGATCTGAAAACACAAATTAAGAGTAAGATCACGATTAATTGAAAACAATAAAAACAGAGTACATACCGAACATGGTGAAGAACTCGGCAAATTGATTATGATTTTTCGTAAAAAATTTGAACCAGTGATCGACGATGATTGTAGATTTTTGAATATGGTAAGAAATGATAATCGTATATTATGGAATCAGTTATGAAATTTGAAAAAAATTGATGAACGATAAAACAGGGATTTGATAATAAACGTGATTAATTGATATGTCCAATTGACTATACTACCCCTCTAATCAGTTATAGAGTTATAACAGACAAGTTCCACGTGGCATCATTTTGTGGCTTCCTACACTTTGTAGGATAAGAGACTTTGTACCCTACACTTTCTCTGCAAAGATTTAAACCCACAACCTTATATATAGAACTGACATCATACCACTAGACCAATGAATTACGGATATTTCTCCAAGTTGGTTAAACCATGTTTTCTATTTCTTTCCATAATCATTAATTAGAAGTAGAAAATGGGGTCTTAGAAAAGGTCAAAAACCGTTGGTGGACTATATGTCAATGGCTACTTTGAGCCGGTCACAACTCCATTTGTCATTATAGTCGTCTCTTTTGCAAATTACCATATTGATAAGAGAAATAATTAAATTTTTCATGTGATGATGACATCTCCTATTCATAAAAGAGTATTTAAGTAATTCTTGTAATTAATGTTTACTCGTTCTTATTAAACATGGCCGTCTAAAATGATAAAGAGGGTCCCACACGTATATATTAAAAATCTTCAATTTGATTAAAGATCCTAAAATCTTTCGATTTGATTAAATTTATAGAGAGATCATGTACAAACTCTTATTAGTGTAAAAACTAAAGTAACAAATCTTAGCCATTAAAAAAGTAAATCAATGGTTGGTATTTATTCAGATTAACCCTTTATAATTATTAGTTCCTATTAGTTATTTTAAGGTCAATTTAGTAAATATGCTATTATTAATTAAAATATTGTTAAATAACCCATCTTTTTCGTGTGGCACCTCCTTCAAACTAAGAAAAAAACCACCTTTCTCCATATCATCTCTCTCCTACAAATAAACCCACCACAAAAAAACAAACAACACACACTCTAAACTTTTAGATTTCATCTTCTCAAAAGAAAAGTCAGAAAACCCTCTTCAAACCCTTCAGAAAATCGGTAAGTTTACCATTTTTTTTTAAAAAAAAGAGGACAATCGTTGTGTGCTGGTATTAGTCGAAGTGCGCTAGTATCTATCAATCTTAGTGTTCATCGGGGTGTGACTTTTTTAATGTTAACCTTTCATCTTTTTTTTTTTCCAGATTATGTTGTCCATCGAGTCGTTCAGATCTTGTTGTTCTTGGTGGTGTTTGTCTTTGAATATGTGACACCCGGCAAATTCTGGTTAACAACGTTGTCTAGATGAAAGTCTACCTTAGCGAGTCGCGCGTATATTATACTTAACTGGGATTGTTGAGTCGTGTTACGGTTCGGGAACTGTTAGTTTGGTATAGAGGATCATTAGATGTTTGTCTAGAGGCTCATTAGATGTCGGTCCTTAACCAAGTGTACAAAGGGTGACGATTCATAGAATCGTCAGAACATAGGGAACATACAAGTCTCGAGTCCCGGGAATTGGTGATCGAGTGTGGATGTGTTTGTTTGCAAGTATTATGTGTTTACAATCATTATGTGACTTGTCGGTATGTGAAAATGCGTTAACATATGTTAAAACGGGATTTAACGCGCAAAATACACGGAACCAACCCCTATAGGCGATTAGGGGAGGCTAATCGCCTATAGGGGATGCGATTGGGCCTCATTATAGGCGATTGGTATGCTAATCGCATGCCTGAGGGGGCGATTAGGCCCTAATCGCATGAATGTCAGGCGATTAGGAGCCCTAATCGCATGTATCTGCTGCATAATCGCCTGATACGTACTGGACGACTAAAAACGACTATAAATACAATGCTTAACCTCCTAAACTTCATATTAACAACCCTAGTCGTCCCATAAACCGCCCCAACACACACACAACCTCTGGAACACGATTTTGGATCAAAACACAAGATTTCAAGCCTATTACATCAATCTATCACAAATCTAAGGTGTGGTTTTCATTCATGCAACCTTTATTAACGTTTTTATTGAATCCCTAATGGTCCAGACCTGTTTTAAAACAAATAAGTCTTCTGAAAATCGTTAATAAGCATTGTTAATCGGATTCTAACTATCATGCATGTTGTATGTGTGTTTATGATTAAAAGATAGGGTTTTTATGATTCAAGAAGGATGATTAACATGTTATTAAGGTAGTTACAGATTGATGATGATGGCATGATGATGAAATCTGAGTTATTGTTAATTAGGGTTACGGTTTTGCATGCTAATGTGATGTTTCATGTTATGTGTATTGTCTTTAAGATACATGATTGCATTCAGGGCTGATAGATCGAGGTTAAACGAAGGATTTTGATGGAAATATGTTTGATATAGTTGTTTGGTTGATATTTGATGTTTACACACGTTTTGGGATTGATTTGGAGTGTTAAACGCGCGAAAAACCGGAACAGCAATGCTGTAGGCGATTAGCAACCCTAATCGCCTATGCTATAGGCGATTAGGAGGCTAATCGCCTGATATGACACCCTAATCGCCTATAGTATAGGCAATTGGGGGCTAATTGCCTTCGTTGCATGCAATTGTGATCCTAATTGCTAGTTAAGTCCTGAAATGCATGTCTTATGACCTAATCGCCTATAGACTCATGATTTGCATGTCTTATGACCCTAATTGCCTATAGTATAGGCAATTAGCATTCCTAAATGCCTGTTGACTTTCATAATCGCTAGTTGACTTTTCCTAATCGCCTGTAATGCTGCTGTAAGTATATTTTGACATTTCGGGACCCGATTTGACACCTAGGAACATGCTAGGAACCCCGTAACATATCTAATAACTTGGTAACATGTGTTCGGACTTATTTATGTGATACTTGAACTACGTGCTATAACTTGTTGGACTTTAACGTATGTTAAGTGTGATTGCATGATTGTATGTTTGTGAGTGCAAGTATAACACGGGGAGTCTCGGGTCACCAATGGGATGTCGAGTCTTGTACATTGGGTTAATTTAACAGTAACGGTGTTTTCAAACGTACTTGGTTATGGTCTGGACATCTAGGGACTAACTAACCTACGGGTTATTAGTCTAAGTACTTGTAACTGTCATATGTTAGGTCGCCGCTTTACGGGGCTAGCATAGCTTGCTGATATTATTCGTATATCGAAGTAACGCAACCTAAGGTGAGTTTACGGCCCCTCTTTTAACTGGTTTCACTTTTTGGGGGAGAAAACATGTGTTAAACTTATGTTTTGGTAACAACTATCATACTATGGGTTTCTATGGTTTACTATACGATCTTTGGAAGTCCCGGGGGAAACCATGAATGTGCGGGTTAGCACAACGGGGAAATGTGAATAGATCTATTGGGAGTGACCAACCCCGCTCGTCGGCTTGGAGGGTCGGCGAGTGCATATTGTCTCAAACAGGAACAGGTTTACTATTCGGGCACGACATCTGGTTTGCGAGTTAGTAATGGTTTTCCAATCGTAGACGTAACAAAACATATGCCTAGCTAGCGTACTTTGGTTTGCAAATTGTTGTAGTATGGACAGGTTGAACTTGGTACTTTGATTTCAAAACCTGTGAACTCACCAGCATTTTTGTGCTGACGTAAACTCTTACATGTTTTCTCAGGTCGCTAAGGTAGCACAATGGAACTAGGGCGCACGCGTCTACACGGCGTCTAGTTAGGATTGCATGGTTTTCAAACATTGAACATTTGGTTTACTTTTGGATTATGTTTTAAGAATAAGCTTTCGCTGTAATTGGGGATTTAAACTATGTTTTTGAAATTGCATATGTTCATTTAGACTTGTTTATTGTGATCGTTGACTTGGATCCTGGTTTGTCATGCGCCTCGCGGTAAAACTCCGCAAGTGGATTTTGAGGGTGTGACAGAATATTAGCATAGACAACTTGATATCAACACTTTGTGACGATTGTTGGTTTGATTACAAACATAATGAAATCAGCACAAACAGACTGTTATCAGCACACCCAGAATGCTAGCACAAACAGTATGCTATGATCATATACACCAACACGCTGTCAGCACATACATAATGATATCTGCACAAAAAAAATGACATCCAAATGAAGAAAAATAAAATAATAAAGCATCTGATGATGTTCACTGGAAAAATTTTAATTGCATGAAAACAGGGATTTGAACTTGAATGGAACGATAATATGGAGTTATTTTAATTTCACATGCCTTGAATGTAGGAATTCCTATGAATATTGTATATTATAAAAGACAAAAACACCCTTAATGAGATTTATTAAGTTATTCTATGTGTCAAACTCTAATTGGTTCCTTTGGTTTTTACACTAATAAGAGTTTGTACATGATCTTATCTCTAAATTTACATATATAGATGAGAGGGAAAAATTATCACATTTTGGTATACAGAGAAGTTCGGTTTTGATTCTTAAGATTTAATTATTTTAACTATTTGAGTCACAAGCCCAAACATATCGTGGTCCGTCGTTTCAAAAGTTTAAACCTTTTTAATACTACGTCCATTTTCATACTGATAAGACATCGGATCATCAATTGTGACGCTACTCATATCTATATTATCTTATTAAGGAGAAGTGATGTACAACATTGTAATTTGCATTTCTGTACAACCTAACAAGCAACATGTACAACATATTTAAGCAAAAAAATTAAGGGTATTATTGGCATAATAGTGACAATTAAGACACTTAGGAGGGTAGATTGTTAAATTTAACATAATCCAATGCCTCACATCCTAAAATCTTATTCCAATTATGCCCTTATGTCCAACTTTTAAAACACAACATACAACATAACTATGATGCATCTTAAATGTGAGACCTTTCAACCCCCCATCTATATTATTATATATACTTCATTATAATCAATTTCTTGAATGCTAATAGTCTTCTCATAACCCCAAACAAAATCTTAGAGCTAATTTCATGCTTTGAAACATTGTTTAGTCCAAAAAAATTATGTCTTCATTAGATGAGAAGAGAACAAAATCAATGAGACGTTAAGACGCTTGCAAGATATGGTTCTCGGATGCTAAAAGGTATAAAGATATGAGTTAATCTTTATATACATATATACATTTTTTTCTACTTGTTCATATGTTCTTTGACAATTACAAAAATTTATCCTCATAATATATCATTGTTTTGCTCCATTTAAATTTAGTTATTTGCGATAGACAATGGGAATGCCAGTGATGTTGGATGTAATAATCAATTATGTTGGATCATTGCAGAATCAAATTCAGGTAATTTAATTGTGCAACTAACAATTTAAACAATAAACAAACAATATTCAGAATTATTGATGAGAAAATATTTTTCAAAATTAATTAGTACAGTTTTTCTCTTCTTTGTGCATTTTTAGTTTCTCTCCATGAAGCTTTCAGAAGCCAACATGTTCTATAACCTATTGACCTCAAATCTACTGAATTGGATGATATGGCCCCTATGAAGGTGACAGATGGCTTTCCTAACTATATATTGTTAACTAAATAAAACGGACAAAATTATAAATATAACATTCTAAATTTGCTAATACGTGTCTAATATATTATAAATATTACTTCCACTTACTGCATAGAATGAAAACTGATGTTGTAGGGAACAAATGGACATGAAGGACAGATGATGGAGAGGATGGTTGGAGAAGGGTATGGAGATTTTCCTCAATTTCAATCAATATGGTCTCCTTGAACGCCATGAAATAGTTAACTCTATAAATCTATATATGCATGCTCAAATATAACTTTATACGTAAACTATATTTGTTCTAAGACTTTTAAGGTATTTGTTGATCTATTTAATGTTCTTGTTAAACGTTGTATGAAGTGTGGTTCACAATATTATTTTGCTTTCGGCAATTGTATATTGTTTAAGTTCTAATTCTAATTAATAAAATAAATTAAACATTAGCATAAAGAGAAAACAAAAACTTAACTATGTGTTAATTACTTATGTTATTTGTGTTAAGATATAAGAAATCGAAAAGCCATAAATTCACGCTCACGCTAATTAATCAACCCGAATCTTTATCTTCTATACTATATTATAAAGCATCAGTGAAGGATACCTGCAAAATTTAAGTAAATACAACCTTTATTGCTTATAGTACAATGCTTATTGAAGTCATTTAGGGAGTAAAATTGTCTTTCTACCTAAATATTAAATTATTGAATAAATTAATTTAAACATACTTATAAAATTTATGAGGAAATTAACAATAATGTGGCGACTCTTTATATTCATAACCTCCATGTCTTTATTATGTTTGTATCAATGTTTCTTATAAATAGTGGTAATGTATTTGGTACATAAATAATGTGGTGACTCTTCACATACATAACTTACATATCTTTTGATGTTTATAGTAAATAAATTACATCATATATTATGTATTTATATATTCTTTTTAAATTTATGTGGTTGCAAGATGGTATGACGTGACACTCCTGCACACAAATGAATATGTAGGCTTGAAGTTTGCCAACACACCCAACCCATGACACATTTAAACCCATTAAAGTGAGCGATATATGTAGGCTTAACGTTTATTCAAGCAAATATGGTAGAGATACTTCATGAGCAACGTCATCATCTTCCTCGATGGTTTTTTGTTTTCTCTGCTACTATAAGTCGATTTGGTAATTTTAACTATATTTACTACTAATTTGTTTGTCCAATATATTTGTTACGGCGCCTGTCAAACTAACATAAAACGAGATTATCTATGCAAATCATTGACTCTGCTACACCTCGCGGGTACCCTAAAGTAATAGAAATATGTTGCGCACTACAAACTGCATTTTAGTAATTACATCACTTCCACTACAATCTTATGGTCATTAAGAGATACAACGCCACTTCACTACGCTAAGCACCGCTCTACGATGGCATACTTATATGTCTTCGAGATACATAAAAGGGTCCCACCGAAGGACGTGGGCCAATCTAAGGGTGTTGCAAAGAATAGTACGACCTATTGTGATGTACCCATTTAAAATATTCAGAAGATATACTTATGAGTTTTAGTTTTTAATAACATATATTTTATACATCGTTGTTTTCTACTTCATCATAACGAATAACCAACAAACACGATGCACGAGGGGCAAAACAGATACACCCGCCGCAACGCGCGGACATTCCTACTAGTTTTTTATAATCCCCGAACACTCTTGTAAGCACCTTCGCACAAGCCAATGAACTCCAGCCCAGCTGGGGAGAGGTGGGAGGGTTTACCTCTTCGGAGGGTTCCCGCTCGGGCTTGGCCTTGAGTTCGAATCCTGCACACCACGAAAAAATTCCCTGTAACGGTTTGAGATAACTTCAAAGTGGACACCGGTGCGTGGGTAGTGATTCGAACTCGGATTAAGGGGTTGTCTGTCGATTGGTTTCACCGCTGAAGTACACCTTCAAAAAAAAAAGCATCTTCGCACAAATTTGAGCACCGTCCATTTTAGCCAATGACAATAACATAGATAGAGGCACCGTTTACAATTAAAATTATGTGTTGTGTCTTGAGGTGAGCACAAGCTTTATCCTCTCATATTACATCAACTGGGTGCTAGCGTAGCTATGTGATAAAGCTTGAGGTCATTCACTTGATTCTGTTGTGGCTCAAGGTGAGTACAAGCTTTATTCAAATTTTTTGTTTAATAAAATATTAATATAAATATAATAAATTATTAAATGAAAAAAAAAACATTACATTAGATAAAAAAAAAAAAAAAACATTACACTAAATAAAAAAATTTACATAGATATTAAATATCTAGAAAATATAAAACCTAACGTAATGTTGGGCGTAACATTTGTCCGCCGAAATATGCGTAAAATCATGCTCGGTCTCCGAAGCATACTCCACGTAAGTGAATGCTATGACCAAGTCTTCTTTTTTGTCGGGGAGTTTGTTTTTGACTTTTCTTTTTTTATAAAATCTTTCGAATTTTGACACTTCGATTTGAGGTTGTTACATTTGTGTGAAATTGAATCACAACTACGTCCTGTTCCCAGACAACCTGACTAAATTCGGCTAAAACTTTAGCCCATTGTGGGCCCGACTTCGACTACCCTGACTAGTTGAAGCGCCATCGCCGTGCATGTTGTTATATGCGATGATTAACACAAGTTCTTCCTCCCCCCGTCCATTGCACCATCGTTTTGTTTGAGTTGGAGAAGAAGAAATTGAAGTCTTGAATGTGATTGAAGAAGAATGTTGAAGAAGATGATGAAAATGGTTAAAATGGAAGGTTAAGTGTATATATAAAAAGAAAATTGATTTTTTTCCAAACGGTGATATTGTCGTTAGCGGACGCGAGCGCAGTCACGTGAGCGTTCACGTGAGGTGGTTGTCGTGTTCGCGAGCCATGTGGCTCGTTGGCTGGCTCGCAGCCAAGGCCGACTCAACCGTTTAGGGGCCCGGTGGTTGTCGTGTTCGCGAGCCACGTGGCTCGTTGGCTGGCTCGCAGCCAGGGCCGATTCAACCGTTTAGTGGACCTAAACCGAAGTGAGAATTCGGGGCCCTTTTTTGAAAGCATAAATGTTATTTAGTTCTTATTTATATTTATAGTTCGTGTTGCATTACTTTAGTGTCTAATGAGCCAAACTAGATCTTAATGTACTTGCGGCTAAAAAAGCTTTTTTAAAGCAACTAAATCATATAGAAACAGTTTATGTATGTTGTGTATAATGGCTTACATAATATCATCAAAAACTACAATTGTTGAAAGCTCCAGAGCAACTATCACAAGGCAAAACATCAAGAGTCAAATTTCCAACAAATAAATTAACTCAAAAACTATATGAACACCATATAAAAGTCATATTGCCACTACATGTTGGAGAAGTTCTTCACTAAAACACAGAGGCTGCAATCACAGATATGCTTCTCAGGCTCGTTCTTCTTGAAGTTCAGGTTAACGCAGAGATCAAGAAATCCATTCGTTTATCAATATAACGTAGGGTGGTAATGGATTAGCCGATTGGTTAGATGAAATTATCTAACTAGGATCTGCAGATTGAAATTATAAAGATACTCTAATGCCAGGTAAAAAAAAATGAGCCTAATTTTAAATTAAGGCTATAAAATATGAGGCCGTTTGAACTTGGAGGTGCAAAGCAATTGCCTCATCTGGTTTGGGGTTGATCCGAGCCTGCTCGTAGCCATTCGCTGGCGAGCCACAGCAGATAGCCTAATATATATGATAATTTAACTATTACAATTAACGTCTTTTTAATAGTATATAAGGCTGCAAATGAACTGAACTTTCAGCGAACAGTTCATGAACCGTTCGGCGGGAAGTTCGTTCGTGTTCGATCGTTTAGTTAAACGAACGAACATGAACAAATGTTGCGTTCGTTCGTTTATGTTCGATAGTTTATTAAGGTTTTTAATTTTTATACTTTTTTTATATTCTTTTATTTTTATTTATTTTACCCGACAAATAATATATATATATATATATATATATATATATATATATATATATATATATATATAGGGGATGGATAATACGGAAACCCTAAATAATGAGAAAACTCTAGAAAACCCTCAAAAAAACCTACTTCCCGAGCTTTTTTTTTAAAAAAAAATTAGGGCATGTAATATACATGTTTTTGAGTGTTTTGAGCCAAAAAAATCAAAAAAAGCGCCGAAGGGTTTTTTTTTTTTTAAAAAAATAAGTTTTGCATCATAACATATGTTACCAGTGCAAAAAATAAGCTAACATATGTTATGATGCAAAACTTATTTTTTTTTTAAAAAAAAAAAACCCTTCGGCGCTTTTTTGATTTTTTTTGGCTCAAAACACTTAAAAACATGTATATTACATGCCCTAATTTAAAAAAAAAAAAAAACTCGGGAAGTAGGTTTTTTTGAGGGTTTTCTAGAGTTTTTTCATTTTGAAGGGTTTTCTCCCTATACTTCCACTATATATATATGAGGTAAATATATTACTAATGGAGATCAATAATCATACTTTTTGTATCCAAGCTCATTATATGTTTCCACGTTCCTGTGTTGATGCCCTCCACTTCCAACGCCCTCTGCCATCCACCTCCAATGCCCTTCTCCAGTACTAAGTATGTTTGGACAATTAGGTTATATTTTGGGTGGATCTAGTTAATATTGTAATGTATGTGCATTCGATATAATTCAAAAGTTAATATATGTCCGTTTGTGTTTGTTTCCGTTCATAAACACTTGTTTGTGTTCGTGTGCGTTCATGAACAAAATTAACAAACAAACACAAACGAACATGAACAAAAAATCTCGTTCGGTAAGTGTTCGTGAACACATAATTTTCTTAACAAACGAACATGAACAAGGCCTTGTTCATGTTCGTTCGGTTCGTTTGCAGCCCTAAGATTAGTAGGGTTGTAAACGAACCAAACGAACACGAATAAGGCTTTGTTCGTGTTTGTTTGTTAAGGTTTCTTAGACAAACGAACCGTTCACGAACACACTAACGAACATAATTTTATGTTTGTGTTTGTTTGTTAAGAAATTCAGTTGTTTGCGAACTGTTCGTGAACACAGGTCTTGAACACAAAGAAACAAAAACAAACATTTAATATGCAACTAACTAAAAAACCATTGTTAATATTAACCGTTAGACAAAGTACATCTACTAAACGATGTCGATAAGTCAAATTATACGAACTTAGATATAATTATCTAAAATTACTTAGGCATATGCATGAATACATGATATTCCTAATTCAAAAGTTCATAATTATCCTAAGTTTTAACTAGTAATCAAACATAAACAAACATACACGAACGGATATAAATAAACGAACGTAAACAAACACATTGCCGAACGTTCACGAACGCAATCGAACGAACGAGACATTTGTTCGTGTTTGTTTGTTTAGTTAATCAAACGGAATTTTTTGTTCATGTTCGTTCATTTATTAAACAAACGGACACAAACGAACTTCCCGCCAAACAGTTTACGAACTGTTTACCGAACATTATCTATTGGTATTTGAAACCGATATATGTAGTACTAGTGTGTTTCACAGAATAATTAAAAAATCAAAACTAAATCAAATCTTATTTGTCATTGTCCTTTATATTTACAACTCTTTACAATATTATGTATCTTAGCTGGTAGGTCTATACAAGGGGAAGAAGCGCTTCTAGCATAAATTTTTCACGTAACTGATTTTAACCAATCATGTCTTGCCAAATTACTTTACTGATTTACTTTACTAAACACTTTTTTTGAGGCAACACTCCACTGATTTTTTTTTTTGTTTTCATTTAAATACAAATATAACTTTAAAAAAAAAATCACACGGTTTTATCACCAAACCGTCAGCACGATTTAATTTCAACTGTCTCCGGCCAATACGGTCAAGAAAATTTATTTCCATTAATATCGGTCTAATCTAACCGTCAGAATATCTTTAAATTTACATTCAATACTGTTAGATTTTTTTACTATATAAATCACCATACGACGGTGGTGAAAACACATATCAAATCAACACAATATCAAGAACACCCCCACCACACAACATCAGAATGACCCGTTGGACAGAAAACGAAGAAATCGCCCTGGTTGTGTGCGTCAAAGACTCACAAAACGACCCATCCTTGCAGCGCCAACGCCACCCATGGTCGGGTTCGAGGGACACACGGTTCTGGGACTGTGTTTTGGGTGACTTCAATCAATAAGTCGGCCCAAGTGCCCGCACAATCGAGAGTCTACAAAGAAAATGGGTCGATCTAAACGTCAAGTGTGATCGGTGGACGACATTGGGGAGGAGATTGCTGTGGAGATGACCCAGGCAAACCTATGCGGGAGATGACCCAGGCAACCTATGCGGGTCGTTACCGCGACACATTTGACCATATCCAGGCGTGGCACCTCATGCGCGAGCTTTAAGCTTTATTTTTTATGTTTTTATGTATTTTGATTAATGTTTAAATATTTAATGAATTATGTTTATGTTTTTTTGTTATTTAATTTTGTTTTAGTTTATTTTTGTTATTTTTAAAACACACGGTTATAAAATACAATAACATAAAAAAAGGGATACACATACGGTTATAATAAAAAACTGATTTAAATTAATTCAAAAATAAATAAAAAACGGTTACCAGCATGGTAGATACAACCAGCAAAACGGTTCACTGGACCACTACCAGCATGAGTGGTGGCGGTGTTACCGTGCTGGTAGTGGGTATCCGTGACCGATTCGGGTGACGCCCCGTCCCCCGTCCCCCATGCCCATTAGAATTTCCCCGCCCAAGGGGCTTCCCCCCTTCCACACCCCCTTCCCCCATCACCACTCCGTTCACTCTAACCCAGCCAAACATAGCATAAATGTCACGACGAACATGTGTAACTCGAAAACATGTGTAAGTACCCGATTATCTAAACCATAAAAACAAAATGACAAGTTGAATGAGGTGTTTAAACCATGTTTGAAATGAGTCTTCAACTCAACCTTACGATTTTATTCTTGTCACTATTCTATTTTGTTTTTATTCTTAAATGTTGTATAATCATTTACTAATTATTGAACAACGTAGTATTTAGTATCTAATGAGAACTAAATTTTACCATCCAAATAATTAGATCGAATTGTATGATTTGAATCATCAATTTTGACTAATCTGAATTATTGTTTTAGTTTTCGTTCCCGTATTATCTCAAAGAATTAAATTAAAATAGTAAATTAGAAATACTCATGTTATTTTCTATGAACTTATTGTTTTGTTACAGATTGAGAATGAGGAAAAGGCAAATTTTTACACGCAAAATAAAAGATACAACATGTGGTTAAAAATAGTAAAAATTATTAAAATAAGTGTGGTGAACGTTCCCTTGTACCTTGCCCTTTTTGCAGCAATATAAAATATGACTACTTCAAAATGCCAAAAAGTTTACCCACTTTCTCTAAAGTTATCCATTGATACTTCTTTATGTTGGTTTTTCCACAAACCATCTTTGTTAAAACTTGTTATTTAATTTCATAAATTCATTGACTTTGGATAAGTTGACTTGACATGTATACGTAACTCCACTCACTACCATTTATTTAATTTTTTTTTGGAAGGCAAATTTCATTAAAACACAAACCGGGAAACTCCCAAGACGGGAGCCCCAAACCAAGAACAATTACATCACATCAAAATAAAACGACTTCCAATCGTTCCAATCCACCCCACCTTTTTTATCCCTATTACAAAACCACAAAAACGAAAGATATTTAATATCCGCAACAATCTCCACAACACTCCTCGTCTTTTTAGCAAAAATACGATCATTCCTAGCTTTCCATAACCTCCAACATGCCACCATAAAGATCCTGTACAAAATCTCTTTCTTACGAGGAGACCACCCCGACGCTTTAACCACCTCCATAATATCTCTAACAGAGAAGAGAAATATCGGCGGGAGATGCACCCAATTAGCTATACCGTGCCACATGCCAGAGGCCATTATACACCCCGTGAAAATATGATCCACGCTCTCCTCTTCACATTGACAATACTCGCACAACGTGTCTCCATTCCAAATATGCCTTTGACGAAGAGCCACCTTAGTAGGAATACTATCTAACATAACTCTCCACAAAAACACATTACACTTCAATGGAACCCATTTACACCACCGAAAACCACTCGAAACACCATACCTCCCAACCCTTTCGGAAACCAACCACTGCTTCACAATAGAGACTGAAAAGTCTACGGGCCCCCCCCTTATCAAACCAGGCCCATCTATCTGGGCTCTCCAAGGTACTACAGCCCGCCACCAATCTATGACATTGAATAAGTTCACTAATTTGTAGGTTAGTACTCGGGTAAGCCTTCCAATCCCACTGCACCGGCCCAAGCTCATTAACACCCACGATACGGTCAGCCACATAACACATCTTCCGTTTATCAAGCCTGAAAAGATTAGGAAACATGAACTTTAACGGGACCGGACAAACCCACGGGTCCAACCAGAACCTAATTTGGGCCCCATTTCCGAGCAACCCACGAAACATGTTAGAACCAATAGAATCCCCCACACGAATACTATTACAAGTTTTCACCACTTTATACCATGTACCATTAAAACGCGCTTTACTCGGGAAAGTCTCCCATTGACGAGCCGACCCATGAATATCATCAATCACCCTTTTCCACATCGACCCCTCCTCTACTCTATACCTCCAAAGCCACTTTAAGATAAAAGCATTATTACTATCCCCAAGACGGCTAAGGCCCAAACCACCAAACTTTTTAGGAAGCGAAACTCTATCCCAAGCCACCCAGTGAACTTTCTTAGTATCCGAATCACCACCCCACATGAATCTTTTAATAAGCGCCTCAAGACTATTAATCACCGTAGAAGGCGCCTTGAAAAGGGAAAAATAATACGACGGCAAGCTTTCCATAACTGATTTAATTAAAACCAACCGACCACCAATCGACAAAACCTTGGACTTCCATTTAGACAGTCTATTCTTGAAAATATTAATCACCGGATCCCAATTTCTAATCCTCCCCATGTTACATCCCATCGTAATACCCAAATAAGTGAACGGCAACTCCTTCGCACAACACCCCATAGACCGGGCCTGCTCCATAACATCGCCCAGCTCCTTCCCCACCCCAAACAAATTAGACTTGTGTATGTTTATACGAAGGCCCGAACACAAATGAAACACTCTAAGAATCCGCCTCAATGTCTCAAAATTACTGCTAGACCACTCCCCCATAATCATGGCATCATCCGCATATAACAAATG
This sequence comes from Ambrosia trifida, assembly GCA_028751855.1. Classification (NCBI taxonomy): domain Eukaryota; kingdom Viridiplantae; phylum Streptophyta; class Magnoliopsida; order Asterales; family Asteraceae; genus Ambrosia; species Ambrosia trifida. The sequence continues at coordinate 195,443,435 of CM054122.1, read as the reverse complement.
AGAAAGAATCACACCACCATTCGGGAGACTAATACCATTAAAACACCCCAACCTACACGCCCTTCTCATCATACTAGCTAAAGCTTCCATAACTATAATAAATAAGAACGGGGAGATAGGATCACCTTGTCTAATGCCTTTTTCACACGAAAATTCAAACGTAGGGGACCCGTTAACCAGGACCGAGGATCTAGCAGAAGCCAACACACCTTTAATCCACCTACACCAGACCTCAGGAAAACCCATTTGCCGCATAATAGACACCAGAAATTCCCAGTTAACATTATCATAAGCCTTGGCAAAATCAATCTTAAACATGAACAGCTCTTTACCACTACTTCTAGCCCAAGAAAGAACCTCACTAATAATGAGCGGGCCATCAAGAATATATCTACCTGCAATAAAAGCTGTCTGCGCTTCAGAGATCAAACTATCAATCACCTTCCTTAACCGATTCGCTAACACCTTCGAAATGACTTTGCTGATGACACCAATCAAATTAATAGGGCGATATTCTCCAAGCTCCACCGGGTCTTTGACTTTAGGCACCAGTGTGATAAAAGACGAGCTCGCTCCCCTGCTTATCTCACCTGTCTCAGCAAAAACTTTAAAAATCTCCACAAAGTCACCTGAAAACAAATGCCAAAATTTTTTAATAAAACAAAAATTAAAGCCGTCAGGACCCGGCGCCTTATCACTCCCACAGTCCCAAACCGCTTCTTTTATTTCATTCTCAAGAAACGGCGCGATGATACTATCCGCAGCTATCGGCTCCAATTTCTTAATATCTTCAACCATAATAGTCGGCCGTAATTTAATATCTTCAATAAACTTTTCTCTAAAAAATCGAACCACCTCTCGCTTCACCACCTGAGGCTTCATCTCCCATTTATCCTTAATAATTAACCCCGGAATCGCATTAGAGACCCTTCTCGCATTAATGACACCATGAAAAAAAGAAGAATTTTCATCCCCCTCCTTCGCCCACCTAACCCTCGCTTTCTGTTTCAAGTCCCGGACATGAAGCATCTCCAACTCCTTGACCCTTTTACCCGCCTCTTCCATAACCCAAACCTCAGCCTCAGTTAAATCACGATTCTCCAAAGTCAGCTCCAACTCCTTCATTTCCAACCTAAGCGCATCAATCTCTTCCTTCTCTTTCTTAACTTGGTTACCATACCAATTTTTAATACTGCTACGTAAGTACTTGAATTTGGCCATAAGCTTCAAGTCAGGGGCATCCGAAATGAAATCCTTAGCCAAGACACTTTCCACAACCTCCACAAACCCATCACGATGAAGCCACGAATTATAGAAGCGAAACGGTTTAGGGCCAAAATTCCGCGACTCAATCTTTAACAACACCGGGCAGTGATCCGACTCAACCCGATCCAACACTCTATATTCCGCGTTACTCCACTTAGCCATGACCGACCAAGAAACAAACACCCGATCAAGCCGACTCAGCTTGTTACCGGCAATGTACGTGAATTTCCTACCCCGCAACCCATACTCATGAAGCTCGGCATCGTCCAAAAAATCATTAAATTCTCTAGTCTCCCCGTCATGAAACTTGGAATTACGGCGTTCCGAACGATCCCTAACACAATTAAAATCACCCGCAATAATCACCAACTCGTCATCGTTTGAATTCAATCGTTTAATTTCTTCCCAAACCACCCGCTTATCTACAAGTTTCTGCGGACAATAAACATTAATAAACAACACCTTTTGACCATCATTAACCAAATGGCCCGAAACCCCAAGGATATATCTATGTTTAACCACGGACTCCTTCTTGAACAGTTTAGAGTTCCATATCGACAACAACCCACCCGACCGCCCTACCGCATCGACAAAATCGAATTCAAAATCCCCTACACCCCAAAAACTACCAATATTAACCCCCTCCAAGGATTGAAATTGAGTTTCCTGTAACATCACAAACGCAGCCTCATTTACCAATTTTAAGTTTCTTAACCACGCACTCTTAGTCGTGGATCCCAGCCCCCGAATGTTCCAAGATATGCAATTCATGAGGACACCGATTGAAAGCCTTCATCGTTGATCATTTGTCGGAAAGAATCCTCGTATTCACCAAGGTTAGTCGCACCCAACTCACGACCCAACTCCACTGTTGCATTAACCTCTCCATTCACTTTTGACTCGACATGTTTGTCCCCCACGTCTACCCCATTAAGATCCTGTTGCGTCCGAGTCTCCTTCAACGAATTAGAATGTCCGCCTTGAATATTAAAAATAAAACGATCTATATCGTAAGGATCGTCACCCCCATCTCTAGCCCGTTTCTTAGGCCTATCCGCTCCCGAAGGCGAAATAGACTTATCGCCACGAACCTTTTTACGAAACCGGCCACGTTTGCATTTCCTCGCTCCCGAAAATTCAGTAGGATCCGGCATACAAAAACTATCCCCAGTCTGTTCTCCCAAACTGTTGTCACCCTGCGCTTGTTGTTCAACCTCAGCATGCAAGCCATGCAAATTATTTCCCCCTACATCCTCCTTCTCAGCATCCACGTGCACTTGCTCGCTATGACCACCATCATTCATAATACTCTTGTCACTCCTCGACTCTACCACCCTCTCCGCTACCTGAGGCCCAATACAAACCGGGTTCCACACCCCTACTTCTTCCTCGACTAACACCAACGACGTCACATTCCGCCATATCAACTTACAACTTTGATGGATACGAGTCATAGAACTAACAAGAACCCCAATCTTGACGCTGGACAAATCCTCCAAGGTCTCACCAATCCCCGCTGACTGAACCACCCTACCATACTTAGCTCCAACCATCTCCACCACCCTATCATCTAACAAGTACATCGGAATACCGGAGATACGTAACCAAGCAATTCGATCAACCGGATAATTCTGACCCTCCCAAACCACCAAAGACTCAAATACATGAGACCACACATCTTTGGTGATCAAGAAGTCCATCATCGCTACTTTATCATCAAATACCAAAAGAACGGACAACCCACCAACATACCGAACCTTCACATTCAACAATCTCACTTCAACTAACCAACTTCTAAGAGCCATTAGAGCTTGTAAATCCCTTGTACGAGCGGCCAAAGCCCACCCCTTCCATAATGGATTACCAACGAACCCATCATCCACAACAATCTCAGTAATCGGACCCTCTTTATTCAACCCCAGCAACGTGTCTTTAAACGTCCTACCATCATCAACACGAACCCCATTCTGATCCCCATCAACTACCGGTACCTGATCATCTCTTACATCCCCACCCACGTTGTCATCCTCCACCGGAACCCACTTCTTCTCATCTTTCCTATTAACCCGCTCCCCATCCACAAACCTAGCCAAAACTATGAACAGTTTGTACGACCCAATCCACACATCCTTCATATCCCTCTCTAAAGCGATCGGATCTTTAACATGGATAAACGACACAAAACCAAAACGTTTACCTAACTTGTCGTACTTCCTTGCAATATACGTACCCTGAATACTCCCATACCTCTTAAGCACTCCAAAAACATCCGCCGACGAACAACCTTCAGGGAGGTTTGACACAAAATACTTGGTCACCGTTTCTTCACTCGGCTTCGATCCCGCAACATGATTACGTTTCTTTCCTTTCCTGCTGTGAGCGTCATACCAAATCCCTTCCTTGAACCGATCCCTGCTCGCCATGATGAAACTTGAAACCCTTTTCGCCACGCGGTTCACCAACGTACATGTATTTAGGGAATTTTAATGTTTAATAAAAATACATTAAAAATATTGTATTAAAGTATAAAACAACGACTACAAATTTAATTCAAAATATCACTAAATATTTCTTTATACACCACATTTCTGGTTTTAGTTTTCACATTCCTATCAACATCAAGTATTGGTGATATTTCACTCCTGCCCTGCTTTTAACTCTTGACAATGCGACATAAAGTTGGCCATGTGAGAATACAGGTTCTCTTAAATACAATCCAACCTTAGATAATTACAACATGACGAACAATATATATCGACCAAAGAATGTTTTTGTTTCCATTTCGTACAAATAATTACAACATAATAGGGAAAAAAACATAAAGAGTATGGATTAATGTTAACACGCGGTTCACCAACGTACAATTATTTTGAGCGGTAAAACGTATAAAAAATATAGTAGAAATATTCTATTAAAATTTAAAAGAAACCAATACACACAAAATTATTTTGTCGCACCTGAAAGCTAACCATCCACACCTAAATACTGAATTCAAGATTGTAGAAGAGGAAGGGTTGCTGTGCCAGTTGCGCTTCCTCTGATTGATGAGCCATATTCATTATAGACACAGACCGGTTTTCAACCCGTTTGACCCATTTTTCTTTCAACTTTCTATAAACCACTTGAATAATCACAATGCATTGTATAAAATTGAGTTGAAGAATGACTAATTAATAATTACATCTAGCAGAGTTGTCTTATTATGAAATGCATCCACAGTCTTGTCCACTTCGTCTCTAGACAGAATATAAGAAAGCAAAAACTTAATAACAACACATAATTGGGTTTCAACTTTCAATGAGTCAACACACAACTCAATACCATCAAATACAAATATTTGTTAAGGAAATACAGATTTCAAATGAAATATAGAATTCAGTCATGATGAAGGAAATACAGATTTCATGGAGGTAAAACTTACCAAAACGTCTTGTGTAAGATCCCACAGCTGACGGATTGAGTATTAGGCAGTTCACTTAGCTTCCCAAACCATTCTTCATAAAAGGACCATATTTCTGACCTGGCTCAAAACATAATTTAATAAGAAAGTAATCCACTTGCCCATATGAAAAATTAAAAAAAAAAATATATAAAGGACTCAAGAAGCATACAAGTACACCAAGAATTGATATTGTGCATAATTCCCGTAGATCACTTCTATATCTTGTTGGATGTTTTTTATTGTTGACTTTTTTCCATGAACCTAAAACAAAATAAATGGTTGTGATTTGCCCAATATCCGAAACAATAAAGAAACTAAATCCACTTGCCCAATATTCGACTTGCTCTGTCACCAATAAAGAAAGTGTGATCGCGTAGAAACAACATGATCATCTTCTTCTTCTAGAGTAGAAACAACACTTTTCGCGTCTTCTGCCAACAAAGAAAGTGCGATCGCGTGATCAATTTCTTCACTATCAAAGTCTGATAACATGTCCTACATCCACATAACATACCATAAAATTCAAACAGTTAAGTTAAATCAAACAAAATGTGCCCGTTCACGAAAGCTTTACCTAAGTCCTGATGAACATATAAATTCGTTAGTGTTAATGATTAAAGAAAAATGTAACGATATCATAAAAGCTAATTATTATCACACTTATATTTACCTGAGTTTGACTTTGATTCTGTTCATTAGTTGATTCTTTTGAGGTCCATAGCTGCTCCAAGTTGTAATAAACTACCCAGTTGTCGTGAGTACGACCATGATCGATCACCACCAGACAGCCTCCACCGTTGCTCACTGGTGCAACACAATCGTTATACACCTGCAACCGCCATAAAAAAGTATTAAAAAAACAAATCAGAATTTTAAAAATGTATTAAAATTAGTGCAATAACTTTACAAACCAATTCCACCATCACTTCCATTCAACAACTTTCCAAACCAAGATTCATAATTATAGCAATTATAGTTAATACATTTGACTATGCAGTTAATACATTTGAATATGACTATATGGAAAGTGTACAACTAATTGTGCTATTAACTTTTCTATAATACAATCAATCAATCTCTTACCAAAAAACTCGACCCTTCCTTTTAACATCCAAGACTTTTCAAACCACCATTTATAACAATTAATTCTTATAATTATCCTTCCAAACTTTAAGCCATCAACTTAGGAAACAAATAAAATGCTAATAAATGAGACCCGAATCAACAAACAGGACCCGGATCCGAATAGCTTTCCTAAGCGGATTAATCACTAAAAAATATCCAACATTCTTTTACCTTTCATCTAATATTATGATCCTCAAGAACACCTCGAAGAACATATGAACATTCAACCTCACCCGAAGACAAACATCATCGAGCCAACATAATATCATGAACAAATATAACCAGTTAAGATTAACCAACATAAAAACAGATTAAAAAACATAAAGGATTCAAATCAATTAAAAACATATTCAAAAACAGATTAACCCTAAATAAAAAACAATCCCAACTTCCAACACAGATTCAAAAACAGATTTAAAGACAACCAATACCAGTTTAACAACGATTGCACAATATAACAATCACATACAAACCCTATACATACCATTTTAAGAACAACAAACAACACCTAAAGTTTGAAGCTACTGAGAAAACATGAAGGATCATATCACAAATCTGAAAATTATTAAAATCTCATAATTTTTGAAAACAACAAACATAATACCTAATCATTGAAAACAAATAACAATACCTAAACACTGAAACTGATCATATCACAAATCTGAAAATTATTAAAATCTCATAATTTTTGAAAACAACAAACATAATACCTAATCATTGAAAACAAATAACAATACCTAAACACTGAAACTTAAAAGTCACAATATAATCTCATAGTAGAAAATAAGAAAGATGAAACCTAAAGCCCCAAATCTGAAAAATTATTAAAAACCATCAACAATACAAAAAAAAAGTTTAATATTAGAATCTGAATGAAATATTAGAATCTACATAGGCGACTATCAGAGAAAAAAGAAAGACCGCCGATCATTCATCGCTTAAATATGAAAATAATTACAAAAAACAACAATATATAAGAGGAATCGTATGAACAAAGTAGAAACAATGATTACCTTGAATGAGAGATAGAAGAAGATGAATGATCGGCGATGGAAACATAGAAAGAAACAGAGAAACATAAAAATCGATTAAATCTGAAAATAATTATAAGAAACAACAATATGTAACAGAAACCGTATGAAAAACAAAGAAGAAATCGTTACCTTGAATGATAGAGACGAAGAAGATGAACGATGGTGATGGAAGGTTTTGATCGGATGGAGATACACGATCGCAGAGAAGAGAGAGTTATTCTCGTGTGAGAGAGAATGAGAGAGAATGATGAGAGAGAATGAGGGTAATTGATTGAGTAGGTTAATTAGATTAGACCACCCGTAGTGGGGCGTGAGTTTTCGAATTTTGGCAAAAATAGCGCCCCCAACACCGAAACAGGGAGGCGCTATTTGTGGTTTTTAGGTTGGGGCTTGATTTTTATAGCGCTCGAGTGAAATTGTTTGGCCCAATCAGGTGATGACACGTGGACCATGGCAGGCTTCTTTTTCGAACGGTCAAAAAAATGGACCGTTGTCCATTTATGTTTTGAACGGTAATTTTTTTTAAAATGTGTTTATATATACCAACCATTTATGTTTTGAACGGTAATTTTTTTTTTTTTTTTAAAAATGTGTTCAAGAGGCGAGGCAAAGGGAAAAGGACATCGAGTTTTTGTCCAAACCGATCGACCACCTCGAGGGAGAAGCCCTACTCCTCGCGATTCATCACAGACAAAAAATCCTTGCGAAATATAACCTGCAGTAGTTTATTTAAGTTGTTTGTTTTTTTTTAATTTGGTATTGTAGTTTATTTAACTTGTTTGTTTTTTTTAATTTAATTAATATTAGTTGTGTGTTTTTATTATTATTTGTAATTTTTTTATATTTATTTGCATTTTATTTTAATTATTTTGAATTAAAAGATTAAAAAAAAATAAAAAAATCAACCAATCACAATCAGGGGCTTTATAAATAAAGCCCCACCACTACACCCCTTTTTCAGTTTCTCTCTCCACGCTGACTCAGCAGCCACGTGGACCAATCAGGAAGGGGGGCTTTATAAATAAAGCCCCCCACTACACATGGTCTTAGGAAACTATTAAGTGATAATTGTTACCATATATATAGATTATTACTCTATTTTTAATTTTTTTAAAAAGAACAATTTTATAAATTATGAGAAGAGGACACATGACACAATATGGGAAGAGAGAGGAATTGAGGTGCAATATGGGAGTGTCAAGTGTCCTCATTGAGTTTGTTTTATTAGATGTATAGATTATTACTCTATTTTTAATTTTTTTAAAAAGAACAATTTTATAAATTATGAGAAGAGGACACATGGCACAATATGGGAAGAGAGAGAAATTGAGGTGCAATATGGGAGTGCCAAGTGTCCTCATTGAGTTTGTTTTATTAGATGTATAGATAAGGCTATGGGGTGTGGTCACCCTTCCCCCTTCCTTCCCCCTTGTCCACGTCAGCGCCACGTCATTTCCCCCCTTCTCCTCCCCCTTCTAGGGAAAATGGTTCCCCCTTCCCCCTTCCCTTTTTTTATTGTTTTTTTCTTCCAAAAAGTAGCCCAAACATTCAAATAACATTGTGAAATGGGACGGTGAGGTCGGGGAAAAAGCCCCGTTTTTGCCGAAGCTTCATCGGGGGGGGGGGGGGGGGGGGGGCGGTGTTCCCCATCGGCAGAGGGTGCCAAATCACCCACCGATCCCTCCCCCGACCACCACACCCCTCAGCCTAATTACCGTGTTGAATCACTAACATACCAATATTGTATACACTGAACTTGTGGTGTATCCTAGCCCTATGAATTTTCAATGTATAGGTTATGGATTAGTATCTTGTTTAAAGCAAAAAATTTCTAGCTTTAGTCTTAGGTTTACAATAGTGGATTTTTGCACGATGAGTTTTCTCTGTAACGGTGGTGAGTCGGGTCACTAGCACCGTTTGTATTCGTGGGCATGAGTAGCCTTTTGTCATTGGGTTTACTCAAGTGATCGGGTTTTCATTGTTCGTTAAAAAAAAAGAGTTTTCTAATCGGTTCTAAAATAATTAGTTGTTTTGGTTTGAACTTTTTGTTCTTTATCGTGATAAGTCGAATCCATATAGTCCGAACAACATCGGTATTGGCATCGGACCAATTTCGACCGAATAACATCGATGTCGATATCGGTATTATCTGTACTGGTATTCATTTCTATGATTTTCATTTCATGTAGATATCTAGCCCGATCCAAAGGATGGTATCTATAATGAACCACATCAATACCGATCAGATGTATACTCCACACCATCATTGCGGACATAAAAGCTCTAAGTTTTCTTTGGTTTTCGAATCGTTGTAAACAGGGTAGGGTAGATTGGAAAGATTGGCAGTCGTTCAATTTTGACATGATGTAATTTTGGTTTGGGGTCTCCGTCTTGGAGATCCCTGTGGTTGTTTTGTGTTTTAATGAAATCCGCCTTTCAAAAAAATTAAGTGGCGTTAAAAGAGTTACTTGTTAACATGTCAACCGAATGTTAAAAGTGTACATTAAATTATTTTCCTTTTCTAGAACAAAAAACACTTAAAATATATGGTAAGTTGAAGTTAATGAGATTAAACTATTTCCTTGGGTTGAGGTGTACTGAAATAGGAAAAAATGAGTGATGTGTTATCTAGGTGGAGTTAAGGGGGTTAAAGTATACCTACCTCAAGGCATTTTCGCAATGTTGACTCTAGCTTCTTAGTTCTACAATCGTGCCATACAGCAATTATCACCATAATCAGATAGCCATATCCGGGCCAAACAAGGGTGAATCTTACTTGACCCATTGAGTGGTTGAAGTGGGCCTTGATGACGAGCATTGAAGGATGAGGGCCCTCAAATTTCAAGAAAATAAAATAAGATATTGTTTTACAATTTAGATAATTTGAGCACAATCTTTTAAGTTCTATATAACTTGTAAGGCATTTGTTTTAAGTTTTAGATTACTTTAGAGACATTTTTTTTAAGTTTTATACAATTTGAGTTGACACTTTTTTTTAAGTTAGATATCAGAAAGGACACAATTCTCTTGGAAAGAAATAAGAATTGTCAATTTTTGACATTTTTAGGTGCACTACTTTTTCAATATGTATTTGATAACTACATTTCATGGTTATTATATGCATTTTGATTTTTATGCAATTGACAAAGTGCCTAATTTTTTAAGTAATCTTATAAACATTTTGCTTTTGTGTCTACTTTGAGTACTTTGTAATATTCTTCTATACATCTTGTTTCACACTTGTTTTCGGTTATTTTTAATAGATCCCGTAAACTATGTCAAAATTTATGTATTTATGTTAATATTACTATCTCCAAAAATAGGAGATTCCTTAATTGTATCATTATTTATGGTTGATTAACAAAATTCTACATAAATACATAAATCTTGACATAGACTAATGATATTAATTTGTACATCAAACCACTTCAGTTTACCATTACTTTGGTGTCACAAATAAGAATTTAAAAAATGCAGCAAGTTTAGGAACAATGATTAAAACAAATAACCAATCTAATTGTAAATATGCATCACTAAAAAGCTGATAATAAGAAATAATATCTCTCTACTTCTACCATGAAGGTTCATCATCTTGGTGCAAGTTTTATAGTATTGATTTGCAAGGACTTGCACCTTTTAAAACCCTTTGAGCTTGAACAACTAGATTCTTCATTTGGATCACTACCTTCAGGATATATTATGGTGCATTTGGCCTCATGTGACTTGTGCAGCAAGTAACCTTTCACAGCAGGAACACACCTCAACAAATCGCTAAACGACCAGCATTCCCCTTGAAACAAGCTTTGATAATGAAACATACTAAAATCCAGCTTCAAACTTTTCAACTCCTGAAAAGAAGGCAAACATCGATCCCCTAATTCGTACGAGAGCAGTTGAACAACAGACGAGTAAATCGTAAGCGATTTGGCATTATGCAAACTATTAAACAGCATCATCAGATCATCAAACGTTTTCCTTCGTTGATTTTCGCTGCAAGACCCATTGTAATCAATGACCACTGTGTCAAGAACCGGAAGCGAGCCATTACGTGTTTGCAACCGTGGGAAATTACTCCCTCGACACTCGAAATATCTAAGATTTGGAGTGGCGAGTTCGCAACGGTTGATAAACTGACCGTAGTAAGAGATGGTTAACTCCAAAAGGTGTGGAGCGTGTACATTCAAAGTATTAGTTCCATCAGTTTGTAGATGACAAGAGACCAATGTTAACTTGGTCAATGCAGGATACCCTGAGAAAGGATCAAGATCAGTAATAATAACCCTACTGAGATGCAAATCGGTTAGATTCTTGAACGCGCCTGATCGCGGGCCTAAAAACGAGCAGCCCATGTTATTGTTACTCGCTAGTTTGAGTAGTTTCAAACTTGTTAACGAACCCGACGTCGTATTGGAACAGATTGGCCAACTCTTGTCTTTTCGGCTGCGAATAATGCTCACATCAAGTTCTTTAACCCCCTGCGAAAACGCGTAATTGAAAACTTTGTTTAGAGCCTTGGCGCTGCATACTCCGCGGCGTCTGAAGGTCAGTTTATCGAGCTTCTCGGATGGACGAGCAGATAATGTGTTGAAAAAAAACTTGTCGAAATCACAGAGTTTTTTAAAATCGTATGAGCTGAAATTGAGGACAGGAACACAGGTCCATTTAGAAAGCCATGATTTGGATAGAATAGATGTTTTCAAAACGTGTTTGGTTTCAAGAGAAGAAAGAATGTGAAGCTGTAGAGATTCAGGCAAGTCTGTAAGCCTGTCCGCCATTGTTGCTTCTTCTTGATGATCTTCACGTAACCTTTTGATGGTTTTGATTTGGTTGCAGTTTCGTGATCACGTTTTCTTTTGATCGCTTTGTAGGGTTTGAAATTCTTTACGCGTCAAGGAACGATGGTTTTATAGGGTTTTATTAGTTTTAGATCGGATTATTATAGGGTGTTATTAATTTTAGGTCTGATTAATTTTTTTATGGTAACTTTCATATAAGAGATCCAATGTCACAGCGTCTAATCGGCAACCTTAGCCAAGGTCTGTCTTAGACTGCGTTGTTTTAACTAGGCCTGCGCTGGTGTATCAGACTTGGTTACGACATTCCCTCGGAAACCGTACTGGCTCCACACGAGTTTCCTCGCTGAAGTAACAACCGGGTGAAAACCGAGGTGCGGCTCATGATCAAACCCTGTGAAAACAATGAAGAGAGTAGGAATCGAACCTGTGTCACAAAGAACACCAAATCTTTCCCCAACCACTCTACCTCGTTAGCTTCTTGATCTGAATAACTCTATATCATTTAGGTTAGGATTTAATTAATTAATTTAATACACTACGTGTATATTTTTGTTATTAAATTTACTCATATAAGGTAATAAAATCTTTTCAAAATTCAAAACATCAAATTTTTAAATTGATGATTGAGTTATTTAAAGTAATTTATTTATTTATCAAATAGGAATATCTCACATTGAAGTTATTATTTTTAAAACTAACTGGTTTTTTTTTTTTTCTTAAAAAGTGAACTTGATTAACAACCGGCTGACCCACAAACCGGGGCCACCGAACAACTATACACGATTACATCAAAGCAAATTTACACCAGTTCGACCAAGATATCGCCCAAATAAAACCTACCGACTTGACTTCTGAAGGGATAGGGAGCCTAATCTGAAAGGCGTCCCTATCCCCACTAAGTAACAACCCTGCGCCACGTCACGGCGCAGGAGCATACTCGCGCGAGGACAGCCAATCAACACCCTCGCGCGCCGGCACAAATGATAAGCAACAATTAATACCTGATACGCGCGTGCCATCACACGCGGAAGATTCCCTTGGCACGTTGAAGGAGGTACAAGGGACGACAAAAGGAAGATTCATAAGGATCTGTGTCAGAGCATATACCAACAGAAGAAGGACATGTGGCAGATAGTACAAAAGGGGAACGGCTGCACTGTACACGCTGTCGTGAACAGTGACCAGCAGGCACTACTTCCCCCACTGTCAGGCGTCAAATCAGACAGCAGAGATAGCCTGGACACTGTAGCAAGTACGACGTTACTGTGCACCACCAGAAGGCGGACACGTGTCCAACTACAACAACGACCGCACTGTGGGCTGACGTCATCAACAGTGCCTCGTCCTTTCCCGCCATTTCCAGAAAGACCATGGGCTTGGGCCCCGGTTGGGCCCAAGCCAATGGTGTCACTTGTGGGCCTCTCCATGCGGTCCACTATTAAGCCTATAAATAGCATCAGATGCAACTCATGTATTCATTCACATATACAACCATCACCACTGTACTCATTACTTGTAATTCTCTCCTGTTAGTAATAACATTCCGGTGCCCTTACAGTGGACGTAGGTCATTAACGACCGAACCACTTAAATCTCTTGTTCATATCACACACAATACCTATCACGCTCACCTTAACAAACTCTCGGGTTGTCAGAACGGTTTGGGTAAAGGATTAAACTTGTAGTTACATAAGTATTAACCCCCCGGAGGTTAGTCTTAATCTCCGGTATACTTATTGTTTCTTCATTGGCGCCATCCAACGGTTAGAACAGCTATTTTAACCCATCTTTTAACCCACCCATGGCTGAACCCAACCCTAATACATCCGGCATGCACCAAGCAGGAGACGAGGACCTCCGACAGCCGGATAACCAAACCACACCCAACACTGTCGTCAAGCAGACGACGTCTAGGCTCGACGGGACAGCCGTTGAAATCCGTGACGTCGAATCCGACGACGACAGTCAAGAGCTCTCCGAAGAAGATCCGGATCGTTGGCTCCTCCGTCAGAATGCCAAGAGTGCTGCAATTTACCAACGCAAGCTGTTGCAGCAAGCGAAAAAGAAAGGTAAGACGCTTGCTTTCGATACTCCGTCGAAAGCAAGGTACAAGAAGAAGGATACGGCTAACCACGGTGAGGGTCGTAGCGGGGAGCTCGGCGGAAACGTCAGAGCTCGGGGCTACGCCAAATCACGTGCAGAGCCAGATGGCTACGAATCATCAAGCAGCGACTCCGATCACAGGGGGAAGAAACACACTCACACGTCGCGAGACAGTGAGGTAGACGATGACTTGGTAAAGCCATTCCGACCAAAAGCTTTTGCGGAAAAGTCCAAATTCGTCGCTCGCATAGCGGCTGCAAAAGTACCAAGAAAGGCCAAACTCCCAAGCAGCATCGGTAGATACGATGGCCTGCGTGACCCAGATGACCATGTGCACGATTTTGAATGCGCAGGTGTATCTGTGGATTGGCCTGTTCAAGTGTGGTGTCACCTTTTCGCTCAAACCCTCACGGGTGCCGCCAGGGTATGGTTTGACAGCCTCCCAGCGGGAAGCGTAAAGGATTTCGACGACCTCACAGAAAAGTTCGGTAGCCACTTTTCGCACTTACGTAAGCATAAGAAAGACAAGGCGGACATCCTGCTATGCCGACGGTATGACAGGGAAACGATCGAAGATTACATAGTCCGGTTTAACAAAGAAGCGCTGCAAATCGGATGCGGGGAGGAGCTTACACGGGCCGCGTTCATTCACAATGTGCGCAGTCCAGACCTCATGAAATGCCTCACCGGCAAAGATGGCATCCCAGAGTCCTGGGATGAGCTCATACGCTCAGCCAAAATATATGCCTCCTCCGAAAAATCCTTCAACCAGCAACACGGTTTCCAGCCACAACACCATAATAATAATAGTAATACTAGACACAAAAACAAATCCGTCTGGAACCGCATCACAGGCACCACCGACGAGGGAAAGTATTCTCCGGCCGGTGATGCCCGACAGATCATCAGCTCCAAACAAACGCGGGACCAGCGCGGACACTCAAAGAAAAACCATGACTGGACCCCGTTAACAAAAACACCATCTCAAGTTCTGAAAACCGAGCAGGTCACCCTGAAGGAGCCCAATCCTCTGGGAAAACGCCGAAATGTGGACCGAAGCAAGTTCTGTGAGTACCATAACGACTACGGTCACCTCACGGACAACTGCTACAGTCTCAAAATGGAGATAGAGGCAGCGCTGAAATCAGGCCAGCTCGGCCACTTGGTCAAAAATGTTCACCGAGCCGGCAAAGGGCAAGGTAACGAAGAAACCCAAGGTGAAGGGTCGCGGAAGAAGATCCGGGACCTAAACACTCACGCTGCAACTCTAATCCCCCGCCACCAATGCAACATGACATGGCGGAGCAAGAACACCCAACATGGGAAGCGCACCCGGGTACAGCCACTAGATGACTCATGGAAGGAGGCTGACATCCTCATGCCAAAGGTCAGAGGGGGTGCCTCCTGCACAGCTCCATTGGTGATTACTGCCGTCTTCGGACATTACCGCACGCGGTATATGTTTTTAGATGGCGGCAGCAGCACAGATATCATGTATGACCAATGTTTTCAACAGCTAGATGAAGAAGACAAGGCAAAACTCATTCCGGTCAATGAGCCAATCTCTGGTTTCATCCACGAAACCATCATGCCCCGCGGCATGCTCTCTCTGCCTGTAACATGGACGGATGGTACACACGAGCGCACAGAAATATGCGACTTCATGGTCTTACCAGCCGCATCAAACCACGACATACTCCTAGGAAGAGAAGGCATTGCTCACTTCAACGCCAACGCCTCCACGGCGCATGCAATGGTTGGTTTTCCCACCAAAACAGGCGTTGCCTTCATCCGGGGGAACAAAGATTGCCATGTCACGGAGACAGCCAAACCGCCAAAGATGGTCAAGACAGATGCCCGCACAGAGCCGGAAAAATGGGCGCTCAACCCCAAATTTCCGGAGCAAACGGTAACCATTGGCCATGTAATCTCCGAATCCATACGGAACCATTTGAAGCAACTTCTGATCAGCAATATAGACATTTTCGCATGGCAACCGGCAGATATGGTGGGTGTTCCGCGGGACATAGCGGAACACAAGCTTAACGTCTACCGTTCCGCAGAGCCAATTGTACAGAAGAAGAGGAGTATGGGCCCGGAGAAAACAAAGGCCATGAACGAACAAGTCACCGAGCTGCTCAATGCGGGCATCCTCCGCCCCATCAGATATCAAACTTGGGTGGCCAATCCCGTCATGGTCGCCAAAGCGAATGGAGGATGGCGCATGTGCGTGGATTACAAAGACATCAACAAGGCATGCCCAAAAGACTGTTATCCCCTGCCAGAGATCGATTTGAAGGTGGACTCCCTCGCCCCTTACAGATTCAAGTGTTTCCTGGACGCCTACAAAGGATATCATCAAATACAGATGGCGAAAGAGGATGAAGACAAAACAGCGTTCCGCACGGACGCGGGTATCTTCTGCTACACAAAGATGCCTTTCGGCCTGAAAAATGCGGGCGCCACATACCAACGCCTGATGGATACAGCGTTCGTGAAAGAAATCGGCGTACGGCTGGAAGTGTACGTCGATGATTTAGTGATCAAAAGCAGGGAGGAAACCGACATGCTACAAGACATCCAACAAACATTTCACCAGCTACGAAAGGTCCGCATGAAGCTAAACCCAAGCAAGTGCTCGTTTGGAATGGAAGAAGGGAAATTTCTGGGAGTCATCGTCACGCGGGACGGGTTCCGCGCCAACCCAGACAAGGTACAAGCAATCGAGCGGATGCCATCTCCCGCCTCCGTCAAAGAGGTGCAGACATTGATGGGCCGCCTGGTCGCCCTAAACCGGTTCCTATCCAACTACGCTTCAAAGTCATTTCCTTTTGTCGACACCTTGAAAAATTGTCTGAAGAAAAGTAACTTCCGTTGGACAACCGAAGCTGAGTCAGCTTTTCAACAAATGAAGCAGTGTTTGATGAACCTTCCTACCCTAACAGCCCCGCTCCCTAAAGAGCCACTCACGCTCTATCTTTCAGTCACGGAGCGGGCAATCGGCGCAGTTCTGATGGTCGATCGTAAAGGCGTGCAAACGCCTATCTATTACATCAGCCGCACGCTGTTAGATGCGGAAACTCGGTACACCATAATGGAAAAGCTGGTCCTAGCTTTAATTCACGCTTCCCGAAGATTGCGCAGATACTTCCAAGGTCACCCGATAAATGTCCTCACGGACTATCGGATCAACGACATCTTGGCCAAACCAGAATTGTCAGGAAGACTGGCGAAGTGGGCTATTGAGCTCGGAGAGCACACAATCAGTTATAAACCCCGACCCGCAATCAAGGGACAAGTACTGGCAGACTTCGCAACCGAGATCCCAGCCGACAAGGTTCAAGAATGCCGAGAAGAAGAATCACCTGCGCCAGCGCACGACCCATCGCAAAAGTGGTCTTTATACACTGATGGCGCCTCCAACGGAGACGGTGCTGGCGCCGGATTACGCCTCATCAGCCCAGATAAACATGAGTTCACATACGCCATCCGCCTCGAGTTCAAAAGCACAAACAACGAGGCGGAATACGAAGCGTTGCTGGCAGGCCTCCGCATAGCGGAAAAAATGGGGGCCAGGCACGTAGAGGCACATGTGGACTCTCTGTTGGTAGCACGGCAGATCAACGGGGTATACGATGCAAAAGACGAAACCATGGCTCTATACCTGGAGCAAGCCAAGAAACTCATGCGCAAGTTCGACACATGCACAGTCGAACACATCCGGCGCAGCGAGAACAAACCCGCCGACGCACTCAGCAAAATGGCATCCACGGTTTTTGAGCACATGGCAAAAGAGGTCCGCGTCGAAGTACGAGATAAACCATCGGTCCCCGTGCGCCAGGTCAACGTCACTCAAACAGGCAACGTGTCATGGATGACACCGATCAAAGCCTTTTTATCATCGGGAGTTCTGCCCAATGACAAACTCGAGGCCCGGAAGATAAAAACCAAGGCCCTGCAATATCAACTGACCGATGACATCCTGTACCGCCGTTCTTACTTGGGGCCACTCTTGCGCTGTGTTGACCCGGCTGAAGCCTCCTTTCTCCTCAAAGATATACATGAAGGAACATGCGGGCTACACGCAGGCCCAAGAATGGTAGTGGCAAAGCTGATGAATGCAGGATATTACTGGCCTGGCATGCACGTCGACGCAGTTACCGAGATACGCAAATGTGACAGCTGCCAGCGTCACGCTCCAAACACCTTGCGCCCAAAAAATAATCTCGTACCAGTAACCGCGGCTTGGCCCTTCCAAAAGTGGGCTATTGACCTAGTCGGACCATTCCCGGCGGCGCCGGGCAATGTCAAGTACTTGGTTGTCGCTATCGACTACTTCACTAAGTGGGTCGAAGCGAAACCCCTGGCAAAGATCGATGGCGCTCATGTCAAGAAGTTCATCTGGGAGTTCATTATCTGTCGGTTTGGATTACCGATGCAACTGGTCAGTGACAATGGGACACAATTCGAAGACCAGGCCCTCCAACAATGGCTGGCTCAAATGGGAGTCACGCAAATCTTCACATCCGTTGCGCACCCGCAAGGCAACGGTCAGGTAGAAAGAGCCAACCGCACAATCGTTGAAGGCATCAAGACAAGACTCGGAACCAGGCGAACAGGGTGGGTAGACGAGTTGCCGCACGTCTTATGGGCCTACCGCACCCTCACGAAAACAAGCAATGGCGAAACCCCGTTCAGCTTAACATACGGGTCCGAGGCGGTAATCCCGGCAGAAATCGCTTGCCCCACGGCAAGGGTACTGATGGCAAACACAACCGACAACGATAAAGAACTCCGCATGAACCTTGATCTGTTAGAAGAACGCCGCAACCTCGCGGCAATAAAAGAAGCAAGTTACAAGACCCAACTCGAGCAATACTACAACAAACATGTAAAGGAGCAAGCCTTCAAGATTGGGGACTACGTCTTCCGCAACAATGAAGCTTCCAACGCCGAAAAGCCTGGGAAGCTCGCCCCAACTTGGGAAGGCCCTTACAAAATTCAAGAGGTGCTCGGGAAAGGTGCCTACGCATTGGAAAAGCTCGATGGCACCCCTATTCCAAGATCATGGAACGGCGCTCAGTTACGGCGCTGTTATTTGTAATCAAAATGGCTACACACGCCATATTATTAATGAAAACGTTTCCTATATCTGTGTTTCTACTTGTACTTTCCGCGCCAAGGTCTTCAAGACTTAGGCAAAATCACGTCGGACACGCTAGCAAGGCACGCCTTCAAGACGCGCCACGTGCGCGTCGGGCGCCTACTCAAGCAGCGTAGTCTTCAAGACGGATTTACTCGCCGGACCCACAACACCGCAACATGCGCCTCAACTCTTGTCTTCTAGAGTCATTGCAACTCGGACAGAGTAGCGCGCCACATAAACGCGGTAAACGGGTCTTCAAGGCGAGGCGATCACGCGCCTAAGTCGGACTCAATGGCACAAGTCGCCTCCGCTACAATCTTCAAGGCGAGGAAGTGTTGAACACTTAGACGTCGGATTGTCTAGCCGAGCGCGCGCTCTAACTCTTACTTACACACCGGGTGACGAATTGGTTAAATAAGTAAATTAGAGACGAGACAACACGATATAACAAACAAAAGTTTCATTAACAAAGGGAATTAAAAACCCTTCTATATTTACAGGGAAAAGAAAAGTTACAAATATTAAAAGGCCTAATCACTGGCCAGCTGCGCCGGAAGGCCCCTCGCCAGAGGCTTTCGCCAGCGCATCAGACGTTTGTATGAAATATCTAAGGGCTGCAGGTGGATCCGCGTTCTTGTTGCAGTCCGCAAGCACTTGAAGGATGGGGAACTCTATCTTCTCGAACTTTTGAAGTTCCGCCTCATACTCATCCTTCAGTGGCTTACCATAATGCTCCGCGTCCACGATGCGCCCATTATTTTGCGCATGCAAGAAACCGTCTTCATAGCCCTCGCCATAACCATAGGCTTGGGCACTGGCAGCAATGACGGCAATCTGGTCTCCGAGCAGAGGCTCCTGCCAGAATCTCTTGAAAATCTGCACATAGAAACAAAGTTAGAATATGGAAAAGATAAGTCTCAAAAGCAGAGAAAGCGCGAAGACTTACCCCAGCCATCCCGTCTGTCATCAACCATTTGATAGAGTCCTGCATCTGGGACTGGGCGGTGACAGCTTCATCCAGCAGCAACTTGGCCGCCTCACCTTCCTTCACAGCAGCAAGGCGAGCCTGGTCACAAGAATCCAGGTCTCGCTCAAGGTCCTCCTTCGCACTAAGGACCTGGGCCCTCTCCCGCTCCAGCGAAGAGACGCGCTCAGTAGCCGCAACAAGAGCCTCGTCCTTTGACTCGAGCTCCTTGCGCATCTCTACATATTTCGCCGTCCTCTCCGTGAGGGCCCTGCTCTTCTCTTCAAGGCTCTTCACCGCCGTCCGCCGCTCCTCACGCGCCACTGACAGAAGATCCTTGAGATCGGAGATGTCAGTGTTGGCCTTCTTCCATGAATCTGACCAACGGCGCCTCTCAGCAACCGCGTCTTCTTCAAGTTTGGCAACTTTAGCCTCCGCGTCATGGGCACGGCGGCGGTATTTGGCAATCTCGGCTTTGAAGGCAGCCTCTTTTTCAGCAAGGCTGGCCTTCTCCGCCTCCACCTGCTCCATGTCTCGCCACAACGCCGAATCACGGCGCCGCAGCGAGTCCATCATGGATAGTTGAGTCGCCTGGTTAACGCACAAGGCGGCTATTAGGTCTTCACGACTCAACATATCCTGGTGAGTGCGCTCATAGGGAGGCACCACCTCGCTGACAAACTCCTCGGCAGCCAAGGAGTTGGAAAACAATGTGTTTTCCCTTATTGCCCAACGAGGGCGCCAGATGGCGTCACCACCAGACCAACAAGAGCCGTGATAGACTCCTGCTGACTCCCCAACCCTGGAAGCCTCGCGCCGATCCCGGCGCGAGCCGCTCCCACCAGCTCCAGAGGCGCCTTGCTGGAGCAAAGCCCTCTCAAAGGCATCCACTCCATCAGGAGCCATTTCCTGGCTCTCAACTTCGGCACGCTCCCTTGCAGCGCGCTCCTCAGCAAGCTTGGTTTTTTCCTCCAAGAACTTTTGCTCTTGGAGGCGAAGGCGGTCCGCCTCAGCCTTCTTGTCTGCCTCAGCCTTTCTTGCGGCTTCATCGGCAGCAGCCTTCTTCTCCGCCTCAGCCCGGCGGCGGGCTTCATCGGCCGCCGCTTGCTTGGCAGCAGCGACCTTCTCAGCCTCAGCCTTTTGCAAGGCTTTATCGGCCCGCGCCTGCTCCTGCGCAAGCTCCTGCTCCCTCCACAAGGCATCCTCCTCCCCTCCACCCGCTTCGGCGGAAGAAGACAAAGGTGCAGAGGGCACAATCTTCGGCGCCACTGCAAGTCAACAATAACATTAATAATAATACAATCAATGAAAATAGAAGAAAAGAGAAAGGAGGAAAAAAGAACTTACCAGGAGTCTTCTTCCTCAATAACTTTTGGAAGAGTGGTTGGCGCGCAGGGGCGGCACCAATGCCCATGCTGAAAACGGGCCCGCCATCGCTACCACTTCCAACAGGACCCTTGGAAATATTAACTGGGTCCGGACCAGGCACTGATCCCTCACCACCTCCAGCGCCAGACGCGACTGGAGTCTCCTTCACCGGCCCAGCGGTCCGCGACCTTTTCCTCTTCTCCAGCTGAGAAGATTCCGCTTCCTCGTCATCCTCAGAGGGGGGCCCATCCTTCCTCCGTCGACGCCCTTTTACAGCTTCTCCTGCTGAAACGGAAGAACCCGAGTCAGAAAGGGTAATCATGGCTCGGTACCTGTGCCTCCGCGGAGCGTGCTTCCAACGACCACGCCTCGCGGACGAGCCTACCGGCGGAGTCTCCCCTACAGTATCATCTCCGAAAATACTATCAAATAAAGGGCTGGGAGACTCACCAGTTGTGTAATAAGGTTTGGGCGCAGCAGTTAAATCCGGGTAGTAGAACCGGTCAGCAAGCGCGTCCAAACAAGAAGTTTGACCCTCCGCCAGAGGCCTCCACTTGATACCTTTATCCTGACGGGCGGCATAAAACTCAAATTTACTTACACCTGCAATATTAACAAACAATAAGGAAAAGAGCACAGGAAACACTAATAATGATAATAATAATGACATTATACTTACCCTCCTGCGCAATATATGGCTCTTTACCCGCCCGGATGCCATTTCGACTCATCCCCAGAAGAAAGAAAATACCCTCCGTCAGGTTCTGGAATTCCAATTTAGTGGCATTGGCGGTAAGGGCAAGGAACCACGCCTGCTTCTGGAAGTCCTTGGGCACAGGCATGTCCGCCACCCGCTGCCCATCCCCTATCACCTTCCAGGGGAGACTAATGGGTATCACACCCCTCTTCACGAAGAAAAACTTCTCCTTAGCCCAATGCAAGGACTTAGGAGTATGGGTGGCCATGGGCGGCACCTTGGGGCGCGGCTTGAAGGAGAACCACATCTCATCCCGCGCCATAAAGTAGAAAACATTGAACCGTTCGACAGTGGGTTCAATGTCTAGGGCGCGGCAAGAAGCTTCGAAATGCACTAACCGCAGCATCCCAAAAGCGGTTAGTTGCGTAGGACCAACACCATAAGCCACCATGGTGTCGATCTGAAACCGAGTACACGGCAGGCGGAACCCACACTTAGCAAAGTGGGCCTCGTACAACGCCAACCGGCCGGTACCGGCCGAGAGGACAGTGCTGGTCGGAGTTGGAAGGGTGGGCTCCCACTCCGGCGAGATCCCATACATAACAAGAAACCGGTTGAAGGCTTCTTGACTCCAAACACAGCAAGTGTTGGACATCAGTTTCCTCTCTTTGATTTTTCCACCTTCCACGGTGGTCTCCTGCACCACCTCCTCCGGCTGCTCGCCCACAACCTCCTCAGAAACACTAGCACTTTCAGACATGATAATGAAAAATCTGGAAAACTCACCGGAAAGTTTGAAGATCAAACGAAATCTTCAACGAAAGTGGGAGATAAGAAGTTAACTAACCAGAAAACAACACGAAGATGAAAAGAAGACACCAACGTAGAGGAAATATGAAGTTTCAAATAAATCTTCAAGATCAAGATCTTCAAAGATTAACCGGAAACTTCAAACGGAAATTGACCGGAGAATGAAGAAAGAAAAGATAAAATGGAAGAAGATTAGAGAGCATAACCGTTCAAATGAGCCACAACAGGCCCTATATACTCATCGCATTTATGGCAAGGGGACCCACCGGGGGAGTGTAAACCGTCACAACTTTCCAAATTCCGTTCACAAGATGATGACACGTGTCCGCAATAAAAACGAGTGGCCTGGATGGAAGTGTATGACAGTTGTACACTACACAGGCGCTGGATGATCGACACGTGTCAACAGATCTCACAACATCAACCATTCAAGCGCGTGGCAACCCACGCGCCTGACAGACAACACGTGCCCTTCGACACGTGGCACAATCTCAACCATGCAGAAAAAATGTCAGACGCGTGAAACCCCACGCTCCTGACACAGACGAGATATTGATAATTGCAACCACGATGGGACATGTATCAGTCTGTACAACCAGACAGTCGCTGACACATCAGCAACCACCAAACTTCCCTCAGAAGCAAGTGATCATTCGAATTCCAGGCGCATTTATTCCAATTTATGAGAGACAAATTCAATGCTAATGATTTAGAATTTATCACAACTCCAGACCCGCATTAAATTACCCCAGCAGCAGTAAATGTCTAAGCGGAAAGTTGACGTAAACTTTCAAAAGACGTTCCCCGCCCAACCACTGCAACGTTGGGGCGGAGAACGTCCTTCCCAGCGGAAAGTTGACGTAAACTTTCAAAAGACGTTCCCCGCCCAACCACTGCAACGTTGGGGCGGAGAACATCCTCCCCAGCGGAAAGTTGACGTAAACTTTCAAAAGACGTTCCCCGCCCAGCCACTGCAACGTTGGGGCGGAGAACGTCCTTCCCAGCGGAAAGTTGACGTAAACTTTCAAAAGACGTTCCCCGCCCAACCACTGCAACGTTGGGGCGGAGAACATCCTCCCCAGCGGAAAGTTGACGTAAATCTTCAAAAGACGTTCCCCGCTCAACCACTGCAACGTTGGGACGGAGGACGTCCTCCACGGCGCAAATTTGACGAAAAACGGAGAAATACGTTTCCCGCCTATATTTTCTCAAATCAGAATAACACCCCCAAAGGCTACAACGCAAGCAGATGAGCTTTCATCCGCGACTTCTACATTTCGAGTCTAGCACTCCACCTCCTCATCAGCGAGCAGGAGAAGCCCTAGACTAGGGGGACTTGAAGGGATAGGGAGCCTAATCTGAAAGGCGTCCCTATCCCCACTAAGTAACAACCCTGCGCCACGTCACGGCGCAGGAGCATACTCGCGCGAGGACAGCCAATCAACACCCTCGCGCGCCGACACAAATGATAAGCAACAATTAATACCTGATACGCGCGTGCCATCACACGCGGAAGATTCCCTTGGCACGTTGAAGGAGGTACAAGGGACGACAAAAGGAAGATTCATAAGGATCTGTGTCAGAGCATATACCAACAGAAGAAGGACATGTGGCAGATAGTACAAAAGGGGAACGGCTGCACTGTACACGCTGTCGTGAACAGTGACCAGCAGGCATTACTTCCCCCACTGTCAGGCGTCAAATCAGACAGCAGAGATAGCCTGGACACTGTAGCAAGTACGACGTTACTGTGCACCACCAGAAGGCGGACACGTGTCCAACTACAACAACGACCGCACTGTGGGCTGACGTCATCAACAGTGCCTCGTCCTTTCCCGCCATTTCCAGAAAGACCATGGGCTTGGGCCCCGGTTGGGCCCAAGCCAATGGTGTCACTTGTGGGCCTCTCCATGCGGTCCACTATTAAGCCTATAAATAGCATCAGATGCAACTCATGTATTCATTCACATATACAACCATCACCACTGTACTCATTACTTGTAATTCTCTCCTGTTAGTAATAACATTCCGGTGCCCTTACAGTGGACGTAGGTCATTAACGACCGAACCACTTAAATCTCTTGTTCATATCACACACAATACCTATCACGCTCACCTTAACAAACTCTCGGGTTGTCAGAACGGTTTGGGTAAAGGATTAAACTTGTAGTTACATAAGTATTAACCCCCCGGAGGTTAGTCTTAATCTCCGGTATACTTATTGTTTCTTCAACTTCCCTTATAATATCTTCCATCCGAACCATTTTGTTATTAAACTTTAAACCGTTCATGGCCCTCAAAATACTCCAGCAGCCTGTGATAACAAGACCGTGATATATCTCTAGATCAATACCCCTCAAACCCGAATGTAAATAGAGGTCCAATCCCTAACGGAGAAGGCGAAAAGGCTAGGAAACCTACACCGCAACCCGATGTGTTGCCAAAGAACAAAAGCGAACATACTTGACGTAAACAGACGAGTAGTCGTTTCTTCATCTGATTCACACAATGGGCACGACACATCATCGATATGCAAATTCCTACGTAGAAGCGTTACCGACATCGGGAGCTTTTCCATATCCGCCTGACAAGCCAACACGTTGCACTTTAGCAGGACCCACTTACACCACCTCATCACATAACTGTTACTAACATCCTCCCCATTCTGGCATTCTACAACAACCTTCTAACAGCTGAGAACTAATCCGCCTCTGCCCCGATCCAAACCCAACCATTTCTCTAAGATAAAGAAACAACGACTAAACCTTAACATAGAAACCATGGTGACCCAACAAAATCATGCCCAAGACAATAAAAAGAATCACATGGTGACCCAACAAAATCATCACAATTGCTGACCAATTGCCCCCTCAACTTGGAATTGGAATAAAAAGTGGGTTCAAATCAAGATAATTGGAATCAGACCACACTTTTTGGAGCACACAACAGAAAGTTGACCAAAAAGTCAATATCTTTATCTGCAGCAAACCTAAAACTGTTATCAGAAACGCAGAATCCTTAAACGCCAAGTTCCGTTAGCTCGGGAATTGGAAACAGAAAGTGGGTCCGAGTCGAGACAATAGGAATCAGTTGATCAAACAACAAAATGTGAAGTCAAAAACTAAAGTTGACCCAAAAACGTCAACGTCTTCATTATGCAAAAGATGGAAACAGAGACTACACAGTTGGGATTCCCTTTAACTTTCCATCCCAATAGTCTTTTAAGCTTTAACAGTTAACACAAAAGCTATGAACAACATTCAAGAATATCAAATAACTAATAGAAACAAAGCTAGGTTATACTTTAAAACTAAAACCTGCATTGCCCTTTGTGAAACTATCCTATGTGGCAACCGGCTTTGCTGTGTCATCAACTTCTGGTGCTGAGGTGGCAGTGACTGGGACGAGGTTGTAACTGAGTGTAGTGAAACTCAATCTGTAGCCTGTGATGAAGTGGCGTCGAAGAAACTAAACCTTTTTTCATATCTGCTTGCAGTTCTCTTATAGGAATGGCTGCCAAAAAACATTTTAGATACGCCTTACAGGATTCTTTTCCCTCACAGATAACCTCATTTTCACTCAAATTCTTGACCGGCTCCATGGCTTCTGAAGTTGACTTTCTGTTAGAATCATCAGAACCGGATTCAGGAGTCGGAAGCTGATGAATTATTGTGTTTCGGTCGAATTTCAAGATATAAGCTTGATTACACCCCTCAAAAAGCCTCTCTCCTAAAGTATCAATAATATAATAAGCATCAGAATCAACTTTCAAGACGAAAAAGTGGTCGTTCCAACTCACTATGTAGACTCGTGGCTCTGACTCACGACTAATTTCATCCCACATAGTATCGAAAGACATTGCACCATGTAAAAAGTCAAAGCTACCCTCTTGGATTTCTTCAGGGTGAAAAAACCCAATAAAAGATTTTTCGGGAACAACCAATAACGGGCGTAAATTGGCTTCAAGAATGGTGTCAAGATCGAAGTGTTTGTCGGGAAACTGGGCCTTGTAACTTTCATTTTCACAAAGATTTCTCCATTCTAATGAACCTTCGCGTATCAAAGAATCGAGTTGAGACTTAATTGGCATGTGATTGTGATTATTTTGGAACCAATCGGCTATCACTGCCACTAGGACGGTGCAAGCACTCTCACCAGCGGCGCGTACAGATCTTTGATCTATTGAAGCAAAGAAAACTTGTGTTCTAAGCTTCATATTAGAGTCGCGGCTGATTATTTCTCTCTGTTCCCAGTTTCCAACAGCAAAATCATCATCCTCAAATTCAGATACCGAAGATTCGTTATTCAACATATACCACTGTTCAAAGAAAATGAAAATACTTTTAGATAAGAACTTTTTTTATGTTGAAAATCAAAAGCATAAAAGGGTTTTGTTTAAGGTTTTACCCCAAGAGATTGAGCGGAGCTTAGTTGTCGGCGGTCAAAGTCAATGTCATCACCACCTTCTTCAGCATATGCTTTCTTTAAAAGCGGTTCGCCTTTAGTTTTTGGTGATCTTAAATTCATTTTCCTTTTCTTCCAAGGAAAGATAACACGTTTTTGACTAGGAATCACATACGGTTCAGAAACAGAAGCATTTGAATCATCATTTTGAGAGCAACCCACATCAGATGTTCTATTAGTGTAATAAACACCATCTTCATGAAGAGATCCTGTAGAACAATTAGCATATGCCAATGTACCGTAGCTAAATGTATTCCTGAACGTAATGTCATCATCTTCTTCTTTGACTTCATTTAACTCGCCTTCTTCAGATTCCTCAAGTGATTCTGAATCAAAAGCGCCTTCGTCACTCCTGTTGTCATGATCATCCTCACCAGATGTTTTTCTTCCTCGCCTAATTGATTCGGTAAAGATTTTGACCTTCCGTAATCCAGCTTTGAGCGCAGAAAGCTCATCTTTCTCTTCTGATGAACATTCCGATGTCTGGCTTTGACTTTGTGTAGGTTCTGCTGGCTCCTGTTCAGCTGTCAGCTCCATCAAACTAAGTTGTATCTGCATAACCAACCTCAAGATTACAAACCAATTTTAAAAAGTAGCATTCCTTGTCTAGAAAGATTTAAATTTAATTTTACCTATTTTCCCATCATCAACTTTTCAGATAAATCAATGGTATCGATCTAGGACTACAGATTTTTGCTTTTATGTCTTTGTTTAAGGGTACTTTAGGTATTGTGTTTCTTAAAATATACAAAATATACACCGAGTTGAACATACAAGTTTGATTCCATGGGTCGAGTAGTTTGATAGATGTACATTTACCTTTCTGAAGAAGTTTCAAAAGAGAATTTACCTCTTTGACCACTACCGACATTACTACTGCATTGTAGGCATCACTACCTAATCCACAGGGGCGAATCTTGGTTCGCCAATCGGGGGGGGGGGGGGGGGGGGGGGGGGGGGGGGGGGCTTCAATTTTTTTCGATTAGTAGTGGCAAATCGGCGGGGGCCGGACTCAACCTGGACTAAATTTACCTACTAAAATCGCAAATTTCCACTACTACGCCAAAAAACAGGGGGGGGGGGGGGGGGTAATCCCAGGCCCTCACAATGCTAATCCATATAGCTAGACATTAAATTCTCACAGGGGTAACAAGTTTCATTAATTAAGAAAGAACGACAATATTTTGTTGGTTTGCATGTTAAAAACTACTAATTTAAGCATCGGACGTACTACAAACTATAACTACAACACAAATGCTAATTATAAACACAATGTAGTATTCCCCTTTCCAAAAGAACAAAAAAACATAAAGCTAACTTACGTGAAGAGTGGGACGAGGTCCGGTTGCTTCACATGATAAGGTGAGAGGAATAGTGAGGTCAAGATCTTTTTCTTCGGCAGCAGAAACATATTCAGCAAGATTCAGCGATGCTGTTCCAATTATAGAAATTTTACTTTTTGGTCCTGGGCTTAATCCCTGGGTTAAAAGAAATCATATGAATCTGAATCTATTAGCAAACAATATCGTAAAGACTTTGTATAGAGATTGCCTCACTAAAACCGCTAAGGGGGTATTTAGCATTGTGTTCGGAAAGTGATTGTCAGATTATTGCGTTTTCAGGTAGCAGAATCCAAATCATATAATCACTTTCAAACGCAATGTCAAACACCCCCCTAAAATATTAAAATAGGTTTATCATGAAAACATGAACTTCCTACAAATCGTACACATAAATACATCATACAATACAGCGGTCGGATTTACTTATTTATATGATAATGGGACAATATAGGATACGTATAATGCGACAATCTATGATCTGTGTCATCCGTCTACGAATCCACAAATTTCATAACTTTAACACAATAACACACCAATCATATCTTGATCAGAACTAGGGCTTTCAACATCTTATAATATAGCAAAACTTATTTAAATAACTACAACGCCTCAGGACAACAACCTTAATAAATTTAGTAAAAATTAGTGAAACCCCTGTTCCTTTGTTCTTTTAAGTACTCCAGTTGATCCAAGAAATAGCTGCATATCGTATTTTCTAGTCGAAAGAAGCAAAAAGGTATGAACTTTATAGCAAAGTATAGCCCTTTCTTTTGCAAAATTGATACACAAAAATGCAATAGGATCACTATGAGACGATGAAGCCTTGCTTAGTTGATGAAACGGGGGGAGCTAGAGCGGAGGTCATGTGGAGGTTGAGGGTTCGATTATTGTCGGAGCCATATTTACCACATGTGGGGTTCCACCTGGGGAGATTTCCAATCCAGGTGTTCAGGCTGGCCCAGGGTATTAGTCGGAGCTCACCGGCTGCACCACTTGCCGTTCAAGAAAAAAAAGGTAGGATCACTATGAGAGTAAGAGTAAAGCAACAAGCTTTACCATTATAACATAAACAATTCAACCCTAATAAGGCAACCCTGAATGTGTGGAAGTAAGTATATATAGATATAGTATGTATGTATGTATGTATGTATGTATGTATGTAAACAAAACCATCAAGGAAGTGTGAAAAAAATCCAATTTTTTTAAAACGGAGAAAACAATTCAATTTAATTTAATTTAATGAAGCATGAAAATAGGTTCACATATATAAATTATAAAAAAAAAAAAAAGAAAAAAAAAGAGTGGGAAATGAAGAAACTTACATCCAAGACTGTAAAACCAATCTCCCAAGGATTAAAATTATTATCTTTGGAACAAGAAAGGGTACAAATTGTATGAAACTGTTCATCCCATTGAACGACACCGTTTGAGTCAGTAACTTTCTCCTCCCTTGTGAAATTCTTCTTAACTGTTCTCCTAAAAGAACTCAAGCTAACCTTGGGGCCCTTCCACTTAATTTCCACAGCCCTGTAATGATAATAATAATAATCCTTGTCTGGGTCCGCATGCACAGGATCATAATCTCCACCTTCCATCTTCTTCACCACCAATTTTAACTTGAATTTCTTTGACAGCAGTGGCGGCGGCCATGGCCTCCATTTTATCACATTCACCACCATTTCAAAGATAGATAGTGTGTGTGTGTTCTGGAGAGAGAGAGAGAGAGAGAGAGAGAGAGAATAAGATGAAGAGAAATTAAGATAAGTTAATTAGGATGTTTCGGATATTTTAAGAAAGCAGGAAAGATTCAATGTGGGTATTTTCTTGAATGGATTTTGTCTCCGGGGAAAGCTCAGATTGTTTGAGAGAGATGAATATTAATATTGCCGTTATTTTAGAGAGAGAGAGAGAAAAGACTGTGTGAATTAAGGTCAAAGTAAACACACATACACACACGCGTAAATTAAAAGCGGTATGGTTAAGTTAAATCCAAGGTTTTCAGAACCGGACCGGACGTCGAACCGGACCCCCGGCCGGTTCACCGGTTCGACCGGTCCGACCGGTTCGACGAACCGGCCCAAAAAAACAAAAAAAAATTAAAAAAAAATTAAAAAATCCGGTCCGGCCGGTTCACCGGTTCAACCCCGGTTCGCTGCAAAAACGGTCCGACTACCCGAACCGGACCGGTCCAGGCCCCGGAGCCCGGTCCGACCGGCCGGTCCGGTCCGGTTTTCAAAACAATGGTTAAATCATAAATGGGGTGTGGTTAAGTTAAGGTTACGGGGTATGGAACCCTTCCTCCTTTCTTTCCCTTGTCCACGTCATCGCCACATCATCTTCTCCCTTTTTTTTTTTTTAATAATTTGCTTTTTTATTTATTTTATATATTATATTTAATTAAATATTTTTTTCATTAAACTTAAAAACAAATTACATAGAAAATAAAAAAAACAAAAATATATAAAAAAAAACCGAAAATAAATTAAAAAAAAAGCTATCAATTAAAAAAAATTCTCAACGAAAATACATAAAGGTAAAGCTAATTTATTTTAAATGAGCCGTTATGCAACGTTCACAATTTTCAACGGCTACAAATTTCTTGAGAAAAGGGACGGCACCATCGGGGATAATCCACCGAGCTCACCGAGATTGGGTCGGGGGAGGGGGGCGGTGTTCATCGTTGGGCTCGACGTCCAGGTCAGCTCCCTACTCACTCTCCCCTAAGGCTGTACACGAGCCGAGCCAGGCTAAGCTCGAGCTCGAGCCCAAACTTAAACGAGCCAGCTCGGCTTGACTCGTTTTTTTGGTCTAGCTGAAAAGCCGAGCTTGAGCTCGGCTCATAAATGGTCGAGCCAAGCTCGAGCCATCTCATTATTTTTTTTATAAATATTTATAAAATAAAAGACAAAACAAAAATAAAATAAAATTACACATATACATATATATTTTTTTTATTTTTCTATGTTAGGGTTTATTGAATTATGAAGAGTTAGGTAGATAGGTAGTGTGAGCGGAGCTTTCAAAATTAGAATTCTAGAATTGTATTAATTACTTTCATTTATGTATTAATTACAGATGCACAAGCCTAAGTCGAGCCATATGTTGAGCCATCGAGCCGAGCCACGAGTCAAGCCATCGAGTCGAGTCACGAGCCGAGCCACGAGCTGAACACCCCTAGCTCGAGCTCGGCTCGATTACAAAACGAGTCGGCTCGGCTCGGCTTGAAAACAAAACGAGCCTTTTCGAGCGAGCTTTTTTCAAGCTTTTTTCGAGCGAGCCTCGAGCCGCAAGCTTTTTGTACACCCCTACCCTCCCCGTTCCATACCCCTACGTCTAATAAAATTCGAGAAGCAATTTGTATTATCGTAAAAATCAATGATATAAAAGAAATTTATATCAAATGTATTTATTATTTGTTTTTTTAACGGCAAAGAGCGAAATATCAAGTATCAGTCATCGTGACACTGGACGTTGTAGCCAAGGTCGACTACTTGACCGCTGATAGGCTGACAGCCCCTTAGCTCTTCAATAAATATCAATGTTTAAAAACCGGTACGTACCGGCCGGTTATACCGGTAATACCGTTTTTCAGAGGGTAACCCGGTACGAAACACCCCTGTATAAAGGCGAAACGGTATCAAGTTCGTACCGCCGGTAAAATACGGTATACCGGTTTGAACCTTTATATGGGTGCCGGCACAAGGTAAATTTTGGGTTTTGAACTATTGATTTTTTTGTGGTTCACGAAAAGCAAGAATGAGAACTTTATAATAATGATATAGATAACATGTTTGGTGAGGAAGAGCATGAACCGGCTCTCAAACACACTGTTACTTGTTATATATGTTACTTATCTTTGGTAATTTAAGTATATTATGATTGCTATTTCTACTAAAACTTTTTATGTAATAATGTAGGAGATGAAAATAGTTATTTGGATTTGAAAATTGTATGTATCTAATATAGAATATACATACATCTCTACTACCTTATTAAGGAGGAGAGATAGGTAAAAAGGTAATTTTACACAATTTTTAAGATGGGAGTTGAAGAGTCCCTTCACAAATTTCCAATATTTGGTCATTTTGTTCCCTTTATGCCCTTGTGTACAACCTATAATGCTAATTGTATATATGTGTAATGCATACTTCATATCCATTTCAACATGTAACCCCTATTCATAACACCTAATTAAACCCCAATTCAATTTTAATAAAACCCAAGCTTTTCATTGAATCCTTCTACACATCTATTTAATAATAACAAGCAATGCTTGTGATGGTTCTATTAGGCTTTGTTGGAGCTTATAAACATTGTAGTAATTGGACATTTTTGTCTTTTTTTTTGTTTGTTGAATTGTATAACTCTTGAAATCATGATGTCTAACCTCATATAATATATGTATTTGTTGCCAATAATTCTATCTCCTTCTCTCTGTATATTACAACTAACTAAAAGAAAACTTAATATCCTGATTTATGTATCAAATACTTTTAATTTAAAATTACCATTTTGGTAAAAAAAAAATTTAACTTGGGTTACCTTTACGTACTTAGTCACATTTAAAAACCGCCGCAACGCGCGGGGTAATTTACTAGTATAAACAATAAATACATATACATGACTGATGACAATTTTATCATGTTATTTACTTATTTGACATGTTGAAGTTGAACGGGCACTGAAATGGACAGTGGGCTAAAGTGACTAACTGGGCTTATAGCAAAGTTTGGTAAAGCCGTAAAGGACACTTTGGGCTGGGTTATACATAAAAAAAAAAAAAAAAAAAAAAAAAAAAAAAAAAAAAAAAAAACCTTCATATACATAAAATACATCCAACTTATAGTCTTTACAAAATACAAAGACTTATTATAATTATTATTTTTTGCAAAGAAACGCCAATTTTCATTAAAAATAAAGGATAAATTACATAAGGACAGTAAGTAGGCGGGCAACAAGCTGCGCCGCCACCCTTTTCTAGATAAAAAATCCTAATCTGCTAAAAACAAACCTCCGCCCTTGAGGGGTGGAAAAGTTGTTGTGAACTACCCGCTGAACCCGAGCCAAAAACCACACCGCTTTCGGTGCCAAGGAACCGAACGTGTCAAAGGCCAGGGGAACGAAAACATGTTGATTATCCTCACATGCTTTAGCGTGCTTTACCACTTCCTTGGATTCAGCTCTCATGACCGTTTGCCCGGCCACAAACCAACTATCCCGAAGCCCAAGTAGGGGGACTTAATTCAATTGGATTAAATGGTGTTTCACAGGAATTAGGAATTTTTCTTGTATAATTTGATCAAATTAAATCATGGGATATTGCTTCAGGCATCTTAACTGTAACAACAAATAAGCTCTGATAATATCTATTAGATGTGAATCAAACATTACTCATATTACAAGACTGTATGACTCATAAGTGATAACATATCAATAACAGTTATATTCACTATTGAAGAATATTCCCTGTATAATCTATTCTAGATCCTTGGAAAAATCAAGAGGACCTGTTTTGTTTACAACAATTTTAACAAGAAACTAAGTCAAGAATTTTCGTTTACTCGCAAGATCCCATTTTGTTCTAAGAACAGTTTGTGCTAGACTCTGTTTTCCCTCGCGATTTAATCCGTAAAATACATCACGAAAGTTAACTGTACTTGGAGCAATCCCAACACTTAACATCTCAGATAAAAGTTGCATGCCTTCTTCAGACTTACCTTCTTTGCATAAACAAGAAATAAACATAGAATAAGTCTTGAAATCAGGCAATGGTCCTTCATTTTTCATCTTATGAAAAACATTCCAAGCATCATTAATCTTTCCGTTACTCACATAACCACGAATCAATGATGAATAAGTAACGATTGTGGGTTCACACCCATCTTGTTTCATCTTCTCGAGAACCTCTAACGCTTTAGATATTTGTTTTTCTTTGAAGAAATAAACTATTAGAGATGTATAAACATGAACTGTTGGAAAGATGCTGACCTTTTTCATTGATTCTATCTTCTCCAACGCATCATGTAAACGCCTTTTCCTAAGTAGCACATGAATTAAGCTTCCATAAACGTACCTGTTGAGGGTATTTTGGTCTTTTTCACCAACCTCATTTATCATTGCCAAAGCTTCTTCTACGTTACCTGCTCGGCAAAGAGCCCTGATACATAATGAGTAAGCTAAAGGAGTTGAAAATCCACGTGTACGTAAGTTTTTGACACATTTTTTAGCTTCCAACACATTATTAACTTCGCATAAACATTCAAGATATATTTCTATTAATTCTTTATCGGGTACAAATCCAGCTTGAATCATCTCCGTGAACACTTCAATGGCTTCATTGACCTTTCTACCCTTCTTCCCACAAAGAGAAATGATCAAAGATTTGTATGTACTACCATTTGGACTGCAGCCTCTATCTTTCATTTTGTTGAAATTTTTTAGAGCAATTTCAGTCAAACCTATTCGACCATATTGCAAAATCATAATGGTCAATGTATCTGATGAAACCAACAAATCTTTCCTAACCATTTCATTAAACAAGCTCCTCATATGCTTAAAATCCTTCCCTTTTCCAGCAATCTTCATAGCCATGTTATACGTTTCTGCAGTGTGTCTGTAACCGTCTATCTTTCCTACCCATGAGAAAAACTGCAATGCTGCACCACCATGTAGGCTGCATTTTCTCAGAACCTCGACAACTAAGTCTGGTGTGATATAAAGACCGCATTTTTGTAAAGCTTCCTCCTTTGAGCACCAAGTCATTGAGGATGACACAATTTCACAGGCTTTGTGAAGATCACGGTCAGTAAAAGGCTTAGAAGGCGCACATGTTACTACAGAATTAAGGGTAGTTTCGTCCTTTTGTTGTACCTGGACTGAGCATGAATCAAGGGTGGTTTCGTCTGCGTTACTGCCGGTCCTTTGGATCTTTTTTACTTCTTGTATCTTCCCAAATTCTCCTTTTTTACTCATATGAGATAGAATCCAGTTGAATGTATCATCTGTTATAACTAACTTCAAACCTTTCATATGATTCAAAACATTAATAACTTCATCATACCTAGAAATCTTACATAATTCCTTGATGAAAACCAGATAACATTTGCTAGTCAGCTTCATTCCTTTCTTCTCCACATTCTTTACAATTTCCCAAGCTTCAGAAACACGGTTTTGTTGAATATAACCAGCACTTACAGCAGTTACCGCCACACTGTCTAACTCAAGTCCTGTTTCCAGCATGGCGTTATACATATCAAACCCTTTATTAAACTCATTGATTCTAAAAAGGTGTTGCATCAGCTCTGTGTACGTAGAGACTGTAAGCACTTGTCCTCCACAATCTTTTAGGTTATGAAACAATTCGAGAGCTTTGGAGATTTCGTTTCTTCTTAAGTACCCACTGATAACAATTTCATAGATCTTGTTGTCAATCACATCTTTTCTTTTTAATATATCGACAATTTCCAATGCATCAGTGATCCTACCAGCACGACACATTCCCTTCACCAACATCTCAAAATGTTCAGCCTCCATTGCAATATGTTTGTTCTTCATATCCTTTATAACTTCCAATGCTTCTGTTATTCCACCTGAAACGCAAAAGCTCTTAAGCATACACGCGTAAACTTCTTGTTCAGGGATTTGGGAAATCTTTATCATGTCATCAGCGATCAAGTGGACAGCATTAGTGTCTCCAGAATGTGCTAAACAGTGTAATAACAGTTTGTATAAAACTTTATCTGGTTCCATTTGATTAGACACCATCTCCTTGTAGAACTCCAATGCAATGTCGGCTTTTTTACTATTACAAAGTGCACGCAGCATTACTTTATAAACCGCCAAATCAGGTTCAAAACCAGACCTTTTCATGTCTTCAAATAGCAACAACACTTTCCCAATAACATTCGACTTCCCGTATTGAGAA
The DNA here is from genome assembly GCA_028751855.1 of Ambrosia trifida. Lineage (NCBI taxonomy): Eukaryota > Viridiplantae > Streptophyta > Magnoliopsida > Asterales > Asteraceae > Ambrosia > Ambrosia trifida. Next base: position 195,406,953 of record CM054122.1, on the reverse strand, counting down.
ATGAGGATAGTCCACGTCTTAATATCTTTCTTACACGAGTTCTTCTCCATTTCCTTGCACAACTCCTCAACTACTTCAAACCTTTTAGACTCTCCAAGTATATAAATCATCGTATTATACGTCGCCGTCGTGACAAACGACCCATTTTTAACCTTTATCCAATTAAAGAACCAAAAAGCTAAATCAGGCACTTTAAAACACCTCTTCAGAACCATATCAACAACATCCGAATCAAACTCGACACTCATTTCCTCCAACCGTTTCTCAACCGATGCCTCACTCTCTCCACTCCTTAATATCTGGGTAGCCTTATGAACAATAGGACTCATATCCCTTTCAATAACATTGGTTGTTCTCATACAGGCATTTTCACAAACACCTTGTGTGCATTCCAATAAATCTCTCATTTCTTCACTCCCTTCCTTCATTATTGAAAACTGATTAGAACCATTGCTATTATCCACGTGGAAGTCATGGGTTCCTATAATTTCAGTGATTTCATTGAAAAGATGGGTAAAATCTTTCTTTTCTTTTACATTTTTTATATGGGGTTCTTTTGTGTTCTTCCTATTTGGGTTAGCGGGGGGCCTGGTGGTGATTGAATAACATAAAGATTGCAGATTTGTGACATGAATGGGTGATAGATTAGTGCTCGAGTATGCTGCTCGGAATTTAAATAAACATTTCATATCTGAAGGCCGTTGTTCTAGTGATAAATCGATACAGCTTTGGGTCTTTAATTCTTTACTGTTAAATGTTCAAGATGCACCACTCAACTTTCATTTATCATTGATTGGCCCCGTTAAATATTTTTAATTGGGAAAACTACACAAATCGACATAAAAAGTTAACAAAATAGACATGGAATGCTTTTGCAAAAATAGATATATCTGAAAAAATAATAAGGGGATGACGACTAAGTTCGTCTGCTAAGACGGTTAAGCTTGGCTAACTCAGTAGGTTTAAAAACCAATCAAAACAATATAAGTGTAATATATGGGTTAACGGGTTAACGTAGGTGGTGGCTAAAATATAGCTTTAAAAGGCGTAGCCTAAGATGTAGCGTTTAAAATTTAGGCTAATGTTAACCTAGAAAAAGCGTTGTCTAAATTTTAGCAATAGGCAACGTTCTTATAGTTTAAAGGCCAATAAAAAGATACCACATGTAAAGTGCATGTTAAATTTAGGGAATTTTGGAACCATACACCCTTTAAATAGGAATGATACACCTTGACCCATATCAAGCACTAATAGAAAGCTGCCACATACCCCAGAATGTGATGTCACATCCCTAAAATGTGATGTCACAGGGTGTATGAAACCCATAACCCTAAATTTAGGCCTTAGTTGATGTTTTGTTGATATGAAAAGTTAATGCTTACTTTGTCAACTTTTGTAGTCAAATTTTCTATTTCAGTCAATACTATACTCAAATTAAAGAGAAAAAAATGTTCGTTTATACGGTGTAATAATATTAGAAAAATATTAACGTATAAAAAAATTATGAACCTTTAAAAATCGTGAGGTTAGTTGGTTAAAATAAGGGTGAAAAGTGTAATTGTTATTTAAATAAAAAAAAGTTGAGTAAAATTGAGGGAAAAAATGTGTAAGTATTGTATAAAAGACATATTTGCTCTCAAAAAGTAGTTAACATATACATTATGTGTTGTACTTTAAGGAATTATGCTTATAAAACTTAAATTTTTAAGAGGTCCTTGTTAAATTAAATATATTATAAGATACTATAGATGTACTACCTTACTACTAAAAAAAAGTTTCTTAGCATAATTTTGGCATATTACAATTGGATTATGATGGGTAACCCCTTCCACACATACTTGAAGTACTGCGACAGCTAGGTGACCTCACGGACAACTACATGCCCGGGCAGGATAGAGTTTGGCCAGATCAAAGATACACTACTATGACTAGTAGCATAAGACTACACCAGATAAGCAATTTCACCAATAAGTCCGGACATTAGCAGTCTCATGCCAGAGTCTCACAGGGAGAAACCAATGTCTATCGTTGTGACGTGAGTAACGTGTGTTGCTACTTGCTAGAGGTGAAAATCTATCATGCATTTAACCTTATCACAACTATTCTGACTCACTGTCCAGTTACATGGGTTTTGGTAGCAAGATATTCATCTATGATCTATCTATGCCTTGAATTTATGGGTACAACCATTTACACATGAAGTACAACCTATTGTCCTAATATGCACAAGTATTTATTAGTTACCATGGGGGCCGGTGTAGATGTTAAATTCATTACACAAAACACATACATGTGCACATGTAAAGGAACACATGTATTGATTGGTTTTGGTTTCTTGTAGTGTACCATTGTTTAAAGACAACATGTGTGTGTTGTTTCTCTTCTATCTATCTATTTATTTATTTATTTATTTATTTTAACTTGGAGATTTAGACTGATCACTGATGGGGGTGTTGACTTGTTTATCTTTCTTTTTTTTTCCTTTCTTTTTGGTTGTTTTTTAGGAGATTGTTATTTTATTTGCATGGGATACTCTTCCTCATGACCCATGTTGACTACATGCATGAATTATCTAATTATAAGAACACAAAATGACAACATGCAAAGCATAGGATCCGTTATTTCACAATCTTAATCATGGATCATATACAAATATATATACACAGACTGTCATTGTGTATTGCTATATCTACCCACACCTAGCTGGTTCTATTATTAAATTTACCTATTTAAAGCCTATGGGCAAGTGATGATCATGACTTGGATATTTTTTAACCAGTTAATTGTTATAATTAATCTTATCTTAAAACAGCTTCCACAATAAGTTAACAGGAATGATTTTTGTTCTTTCTATTGAATCTTCTAAGACGATTACCAATTCAATGTAAAAGCAAACACATAAATATTAAATAATTTTATGAAACCTAATACATACATGTATGTATATCAAGTACAATCAAGTAATATTAAATAATTTGTTGGCCGTTCAAAAAAAAAGTAATATACTTGAGTGCAATTAACAGACAATTAGGTTCATTTGCATCTCTAAACTAAAAGCTCATGTACATGCATGTATTATATTAGGGCGAAGAGGTTGATTTTTTTTTTTTTTTTTTTTTTTGGTATAATATTCAAAAGATTTTGTGCTAATGGTATGCTTCAGATCCAAAATTGTGAAAATTGTGTTACCGCAATTGCAGCTTTAGCTTATGTGGCAAGTGACTCGACCTCTTGTGCAATGGTGGCCATAACACATTGGATATACCCGCAATCTTATATTGCGGATTAGGCCTCCTCATCCTCCCTTTCCAACTAAACTGTCCATCTCACCGTGCCACCATTGCAACAGCTTGCCACATAAGCTAAAGCCGCAATCTATCTGGGATTGCGGTAACACCATTTTCTTAATTTCGGATCTGACAAATACCATTAGCACAAAATGTTTTGGATATTATACTAAAAAAGTAAAAAATCAGAGTTTTGTATCTCAATGTTTTCACCACTACAATACATGCAAACCTCTACGCCCTAATCATGACTTGTTCTTTGGCGTCCATTTTCAATTCTTGACAGGAAGTTGTCACGAGCCGTCCCTTAGTAATGGTTTCCATCCCTAGGCCTGTAAACGAACCGAACGTTCATGAACTGTTTGGCGGGAAGTTCGTTTATTTAGATAAATGAACGAACACAAACAAAATTTTTTGTTCGTTTAATTAAACGAACGAACATGAACACACATTTTGTTCGTTCATTTATGTTCATGAACGTTTGTTTATGTTCGTTCATTTATCTTCGTTTATGTTCATTTAATTAAACTTTACTTTTTTTTTTTTTGTTATTTATCTCTCATTTGTTAAGTAACCTTAATTCATATTATATTATTATATACAATATATTTGATATGTTCTAAAATTTAATCCTAACCCTAACATTCTAAACATATCAGCAGCTCTCCACACTTCACAGCCACACCTCCCTTCTTCTCCACACTCTACAACCTTACTAATTTAGATTTTGTTTTGGTTGCATTGTGATGTATTAGACCTGGTTGAATTGTGATGAATCATTATTAAACTTGTTTTTGTTTTTGTTCATTAATGTTCGTTTATGTTCATTTGTGTTCGTTTATATTGATCATCTGTGTTCGTTTATGTTCATGAACTGTTCATTTAGGTTTTAAATGAACGAACATAAACGAACACGAACACGACAAATTTCTTGATGAACGAACACGAACACAAAATATGTGTTCGATTATGTGTTCGTGTTCGCTCGGTTCGTTTACAGGCCTACCTAGAGGTGAAGAAATCGGTTTTTTTTGAGGAACCGGTTCCAGTTTGGAACCGGTCCGCTACAGTGTCGGTTCCGTTCAGAACCGGTTCCGGTTCCGTCCGATTTCCGTCCCGGTTCCATCAGTTCCAAAGGCCGGTTTTTAAGACCGGTTCCGATTCGGTTCGGTTCCGGTTTGGTTCCGGTTTCGGTTCCGAAATCGGTTCTTACGCGCACAAATAAAAAATAAATAAATAAGCCGATGGCAAAAAAATAAACATAAAATTACGACTTTTGATATTTTTTTTAGTATTTCGAAACAAAAACATGGAAAATGAAATTAAAACTTTCTACTAACGAGTTTTTTTTTTTTTGCCATTCGACATAAGACACAAGTCGAAATAACCATTTTCGCCAAAAAGTTCGGCGTTTCGTGTCGTCTCGAAATTTTAAACAACGGTATGCTCGTTTGTGGAACCGATTTGGGATGGGTTTGAAGATGAAGCCACGGAATGATGTAATAAAAGCAAAGCGAACACAATATTAAGTGCATACGATAGCGGTTTTTGCGTTTTCGGGTTGTTTCTTTTGGCGGTTTTGAGTGTTATGATCAACCAAAACATCCAAAACCTATTTATACTAAACAAGGGTGGCAAAATGGTGATTTTGGGTAGTTAACGGCTATAAACGAGCCCAACGATCAAAAAAACGAATTTGGCCTATTCTAACGTTGGAACCGGTTCCAGTTCCGGTTCCGATTCCGGTTCCGAACCGTTTTTGGCTAAAATAGTGGAACCGGTGCTGGAACCGACGGTTCCTAGAGGAACCGGAACCGGTTCTACTGTATACCGATTTGGAACCGGAACCGGTTCCGGTTCGGTTCCACGGTTCCGGTTCTAGAACCGGTTTTTTTGTTCACCTCTAGGCCTACCCATCCCTTTTGGTTTATTTACCAAGCAATCACCGTAGGGGTATATCCGTCATATGATATGCAGATTTACCCATACCCCACAGTTTTCATACGTGATCTCCTCACGCCCCACTCAATATCTTCTTCACACACACATAATCAACACTCTGTTTTCATATCAATATTTTATTTATTTAATTTAAATTTAAAGGCAGAATCTTCTTCTTAATTATTTTGTTCTTCCAACCAACCCTCAAACTTTCATTCAAACCAGGTATATTTGCTTTGATTTGTGCAGTTTTTATTACCATACGTGGGTTTACTCTGTTTTGCTTAATTGCATTCCATTAAACTTGTATTTATCTACTGATTTGAGTATTATTATTATTTAATTTTTTTTGTAACTTTAGTATGAAAGTGAGTGTTTCGCATGATGTCGGTTTTTGCTAGGATGAAAATGACAACAACAATAGCATTAATATAATAATATTCCCCCAAACTAAAGTTTTTTATGGTTTTTAACACTAAATTTACTATAAAAAAAACCGATCTGGGTATTGTTTATTTGTGTTGAATTTTTTTGGGTTTAACCGAAATCACAAGAGACTTTATGATCCGTTAGAATTACTAGCAAACTGTTTTTAAAGTTATGTTTCTTATGACAGAAATGGAGGCTGGAAATGGTGTTATAAATGTGGAAACCAATGTGATCATTGATCAAGAAAACACAAATGAAGTTGACTCATCAAAATTGGAAGTGAGTGAATCTTCTGAGGATGTTATTAATGGTACTAAAATCCCACATCCAGTTAAGATTAAGGTTACTAGTAATGGGGTTAGTTTAAAGAATACTAAAAGGGCCAAAAACGACACAGCGGTTGGTCTATTGACCCGTAAGCCTAAATCCCATATAACTCAAAGTTTATCTTTCCCTACTAAACCGCCAACACATGATTCCATGAGGACTAGCATGGATGGGCACCCTGTGAAGGGTCGAGCCGCATTGTCAAATGCGAATGCCGTGAATTCTGCTAATAGAAGAGGTTCCATTGGTGTGAAAGCGAAGGAGTCGGGTCCAAATGTGCGTGTGTCAAGGGTAAATCCGTAAATGCCTTTTTGTTGTGGCTTTTATTTTGTTATGTCTCGCCATATTTATCGTTGTTTTCTTGTTTTTTTTAGTCTAGGAAGTCGAATGGAAATGAAGATGGTCCTCCTTCTGCAAAGCCATTGTATGTTGAATTCAAGTATTTTATTTTATTTTATTTTATTTTTTTTGTTAATGAATGTCTTGTTGCTAAAGTGGTAATGTTTCATTTCCGGTTTCTTTCTATAAATCTCAAGAAATTGACTTTTTCATGGATTTATCTTCATGATTAGAAGTGTTGCCCCTGGTGAGCAGAATAAGAACAGCGTGTCGGGATTTTCTTCTAGGCTGGAAGAACGTGCTGAAAAGCGAAAAGAGGTTGTTAACTAAACATCTATATGTTTGTTTCTGTTATTACTTTGTTGACATAACTCGTGTATCAGTTATTAATCATGTTTATTTTGCGCGCTCTAGTTCTTCTCAAAGATAGAGGAAAAGATTCATGCAAAAGAAGCAGAGAAAACCAATTTGCAAGAAAAGTCAAAGGTTTTGGCTCGTGAAATCTTTAGTTTATGAACGAATGTTTGGAATTCGAACGCTTCAATCAGGCGACAAAAACTGTCTTTTTAACTGTTTTAAGTTGTTTATGCAGGAAAACCAAGAAGCAGAGATTAAACAGTTGAGAAAGAGCTTAATGTTTAAAGCTGCACCGATGCCAAAGTTTTACAAAGAACCCCCTCCGAAAGTCGACTTGAAGAAGGTATTTAACTATTTATAACATCCCGATTTTAGCTTTCATGTTTGCACATCTTGTATTTTTGAATTATACATTTGTTACATCAATATAGCTTCATCATCATCATCATCACACTCAGTTAATCCCACCAATAGCAAAGCTAAAGTAGGGTCTGAGGAGGGTAAGATGTAGACAGCCTTACCTCTACCCCGTGGGAATAGAGATGCTGCTTCCAGTGAGACCCTCGGCTCGATAGTGGTTTTATATCAAGCCTTGGACATAAGGCACATAACACTTAGCAATTGGGACAAGCCCGATTGGTGCATGTAACCCCTTGTCTTTTGGCTATCAACGCCACCACATGATGCATGATTAACCATCCGTCGTTTTTAATGTTATTTTCACGAAATTAGTAAAATAACGTTAAAATTAGTGCAACTTTACTTTTGCCCCCCAAGGGCCACACATATATACATTATATGCGCACAACCTTAAGCGGGGCTAATCAATATAGCTTGCATATCTTTTATAAAACAGTACATGAATGCGCCTACTCTTCTTCGCTATACTGGCCCCAATTGTTTCATTTCTGTTAAGCATACTACTTGCGTTTACTCGCTAAGATTTAATCTTTATGTTTTCTGATTTGTGGAGCAATTACTTAAAGATATAAATATATCTTGGGTTCTCATTCATTAACATTCGAGTATGCAGATACCAACAACACGCCCAAAATCTCCCAAGCTTGGCAGGAACAAGAGCAATGTAGCTGCAACCAGCAATGGGACGGCGGTTAACCCAAATGTCACTAGAAGCAAGACCGTGTCACCTAATATGAACGCAACAAATGGTGATAAAGACACTGCTGCTCCCAAAAAACCGATTAGAAAATCTCAACCCAAAACTCCATCCTCTAAAGCTGAAGTCAAACCTGAAAAGTCAAAGGAAAAGCTGGTTCAAGAAGAAGAGAAAGCATGCAATGAACAATCCCATGAAAGCCCATCTCCAAATCTTATTGAGGTTGAAGGTTAAATGAAGGGGTAATTTGTTTAATATTTGTATCTATTATAATTCTTTTTTCTGTTTTTGAAGTTAAGTTTTGGTGTTGTGAATAGCGACTGTAAGTTATTGTCATGTGTTCAATTGTTCGAAGATCGACTGGTTTATAAATCTATATGATGTTTGTATGCATACTGAATTGCTTTTGCTCTTTAAATCCAAACTTGTATAATTTACAGAAACTGCCTGGCTATTGTAGAGTTAAAATTGCATTATTTTTCCTAGGCTTCATTGTTTTTCTATAATTTAGGGCTGACATAACAGATTACACGAACCTGTTAAGACACGAACACGACACGAAATCTAATCGTGTCATGTTTTTTTTCAAACATGAACACAAACCTGTGTATAGCAGTTTAACACGATAAGACAAGATAAGGAACATCTAGTAAAACAAGTTAACACGATAAGACACGATAAGACACGACAAGACATGATAAGAAACACTATAAGACCTGTTAAGACATGGACACAATAAGAAACGAACATGAAACATGTAAACATGAACACAACACGAAAATAAACAGGTCTTAACGTGTTGGCCTGTTATAGACACGAAACCTGTTAAGACCAAACACGAAACTTGTTAAAATCGTGTAGGTTCGTATCAAGTTATGCTGTTCGTATCTGAATTGTCAGACCTATTCCATATAGAAGGTTTTTCTTTTTAGGTTATTGGGAATCTTGGATCATGCAAAAACGACCAATTTGGTGTAATAGCTACATACGCAACCGAACCGGCCCAATAGGCCCGATAACAAAACCAGACCATTTGGATCAGATATATGTGTCAAACCTTTTTGAAAAGTTTGAGCCTATTTGGCTCAACCAGACACTACACTTAACCGGGTTACTATCGGAACGAAGTTTCTGAATTTAGAAACAACACCAAGAGTTCTATTACACGGTACACCTAAACCTTAATGACTTAAGAAATACTACCTTAACACAGTTTTGTTATTTAGGAAGTTGTGATTCGAGACCCGTTGTTTTCATCACTTACCAAAGAATTAGGCAATCCTTTTTATTTAAATGTTTTGGAACTACTTATGCTCACTGTTATTAAATTGTGAATTACACTTTTGAACTATGTTCAACACTCATGTTGAGGATTTGTCACATGTGTGAGTAGTACTACTTGACGAGAGGTTCTCTTACTCCGCCACACTCTCACACGGTATGAAAGCTTATTGACTAGGTTCGACCTACTTTGTGTATAGATGGCATCATGTGTGTGTAGATGGACTACGAGTTGATCTACGGTTGTAGTGATTGTATCTGGAGGTCATCACTTGCACCCACGACTCGCCACGAGGGTGTTGTCCTATGGAAGTCTACCTTAGTGTTTGATTAAGTTTATGTTTTACTTTGCTTTTGTTATGCGCATTGCGTCTTATTTATGAACTTACTAGCTTGCATAAGATAACGTATTTATTTTTGAACATGTATCGCTAATTTGAATGTTGATCAAGAAGCTAAAGAGCGTGAGTCATTGGGATAATCTTAGTGTCACTTGATTCTATTAGAATGATTCTTCAAGAACAATGCCATGTGTTTGTTTAAGACAATTTTTGTTATGTGTTTGCGTTTGGTGTTAGACATTGATGGTTGTTTTAGCTGTGATTATAATGTACGAGCTCCACATTTTCTTTTAATAACACCACATTGTGTAATATTATTATATCTAAAGAATAGTTATTTATTTATTTTTTAATTATCTAATCACTTAAACATGTTGCGCCGCTATCCCTTTTTAAATCGTAAAGTCTATCCTGCACCATTATCCCTTTTTGAAAAAAAGGGGGAGCAAAACCCAAGTTGCATTCGGTAAAGTAATCAATACATATTGATCCTTTTAGAACAGTATATATTTATCATTTTAAAATGAACAGTGGTCGACACGAGATCGACGTATGTATCGAGTGACATCTAATCAAAATATAACATTGAATCAATGATCACTAGGTTGTACATTTTCAAGGACATCAGGAAATTCTACTTAACATCTGAATTTAACATTTGAGCAAATAAAGGAACATTCATCCTTGTAGCTTCCCAAAAATTAGTTGTCATCTTAGAATACGCGATCACTTTTATGGTTCAACTTCAACTTATCTTCATAATGTCTCAATTTTGGAACATTCACATTCAGAATTTCCTGGATAAAGCTAGGATACAATAAGAAATCCTCCAGATGCATTGTGGATGCTCTAAAGGTACCAACAGGTCACAATCGTCACGATTTGTTGAGGTGCGACACTTTGGACTTCACATAATATTTGTGATTGTTTGGAGAAGAACCCAAAACATGAGGAATTTGATCCAATTATTGATTTCCTCATCAGATCATCAATATATAAGGCTTTATTTATCATGCCAGATATTTACAAAAGTCATATTAAAGAGTTTTGGACAATGCTACTTACATAACTTCACGAGTCGTGTCAATGAAGATTTTATATGTCCTTTTTCCCCATGACCCACTTCTTGTTATATGGAAAGTATGCGTGTGGATCACGAAAAGCCCGCTGCACCGTGTGTTTAACACTTCAAGGCCAGGGTAAGCAATTCGCACATGATACAATGATCTCCATGCGATCGGCACGACACTTTCCACGTAACAATTTCCGGTCACCTGTGTATTCCTATTTGATTGACTCAATATCCAATCATCGTGTTTAACAAAATTTATTAGTTTAATAATCATTTAAACGAAACTACTTACTGGATGCAATGATCATGCTTGAACCGAACACGAATTTCTTGTAACCTTGTGCTCTGGATACCACTTGTAAGACCCGTCCCGACTAAACGGATCTTAACTCATCGTTATTGATAATGAGTTGGATTAAACTTACAAAAGAACTTAAACTTTCATAAACATATGCTTGACCATTAGTGCGTCAAGCCCATGAACGGTTTTCGTTTCATAAATTCTGAGTGCAAAATATTTGAAACATATTTAGAAACCAAATAATAACTATTAAAGTTCTTAAAAGTCTAGTGGAAGCATCAAAAGTTTAGATTCGCATTGCGTTCGGTTCTTCACGCGACCATGATCCTTGTTCCGTCCCCTTCTAGTATTAACCACATTAAACATGGTTAGTCAATTAGCAAATTGAACGGACGAGTTGGTTAAACGGTTTAAGATTGGCTTACAGCACAACAAATTCACATATACCAATGATTTATTTATCCAAAGGATCATTCACCCCTTTTTTTTACAAATCCAAAGGATCTTTCATCTCATGACCAGAGGATCCTTCGTCTGGTGACTAGAGGATCCCTCATCTTGTGACCAGAGGATCTTCATTTGATGACCAGAGGATCTTTCATCCAGTGACAAAAGGATCCTTCATCTAGTGACCAGATGATCCTTCATCTGATATACCAAAGATTTTATTTTAACACAACATATTTGCATTTACCAAATATTTGCATATACCACAAAAAATTTGCATATATGATGATTTGCATACATACAACCAATAACCAAGACTTTTCCACCTTATAATCGATCCGGTTTACTACTTATTAGTCACATATAACTAGTATCGCATAAGTGACCCGTTTGCGTGCATAATCAAGTGACACCTTCAACTAAGTTTTGTTCCTCGACATGCCACACATATGGTCCGAATAACCATATATGTAGCTTGCACACCTTCAAGTAAGGTTGTTAACATAACGGATTCCCGTTCCACCCGCCAACGATCCAGTTGACCATTTGTGGGTCAATTTCAAGCATTGTTATCATCGTGTTCATTTTAAGGATTTCAATGGACACTATCTAATCCTACTAACTAAGTAGGGGTTCTATGATCCTTTAATGAACACCAATTCTAACTAATACCACATATGTCCAACAAATGACCCGTTTGACTATTCTTGGTCAACCTCAATCCTCCAACTAAGAATGGGGTTGCTAATACTCATCAAACCGCCTAATCACAACGAATGAACCGTTTGACTACCTCAATCCTCCAACTAAGGATGAGGTTGCCAATACTCATCAAGGCCATTCATTTGTTTGTTTTACAATAACAAAACACCAATATAACTAGTTAACAATTAATTATGGACGATTTCCACATCTAACATACAACTTAGCAATCTTAGTCATAGGATGTCTTATTTACCAAAACTCCAAGGTCATGTCAAATGACCCATTTGGTTTTCTTGGTGCACCATAACCTTCAACTAAGGTCAAGCCTCACCAATACTTTCCTAATGATCCTATTTTGCAATCGTTATCATGCATCCACATTCAAATAAAGTGAGTGCAAGTCCATTTAAAGCCTCACCTATTTGACTTTCTTTGCTTAATCAATTTTGCATCCACTCTCAATTAGGATGGTTGCAATTCAACACAACTCAATATAAACACAAGTGATTCAATGACTCACTATGGATATGCTCATACGCATAATTACAATTCATCTATTTTAAGTCATAAGATGACTTACCTTCAAGCGCGTCCCTTTTTGTTCAATTACCTTGACATCTTGACTTCCCGGAGTTCCACTCGAAACATCTACTTGGACAATTTCCATTAAATCATTAGGAGTGAGTTAAATCAATCCTAAGTTCATATTCTTGAGGTTCATTAACCCCTCATATTAAATCCTGCACCCACGCGCACCCAATGACAATGTCTAGCCACAATTTGGTTACTTAGACATTTCATCGAACACTTGGTGTGCACCATTTTCCTTGTATGATTTTCATGTCTAATACATGTTCAATTAACTACCATTCAACCAGGTTTTTCATCATATCATCCATTCTAATCATTTAACACACATATATGATATTAATCACATACAAATGCAAGGTTTCATTACTACACATGAGTGTAGTTCATACCTATGGCTAAAACCCATTACTTAAACATACAATAATCATCCTATTTCACATGAATCAAGCAACATACATCATTTTATCACCCATATCAGTTTCATTGATGTCTACTATCATTTATAAACCTATATATACTAAGAATTCTAGTTTTTGCAAACACCCACAGTTCGCCATCTTCTACAATTCATGATTTTTGATGAAATAAAAAGTGTCTAGAGATACCTTATGATGGATAGCACTCTAGATGATCAAGAATTTCACCATGCAATGGAAGAAGCCATGGATTTAAGGCTGAATTGGAGTTAAGTTCTTAGGTGTGTGTTCTTTTGTGGGTGTAGAAAACGATCAACATATGCTCTTTGTTTAATAACACCCCTTGTTTCAAGTATTATATGTTAACACAATTAGCCCCTCTAGTTACAAGGTTAGTTAGTAACTTAAATTACTAACTTGGTTAGTGCCACAAGCCTACATTATCCATGTAACCGTTTAGCAATTTAACAAGGTTACGTTTCTAAGTTTTGTTTAACTTTCGTTAATGGCACATAATTGGTTAATATGCGGTTGGTCGCAATTTAGGCCACTTAACTCGATTTTGTTGTTAATCCTTAATCCCACGTATTAGCTAAATTAAGCGAAATGGAGTTTCGGGGTGTTACAACTATTATTTTAAAGTTCACCAAACTTTTGATCATGTTCCAGCATGACAAATTTTAAGGCGTAAATTAGATTTACTTTGAATTATGTTTTCTAATTAAAATTTCGATTACGTTTTGGAATAACAAATTTAATTTAATGGTATTTTTTATTATAACTGTTTATTTTAATAGTATTTATTTGGATTTTAACATTTAATTGTTTAAGCAAAGTTTTCTAAAGTGTCGCCAGTGATGTGATGGCTTAGTGACAATTTGACGTGACACTTCAGAAGTGGTCGGGACATGGGTAAGTACCCTGGAGTGCCTTTCACCCGCATAACAAAGTTATCGATACAGGGCAGGAGGTAGGATCATTTTAAAAGTGATCAAATTTGGGAAAAAAAATTAAAAAAAAAAATGAAGCATTAAAGAAGAAGAAAAATAGAACTAGCTAATCCCGGTTGGTGGTGTTCATCAATCATAAACCTAATAAATATACATTCAACCAAATGTATCATGCAACATCTCATCAAACCAAATCAAAACAAATACTAATTATATTTTTAGACCCTTCATTGTATCCTCGAATTTTCCTAAATGTATCTGGTATCATGCAACAATATAAATTTTACATATAGTTATGGGTTTAGATATAATATATAAAAATTGAATGATTGCTTTCAAATCATGTCTCTTGATATCTTCTTAAATTTATTCGAATTTTGATGCATGCATCTAATAAACTATCATATCTCAAATGTTCAAATTAAAATTTTAGTAAAAGTGTAAAACCTTTTGTAGTATATCTTGTTTTTACGAAACATTAGTGTAACTGTGTCAGTCATGCAAAGAATTGATCTCGGTCCACTAACTTTCATCCTTCATATTACAAGGCATTTATCTGCATCTTCTATTAAGAAGACACATATCATTTTACCATATGAATTCTTACAACAATTATAGTTTTTTTAATGAATATAGTATTGAAATGTGTTTTTGTTTACCTCAAATAACTTTAACGCTGAAAATTTCAATTAAGATGGTTAGATGGTTGTGATGTCTTTTTCCTGACTAGATATAAACATGACTTGTATAATTTTTATAATATGAATTGACTTAAAGTCTATAATAAATATGAAATGGACAAGCGTGTTAATGTCCAACACTAAAGTTTTATGTGACTTTCTAAGAAGTTTGAGAAAATTCCAATATATATACTTGTTAAATTTCATTTTATTAAGTTGTTTACTATGATGACTTATATGTTAATACACTACTATTAATACACTTGCTAAAAATGCTAAATGATCACTATTATGCACCTTCTTTGAGCATACGGTTGATGAAGTTACTTTATCGCAATACACTTACGCAAGCTTTCGATTATAAACAATAACCTAGAGTTTCCACGTCTCTGTCAAATTCTAAAAAATGTATGCACCATCAGCTTCACTATTAGCACTCAAACTCGAACTTCTTTGTCGAAGCAATAGTTTCTACAATATCATGTTCGTTTAGGGAAACCAAAGCAATTTCATTTTCTAAACTGTTCAAAACCCTAGATTGATCATCAATCCAATCAGGGATTAGAGTATTGAGATCTTGTTCGCTCACGAATGTACTATGTGGTTTTGGTTTGAAAAAATGAAGACGACAAAGTGTGAGTGGGTGATGAAGAAATTTTAAGTTTGTCGAAAAAACATTGGCTTCGGCTAGAGAAGATGTGTCCCACAATTTATTTTGTTATTGTTTATTTTTCTTTTAATACAAGGTAGTTTGGTCATTTGAAAGAATTAATTTTAAATAATAAAATTGCGGTCCATGCTTAGGAGAATATCAGAATATGTGTTACGTTGAGCGAAAACATGTAAGCATAACTGTAATTTTAGAAAGGTAAGAAGTAAACCTACGAAAAGATATTAGCATCCTAGTAATTAAGGATACACGGTGTAAAGAAAACTAACTAGTTTCTTGTGATAAATAAATTTATATAATTCTAATTAGCAAAAGGTTTGTGCAATAGGTTGTTGTAAGGTGTATTTTAAGGGTTGTACCTGCTTTAGGTTGTTGTAACTTATGCATAAAGGGTTGTATGACTTTCTTTGTGCCATCACCTCACGTGTCCTTTACCCCTGTATCCCAACAGAAACACCACTCTTTTTCTGCTCAACACACACACCCACCCCACCATCCCCCCTTTTCTGCTCAAACATCACTCTTTTGCATCATTCTAGGGTTTTAGGTATGCACAAATGATGAAGAGGATGAAGATGACGACGGCAATTGCGTCGTTCTTAGGCTGCCAAGATTCCTGAAATCGTCATCTTCAAGCTCTTATCTCTCTCTCTAATCATCAACCTGGAAGTAGACAGAGACGACACCACCTTTGTTGTTCTAAACACCTTCCACCAATATTGGTAACAATCTGATTGTGTTGCTGAGTCTCAATGTCAACAGGTTTTGGTTTTCCCTTTTGTTTGTTTTTCTTTCTTTTCTTCTGTTCATCTAGGTTTTACGTTTGGGGTTTTTTTGGTTGGAGAAATTGGAGGTCTGGGTGGTTATAACGACGACCGATGACGACCCCCTCCTTATTCTGGTAACAGAAGGTGATGACGGTGCTTCCGGTTGTGAGTGTTATGCTCAGTGGCGAAGCTTGACCCGAAGGTTTGGAGGGTTGGAAGTCACTAGTTGATTCTAAATATCAAATATAAAGACCGTTAGGGTTGGTGGTCTAATGGCAAGTTAAAGTCTTTTAATACACTTAAATGTGAGATATTGCGTTCATGTCTAACAGGAAACAAGAAATTAGCCGTATATGTAAGGATATCCATCATGTATGAGTGCTATATACTAGCGAGTGACTAAAATAACAAAAAGACTAATTGATGGAATGGAAATATGCTAGGGTCGCAAGTCTCAAATTTAAAGTTGAACGTGGAGAATAATTTATTAATTTTACTTTGGATTTCATACCACCGACACCTACTTTTTTGTTTATAGTCCAGCTAAATATAATATTATTTTTTATTATTTATAAAAAGACAAAACTAATGTGAGTATAATTTTAATGTCCACTAAACGAAAAAGAAATAACCTTTTAAAACTTCGTTTATAGAAAAAAAAGTACTACTGAATATCTTTTATTATGTTAGAATAAAGAATGTCCATTTTATGAATATTTAAGAAAAAAAAATCAAAATCAATTTTCCTAGTGGAAAGAATTGTGCCTCAAGATTTTGCAGATTTGGGCAGATCTGTGTTTCCACAAAAAAATCAAACAGAAGTACATAAAAAATCACCTTTTTTTTTTTTTACTAATTACAGTATTTATACAACACCATGAACAAATAAAATATCGAAAATTATTATAAAAAATAATAAAAAAAAAGAGAGAGAGTTTGTTTTGTTCTCGTGTGAGGGGATCTGATTCTCTGGGAAAACTTCCTTCCATGCCAAACTGCACCATTCGTTTCCCTTTTATGTCCTATTTTCCACACAGTTTTCCTAAAAATATAAAACTGCCAATTCAAATAGTATTTAATTATTCAAATTATTCCATTTTTAATCAATAAACCACTTTTATATTCAATAAATAAATACCAACCTTTTTTTTTGCATAATATATGTATGTATATATCAATCACAACTTGTAAACCGTCCGAATACTCCAGCCATCGAACATGCTACTTCCAATAATTTCCCTGCATTTACCAAAAACATGGATTCATAACTCAATTCTATTATTATGCTTTTATTATTCCAAAAACATCCCTTAAAAATTACAAAATGCGGTAAAAACAATCAAGACTTTTTGAAGTGGTACAAAAGTTTCTAATATTAGAAATTGTGCAACTTGTGCCTTAAAAGTTGTACTTAACCAGAAAAAGTTTACCAAATTAGCTAACTCATAATTACACAATTATATGTCATGTTCCTTTTCAGTTTTTTCTTCCGTATAAAAATCTGTATATGCATAGGTGAATTGTATCTTATGCTCTAAAATTTGTACCAAAAAGAGGTGTCTATTCTTTTAGCTAGTCTAAAATGCGTGCAATGGACGCGGAAGAATAATTCCATGTGACCCACCCCACAATTAACCACTTAAACTATTACCGACCACCGGAAAATTTCTTACCACACTTCCGCTCAATTAGTTGATGGAATTAATTAAATAAAAAAATCTTTATCTAATAAATAACTAAACTAGCTAGCCCAAGTTGAAACTCGAAGGGTTTAATACGCTTGCGTGAGTTCTTGCTCAAAAAGTCCCCTGTTCTTTTTTAGCCACTTACAAAATATGCGAATAAGACCTCTGTGCCGAGAGTGTTGCAATACCATCGGGTGCTTGGATTCAAACTCAGGAGAGGGTGATGTCCGAGATCAATAAAAAAAACTAGACTAGCTAGCCAACGTGTTAGAATTCCGTAACTTCAACAATATTTACCAGATTTATTTTATTTTACTTTTTCGTATTCTATTTTATTAATTTAAAAAATCGATTATCTCATTCCAAAATATCGTTTTATAACTCTTAAATTTTTTATTAACTATTTAATATTTAATTTATTCAACCACAGTAAAAAACAATTTTTAGTGCTACCTATTTAATATTTAATTTATTCAACCAGTGTAAAAAAAGGTAAAAACGAACCTCTTCTTTGTTTAGCGACGACCTTAGCCGTCGTCGCAGGAGAAACCTTACTCGCCGGTTTCTCTTCCATGGGAAACAACACACCGTCTATCCCTTGAACCGATATCCGCCCATCGGTGTAAATATCCGGATCAAACAAATAAGCCGACCCCTCACCCGACCCGAACTTAACCGACCCATCAGCCTCCTCAGCCACCACCTTATGCGGCAGCCTCAATGTATCATACTGCACCTTCCCGAACCGTCTAACCGAATTATACATACTCTCTTCCGTCTGATATTCAGGTATCAAATGATAATACATTATCTGTTCAGGTGCACCAGGATCACTCAACTGATCAGTAGTAAGTTTAGCCATTGCCTCATCATTTGGCGCCAACACCGTTAAAACATAACCCTCAGACACCAACCTCCCCATTTCCGTCGCTAACGACGTTAAGTTGACCAAAATATCCGCTAATTCATTATATCCACCGTAATGTAGAAGCGTTTGAATAAAATCTTTGACCTGACTCTCGCCATCAAAATGATGGCGTGGCCCACCGGGTCCAGGCGCTGGAGCTGGAGCCAGCGATGGACCCGGTGCCATTGCATCATATATCGGTAGAACCGGTGGAGCTCCGGCTGGAACCGGAGCAGGTTTTTTTAACCGGTGTGTTCTCGGATCCACAACAGGAGCTCCTTCCGGTAAAACCGCTGATATAGAAGTCAAACTCCTTCTCCTATTAAATTCTTCTTGTACAGATCGAGGTACCAACAATCTTTCAATCCCATGGATCAACCCGTCGGGTCGGGTTACGTCATCGGGTCGGGTTATTTTAGCTAGACCACCGACTATTTTCTCACCCGAATTTCCAATAGTCAACGGTAAACGGTTGTCGGATTCCTCAACACATAGAGTTTTATGATGGGTAACTGATCCAGCATCTTGACCCGGCCATTCTTTTGACCCGACCCGAGACGGAATAATGTGAAAGAGCAAAAGTTTTTGTAGCGATTTTAAATTACCGGGTTCAAGTAAAAACCGTTTGAATTCAGGATCCATATTCCGTTCAAGAGCTTCATTGTTTGGTGCGAATATGGTGATGTTGTGACGAGATACTGCTTGCTCTAGGGTTTGTAAAAGAAGAGCTTTTTCAACGAGTTCTGATAACTCAGTGTAGTGTGAGTCAAGAAGCGCGACCAGGACCGAGTTGGAGTTGATCTGGGTTGAGTTGGGTTTAGGGTTTTGATTGGTCAATGCAGTTGCGTTGATTGATATAAGAAGAATAGTGAATAATAATGATAATAATATATGTTTAAAATGTAATGCATCATAGTTCATAGAACTCATGATGCTAAAATATGGAAAGAAGGTCAAGGTTGGAAAGTTTAAAGGTGTAAAAGAATGAGATGATGATGAATTGTAGTTTCTCTCACTAGAAATGATGTTGGTTTTGGTTTCTCTCTCTAGGTTTGATATTGGGGTGGGAAGTGGGAGAAGGGTTTTGATTTAGAAGAGGAAACAGGACAGGTGGGGAGGAGGAAAGGGAACGTAATGATACGGCAATAAATGATGTCGTTTTATGAGTTAGGAAGTAGAACAGGCTGTATGTAGGGACCATGAGAGTGGAACAAAGTATATTGTGTTTCTTTCAGCTCTTATTCGACGGCGTATATGGCTTGGAGCTTAATCTATTCTTTTTTTTTTTTTTTTTTTTTTTATTGCGATTAGTTATTTTACAAAGACTATTAAAATTGAGAAGGGTGAGAAGGATACAAAAAATACAATAGATTATGAAATATGACAAAATGAGCCACAAAATATAACACAGTGTCAAAAAACATAACACAATGCTGAAGAAAAAAGACACAATGAATTGAAAAAAATGACAGAATGATGAAAATAAGAAAAAGACACAATGATATAACGCATATTCTAAAAACTACAAGCTAAAACCCCAAAAAACAAAGACCTAAAAACTAACGTCGTAGGGTTCGATAAGACGATTCCAATGCCGCTTGAATGAGTTCAATCGGAGTCCGTTTGATACCCTTCCTACGACTTCCTATTTTTCTTTCACTGTGTATTTGATCCTAACCATTTTTATTATTATTATTACTAGATTATACCCCGGGAACCTCCCGGGGTTGAGAAATCTAATATGGAAATATTAATCTTACATATAAAATAGAATGATGCGCTTTACAGTTACATGCAGGAAAGCTTCGGGTAGCACCTAACCTAAAACAATTAAAAATGTATCTCCAATGTTAACGCCTAACCTTAAACAATGTATAACTCTAATATTAATATCTAACCTAAATCAATGTATAACTCCAATGCTAACGCATGTTGAAAATAAAATTCATATTTACTGAAACATAATTAGTGACTTGCCTATACATGATTAATGATTTACCAGAACACTTTGTGTTTTTTTTTCCTGTATGAACAGAATCCTACAAAAAAATAGTAGTTTTTTTCTCCGTTTTTTATATAACACTATGGTACTCGTTGGAAAGATAATAAAACGCTCGTTAATTTGGCGTAATTTTTTCTTTAAAAAATCTCGCATATAAAAGATATTAACGTTTAAAAATTATGGGAGGAAACATTTCTCCGTTTTTTATATAACACTATGGTACTCGTTGGAAAGATAATAAAACGCTCGTTAATTTGGCGTGATTTTTTCTTTAAAAAATCTCGCATATAAAAGATATTAACGTTTAAAAATTATGGAAGGAAATATAAGAGATAAAAGAGAAAAATCCAATTTTGTTTTTAAATTCTTTTTTCCTAAAATATCTCAATGCCACATGGGATGACACATGGCACACTCAAAGAAGAGAATGCCTCTTTGAATGCATGTCATTAAAATGGCTTTGGTTTATTATATGTATAGATTAAAAATCTATCTATATATATAAAAGAAAACGTATATGCTGACGTGGCGTGCAATGGAGACCTCAACCTTCTTTTGAGAGTGCCATGTGGCATCATAATAGAGAGTTTTTGGTGTTTTTGAATTGTTTCTTTTTTTTAATTAAATTGAGTTATTTTAGAAAAAAAGAATTTAAAAATAAATTTAAAATTTTCTCTCTCATATTTCCTCCCATAATTTTTAAACGTTTATATCTTTTATATACGGGATTTTTTAAAGAAAAAAATTACACCAAATTAACGAGCGTTTTATTATCTTTCCAACGAGTACCATAGTGCTATATAAAAAACGGAGAAAAATCGACTATTTTTTGTGTGGTTTTGTTCATACAGGAAAAAAACACACAAAGTGTTCATGTTATTACGTAAAATTCGATTTTGTGAGGAATATGAGTTATTACTGATTAGAATAGTATGAACATGCAATGATTGAGAGATTTTGTGGTTAGTTAATAGGTTATCACGTCAAATTAGATTTTTCAACCCCAGGACCCTCCCGGGATAATCAGCTAGTTGTTAGTATAAATGGGTTGCAATAAATGTAACGTTCCAAGAATGAACAAGATCACACATGTCTAATGACACTAACATTAAAGATATAATTAAATGTTAATTATGATTAAAAAGATTCTTTGTTTATAATAAACAGACAATATAATATCAGCAATATTGATCTGTTTTGGCAAAGATAATCAAATTTGATTCCGTATATTATTTAATAATGATATAAAAAATTTCATAAATAATAGTTGCATTTAATCATCAAGTGGAATTTTGATATTAAAAAATAATTTTGGTAAACGTTTATTTAAAAGAGTAATAAACTATTGATGGGTTACGAGTTTAAATCAACACAGGCCATGAGTTGTACTCTAACATTTAAGGTGTTAAAGGTGACATGTAATATTAACTTGTGTTGTAAGCCACTCTCTTATTGTGTTAAACGGCGTTAGAAGAGTTATGTGTTAACATGTTAATGGATGTTAAGACTTAAGAGTATGAAAAATTTTTCCCCTTTTTTTAAACCAAAAACTACTAAAAAAATATGATTAGATGAAGTTAATTGAATTAAACCATTTCTTTGGGATAAAGTGAAGTCAAATGAAGAAACCGGGATGATATGGCATCTAGATAGAGTTAAAAAGGGTTAAAGTATATCCAAGGCCTACAGAGTTACTCTTTTACAACCTTTGAAACGAACTTATACATGGTGACCATATATAGTGTATTTAGCATAAAAAAACACTTTTGATGTCATAATGATACAATCACATACATAATTTTATTTCATTTTAGAAGTCTGGTAATCTCCTTACTTTGCTTTCTTTTAAGCTTAGCCGCGTTGCGCCCAACTTTGAACGCCCGAGATGATGTGAAAATATCCATATTTAAAGGCCCATTAAATTCCATCTGAAATTTGTGATATATCCGTTTGCAAAGGCCACCAAATATGGGTTATTGTGCCATAAAATCCCTATTTTATATTTTATTCTTTGTCAAATGTTTAATTCAATGAGATAAATTAATGACGCGGAAGATGTAAAGATGGTTAAGGATGTTTGTATGGATAGAGATGAAATTAAAGATTTTAAGAATATAATGTAGAAGCTCACTATGCAGGTAAGGGCGTTCAAATGCGACCTTTGCATCGAAGATATTCTTACCATGACACTATATCAAAAAAAAGATGATGTTGCTATTAGAAATATATCATATATCAGTAACACCTAACCCCTTTTGGGTGTACATGGTTTTAAGTAAGTTAAGGTGATCTTCATCCGACACTCTAAATTAATATTCACAAATCACACACTCCTCTCTCTATATACACATATGTATTTATAGAAAGAGATAGAGTAGGAGAGGTGTGAATATTAACTCCCTTAAAGTTATTACTAATGTTTAATAACTTAATTCATCGGTAGAGTAGGATTTGCAATTCAGAAAGGGATGGCGGCGTAACTTATTGTCCGTTTACCTTCCATGTTAATGTAACTTGACAAGTTTTAAAAATATAAAAAATTAAGAATCATTTCAAATAAAAATCAACTTTAATGGTTTTCTATAGATAAAAGAAAAGTACGATTAAAAAAAATGAAAACTATTTAAGATTCGTTTAGAAAGGAAGGTGCATTGTGAATTAGGTGTGGTTACCTAAAAACCAAGTGATGTTTATATACCGTAAAGAGAAAGGTTCAGTTAGTGAGTAATGGAGTTGTAAGAGTAGGAAAATTATTTGCTAACTCCGAAATTAATTCGTCACCAACCCCTTCAAAACGACAAAACTACATCACCAATAAGGAAAATTATTTGTAATGCATTAATAACAGAAGAATACAACTATGCTCGAGGAGAATTTTTTTTTTTCTTGAGTGAAAATATTTCTAGCTATTGGCTAGTTTGTTTTCGTGATTTTACGTAGTAATGTTCTTCAAATAAATGTAGAATACCTTTCTTGTTAAATAAACTTAGTTTATTTTATTTAGAACTTGTAGTTGATTAAGATGTTGATGTATGAATAAAATGTTAATTGGTCTAAGACTTCATTTTGTTTTTCCTCCCGTTTAATCACTAAAGTATATGATTTATTTAATCCTTGTAAAACCATTAAGTCACACACTACATTTTAACCACTTGTATTGATGTATAGCGATGACTTTAAATGGGTATCACTATAACTTTTTAATGGTAGTAAATATAAATATTCTATTTATATGTGTGCGCAATCAATATATCTTTAAAATTATCGTAAAGAGTCTAACTTAAAAACTTGATACACCATTGTAATGAACTAGACAGTTGGTCGTACAAAGTTAGACGTGTTGTTGTAATAGGGTAATACACTAATACTAATAGTAGTCATAGTGCATGAGTCTTCCGTATGCACAAGGTCCAGGGTGTCAAACCGACTTAGGCTTGACATACGCATCCTTATCTTGCATTTATGCAAAATATTGTTTCCATAACTGAACTTATGACATCCAATATGACAGCAACGTTATCCTTGCTCAAAGGTTCGCTCATTTATCATAACATAACAGAACTAAAATCAAGTATGAAATAATAAAATTATTGGATTTTCAAATATATTGTTTCAAGTGAAGTATATTATTATTAAATGACACACCGTTGTAAATGGATTGCACATCCCGTTTATGGGCGGCAACTTAGACACACCAGGGTATGTTTGGCAAAATTAGATAGTAGCTGGAAGCTGGTAGCTGTAGCTTTTTAAATATATTTTGGTATTTAGCAGAGTAACTGGAGTTTTTAATAAAATGTATAAAATGATCAAAATGAGCATTAACTAAAAGCCTGTGTGCATGTTTTTTTTTTATGATAGGATGAGTATTTGTGTTATTTACTCATTAAAAGCTTGTAGCTAGTAGAATTTTTTTCTTAAATACCAGTAATAGTAGTTTTTCAATATAAAGTTTTTTCTCCTAACCTAAAAGTTTCAAGTTCCTTCAACCAACCAAGATTTTTTATTGAGTATGAGATTTTTCTTAAAAGCTTAAAGCTCATAAAGCTCTTAAAAGCTTCTTGTCAAACATACACCAACTAATGTCACTAATGGAGATCTCCCGCCATCTCAGGTATTAAGTAGTCTACTAGCTTTTAGACCGTCCGGAGTGGGGGCAGGAAGGGGGGAACACCGCCGCCGGTAGGGCGTGAGGGGGGCGGGGGCAACTCACCGGCGTGGGGCACAACTTTTGGGACACGTGGCGCTTTGAGATTGGGTAGGGTTTATATATAAAAAAAAATCATATAGTTTTATTTTTGTTTTGGCCGGTTATTAGTAAAAAAAAAATTAAATATAAAAAATTAAATAAAAAAACATTACATAATTAAATTACTAAATAACCATTGCATAATTACTTAAACAACCATTACATAATCCTAATTCCTAAATTACTTATTTAAACATAAATAAATCCTATATTACTTATTAAACACTAGATAATTCCTAAATTACTTATTTAATCCTAATTTTCTCCACTATGGAGAGTAGTTGTCCCAGTCCTCGAGTGTGGGGTACTCGGGGGACACGGAACGTGAGCTATCCCGTCCATCGGATCTCGCATCCGAGGGGAAATAGCAGTACTCACGAGGAGGGGAAGGAAGGCTCCAGAGGCGTTCCTCCTCCTCAATTTCCCTGAGGGCTTCCAAGTCCTCCTCAGTTGGGGTAGTCTCGTGGTAGGGAGTGGGGTGGGGATAGCAGCAGTCTGGTGGTGGGGTGGGGATAGCAACAGTCTGGTGGTGGGGGGTGGGGATAGCAGCAGCAGTCCAGGGGGTGGGGGCCGACAACATTAGTCGGTCCATTTCGTTAACAGCCATGACATAATCCATGGTCCAGACCATTTCCTCATCCGTCCAGTCATCATCGGCTTCAGGAGGAGGAAAGGTTGGTTGTGCTGCAGCAGCAGGAGGAGGGGGATATAACCAATGTTGTGGAGGAGGAGGAGGAGGACGAGGAGGTTGTGCAGCAGTAGGAGGAGGGGAGGTGAATGGTAGTCTCCGGGGGCGGCCCAGTCCCCGGACCCGGCGAGAGTACTGCCGGATATTAGACGGTCCAGCAGCTCCTGGTTGAAAACCGTCACCCATGTTATTCATTGCTTTGAGGAGGAGGAATAGGTGTGACTGAGAATTGGGTTAGGTGTTGTATTTATAGGGTTAGAAATATGACCGTTTGGGGGGGGGGGGGGGGGGGGGAGGGGAACTTTGAAATTCAAAGTTTCAAAGTTAAACTTTGAAATTTAAACGTTTGGGTGGGAAAATTGATGTTTGTACTGTTTGGAGCAGTAACCGTTTGAATTTCAAATTTTGAATATAATTTTTTTATATTCATTTTAATATTAATTTTTTTTTTATTACTTTAATATATTTTCGGTTTCTATTATTATTATTATTATGTTTAATATATGAAGTTTTTTTATAAAAAAAAAAGAAAAAAGAAATGTCACATGTCACTTCCCCCCCCCCCACAAGGGTCCCACAAGTGCCACATGGCGCTTCATCCCCCTCTTTCCCCCACCCCTCCGGATAGTCTTAATATGCTCAATAAACAATTAGCTAATATGTATTACTATTGGTGTCAATGTATTAAGTATAAAAATAACGTACACATGAATCAGCAAATATGTATATAACTAACGATAACTTAAAAAACAATGGAATTTAAGTAATATGAAATAAACTTGAGGATGTATACATATAAAAGTAAAAGTAAAAGCAAGAAGGTGAGGCGAGATAGCAGGTGAAAAAAGAATTGAAAATGTGTGATTAAGTTTAGCAATCCCTATCCTTCAACTGCTTTGATGATGTATTCTTTACCTTTGTGCAAAGCAATCCGTCCTTCACTTTCTTCCCACAAGAGTAATCACTAAGTCAAAGTTTTTTTCATATAACATATTATGATTCATTTCATTTCCTTTTTATTATAGTTACTAACTTTTAATTCCATAACCTATAAATTTTAAAAGATCGTGGATCGATTGATGGCATGAAAATTGGTAATGAAACTATAAAACATTTTATAATTGATTATTGGATCAATTTATCTTTTTTTTTTTCGAACAACTTTCATTAAAACACTCTCCAAGCAAGCAACATCTTAAAACGGTTATTGATCCATAGAAAAGAAAGGACTTGATTTCTCCAATAATATTCTCAATCTTGACTGGAGCGTTGAAAAAAACGAAGTTGTTGTGGGCTCGCCATATACTACACCACCAGTGGCGAAGCTTGGTTTCGGAATCGGTGGGGGCCGGACTCAATTTTTTTCGATCGGTAGTGGCAAATCGGTGGGGGCCGAACTCAACCCGGACTCAATTTAGCTATGAAAATCACAAATTTATACCATTGCGCCAAAAAACAGGGGGGGCCAGGGCCACCCTTGGCCCTTCTTATCCTTCGCCACTGTACACCACGCAACCAATATGATCGAACAAATGATTTTTTTTTCTATACATACTATCATTGGCGGATTTATGAAGGAGGTAGAGTAGTATGGACTACCCCTCAACTTTATCAGCGAAACGAAAAATCAGTGCATTTTTCTTCTTCTCCATTTTATGTATTGGATAACTCTGACCAAATATTTGGATACCACATGTACTGCTGACACCACTCGAGCAAAGCTTGTGTACGTAAATGGGATTAATCTACATAGAAAATCCAATTAATTCTCCACTTCAAGATAAATTTGAAATAATTTAACTTGTTAAAATATTAGAAATACATTGCTTTATAATGAAAAATAAACGACAACTAAGAGTCTAAGATAATATGTCTATCTAAGAAACAGCAAATTCAGCAAACGACTTATAAGACCGGAGGGAGTGGGGCGGGAACCATCTTCAAGCCCCAAACACCATCCCTACATTAGTCAGGAAGAGGGCGGGAGCCCCTTAGGCGGGACCTTCTTCAAGGGCGGAGGGCGGTGGGTGGAAATGAGGTGGGGCTTTGTGATTGGTTAGTTTTTTTTTTTTTAAAAAAAATCTTACACACAATAATATTATTCTCTTCCCCCCTCTTCCCCCCCCCCCCCCCCCCCCCCCCCTCCCTTTCCACACCTCACACCCCTCATGGGTCCCACAAGTGCCACATGGCGCTTCACCCCTCCCTTTCCCGCCCCTCCACTCCCTGTAGTCTAATATGTTATAGCTAAAAATTATAAAACCTATCTTCAAGACTGGTTCAGCTAGATTTATGTACACATATATAACCATAAATGAACTACATACATATATAACCACAAGTGAACTATATATAAAACAAATTATAAAATTCATAACAGGTCGTCGATTTCTCTGTCGTATTGATTATCTTAGCTTGTTTGTTTTTTTCCTTTATTTCAGTTATAATTCACACACATATTTGTTATTTTACTCAGGTGTTGATGCTTCGTGATATATAAAATTTTTAATTAATGCCTTTTTGTGTTAATTAACTTGTTTCAAAGTAATAGCTCACTACAAGACAAAAAGCACGTGTAGTTAACCTTAAACTAATATTAATTAATAATAATACAATTTTACTCTTTTATAGTTGTAATGAAATCAAACAGCTGCGGATTCACGAAGGTTCCGGTTTGCAGAAAGAAGGCTGGCTTTAAGCCAAGCCATATAACTATATAAGCTGAGTAAAGAATCAACGCCTAGCTGGAAGGCAGACTGTCCTTGTCGTCATATTGTTTTACTTATTTTTCTTTTTCTTTTTCCTTTTTTTTTGGTTCCTTAAAAGGTTTAATTTTATTTTGATTTTACGTCAAACTTTTCTTTCAGCTCACTCACATGAAATTCTTGGCGGCAAAATTCGGGTTTAATTTTTATGGAAATCATCATGTAGTAACCAATGTGTTCTAAAATATATCAATAAATTTCATATAGAGTAAAGTACTAGAGTAAAGTACATGGATCATCTATAATATATATTTTACAAAATTTTAGAAATAGTAGGAGAGGGTACACAGATAATCTAAACTTTTGTAATTTATAACATAATTTGTTGCAAAAGAAGAATATATTGGTAATTTATACTCCCTTCGTCCCAATTTAAATGTTCTGGATCTAAAAACACACATTTTAAGAAATCTTTTGTTTGTATGTGGTAAAATAACAATAATATCCTTAAAAGTAGTGATTGTGTTTTGTCTTTTATGGAAAAAACTGAAAATTGCATTTCTATTTTTGAAAATGTACATTTAATTTGGGACAAACAAAAAATGAAAGAATGACATTTAAATTGGGACTGAGGGAGTAAAATTTATGGATAAAGAACTTGGGCGCGCTACATTTGTGAATAGGTAATAGTTTAGGGTGCATTTTTGTCAAATAACAAAAGATATGGAATCCAAGAAATGGAGACAGCTCTCCAGGTTGGGAAATCAAATTTTTGATAATTATATTTATAATATTTTAGTGTTCAATTAACAATGATCATTACTTAAAATCAAAAGATAAAACCATATATAATGATACAATTATGATTAGCAAAGAAAGGAAATGGTTGCTTCTGAAGGTGGGATCTGACTGATGCATTCCTTTCCTTCATTCTATGATTGAAGTCCCACAACTATGTTCTGCCCACATGTCTTTCCCAATACTAAATAGACAATATCTTTGTCCTTTCAATACAAATAAAATAAACTATTGGTCCACTGCATGTGTTTTTCTATATCGATCTCTTAGACGATAAGCGTGATATATCTCGAATGTCTACCGATACCAAACTCACCGGATGTGGTGGTTTATATTTGTAACCCATCATTTACCGTTAAACTGTTGGTGCTCTTAGGTATCTGGCCGTTACTAGACCATGCCTTTCCTTTGCCCTCAAAAAGGTTGGTTAACGTGTTAGCGTAATAGCGCTAGGGGTAGTGAAACTAATTCTTAAGTACTTAGAGGACATACCATTACACGGTATCTTTATGTGAAAAATTCATGAAAAATATGAGTGTGTTGCTTGATGTTTTCCAATGTAATGTACTTAAACAAAGGAGAATGTGAAGTATATATGACAACATACACATATTGATATGGTATGAATTTTTCATGAGACAAAGGACCAAGTGGAGTTGGGCCCAACTTGAAGATTATATAAATGTAGATATAAAATCATGTGACTTTTACATTGTAGTTGGGCCTAAAAGAACTCAGCACAACC
This sequence comes from Ambrosia trifida, assembly GCA_028751855.1. Lineage (NCBI taxonomy): Eukaryota > Viridiplantae > Streptophyta > Magnoliopsida > Asterales > Asteraceae > Ambrosia > Ambrosia trifida. The sequence goes on along the minus strand of CM054122.1, from coordinate 195,377,156 downwards.
TAACCAAGCCACCAATAAATCTTTTATAGAAGACAAGGCCCATAACGCCATAATATCTAATTACCAGTTTGATAAAAAAAAAAAAAACACATAAAAGGGAGTCTGATCTAAGGATTTGCAAATTAGGCCCATCTTTTGTCACGTTTTCATCAGTATTCGTATTGTTTATAAAAACATGATCATGTTACATGTACGTATAAATTTCTTTTTGTTGGCCTATGTTCAAATTAAAATCTTACGTCGGGTTACCATTACTTAGTAATTAATTAAATACAAACAAACCTATGATACCTATTTTATTTGGGAAAATCACTTAAATAACCATTTTTATCAAACATGTTTTTAATATCTGTAGGGTATTCTTATTTTTTTTAACTGGTTAAAACAAGTTACATTTAGATGATGGGTAAGCGGGCAACAAGCTGCGTCGCTATCCCCTTTTAAATCGCAAAGCCTATCCTGCTAAACACAAACCCTTGGTTCTTAGGGCTTTGCGAGTCACTGTGGACCACCTTTTGCATTCGTTTCAGAAACCGTACTGCCTCAGGGGCCAGGGATCCAAATGTGTCAAAAGCAAATGACAGGAACACATGTTGATTCTCTAAACAGGTTGCTTCGTGCTTAGCGACCTTCTTATCTTTTCATTTTGATTGTTATTCATCCATAAAAAGAAGCACAAATCTATAACACGAAAATTATGACCAAACTGGGTACGAACCGGTTTAAATGGCTTGCTTTGTATAAAGGGGAATTAGAATTAAATAATTCCAACTTTGTTGGGTTGAAAGACAATAATCACAACTTGAAAACTGAAATCTAACATGCCTAAAATAGCATGTCATGTAGGCAAAAAACTAACTGTGATCCAATGAAATAAAAACCAATACAAATTGAGCCTGTTAGATTCCAGTTTTCAAATTAGGATTATTGTAATTCAACCAGACAAAATTGAGATTATTTAATTCCAATTCCCCTTATATAAAAGTAACAAAAGGGTTTCATTCAGTACATTTATTTTTATGACGATTAGTGAAAACGAAAAGGCATCTTTAGTGGTGAGTCACAACAAAGGGGTAGCGGGGTAGCACCATAGATCGAACCTATCCAACTTTTATAGTGTGATGGTTGATTGTTGTCAGATTTTGTGACATTATCAGAGATAATAACCCAAATACTCAGATTTAACTATAAACTCAACAAACAATCAAAGATTACAACAATCCTCACTACAACTATCACCCACAAATTCTAGATCATCAACATGATGATCCGATACTAATGAATACAAAGATCTAACCAAAGGTTTACAAATCAAACTATGACTTAAACCCTAGACCTGGATAATATCAAGAAGAAGACTTAGAGAGTAAAACTGAGAGGAAAACTGAGACTCAAACAAACTGACTGATTAACCCTAATGAAGAGAGAGAATGTCTCTATTTATATGATGGTCCAGAAGCTTCTGAAAGAAACACACTTTCAACAATTGTGATTAGTCTAACCAATCTGATTCAAGGGTTTAGAATGTCTCTTATAATATCACACAGATTGCTGAGTCAGAGCTTCCCAGATTGGGTCGGTGGACACACCAAGGCCCAGCTCCTCTTATAAGTCTCCCCGTCCTTGTTCTTTAGCCTAAATCAGCAGTCCAACTTTGTTCCCTTTATTTTAGCTATCTTTCAGCAGCCCAACTCCAGTTTCATCATTATACATGTAACCACTGGCGAAGCTTTATTGGGGCGGGCGGGGGCGGCTGACCCCCCCGAATTTTCGTGCAGAAGTTCTGACTATATAGTATCGTATAGAAAATTTTGGAAATATAGGGTTTCGACCCCCCGAAACTAGTGACTTCCGACCCTCCGGCGACTTCCGAACCCCCGAACCTTCGGGTCAAGCTTCGCCACTGCATGTAACAATATAAAACATAACAATAAAAGTGGATTAGTATAAAAATAATAACACATATATTATTTTAACACTCCCCCTCACTTTTATTACCAAATTGATCTTCCATGTTTAACCATTTACAAATAATTTCATGTTGACTTACATTCAAACCTTTAGTGAAAATATCAGTTATTTGTTCTTCAGATTTAATGTGAATAGGTTTTATACTGAACTTCATAATTTTTTCCCTTAAAAAGAACAAGTCTAGCTTAAAATGTTTGGTTTTGTCATAAAATATTGGGTTGTTTGAGATTGATATTGCAGCTGAATTGTCACAGTATAATATCACAGGAAGACTAACCTGAACATGAAGTTCACTTAACAAATTTATCAACCATAAGACTTCACATGTTGCAGTACACATTGATCGATACTAAGCTTCTGCTGTAGATCGAGATATTGTTGATTGTTTTTTGCTCTTCCAAGACACTAATGATTTGCCCAAGAATATACAATATCCTGTTACTGACTTTCTGGATACTAAACATTTGGCCCAATCTGAATCAGCATATGCTAATAGATTGAACTCAGACTCGGGACATCTTATAATAGATATTCCTTTACCAGGAGCTCCTTTTAAGTATCTCAGCACTCTCATAGCCAACTGATAGTGACCTTTAGTTGGCTTATTCATATATTGACTAAATATATGCACATAATATGAGATATCTGACCTGGTGCGAGACAGATAAATGAGCTTCCTTGCAAGTCTTTGGTATCTAGTAACATTAATAAGATTGTCACTTTCTTTGGCAATCAAGGAAGTAACCAAATAATTTGGTTCTGTAGGGCTATTGGCTGGCTTGCAACTAGTCATGCCATACTCAGCCAAGAGCTCTAAGCAATATTTTCTTTGAGTTAGGCAAATTCCATTACTAGAATTTACCACCTCAATACCTAGAAAATATCTAAGACTTCCTAAATCTTATATCATGAACTTGGTTTTCAAATAATCCTTTACAAGTCCTATTTCTACTTCATTGTTTCTTGTTATTATTATATCATCACCATACACCATTAAAACAACAAACACATAATCACAATTTTTAATAAACAAGGAGTGATCACAATTACTTTGTTCAAAACCATTTTCAACCAGAACACCAACAAGCTTTTCATTCCACATCCTAGGGGCTTGTTTAAGCCCATATAGTAATTTCTTACGTTTACAAACCCTAGTATCATTTTTATCAAAATATCCTTCATGCAAAGTCATGTAAACATCTTCACAAAGATCACCATATAGAAAAAACATTATTTATATCAAGTTGGTATAAAGACCAATTATGTTGAATGGCCACAGTTGGTAGACTTAGTACACATCTAACAGTTATCATTTTCACCACTGGTGAAAATGTTTCATCATAGTTTATACCTTCTCTTTGACTATAACCTTTAGCCACTAATCTAGCCTTAAACCTATCAATCTCTCTTGATGACTTATACTTGATTTTATACGCCCATTTACATCCAATAGGTTTCCTATCACTAGGTAACTCAACTACCTCCCAAGTTTTATTTCTATTTAATGTCTCAATCTCATCATTCATGGCATTAATTCAATTAGGATCATTACAAGCTTGATAATAAAACTTGGGTTCAACAATTTTATTCAACATGGATGTAAAACAAAAATTTCAGGATTAAGATAAGAATAGTTAACCACCTTTTTCAAACCATACTTCACCTTCTCTTATATAACATACTCACTTAATTTCTTAGGAAAAACATAATTTCTAGAGGATTTTTTAACACTCACAGAACTAGGTTCAGGTGTGTTGTTTCCCTCATAAATTTGATGTTCATCATTATCATGATTATCACCCTCAGCCCTACCTGTTTCAGAACCAGACCTACTAGGTTGTTGAATCTCAGCCTTACCAGTAGTAGAACCTGGACTGGTAACTGGTTGCTGAGCCATGACTACCATGGTCTGAAACTGATTTTCCCTTCAATTCATCATAGGGAATACCTTGACCATTTGAATGTTTGTCCTCTAAATTTTCATATAAGTCAAAAAAGTTTATGCTGTTGATTTCTTTGTATAATTCTGAATTAAAATCTGATAAGTTCTTTGATTCTTTAAATGGAAAAATAGTTTCATAAAATCTTACATCCCTTGAAAGTAAAACCTGTATAGTTTCTAAATTCCAAATTTTGACCCTTTTTTCTCATTAGAATACCCAATTAATACACACTTATCAGCATGACTTTCAAATTTGTCAGAATTATTTAAAACTGTACTAAAGCACAAACATCCAAAAACTCTAAGGTGGTCTATTGAAGGTTTAAATACAAATAAAAGTTCATAAGGTGTCCTACCTTTTAGGACAGATGAAGGAGTCCTGTTTATAAGATAAGGAGTAGTTAATATGCATTCTGACCAAAACCTTAATGGTAAATTAACTTGAAACAATAAAGCACTAGCTACATTTAGTAGGTGTCTATGTTTCCTCTCAACAATCCCATTTTGTTGAGGGGTGTATACACAGGTGGTTTGATGGGTTATTCCTCTTTGTTTGCAAAATTGTTTAAATGTTTTATTTACAAATTCAGTCCCATTATCAGACCTGAATACCTTAACATTTTTCTCAGACTGATTTTTCAAACAAACAGTAAAGTGTTTAACATTTTTAAAAACTTCATCTTTATGTTTCATAAGATAAACTCATACACACCTGGTAAAGTCATATACTATGGTCAAAAAGTATCTAAAACCTTCTGTGCTTTTGATCCTATATGGACCCCATACATCAAGATGAACAACTTCTCCTAGGCTAAGTGTTTTATGGTCACTTATAGGGAAACGCTCTCTATGTTGTTTGGCTTTGTGACATGTTTCACAAGGCAAATGACTATCAAAGGTTTTAAGTTTTAGTTCATCTTTTAGAACTTTTAACACAATTTCAGATGGGTGTCCAAGCCTAGAATGCCACAAACTAGTGACTTCTGCATTGTTACAACTAATGCTAGGACACACAAAAAACTCGCCACAAAAATAAAGGCCATCAAGTTGATTACCAGTCACCAAGGTTTTCTTTGTGAAAAACTTCTCCATCCAGTCATGCATTGACTTGGGAGGATCAGTTCCTACCGCATGCGTCTTGGACCGTAGGGCAAAATTTGACGTAAACTCTACAAAGACGTTATCCGCCTAACTCCTTTTCAGGACCAGACGCGGCACGTCATTCCTCGGCGATACGTTGACGAAAAAACAATAAGACGTTATCCCCCTCATTTATCCTCAGCGCATTAATGGAAAAATGGAAATGATTTTCTCATTTGTCATTATTTACATCATCTACATGCGCAAATATGGAAATGATTTTTTCCTTTGTCATTATTTACATCATCTACATGCGCAAAAATGGAAAAAATGGTTTTCCTCTTCCTAAAGCCAAAGGAACCTGTGGAAAAAAATTGTCCGCTTTTATCTTGATATATGTTAAAAAGTTGCAACACTTTTTAGCATACATTTGACAATAAGCAACATACGAAGCGCCGGATCCTCGGGGATGCACTCGGGATTACAACAAACAAATATGAATGAGCCTTCATCCACCTCACAAGCTTCTAGTCCAGCACCCCACCAGACCTTTTCACAAGATCTGGAGAGACACTAGACTGATGGGACTTGAAGGGGTAGGGTCCCAATTCCTAGCGCATAGGCGGACCCTACCCACATCATCATCATCATAATCATAGGACCTCCGCGGAGAAGAAACCATTCAGAATGGTTAAGTACAAGAAGAGAACACAACTCCGCGGAGCTCCACCTGCGCGGGACCATGCGCCCAACTCAGCGATGGTCCCCAACGGACAGTACACAACCTGACGTGCTTCAGGCCTCATGCACCCCCATGGCGCGCCAACAAGGAAGGTGCAGCCCCCCTGAGCCCCACTTGCTGCACTGTTCCCTTGTCGTCAGGCGTCACTTCAGTTAGTATTCCTGAAAGAGCAGATTGTTGTCGCCTGACACACTCTGACGCTGACAGAAAGACTCGTTCCCAGCCAGGGACAGCTCGCCACGTGGACCAATGATAGGGCGGTACTCCTTTCTCTCTCCTTATCTAGTTTGCTCTATGTAACTACTAGTCCAAATCTAACTATTTGGGCCGAAAGGATGGCAAGCCCATAACCCGGACCCAAGCCCATCATCGAGGTTATGGGTAAATGGTCTTAGGCCCGCGTAAACTCCTATAAATAAGAGGTCACATCTCCTTGATTCGGATTCGATCTCCTAGAGAATACACTTACATTTACCGGGCCAAATCACCAGTTTTGTGTATGCTATCACGGGTCTTTTCAAACTCTACGCGGTCGTCCCCTTTCGTACGACCCTCTGCTTATTTACAGGTCACGGATCCAGTCTCGGTATAGAGCAAAGGATTATATCCTGTAGCACATACGAGTCGCCACCTACAAACCTTTTGTGAGGTAAGTAGTTATACTAGTTATACTCGTTTCTTCTGCTTCGATATTTGTATTTGCGACCAAAATCAATAGATTCAAAACTTATAGGTTATACTTTAATTAATTATATAATAAAATTCTCTTACTTAATGTTCGGTAAACACTACAAGACTTACAAATATACAACATCCCAAAACATCAATTCCTTCAAATTGAACTAAATAAAAAAAATAGTTAAAAAAATATCTAATTCTTTTTATCTAGACCCAAACAAACCCAAATTCCAAAATTTACCCCTTCTCACTACCACAAACCAAAACAACACATCGCGACCATGAGGGTAAATTTGTACATTCAAGATCCATTTCACAATTTTTTTCTTCACCAAGCATATACTTGTACAGTACAAGCATAACCAGCATACGCCTTTACGACGTCGTTAAACCGGTTCAATTAACCTTTTGAGACAGACTCCTAAAAAACCCGGTCCCATAAAACTTTTCCCACATCTCATTCTCAAACTCAATAATATCCACGTCAGATTCCATCGTTTTCATAACAAACCGTTCACCGGCACCGTCGACGGTTATCCGGTGACCGGCGGCGCATTGTACATCGGCCACACCATTTGTTCTCTGAATCACCAATCCTTTCTTCAAAAGCGTCCGACGACGTTTCTTGTTCACAGCTTTTCGGTACAAACCTGCAGGAACTTTGTAAACGGCCAACACGATGAAATGAACGACGGTGCAGGGGAAACAACAGACCACCGCTGCACATTCCGCCGTCGTTCCACCGGCGACCTCCGCTATCCGGTGGCTACAGAAACTCTCGTCTGATTCGAACAGAAACTCGCGGCGTTCCATCGGAACACGAGCCATCGTGTTTTCATAACTGTTTTGGATGAAAAATTATGGGTTTAGGATATGGAATTGCATAACGTGCAATGAAGTGGTTATAGGAGGCCGGAATGGATGAATATGGGGGATTTTCCGGCCATATTGGGGTGTCCGTCGTACGGATGAGGTTGGTTTGAAGAAGATGAAGATGTAGACGACGGAGCGTTGTTTGATGGATGGAATGAATTGATATAAATAAGTGTGAAGGAATGGAAGGTTAATACAAATCTGAGATCTAAATTGTAGGGAAAATGTTGCAAAAAAACGCTGGAATGAAGTGGGAGTAATATTATCAATCGATCAATAATAATATAGACCAAAGGGTGACTAGACAATGGGCCACGTTGTGTACTGTGTATTATTATTATTTATTTCCATTTTGAACGGCAATGCACCGTGAATAATTGGTGTGTGTGTTTTAAAAGAGTGATATATCTATGTGTACCGAACAAAACAGAAGAACATGGCTAACATGTCTTAGACTCCAGCAACGTTTGTTAGATCTGTTTAAGGTAACTCATAACAATTCTGAAATCAAATAAAACGGATAGATCTAGAGTTCGTTTATGATACGGTAACAACTACATAAACATATGATAGGGCAAACTTAAAAACTGAGATAGAATACAGATACACCACCTAGCTCCAAATAGGATCCAAAGAACTCCATCCAAGATGTCACATGTAAACTAGCAATGAAAAATTAATTATTATATACATCATCTTACAACACAAATATGCACGAGTGTAGTATTCTACCTTTTGTTTTTACATAAGGCTATGTGTTGTGGCTTACCTCTAGCCACAACTTTATCCTCTTATATTACGGCATGTCAGCGCCTACTTGGCACCTTGATAAAGCTGCTGGTCGCTCACATGACCATGTTATGGCTAGAGGTGAGCAGTGGCGTATAATTTGTAATATTAATATTAAAATACTAGACAATTACATATTTAATTTAACATTATTATATTAATTGTTTGCATAATATGTTGCATGTTACAATTGGACTTGGTGATCATTTGGATGCATTTGGACATGGAGTCGTATTGGGCTGATGATAGAAGGAAGGAAGCAGCAATCAGGATGGGCTTGTAGATGGGCTGCTGGTGTCTTATGAAGATAATGGGCTCAGAAGAAATAATATGGGCTTTGTCAACATAAAGGCCCAAGCCCTTATCAGCTTAAATAAGAAGAGATGATCTGAGCCATTCATTCAGTCGATCCATGTGAGCTTATCATCCGGCGGTCATGAGCTGCTCTAAATGTGTTTTCTCAATATAACATTCCATGGGTTCTATATAAGGATTGTTTATCATCAGATTAGGGTTTTAGTCATTATCTTTCTTATTTATCACTTTCACATCTTCATTGACGATTAGGGTTTGTTCATTGTCTGCACTTATTCATCTCGAATAAGTGCTTAAGTGTGTGATTAATCCTGTCTAGTCTTTTGATCTTGATGTTGTTCTTCGTGTAGATGTTTAGAGTTGTTTCAGAGAGTTTATTGATTGATAGAGTGTGTAACATTGGTTTAATAAAGTGTTCAGTGATTGATCTTTCTTTAGGCCTTAGGGTATACTTTAACCCTTCTTAATTCCACATAGGTTCCATATCACTCACTTTCTCCTATTTCACTCCACATCATCTCAAGCAAATAGTTTAAGTCTATTAACTCCATTTAGCACTATTGTTTTAGTGGTTTTTGGTTTAAAATAGGAAACAAAATTAATTAGATTTCTTAACACTATGTTAACATGTTAACATATAATCCTTTTAACGCCCCTTAACACTAGGGGGAGTGGTGTATAACATCGGTTAACATGCCATGTCACTGTTAACGCCCCAAATGTTAGAGTATACCCCATGGCCTTATAAGTTAGACTCTATACCTGTTGACAATTAATACAAAAATAAACTTAACTAAAATTGTTAGATTAATGTTTACAAGAATACAAACTATAAAAAACTAAAACTAATCTAATACAAGATTATCGGGACGTTTAGCCCATAAATGTTCGACTAATTCATGGTGAAGATTTCCGTGTGACTCACGGTTCTTGATATTGTTTATGTTGTCGAGTTTTTGAATAACAACGATTGTCGATTGGGCACGTGGGATATCACCTTGGTAATTTTGACATATAGCCATGCCTTGGTCCTTCAATATTATGTTTTGTAGAATAATACAAGGATAGACGACGTCCATTATCTTCTCTCGTGTCCAAAACCTTATTATGTTGGCAATCAAGTGAAATCTTTTTTTAAAGAACGTCGAACGCTCTTTCAATATCTTTTCTTGCCGACTCTTGTTTCTTTGTAAAGTACTTGCGTTTGTCTTCAAGATGAGACGAGTAAGCTTGAACAAGTGTCGCTCATTTGTTGTAAATACCATCGACCAAGTAGTAGTCGTACTTGAAATTTACGTTATTAGGGAAGGTGTAGATAAGGAATCTGAGGTTAGAGATTAGAGTCGTTTTATTGGGTGAGTATTGAATTGACTATGGTATCATATATGGTGAATATTCGATAGGAGACATTATTATTGGTGTAGTTTGTTGAGTGAAGAAAGCATAAAGGGGGTTGTTAAGGAGTTAACAATGAAGATGATGCTGATATTCTTCTTGGGATAACAAATTATTACAAAGGGTTTATTTATTAGAATTGGGTGTTGCAGTCTATGATAATGTGAGAAGGTCGGTCCCCTTCTACCAATCCTCGATGTTGAACGATGCACACATTCGTTGTTTCCTTGTAAAATAAAATAATATTAATGACACAACAAATTTACAATTCTGCCCCTGTTTATCTTCTCTAATCAGACGGCTCTTGAGGCTTCTTACCATTCTTACGCTAACCTCCTTTTTACATTAGCCCCTCCCTATAAGAAAAAAGTATACTATATATAATATAATTTAGATATTATTATAAACAATGTTTATTATTTACATGTATTGAAGAGTGTGGATGAATATCTAGGCAATATTTGTGCGTTGATTAAGAAGTTAATGAACTTATATTATATTCGCCGAAATTGAAGCTTATTTTGTAATTGTTTGAATTTAATTTTGGTCTCTAATAGTCTAATGTATTAAGTCGAACTTATTTTTAATAGGTTCTTTTGAACTCGAGCTTATATTTCCAGTTCGGTTTCAAATCCGAGCTTAGTTTTTCCTGAGATAATCGATTTCAAGATCTCAAATGTCGAAGAGGAGAAATCTATTACTTATTTGTTTAACTTTATTTATTATCGTTTATTTATTTATTTATTTATTTTTTTTTTGCTTTATTACATTTTGCAAATGTAGGGGGGGAAAATTTAAGGGTTACCCCTGAACTTTTCTTCTAGATCCATCACTACGAGTGTCGGTATCGTAATGAATCGAACTGCTATCGACCAGGTGTCCAAATTTGTCTTTAATTGAATCAAAAAAATTTCTACTAAAAAAAAAATACAAAAAAATTACTAGATTATACCTCAGGAGCGTCCCGGAGTTGATAAATCTAAGTAAGTTTAATAAAAAGATGTTGTCGGTTTACTCAATTCTTGTTCTAAATTGTTTATTTGATTTTTCCTGTTTATCAACAAAAACAACCATCTTCAAAGCTAGTTACAGATACTTGATTCGCTACAAACAAACTATGCAAATACAAAACTGTCATTACATTCATGATTCATCGACTCCAATCCCCCCAAAAAGTGGGAGAAAACCTGGAGTTGATATATGTTCGAAAGGTTTAAATCCATATATTTAATTTCTATGCAGCTATCATTATATATATTTGATGCAAGTTCAGTAACACATTAAAATCATTCCAATTGACTCCACTAAAACCTCCATAAATTCACATCAAACTCAAATAAAAAAACAACACGCAAAAGAATAATACATCAAAACAAACTGCCAGAAAAAAAAAAAAAAAAAAAACAGAAGCAAAGTCCGGTTTACCGGAAACTGGTGTGGTTAGGTGGCGGTGAAATAGAAAACCGGCTGGAGGGCAAGATGGAGGAGCATGAAGAAAGCACATGATGCTGAGATGAAGGCCGCCACGTAGACCAGTCGAAGAGCCATTGGATGGTCAGATCTCGAGGGTTCAGATCAGAGAGAGTTGGTTGGTTGGTTGTTTGTTTGAAATCTGAAAAAGTGAGGCAAGAGGGAGGAGACTGGGTGCTTTTGGATTAAGTCGGTTTTGGTTAACCATACACGTGTCATTCTCCTGGGAGTTTGTACTTTGTAACCCTCACGTTTCTACTACTTTATTCTGTAGGGTAGGCTGGTAGCCTTGTCATAAGAAGATAGGTTATCGCTCCGCACAAATATTATCCTCTAATATCATATTAACTAGACGCTAACGTAACTCTGTATAAAGTTTTTGCTCCACTCATTTGACCCTAGCGATCGCTTTATTCAGTTTTTTTCTTTTTAGAAGACAAATTAAATAACTAACGCTCAAAACATTAAACGTAATTAAAAATAAAATAACATCACATAAACATTTAATTGAAAGCATGGTCTCATAGCTCTCCAAACTTCAACATTCAGGTAGTTATCGTTGTGCATGGCACGATACTCGTTACGGGCCTCCTCAATCGCCTTGTCTTTATTTAAACCCGCATTGTTGTTCAACGCACTTACGAATAACCCCTCAAATACTGTGCACTTCGTCCGTAAAGCCATAAAATTTTCAGTTATCGCTTCCTTGGAACGATGGTTGTTACCCATTTATTAACGGAATCTAGTCACAACCGTGTTCCAAAAAGTTTCCGTGCGCTCATGTCCTCCTTCTTGAAATGTGGTAATATAACTGTTGACCAACGCGACTTCTTCCTCCACGGTCGAACGTCGTATTGGGATTGGGTTTTCTGGGTGCGGGAATGGGTTTGGATTTGGGTTTTCATTTGCCATTTGAGATTGGGTTTTAGGTAAATGATAATATGAAAGTATGTGGAATGGTTTGGTTTAAAAAATAAAGCGGGTGAAGATAAATATATATAGAGAACATTTTTTTTAAATTGTTGATCGTTGTGGAGTCGCCAACGGTTAATTTTTTAAAATCCAACACGTTAGCCCACGCGAGCTAGCTCACTGGTGTTCGCTCGCGGGCACGGTAACGCGTGACTGTTGTGGTTCTCGCGAGCCACGTGGCTCGACTACACCCTCGCGCACCACAATGGACAGCCTAACATATAATTGGTTTTTTTTTTAATAGCTAATTTCCTCCCTCATTTTTTACACCTTTTTTGCCTTTTATTTTATGATACTTGAACTCCCAACCTCTTTAAAATTTCAACACCTTTACCATCAAGCCAAATGGGGTGGGGAAACATATAGTTTGTTTAATAAGTAGGTAAGAGTTTTAGAAAATTTCAGAAAAGCTCGCATGCATGGAGAAAATCAAGATTAGATAATTAGTTTTTAGAAACATTGTTTAGTATTGAATTATTTTTTAACTTTTTTCATCACCCTAAATAGACCCCAAACTTGTCTACCCTTATGGCCTTATGGAAAGATTATAAATATAATACCAAATTACCAATTACATTATACAAGATAAATAGTATGTTAGAAATTGCTAGAAACTTTTTTTTTTTTTTTTTTTAAATGCTAGAAACTTGAAATTTTTTAAATGATAGAATTGTTAAAAGCGAAGTTGAATATTTTATATTTCAAAATTGGTATTTGAGTTGAGTTCATGTAATGGGCATATCAACATGTATTTCTAACCAAACAAGACAAATGGGTTTAGACCTATTTTAAGAAGGCAATCAAGTTCATCAGAAAATCAAAAATCAAAATGTGCGTAACCAGTGGCGGATCTAGGGGTGGTTCCTGGGTTCCCAGGCTCGGTTTGGAAAAACATTGAAAATTTTAGTGGAAAAAGTTGAAAATTTAGTGAAAATCAATAAAATCTACGAAAGGAACCCCCAAATCATTTCTGGATTCGCCACTGTGTGTAACCCCAGAAACTAGATAACTCATGGCTTTTATGCATTCAAGTCTACATATTAAAAACATGCCCTTATTCAATCTGAAAAACAGAAAACGCCATTGCATGTAATACATTACATATATCATATTGAATCAAATTCATTAGAGCAAACCAGCTATAAATGTTCAACTTGCTACATTGCTGCTCAATATGACACAGATACCTCAAAGGCGGGCAAGCCGTACAACCTCAAAGAAACCAACTTTGGTCATCACTCGTCGATCCATCCATCCACGTCTGGTGTACGTGGACCCACGTGAGCCCTCGTGATGGTTCCACATCCTGCAAGGAACAATGCATCAAGAAACACTACCATGCTTTATTATAGCAATTCACATAAAAACATCCTTAACAAAACATTACCTTTGAACTTAGTATAGCTGTAGTATAGCAGCACTGTTGCTCTTCACCTACATTGTTCAGATACTTCAAGTTTTATGAATCTACTTTTAGTTTCTATTTGAACTTCTTTATAAACATTTTCTTACCAGTTTGGTCTGACTTCTTGAACTTGACTAGCCACGTGTGTGAATCAATTTGAGAAGCGAAAACTTGATCAACCCAAACTCGGTATTGTTTCCCTTTCTTGTCCCCATAGCAGTCTTTTAGCTTACCAATGACATCATTGAAAGATTGCTCAATGCCCAAAGGATTAACATATATACCAGCAGGAGACTGAATAAACAGAAATATTAACAGGAAAAACAAGGTTAAAAACTAGTAACAAACATAACATATATGGAGTTGAAAGACAAGTATCACGGACATACGCAATTAGCTTTCAGATTGTTCAAATAACGTTCTGGAGTCTCAAGTTCTGCACGTCGCCACCTCTCAAGAAACAAGTAGAACTTCACTACTTCATACGCAGGGTCAAAATGGTCCAACTTAGCATCTAAAAGATCGGGTAGATCTCTGGGCGATGTGTTTGGGCCCAGGTTAAAATGACCGATTGCTTGTATGATACCAGCTGCACATGTTTCATCGGCATGTATGATTTTAGGATTATTTTTGGCATTTTCAGCATGCCATTGCAAAAGTTCTTCCTGTGCATTCTTGACCTGCATGAAGAAAAGATGTGAATACACGCAAACTTTTCATACAAACACGATGAAGGAGAAACAGACGAGTCAAAGTCAACAACCATGACACCATGTACATCCGGAATGGTGAATAGCTCAGCATCATTCCCAGAATCACCACAGGCGAGGGTATTTTGAGGTAATTTCCCCTCGGCCTTCATCTTTTTATGCAAATAAGCAAGAGCTTGACCTTTTCCAGCACCTTGGGGTAATATATCCAAATCCATCCCACCACTGTATATTATTTTCACATCCAACTGACAACCAAGAAATTAACGATACGATAAGAATTTAAACATGTCATCAAGTGACTGGATTATACGGAAACAAAACGCTTACTCCTCGTTTGACCAGACTTTCAGAAAGACTTTTCATTATTTCTTGAGCCTTCTCTTTCTTAACATAGAAGCTAGCTTTGTGAGGGCGTTGCTCGGTTTCAGACTGCATTGCCAGATAAAAAAAACCAACTTTTTAGCAAAAGATTGCAATCCTCATAATACCCTTCTAAATTAATTAACATCAACTACGTTGCGGAACCATACCTGAAGAGTGAGTTCAGAAATTTTGCTTGTTTCCTCTGTAACTATCTTTTTGTCCCACTTATGATTCAAAACCTCGACCCAACCTTCATCCGGCACCATTTCATTACCATACGTTATCTCTGTCCCAACCGACATAATTGTAATATCAGGTGTCAACATAGGCTTTTCTTTCCTTAACTGCTTGTATAAAGTAGGCGATCTTCCCGTCGAAAACACCAATAACGAATCATGACGGTATTCAGCTTCCCACAAGGCATTAAACCTCAGTATAGAAAGGTTTTCAGGATCATGATGATCAACCTACAACACATCTAATCCACATTAGCACAATTAGAGTATGTTTACTTGCAAATGAGACACAGGAATGAATAATTGTTCTACCATAGTATGGTCAAGATCTGAGACGATCATGAGACGCGCAGAACTCTTGAGTCGGTCCATGATATTCTCTGTTACTTAACCCTATCAACCATAAATAATAAATTAACCGCTATCATTAATTTAAACGATAGAACAACAAAGTAACTCAGTTTTGCATAGTCTAATGTCTGTTTCTTTGCTTTGTAACTAAATACATACTGATTTGATTTTCCAAATTCACACTTTATATTTTAAAATAAATTACTGATCGATCGAACCCTAATTCAGAGGGATTATTTGTAAGATTAAAAGAATTTGGGGAAAATTTATTGATTTTTTTAATCTGATGAATATAAAGCCACTTAACAGATACTGAAATCTATAAAGATATGTGCAGAGATTAAACAATTAAAATGAAATTGAAATCCGATGAAACAGTTTTGGGGATGAGAAGACGAGATTGGAGATTTCATACCAGGAAATTGAAGCAGTGGATTAGGGAGTGATAACGGATGAATGGAAAGGATGGATCTCACTTATTTGGCGCTTTTTTGGTGACGAATATCGTTGTCACCAGTTATTTAGAACCAAAGCATAAATAATACCAACGAATATGCTATAAAACCAACTAGGGGCATATAACCGCGAGAATGCAACACAAATTCGATCGGTATCGGTTCGTTACAGTACTAGTATACCCATGCGTTGCCACGGGAACGCGACACAAATAAAGTCACGGTATATTGGTTCCCCGCGCTTCGCTACGGGAGCTCCTATTATGTTGAGGGTTTGGTGGTCGTTAAATATCGTGTCTCGTTGCGGGAGCTCCTGTTGCGTTGAGAGTTTCGTGGACATTAAACATAACATTAAGTAACAGTTGTGGGCAAAAAAACAAATACTCGCGGCTCATTAATTTGCAGACCAGCCTTAGCATTACAACACTTGGGTAAAAAAAATACCTGCGGCCCGTTACCTTGCAAACCAGCCTTAACATTACAATAGTTGGGTTGCCTATTGTTGACTTCATCCGGAGCCCAAAGTATTCCAATAACCGCAGCCCATTACTTGTTCAGCAAATATGAGGCCCACAATTGCCCATTAATTGTTCACCAAATATGAGCCCACAATTTTCAATTAGTAAGAGACACTATTTTTTTTCTTTTTTGATTGGCAAATTTCTACTCCTTGTGAGACTTGAACCCATGACCTCCCCATTAGGTGTTTCTAGAAGCTTTGCTTCTACCATTGGGCCACCAACCCCAATGGTTGTAAGAGACACTATTATAGTGTCTTTAATTTAATATATATGATAATTTCTCTCCTTTTTTTTTTTCGCTACAATACGCGTGTCAAATTTATAGGCTGCTAATACCGGTATACCAGTTGTTTGTTTTGTCAGAATTAAATGTGTACTATATTTGGATCATATTTGCAGACATATGCAGAAAAAGAGGTGGATTAAAACTATGCAGATTTGTTTATTAATGTTGTAGACTGTTAAAATAAATCGGTGGTGGTGTACGAGCGATGGTGGTGGGTGGTGGTGTTTAACTCTCTGTAGACATTAAAAGATCTTAGAAGTGGTTGGGTCAAGTTTGCACCAAGAGAAGCTCATGCAAACGTTTTTTTTTAATGAAACGTCTTCGAAAAACAAACAGTATGCAAATGAAAATGTCTATGCGTGGTTTGCACGACGGAGACAGAAGATCATGCGTAAACCTTTTTTAGAAAAACAAACACCTTAGTGTTACCATGCATCAAAGGTGATACGAGTTGTAGAGAAAGGGGATTATGAGTGATACGTCATGTATTACTTTTTATGCTTACGAATGCAACCCATATCACTGACAAAAAAAGAGTAACGTGACAGTGATATAATCAATATGGCTTGTATTATTTTTCACGTACACCGATACTGCATATGTGGAAAAATACGGTCGGTGTCACTTTTTTTTGTCCACCAATGTTGTTCATATCATCTATGGGCGGTGGTGTTCGGACTCAATTCATAATACTTTAAGGTATTTTAGGACAACTTTATATATAATATGTTAGTTTTACGATGTTACTATACTTAGTTCTTAAATTAAGATTTAAATTCATGTAAATTTTACAAGTAAACGACAAATTGACAAAAGAAGGGCGTATATTTAAATAGATTATGTTGAATACTGCAGTAAACGCATAAAACGTTTGTACATAGTGCATTGATGATTTAATGAATTGATGATTTAATGAGAGAAAAAGTTAGTAGGGTAGACGGTCATATAACTACCTTATGTATTTATGTGTTCTCACACTTATCAACAAAATTGTGAAAATATTTATTATATATTAACCATGTGTGTTTAATCTGTTTTATAATAATTAGATTATAATTTTCTTTTGAAAGTCCAATACTGGATTCATCTTAAAAGGTGAACATTAGGTCGGTTATAACTCGAAGCAAAATCAAAACCGAATTGCAGTTAACAGGTTGAAGTTTCACAGATTGTTTAATTACAGTTAACTGTACACATGTTAAAAAGCTACAAAAGCAAACCATCTGTTTTAGTAATGGCTCAGTTTACAAATATATTCATTTAAGAAATAACTCATAACCAAGAAGATTACTTGTTTTCTAAAAGATGATGTCAACAGATTTCACATTTAAAGCAGATGAGTACATATAAGTAACCAAAATGCAATTTACAATACCAAACGGAAAACCAGTGTTTTTTTTATTCATTTGAGTTTCTGATATGGGTCAAAATGGTGATCGCCCATTGTCCCGCGAACTTCAAGAACCAACACTCTATCAGAAAATCCGAATCTTGACGAGTTAAAGTGCGGATTACGAGAGGTTAGTCTACAGGTTTGCTGTTATTCCCAAAATCGTTCTCTTCCATCATATCCACAAATTCACTGTAATCAATCTTCCCATCCTGAAACACCAACAAACGCGTCAAGCTAACTTGCATAAAGAACAAACGGGTCGCAGAAAGATTATAACTTTAGAGAAGAAAGTATTTACATGATCCTTGTCGATTTCATTCATAACCTCATTAAGAGGAACATCACCCAAACGAAAACTCTCACAGGCGCGAAGGAGCTCTTCTGAAGTAATATATCCACTACCATCTTTATCAAAATATGAAAAGGCTGCAAATAAGTTATCCTCCTTTTGGATTTTATACGAATCAAGCATTGCTGCTAGAAACTCTCCGTAATCTATGGTACCACTATGGTCTATATCAGCCTGCAATGAAGATGATGTTGATGATGGATACAACTTACAAGATGGTTGATATTACCAACTTACGTAATACAAAGATATTACCGCTTCCATTAATTTAGTGATTTCTGAATCTTTTAATCTGACACCCGCTCGTTCTAAGCCTTCCCTAAATTCCTCTAATGTGAGTTGGTTGCTGCCATCGATGTCCATAGTCTTGAACATTTCTGTGAGTCCAGCAATTTCCTCTCCGGATAAACTCATAGCAATAACCTGCAACAAGAACGATAGCATAAGAAGATAAACTAAAACATTCAAGCGTTGTGCTATAAAACTTACTTCTATTGCAATCTTCTTGATCTTGTTCAAGGCAGCGAATTGCTTCAATCGAGATAGAACAGCGGAATCAAGTGGCTTATCTGGAGCCTCACCATCAGCTTGAATCCAGGGGTGGTCTATAGCATAATTAAGAAATTTGTGATCAAATTGTTTAAAAAATAAACAAATAAATGGAAGATCTGATGGTTTAAAGACTAAAGTTTAAACTCACTTAGAACTGCATGTGCTGTCATCCTCTTTGTGATATCGCGATCAAGCATTCCTCTAATCAAATCTTTTGCACTTTTGGATATACTCGGCCATGGTTCTGATTCAAGGTCAAGTTCGCCATGCAAGATCTGTTCGTATACCCCTTCTTCGGTTTCTGATTCAGATCACAAGCAACTTATAGTTTAGAAAACAGTTAATACAGTTTATAAAACTTTTTAAAGTCTCACCATCCCAGAAAGGTGGAACGCCACATAGTAAAATATATATGATCACCCCTGCACTCCAAACATCACATGATTTATCGTATTGCTTTCGCAGCACCTCTGGCGCCAAATAATACACGCTCCCAACCGTATCATAGAACATTTCACCTGAATCCTTACAACATCAAGATACTTCACAATTTTACAACACGCAATCAGCAATATTTAAATAAACAAAAATACCTGGTTTAAAAAACACCGAAAGCCCAAAATGATTCGTCTTAAGCGGAGAGTCCTCGTCCTCGTTAACGAACAAAAACTTCTCTGGCTTCAGGTCTCTATGCATCACCCCTAAACTATGACAAGCTTCTACAACCCCAACAATAATCCTTGAAATATCCGACGCCTTCTTCTCGCTATAACGCCCTTGTGCCACAATCCGATCAAACAGCTCACCTCCAGTACAAAGCTCCGTAACCACATAAGTCGAAACTGCGTCCTCATACACAGCGACCATCGATATCACATTCGGGTGGCCCGTCATATGATACATTACCTTTAGCTCCGTCCTAACACTCTCGATATCCTCCTTCGTCGACAACCTTCTCTTTGGGATTACTTTACAAGCGTATTGGTTGCCAGTAGCGTTTTCAATACATAAAAACGTCGACCCTAACTCTCCGTGGCCTAGTTGTTTACCCAATGTGTAAAGCTCCTTCATGTTCCCTGCTTTGGTCTGCAATATTGTTGAGGTTTCTGAATCGGGTCCCTTGGCATTGCACCTGTTGAACTTCCCTCGTGGGCGGGGTTTTCGACTAATGGATTTAACCGGTTTGAAGGCTCCGGTTTTTGTAGGAACGGAGGATTCGTTTCCCATTGTGAATTATTAACTTTAATTTGCAGGATTATATTTGATGATGAAGCTGTTAGCCATTGATTAGTTATGGGAAAATTGAAATAGTATGAGGTAAGAGGATCCTTAATGTTTTGTCATGGGTAGGAGAACTGATGGCTGAGAGAGAGTTAAGGTAACAAAAGTTGGATAAGAGGAAAACATGGAGAAATATTCCTGTAATAGATAAACAAATCTAAAGCACAATCTTTATAGTTTGTAATGTTCCTGCAACAAAACCTTGTAATATTCCAACATGAAAACATTCATATCCACACTATCATATTCTTATTTACATATAACAAAACATGCAGAAACGGATTTCCGCGTTACATTCATGCATCGAGCAATATTCAGGAAAACCTTACAAGCCAACAATTTCTTATGACTATATATATGGATGAATGGTGTATCCAGATTTTCTTCAACACTAACCAATCAGAAGACGAGTCCAATTTCAACAAATCAAAAACATTAACACGTCACCCGCAAGAAAATAGTTGAAAAAAATTATTTAAAATCTAAAGATCAAACAGTGTGATGTAGATGTCCAGGCTATACCCAAGATGTGTGTTCGAGATCAATATTTCAAGAATCGTGTTCTTGAAAGGCATCTCCATTGCCCCATCTGTGGTCCCTTGTTTACCAGCATCCGCAGACCCACGTTGCTGTCTGACATACCAAACATGTATCTGGAAAATAAAATGCTTTAGTTTTGACCAGAAAAAAACGCTTGCAGCCAACGAAAGTGAATAAAAATAACTAAGGAGATGAATAAACTTACTTGCTTTGCCTTGCTTTCCTCCAAAACAGAAACGAAACAATCCACTGACGAAAATAGGGTCAAGTTAAAAAAAATATAGCCAAAAGATTTTTAAACATATTAATCACCTACATAATTTGCTATTTTACCTTAAACAGCAAAACAAACGAAAAGTTCCCAAACACAGATCGTTTCTTAACAGGCATCCTGTTTGGCTGCGGAGACATGTCCTTGTACAAATGCTGAGCTATCTCCTTCAACAATACCAATTGTGCTTTTTCAGTCCTCATAGAAATCAAAGCATGCTTCATTGATTCCCTGTCCGCTTCCAGTGCATGAAGCCTTGCATACAGACTCTTTACCTCGGTATCTCCAATGCTTTGAGTAAGCTTAACATCCTCATTAACCTTTGGATTTTTATCAAAAGATGTCACATTATAAACCGAATCAACTGTATATACCCTGTCACTCATGTCATCACCAAATTCTGATGCATTATCCACCAATTCTTCTTTCTTTGCAACAAACGAGCCATCACTATCAGAAGATGACTTCTGTTGTGAATCACCGAATATAACCTTCTCCTGCACTGGACTATGCTGAGAATCCCCCTCCAATTCACTGATTCTTTCTTCAATAGCTTTCAAAGAATGTGGAGATTCACCAAATGCATGCTTCTCTATATCGGTCATTTCACCGTCAAGATCCCGATCAGCATGATTTTCAATCAAATTACATTTTAGTGGCGGATAATTGTAAGTAGGGAGCTCAAAATGTGTCTCACTATAACTCTCTCCAACTGCTTCGGATTCCGTGAGTCCATAACTCAACATTCTGTGTTTATACGCGTGTACTTCACAAGCCAAAGCTTCAATAGTCTGCTCCCTTTGGTACAACAAATCCTCCAACGCCATAACTTCTTCCTGATCATGAGCCATCTTTTCCTCAGAAAACCGTTTAAACTGCCGGGCCTCCATCTGCACTTCAGCCTTCTCACTCTGCAACCTTAAAATCATAGACATGGCTTCATTCGCAGCCGACGAGGCCGCATTCCTCTCTTCATCCAACTCAACCGTTAAATCCTGAATAGTTTCCTGTTGACCTTTGACCATTTCCCGTAACGCCATACATTCATATTCAACGTCAACACGAGCCACATCAGAATTCGGAAGCCCCGGTATAAACAACACATCCCCATCATCTCTCTCATCAAGCTTTCTCTTAACCGACCGAACCCACACCCCAGACTCATCGAGTCTCGCAGAACAACAATCACACCCACAATCACACCATTTAATCACTGTACCCACAACAGGCTGCTCACCCTCAGTTTCCATATTTATAACAATTTATCATTCAAATTTCAGCATATCAAAGACTTCAATCCACCAATAGTTTCTTAACCCCTACCAATCAAGCATCTTAATGAAACCGATCAATTATTGCCTTAAATGCTAAAATTACGTTACTTTTCACTACAACTAATTCATGAAACCGAAATACTGTAGTAATTACATATATCCAGATAAATCCTTGATCTAATTGATGGAAATCACGTTACCTTGATCGATTTGTAGCGGAAATGGAAAGGCTGATGACCAGAGACGAAATTTCCACCAAAAAGATGAGGTTTTTTTAAGAAATTTTGATGAATCGTGGAATAATTGGGGGAAAATTGGGAGTTGAATGGATTTGGAACCCTAGAATTTTATTATTTGTGTTGGTTAATAAAATATTATGGATATTCTGGGGACTAATTTAGATATTTTAATATATAGTTGGAAAAAAATATATAGAAAATATCCAAAAGAAAGTAGTTGTGTGGCGCCTGTGGGGACTAATTGGGAGTTTCTTTGTTCGTGGGTTAGCTGTCGGAGCTTACAACTAACTTTCCTTGTGAGTTTTTTTAAAAAAATTATTAGAACTTTATTGAAGTTATAATGATTTAAAAAAATGAAAATTTTGACTATAAGTAAATAATCATTAGCACAAATTAGTAACATCTATTCCATATTTTGATTGACTTTATTAAAGTTATAATTATGTTTGAAAAAAGGAAAATTTTGAGTATAACTAAACAATCATTAACTCAAATTAATAACATTTTTCCCTCTGTTTTTTTTTTTTTTGGAAATTAAACTTCATTAACTAAACGGGATCTCCAAGACGGAGAACACCGCGAAAACCAACTACATCATGTCAATATTAAAATTACACCAAGATTTCCAACTAAAGTTACCAACTTTAGATCTACTCCTTAACCACAGAAACCCCAAGACTTTTATATCAGACACAATTTTAGCGACATTGACTTGAATATTTCGAAATATTCTATCATTACGGGCCTTCCAAATACGCCAGCATGTCAACCCGAACACCCCATACACAGTATCCTTCTTCCTCTTTGCAACATTTTTTTCCCTCTTGATTTAACTTTTTTTAAGGCCATCGAAACATGACGCCCCGGTTACTCGGGTCACCCGCTGCAATTGCAAAGGCACCCAATACGCTGGTAGCAGACTAACTCCATCAATTTTTTCAAATTTATTATTAAGAAAAAAAGGAAATATAAATGTTGCTAGTGAATTACCTAAGCTTCAATGTTGTTAAACTTGGATGGGCTGATTGGACCGAGAACAGGAACTTGGGCCGCTCCGACGGTCTGGATCAAGGTATCGGACTGGATATGCATCAAACCGATAGTTGGACTGGTGAACCGGCGGTCGAACCAGGAAACTGGCCAGACGGACCGGGATTTAGGGGGTTGAGCCATTTTTTTATATATTTTTTTTTCAACATTTACCCTATTAGTTTTTATAATATTTACGACAACATTCGGTTCTTACATTCAGTTCGATCGTCAGACCACTGGACTATTAAAGGAGATCGGTTTAACGTCCGGTTCTAAAAACATTGCTAAGCTTAGATAGAAAACTCCTAAAACTAAGTCATTTAAGATTAATTTATATCAAAACGACATTGCAAGCTATGTTTTTCTATTTATTTTATTATAATATCGCTTGTGTAATAGCATGTCCATGACTCATTGTGTTCTAAAAATTTTTAGGGAAAATGACCAAAATAGCTCGTTGACCGGGCGTTTTGCACAAATAGCCCTCTCCACCCTTTTTGGAGAGAGGGGTCACGGTTCCCAACATGCCTGAACCGTCTCCCGAGAGGCTTCCCATTTCAGCCAACAGAGGACCGCCACGTGTCGTTGTTGATCCCGAGACAGACCTTTCTCTCTCCTGAACCCTCTTTCTCTCTTCTGAACCCTCTTTAAGTTTTAAAAAAAGAAAACAGTGAAGCCTCCTCCTCCTTGTTGGCTCCTTGTACGTTTCACTTTTATCATTATTAACCG
Source organism: Ambrosia trifida (assembly GCA_028751855.1). Lineage (NCBI taxonomy): Eukaryota > Viridiplantae > Streptophyta > Magnoliopsida > Asterales > Asteraceae > Ambrosia > Ambrosia trifida. Next base: position 195,352,939 of record CM054122.1, on the reverse strand, counting down.
ACAGACAACTCTTTCCTAAAACACAAAGAAAACAGTGAAGCCTCCTCCTCCTTGTTGGCTCCTTGTACGTTTCACTTTTATCGTCTTCAAGGCGGAGCTCCGGCCACCGGAACCAGCGAATCAACCCTAAACCCCCACCCTTTCTTCCCTAATAAACCAACACATCCACCATCACTTCATCCTCAAGAAGCCGAGTTAGAGAGAGATCTGCGAGAGAGATGGTGAGACCAGAGAGTAGAGAGAGAAAGACGGACAGAGAGGGAGGAAGACGACGGCTAGTCATAGGCTTGCTGAGGGTTCGCCGGAAACAGAAGGGCCGGTCACCGGTCCGGTGACCCTGCTGGTGTACTGATTCTTGTTTCTTCGTCTTCTCCGGTGAGTTCTCCGTCTTCTCCGACGAAGTTTACTGTTTTTTTCTTGTTCTTCGTCTTCACCGGAGGCGTCTCTGAGACGTCACCGGAGACGTCTCAGGTCTGTCTCACGTCTCAGGTCTGTCTCGGGATCAACAATGACACGTGGCGGTCCTCTGTTGGCTGAAATGGGAAGCCTCTCGGGAGACGGTTCAGGCATGTTGGGAACCGTGACCCCTCTCTCCAAAGAGGGTGGAGAGGGCTATTTGTGCAAAACGCCCGGTCAACGGGCTATTTTGACCATTTTCCCAAAATTTTACTTGATAACACCATATTTACTTTTCTTTATACCAAATCAATCTGAGAGCTTAGGATTTAACACCCATTCTAATTTTTAATAAAAAAGAGATTATTTAATAAGAGTAGATCGCATGTGACCATTTCTTATAGACAATCTTATTAACTTTTTTTTTTTTTTGAAAGGTTTAGATCAATGGAAATCCTTATACAACCCTAATCTATAGGTCCCAAGTTCGAATCTCTACCCACGCACCGGTGTCCTCCTTGCCTAAGCTCAAACCGTCACGGGGAATTTTTTTGTGGTATGCATGGATTGAACTTGTGACCTCCCCCCAGGATGGGAACCCCTAAGGGAAAACCCACCCTACCTCAAACCAGCTGAGCTGGTGATCATTGGCAACAATCTTATTAACTTCATTAAAAAATAATAATCCAACGATATCTTGGTCAAAATTTGTAACCCAGTCAACTCTAATCCTTTGCCGGCTTCTTCATGTCTACTTCAAAAATATTTATAAAACTATAGTTGTATTTATTATTAACCATAACTGTTTATTCAGTTTAATTCTACAAAATCATTAATTAATAGAATTAAACTTTAGTTTATGTGTTTGATACAAGTACAACAGTACAACATTAAAAGACATCTTGATTACAGGCAAACATGAGGTGGAATTAGCTTTCCTGGATTCATGATGCCATTGGGATCCAAAGCAGCCTTTATCTTTCTCATTGTCCTCAAATTCTCTGTTCCAAGTTCTTTTTCAAGATACTGCAAATACAATCATCAGTCAGGGGCATTTTAGTCATTTAAGTATTTAACCCAACAGAAAAAAAACATAAATCAATGTCATGTATATATGCTTACTTTCAGTTTCCCTGTACCAACACCGTGTTCTCCGGTACATGTACCTTCCATGGATAATGCAGCATGAACCATGAAGTTGTTTAATCTTTCAGCCTCTTTACGCTGCTCTTCGTCTTCGGGATCGAATAACATTATTGTGTGGAAATTACCATCGCCAGCATGAGCAATCACCATGCTGTTAACAGGACCGGGTCATATAGTCAACGATATAATATCAAGTCACATTGTTGAGAATACAGATGAAACATACCATAGCAGAGGTGAAGCATCTAGTTCTTGTTTAGATTTAGAAATTAATTCGGCCAGATGTGATAAGGGAACACATACATCCTGAAAAGAGAGATTGAATTTGACTTTTTCTAGTCAACCATAATAGTTTGCAGATATTGGTGGTGCATTTTTTGGAGGGAAAAATATGAAAAAAATGAATTAATCGACTAACCGTTGTCATTGCTTCATAATTAGGTGCCATTGCTAAACAGGCATAAAGAGCTTCTTTCCTTATCTATAAAAAGATTAAAAAATTGGGAAAAAAATAGATTTCACTTTACCAAAGTATTGCGTTTTAATAAAAAGAAAATTTTAACGTAGTAAACATGCAGTGATTAACATTAATTAACCTTCCAAAGCTCCTTTTTAGCTTCTGTGTCTTCTGCAAAAACAAAATCTGAGCCGTTATGCTCAGATGCAATCTTCTGAACTATATTTGTCTGCTCGCGTGTATATGCTTCTGTAAAATAACAAATCCGATGCCAAACATTAGCAGTCTTGTAGAGTGTTGTCTTACGGTCGAACATCATGGTTTGATGCACCAATCAACAAACAGGTATTTTTTTGTCACACATCTTTCACGATATGTTTCAGATATTTAACATGATATAAATCTAAGAACAAGTGACATTATCCGCCTGAAGTAAAAATGCTTTTTTTTTTCAAAAGTTTCTATCTTTTTAGCAAATACCAAGAAGGGAACGGAAATTAATTACCGGTGCCAATTAACTCAAACATTAAAGTTGGAACTTCGGGCAACTCTTTTCCATTGGCAAGATTGATAGCCCTCACTTGAACCTCATCTAACAGCTCTACTCTTGACACCTACCAAAAACATTATCCATTTGGCTTCACAAATTTACATTTTTTTATTGTGGCAGTAGAACAGGATTCTGGAACGAAAAAAGACAGTGAAAGTTGTAATACAGAAAAAGCATACCTGTATGCCAGACAACATTGCTGCTATTGCCACGTCAGCTGCATCTTTGATGGTTGGAAAATTACACATTGCAACCTGCAAGGAAATCAGTCAATTGTGTGTTAAGATAATATATGATGGCAAGCAAGATCCTTGGTAGATAATAAGGGAGTTTTAAGTAATTTCATCAAAATGAACTAACAATGGAATGTTCTGGAATCTTCTGTAGGCGCAGTGTAACTTCGGTTATTACACCTAGAGTGCCTTCACTCCCAATCATCAGCCGAGTAAGATCATATCTACACCAACAATTCCCTTTTACTTAATTAAATTCCAAAATTAAAACGCACGTTATTTTAAGATGACAATTATACCCACCCAGCAGCACTTTTTCTAGCACGAGAAGCTGTCTTGACAACCTCTCCATCTGCTAAAACAGCCTTAAGATTTATGACGTTGTCGCGCATGGTTCCATACCTGCATACTTAAATTATAAATACACACTCAAATACTTGAAAAACAAGAACCATATAATATTACTACTAATCACCGTGGTTTGAAATCAATTGCAGTAAACTAGGGTTTATATCTACTGCAAATTCATAATGTCCTGTCGACATTTTTTTCCTTAAAATGTGTTATATTAAATGTAACTTTGTGACGAAGGGAATTTTAACCAAAACAAAGTATCTACCTAACTGCTAATGAACCAGAACAACGTGTCGCGCACATCCCTCCAATGGTCGCTCCAGGTCCTACCGAATGCATATATAAATCTGAATTAACATGAAAACACATTTTTATGTAAAAAAAAAACTTATATACTAACCAGGGTCAAGAGGAAAAAATAGACCGTGAGGTGCTAAGTATTCATTAAGCTCCATCCATCCAATCCCAGGCTCAACAACAACATCCATGTCCTTAACATGAAGTGCTTTAACATTCTATAACAAAATGCATCTTATAAGTTAATTGAGAACAAGACTTCAAAATGACTACACATATGTGTGCGTAGGGGAGGGAGAGAGAGAGAGAGAGAGAGAGCGGAAGGTTCAAATGAGAACCACTAAATAGTTGGGAACCAAAGGAACCACTTGTTGGCCCTTGGATCAAATACCAATGGATGTTTGGAATCACGACCATTTATCCTCACTATGATAAAAGGCAAAAAAATGTGTCCCTTCAATCCCAATACTTCCCAATAAGTTAATGATTCTAATTTGAAACCACCCATGTAATTAAACATATATGCATATATACACATATGTATGTGCGTATGCTTATAAAAAAATCAACCAGCAAGTCAATCACACAAGGTTGGTCATGTACCATACGTTTGAACAAGAAAGGGCGGTTCATACTTTCATTAAGGTCATGTCAATGCAAACACCTCCGTTAGGAGATAAAGTGTGGCCTTCAATTGATGTAGCTCCACCATATGGTACAATAGGGACCTGCATAATAGAAGATTATTTTTTTAATGATATACAGTTAGTAAGAATTCATACGAGTAGCTTTAAAAGTAGACATGCTTCAATTAACAATCAACACAACGAGTCTCACCTTATACTTGTTACAAGCTTGGACAATCTTAGACACCTCGTCTTCAGACCTGCACTCATCAAACATGTGATGGATATGACGAGACAACTATTTATCCAATATCTAAACAATAATAGGCAATTCATAATCATCTAACTTATCTTGATATTTAAATTTGAAACCACAAACTGTGCGTTACCTCGGATACACAACAACATCAGGGATATTGACTGCTTTGTGAAAACTGTATTGTGGTTTCCCATGGAAGTATCTCTCATCATGATCCAGAGTCATATTATCCTATAAAATTAACATAAACACTCATCCTCATATTCATAGCTATCCAAATTCTATGTTGACTCGCGACAAAATTGTCAACAAGCACAAGCTGAAATAATCTGTTTTTGTTCCAAAGAAAGAGGCACAATTTATTTAATAAGCAAGGTCAAAGATTCACTTTAAATTCCATGTATGACATGAACTACTATTATATTTCACACACACACACACACACACAAAGAACCTAACTTTATGATTAAAAAAAATGTGTAAATTTAATAAAAAAAGATCTGCTAAAAAACCCATGATTCTTACAAACAAATTATATTATGATACAAGAAATAAATTAAAAAAGTTAGATATGAAGAATAAGATAAAAAAAAAAAAAAAAAAAAAAGAGTACTTGACATATGGCCTTAAGTTCATGAATGAGCTCAGGTGAGACTGGCTTATAAGTGCCCTTGACAACATGCTCCGTACTATCTTTGCCCCCAATTCGTCCACCTCTGAAACCCCACAAAAATTAAATTAAAACCCATTTCTTTAAATTAGAACAGAACAACTAAACCCCATAAACAGTAAAGTAATAAAATGGTAAGGATGGAAGGTACGTTTGTTGGAGATTAGGGGCATCACAGAGAGATGGGTTTTCCTGAAAGTGAAGCGCAAGTGAGCCACCGAGAAGAATGGGAAGCAAGAAGGTTCTCCATGATGATGATGATGATGATGATTGATGGTTGGTGTTATTGTTGGAGCTGATTAGAATGGTGTTGTCAATGATTCGTGAATGGGATTGAGGTTTGTGTTTGATGGAGTTGTGAAGGAATCTGATGGGTTTGGAAGAAGGGCGCAATCGAGAGAGGAAACCGGAGAATGCCATTGGTGGTCCGAGACGAAGGGGTGTGGTGTGGTATGGGATAAAAATATTAAATTCAACACCAATTCATAGATACGCCATACACCAAGATATATTATTTTAATTAAATATATATTTTTTTAATAATAACTAGGTCTTAGTTATCTTGCGCTTTGTGGTGGGACAAGTTTGTTATGCACGAGTGTTTAGTGGTACTATCGAAAATGATTTTTCCTTATTCCTTCGTGCGATACGATAATAATTATGTTAGTATTAGTTCGATGGAGTGCCGACACATATTATAACAAACATAGCAAATTCGATTAATATTATTTCAGTTTGTCATAGGCTCTACACTCGATAAAACACCCTAACAATAAAAAGATAAGATAAAAAGTTAATATTATATGTATACTATGAAAATTGGGAATTTCAACAATAATGTTACAAATTTAAAATAAATGATGAGACAATGACACCTCCATATGATCTAGGGTGATCCACTCACTACCATCCAACACAAACTCGCAATGAAGCAGTCGCATTTTGGACAAAAAGAGCAAACTTCATTTGTAAGGATTTTAACACAAATCCTCACGTTTATAAGGGTGAACATAATACTACTCGACTAATAAGTTATGGTACAAAAGACTGGTAAAGTGTATTATAATTAATATCATATATAATTTTTTTTTATATTTACATTTGCATTTGCACGGAGTTAAACAATTAAACCCATAGGTAAGGTTAGGTGGTATACCCATACCATATGTCATTATAATCATTGATCTAGCAAATATAATGGTGTGATAGGTTTATAAATTCTCATCCTATATACCGGCCGTTCTTGTTACACCCCTATTTTTTAATTTAATTTTATTAATTACCTTCATATAAATTGAAAACTGGAAACTACAAGTATGTATAAATGTAATGATTACTAAATTTAATGTTTTTATAACCGAACTAGTCATTAAATCAATTGAACTAAGGGTTTACTTGGTATGGGGTAGTGGAATAAACGAGGGAATGAAATGACAAGGTAATGAAATGGAAAAATGAATCAAATAGATGATTGTCGTTGCATGGTCTTGTTTGGTTTACCACGTAAAAATGAAATGAATTATTAATTTGTATTGTTTGGTTAGAAGGAAAAGACGAAAGAATAAAATCGGCGGTAGTAAGTGGTGGTAGCGGCGGCTGACAGTGGGTGCCGGCGATGATGGTAGGCGATGGATGTGGCGGTTGGTAGTGGGTAGCGATGGTGATGGTGGTCGGTAACGGCGGTTGTCAATGACGGAGAGTGGAGGTGGTGGTCGGTGGCGGCGATCAGAGGTGGGTGGCGGTGGTCGGTGGTGGCATCAGGTCGTGGTGGCGATGAGTGGTAGCGATAGAGGTGGGTGGTGGTGATGATGGGTGACAGAAGAAATAAATTGGAAAAAAACAGGGGGATGGATGGAATGAATTTTAGAGTATTTAGAGGAAATTGAATGAAATGAAAAAGATAATGGATGATTTCATTACATTGGTCAACTAAACACCTTTTTTTATTCAATTGTAATGCTTCATTCCATTTCGCTTCTTAATTCTGCATACCAAACGTTACCTAATAGTTACTGATTGGATAGTCAAACCAACGTAATAGTTAATTTTAGAAATATTCTCATATTAGATATATTCATTATGTTTTTAAAAAAAATTATATCTATATGTATAATATAGCGAGTGGAGTGGAGACACATGTCAATTATTTTTTTAACACTAAGGGGTTGTTTGGTAGCATCTTAATCATTCAGGTCTGAATCATTCATCATTCAGACTGTTTGTTTCAACATCTCAATGGAATGATTAAGTGCTGAACCATTAAGCTAACAAGGGACGCTGAATGATTCTGTTCTTAACCATTCAGACCATCTTAATGATTCAGTACTTAATCAACCAAACAGCCCCTAAATGTTTTAAACATTGTGGTACACAAGTTTCTATTGATTTTTTAACAGTAAATGAAACTGTAAATGAAAGTTCTGTTTTCATCCAGAGCAGAATATGTCAAAACCAGTCATTTATAAAAAATAAAAAATAAAAAGCTAAATTTTTAAGACCACCGCCATAATTATGCCCCACAGTGGTTGTTTCTACCTATGCCCCTCATCCAAACATACATTTTCTCTTTGATATACATTTTTATTTTATTCACATGATTAAAATTGTTGCTTTATCATATTATAATATCTTTTATATACGATAATTTCTTAAAGAAAAAGATGACACTAAATTAACGAGCGTTTTATTATTTTTCCAACGAGTACCATAGTGCTATATAAAACACGGAGAAAAGAATGACTATTTTTATGGGGTTTTGTTCATATAGGAGAAAAAACACGTGTTTTGGAGAACAAAAGGTATAAACTATTTTTTGGTAATTTCTAGCACAAGATGGTAATCTAGATGGACAATAAGATATATTATGCATACGTATTTAAAAGATATATAAGAAAACATATTGGGTATCTAATCGGGTAGATGACTCGTTTAGTTATCGAGCCCAAGCTTGAAACATGGCTCGTTTAGTTATCGATCCCGAGCTCGAGCTTTTCATACAAAGACCGTTTAGGCTCGCGAGCCTAAACGAGCCCAAACAAATTTTATATTATTATTATTTTATACATAGCATACCCATTATTTAACATTGACGAGTCAAGTTCGGGCCGAGCTTTGGCTCGTTTAAGCAATCAAAGCGAGCTCGAGTCAAGCTTTTAACTCCTTTTAATTTGTTCTATAATTATTTCGCGCCAAGCCGTGCTCGAGCCCTTCGATTTACTTTCGAGCCGACTTCAAACTCAAAGTATTAGACTTGAACCGAGCCGAGCTCAAGGTTCATAAAAGCATGACGAGCCAAGCTCGAGCCAAGTCAGGCTCACGCCCAGATCGGCTCGTTTACACCCTAAATAAAAGTATGTTCTTCCAAAAAGTAACAATAATCATATTATGTATTTACAAAAATATACTCCGATGGCCATTTAAAACAACTAACTAATACCAACCACAAAAGACGACACGTGCACTGCATGGAGCCGTGTCACCCACACAACCTATAAATATCGTCTCTAGGGTTTCCACCGCCTCCATTCACGATCACTCATATTCTTCTTCTTCTTCTTTACTTATTACAAAGATGAAGTTTGGACAGATGTATTCAGAGTATCTGCAAGGTGAAAGAGTAACCTCTTTTCGTCTCCACAACTTCTCTCACGTAGACTACAAAAGGCTTAAAAAGGTTCTCAAAACCTGTCCACATCGCTGTCACGATTCCGCCGACATTAACAACGGCGGAATCGCTGACAACGAGTTTCAAGAAGATCAACAGACTGATATAGTTTCAGACGGTGGTCGTTTTCAGTCCTGTCAACGTAAGTTTTTGTTATTAATTTGAAGGAAATTTGAATGTATATATGAGATTGATATGTGATTGAATATTTATTATAGGGTGTGATGAGATATTTTTTGATGAGATAATGAAGGAAGCTTCTGATGTAGCTGGCTGTTTTAGCTCTAGGGTTAGGCATATTGTTCATCTTCATTGCACTACTGGGTTGCAGAGATGTTTAATGCACTTGTTTCAGTGTTTTAAGGATGATCAACAAGCACTTGTGCAAGAGGGAAGGATGTTGATTGGTTATGTTATCATGAATGCTATAGCTCTTAAGAAAATTCTTAAGAAGTATGATAAAGTAAGCTAAGATATGATATGATATAATATGATATGATCTCTTTCATTTTTAAATTACTGATTTTTGATAGCTAGTGGTGTTCACGGTCCGGTTTGACTGGTTTTGACACATGTTTTGACCAAACCAATAACTACGGTTTTAGGAAAATACAAATGAACCGGCTGGTTTTCACGGTTTTATGGTTTAAAAAAAAATTGTTTTTATGAAAAACCATATTTTTCATGTTGAGATGGTTTGTGGAGTGCAAGTTTTTTTCTCTAAGCTAGGGGTGTGTATGGATTGGTTTTGGCCTAAAACCATAACTATAGCTGCGATGTCAGCTATTGGATGATAACCATAACCATAATCGATCGGTTATGACAGTTTTGGTTAGTCGTCTTTGAAGGTTACAACGGGTTGGTTACAGATCGGTTAACTGTGAATTTAGGCCTTCCTAAAAATATATCAATCTTTTGTTTACATGGAATATATTGTTATTACACATATATATAAATTAGTACATTATATGGTATTTAAAAAAAATTACATATAAGCTATATTATTAATACCAAATATCCTAACAATGCGAATATACGATATGAAATCCATAATTTCAAACAAACGTTCAACCAAAACGATATGGTATAACCCATAAATTCTAACGGTACGTATTGAAAAAATGGTGAAAAATACAAAATCTGACAGATTTTTACTACATGTCGGTTAGGTTATGGCGGGTATGGAAACATTGATCATAACCATAATCGGCCCACTACATTCATTTTCATAAAACAATTAACTGTCCTACCGGTTTTTTTTTCCGATCAGTTACGACGGTTTATGAATAAACCTAATTTTTGGAATTTGAATTTGTGTTTTTTTGTTTCTTTGTGTAATTTGTTTTTTCAGGTGCACAAATCTGTAAGTGGTATGAACTTCAAGTCTAAGTTGCAGGCTGAACACTTGGAGATTTCACAGTCACCATGGTTGATTGAACTGGTGGCCTTTTATCTGAACTTCAGTGAATCAAACCATGTAATTGACTACAAGCTTCATGACATACCATTCTCTTGTGATCTCACCGTTGCAGATTCAGAACCTGTACTAAGATTAGTTCTTCCAGGTTATGAAAATTTGGAATACAATCTCACTTGCCCGATTTGCTTGGTACGCGCAATTATTATATAATCTTGTAAACTAAACGCATATATCTTTTCCATGAATTTTTTTCGCCGAGTCTATTATGTACAATTATAATTATTTAATTGATCGTCTCAGGTTGGAATATTAGGAATATTAGCATTATCATTATTATTTCATTGTAATCTTTCTATATAAAAAAGTTATTGTCCTTACTTATTCAATACACAATTACACATAATTAAGATACTTTTGTGCAACCTGATCATGTTACCAGAATACTGTTTTCCATCCATATGCTTTGAGCTGTGGGCATATCTTTTGCAAATCATGTGCTTGCTCAGCAGGATCTGTTTTAATATTTCAAGGGCTTAAATCTGCAAGCCCAAAAATGAAGTGTCCAGTTTGCAGAGAGGTTAGCATGCATAAAACTCCTCTCTCTATCTCTCTCTTTAATAAAATGTGACATCAATTGATTGGTATTAAGTAAACTAAGCGAGTTTATGCGATTGCAGGATGGTGTATATGGTAATGCAGTGAGCATGTCTGAACTCAACTTACTTTTAAAGCGAAGGTAAGTAGTAATTAATATTATTACTAAAGTTAATGATTATTGATAGTCATTTTTTAAGACAATATGTATTTCTATTTAAAAAATATTGTGAATGATGATTATTGATGGTCACTTAAAGGAATGCTACTGCATGGAATTGAATTTGCAGGTTCAAAGAACAATGGAAAGAAAGACTTGTTGAAGAACATGTTGAAGTTACAAAGCAAACTAAAGAGTACTGGGAGTTGCAAACCAGATATTTTTCAGGAATTTGATTATTTATAGTACTAGATAAATCGATGATCGAACGATCTTATAATACATGTATAAACTGGACAAGCAGACATCAAAGTGGGTGTTTCTCTTAGGTTGTAAACACAAATGGAAATGATTTGCTTACCTATATCTTTGATCCAATAAGCTTTTATGAGATTTGTATTTTTTATTTTCCAAGTTTTGTATTCGAAGTTTGGCAACAAATTTATGTTTTTAAGCAGTGTTTACGGAAAAGACACATAATTGGTCATGATGTATATATTTGAAACGTCTGGCTACCGGTTGGACAGGAAACCCCAAACTGGATTTTATTTTTTTTCTTCTAAACTCTCAACTTACCGACTGACTTACTTTTTCCGGACTTTAGATTTCATAATTAATAATACATTCACACCATAAACATTATTAATTATCTTTGATTTTCCGGATATTTTTAATCGGTTCAACCATTGAATCAACAAGGCAGCTGCTTTAACGAACAATCTAGTTATCCAAATTTGTTTTTAATTTTTTTTTACTAAAATAACTCAATGCCACATCGCACATTTAAAGAGGAGATTGGTCTCTTTAAGTGTTATGTAGGATTTATACCTTTGGTTTATTATATATATATATATATATATATATATATATATATATATAGAGAGAGAGAGAGAGAGAGAGAGACAAGGTTGTAAAAATCCCGATTAATCGGTGATTAATCGCTAGTCCTCACTTTACTGATTAATTTCGGGCTAATCACTCAATTAATCAGTACACGATTAATCACCGATTAGTCAGACCAAATTGGTCCTAGTCGGACCTAAAAAACTCAAAATTAGGTAAAAATGGATTCGAACGGGTCAAAACTGGAGCAAATCGATTAAATAAAACAAGTTCTAACCTCAAAATTTGATGATAATCCATGTTTTAGAAGCAAAATCAATGAAACTTCGTGAACTCTAGTTACGTTTGATGATTCCTTACGATGAAATAAGAAACGGGGAGGAAAAAACGGGATATGGTGAACGATGGGGTTGATTAGGGTTATTTAAGTTTAGGTATTTTAATATTTAACCCCCCCTTTAATATTCACTAGTTTATATTTGGTCCCTAAACTTTTAAATTTATACATATAATGGATAAAATTAGCATTATATATGTATAAATTTGGAAAAATATATATAAAAATCCAATCCGATTAATCTCGATTAATCCTAATTAATCCCGATTAATCCCTAGTTGGTACCCCACCGGCCGACTAGAGCCTAGGGAGTTCTACAACACTTATAGATATAGATTAACCAGTCAATAGACCCGTACACGTTATGACATGGGTACATTGCAACAGGAGAAAGGATTATTAGTACAAGCGTCATGTGACCCGCAACTGATGCGTAGTAATCAGTAGCTTTAAAAACTAGAAACCACGGGAAACGTAAAATTACTTGAGTTTATATTTTCGAATGAAAATGTATTATACTTACTCGGTTTGGTACATAATGAAAACGTATTATAGTTGCACTGACTTGTTTTCTAAGAATTTTTTTTGTCTAAACATAGATGAGCTTGAGTTTATACCACACATACATAAATGCACACGTAAAAAGTTACCTTTTTAAGTAAAGAAAAAAGGGGGTAAAATCGAAACTTTTAAACTCAAGGAGTTAAAGACAAATTAGTTCTTTAAAAAAGAAATTAGCCAACAAAAATCATTAAAGAAAATAATATATTAAAAATGTATAGTATATATGGTACAATGGTACAGTTAGAACATAAGAAACTTGAGAACATTGACGTTTGCAAAGCTAAGGAACTAGGATAACGCAAAAGGAAGAGAAAAGAGAGTAAAATTGCAAAGTTTGAATGTACATGGGGATAGTGTTCCTCCATATATTTATGAGTGTATCCTTTATATTTTAAAAAGTGTTTTTTAGTGGTTGTGAGTAAATAAGAGAGAAAATGTATTTGGAGGGACATTCTTCTCCCATGTATATTTTTTAAAATTTTTGAAAAAAACCATTATAAACCGCGACATCACCATGCTATATTATTTCAAATCATTCCAAACCACAACTCACTTTTTTTCTCCAACCATAAATCATTTCAAACATCTACCTGATATCCACCTCATCATATAATATTCAACCCAATACCCATTAAAAACAAAAACAGAAAAAAAAAAAAAAAAGACAAAGGGGGACCACTATCAAACTGGACGGACCACCACAATCCTTCCTCCTCCAACGTATCAAAAACGATTCTTGGTCCGTCTGCTCATTCCGGACCATCCGGATGTTGAGCATTGTAGATGCTCTGAGTGAGTGGAGGATAAAGAAGTTAATGATCAAAGTATAAAAAGTATTATTTAATTAAAAAGAAAAAAATAAAATGTAATGATTTTAATGTAATTTGGTAGATGAGGATGAAGGATGGGATGTGAATGTTTTAAGTATAAAGATTCATCATCGTTCTCTATAGTTTATTTTCTATAATATTGTGAGTGGAATAGCCAATGGTCTTCTGGTGCATTGGCAACCTTTTGACCTGAACTTTAAATGTGGAGATCATGGGTTTAATTTCACATGGATCAAATTTATTATATGTTGAGCTAAGGTAGGAGTGCGAATCTTTGACACGACCTCAACCTAACACGAAATTAGAGGGTTTTGGTTTAGTCTAAACGGGTTTGGGTTAGTTTCAGGTTGAACCCGCGAACCCTTTAAGTTAAATAGGTCGTGTTCGGGTCAACCCGGGCGTGTTGGCGGGTTCACCCATTTAACCCATTTATACTATATTTTACTTTTTTACAATATTTTTTATGTTATGAATTAAATTTGTCTAACCCATTTATACTATATTTTACCTTTTTTACAATATGATTTATGTTATAAATTAAATTTGTTAGGTATTTTATGTTATGCTTATAACTTAAAATAGAAATTGCTATCTGATTTTATAATTAAAACACAAATGTTTTATATGCATTTGTGTTTTTTGTAGTAAATTTTTAATTTTAATATATTAGTTTGCGAAAGAATAAAAATTTTGGGTTGAATGAGTCGTGTTTCGGTCAACCTGTGAATATTCAGGTCAGGTTCGAGTTCGTGTAAAATTTTGGGTTCGGGTCGGGTTGAACCCGCCAACATGCGAACACAACTCGTTTAGCACCCATAAGCCATGGGCTTTTACCACAGTAGACTTTCAAGCAGAGGGTTCCCTCTTAAATGGTGGCGGGCGTGAGTGGCCTTTTGACATTGCATTTATCCGACTGGTCATGCTTTTTTTGTCATTAAAAAAAACAAAATAAAATTTGTGATCGGAAGAAAGAGAAAAGACAATAAACAACAAAGAGGTATTATTAAATTAAGTAGAAATAAGAATGAGCTATGAGATAATTTTAATTGATATTTAACATTTTAAGAACAAGTATGTTCTTTGGTTAAATTAGAGGGGATGTGGCACAACTATAATTGCTCACGGGTACATCACTATCAGCATGGTAACACCGTCATTAATAGTGGATTCGTGGAGGGTTTACCTGACTTAGTTCACGACATTCATTTCTTCACGGGTACCCCTCACCTTTGTTACTATTTACATATATCAGGTCACAAACGAAGACGAACAAACTCATCTCGGTTACTCCTGAACATCTACTCTCAATCATCGGATGATTTAGGAGCGATGACGTCATCATGAACAACAGCTCGATCGAAGCCGCCTAACTTGGCAGGAGAGAAGCTAGACTCACCGGACAAGGTGAACTTTGCCGCCATGGCCTCCTTTTTTAGGAGATCCGTTCATGTCGGTCGTTGATTTACGACCCTTGCGTGCTTCCTAGCCGTGTTTTCCGCCGGATTTTCTGGTTTTGCCTGTGTTCTTCATGTTATTATCTGTAACACCCCAACCGATGGCGGAATCATCGAGGTGTCACGTAGTGACGATTGTTCAAAAGCTCATGGTACTAAAATGTAAATATTTGATTATTGAATATTGTTTTACAACATGTGAAATTCAATACAATACAACAAAATAAACATAATTGATTGATTTAATCTAAGTCCAAGGTCCTATGTGAAGCGTCAAGCAGCTTATCCTGAAACATGCACGAAAATAATTTTGTCAACATATGATGTTGGTGAGTACTACTTAGTTTTGTACATATAGTATAAGTTTTGAAAGGTAGTACAATTCATGTGTCTAGTATCACCAAGGCATTATGTAAACACGCAAGTAACCAAACAAGACAAAGATCAAATGTAAAGTTTGTACAATGTAATTGATAATGAGCACCTCGACACGTGTGAGTCTAAAAGAGCACCATAACACAAAGTTATGTCTAAATGAGCACCGTAACATAAGTTACGTCTGTATGTAAAGAGCACCATAACATAAGTTATGTCTGTATGTATGATTTTGTATGTAAGCTACGTTCATGTTAAAACATAAGCACAAAGATAAACAAGACACGTATATGAATTGTAAATGAATAAAATGTATGTGTAAATGAATATGAAGGTTTTGTATACTTGTGCATGAATCACCCCAAAAATTGTAAAAAAACGAAAAAGGGGATAAGTAATACTCACGTTAGCAAGGTGGTAAGTCTTGTGTAATTGAATATGTATTATCCAACGTTGCCAAGTATCACCCTATGTATAATGTAACAAATAAGTCTAAGTTTATTTGGTTTATAAGTATTTTCTAGGGCTTCGAATTTGGGGATAAACGTTTATTTGATTTATAAACAAATTGTTTATTAAATATAAGAATTTTAATAAATAAATAAATAAAAGTCTCTTTGTAAAATTTTAAGTTGAATATAGTCACAACATAAGGTTTTGAGTATGAAAATAATTTTTATAAAATTATTTTCTTGAAAATAGAATATTTAATCTAATTATTTCAAATTGTCAAAATATGACTTTAATATCTAAAAATATTAAAATTAAAGAATTTCTGAATTAAAAATTGTATTTCAGTTCTAGATAGTTAGAAATAATTTATATAAAATTTTGGTGCAAAAATATTGAAAAATGAATTTATTATGATTTATTTATGATTAAAAATAACAAAAATTGATTAAAAATATTAAATAAATGATTTTTCTGAAATAAAAATCATTTCAGAAAAATTTATTGTTATAAAAACTTAGAATAATTTTTGTGGAAATTAATAAGATCGTTTTGATATTTTTATAGATTTTTATAAATAAAATAGAATAAACTCGATTTATTTATTATATATATTAAATAAATTTATTTTTGAAAACTAAAAATTGTAAATTAAACTTTTTCATTAGATTAACTTAAAATAATTTTTGTAGGATTTATAAAGTGGTTTTAGTATTTTAAAACTAATTTTTAAAATACAAGCAATGTATATTGATAATTGATAAAGCAAAACAAAACAAAAAAAAAATAAAAAGAAGGTGCAGTTGCCAGGGGTCGAACTCTCGTGGCCTGTATGGCAAGCACCAAGCACAACCACTTGGTCTAGACCTGTGGTTGTGTTTGGTTTCAGTTGATTAAAATTATATATCACATCTGTTATAAGTGTTCTTCCCCAAAGTTGATTTCGTGCCCTAGATTTTACAATCACACAATCTAACAAGCAATAACCCGATTCATCATAGGGTTATTGCTTGTTGATAGCCGATGATCAAAACCCATAAAAAAAATGCTACTTACAATCTCGTTTTGAGCTCGCACGATTAGTCAAACAAAAAGTCAAACGCACGATCATATAACACGAACAGAGGATAATTGAGAGTAATTGGGGATTGAGAAAGAGATAATGGCGAGTTGTGAAGGTTTGGAGTCGTTCAATTTATAGTGTAAGGGTCGGTTGTTCGAAATGGCAAGCTTTGACCCGGGTTTATTGTTTACGCGTGAATAATCACGAAATTGGTAAGAATTGAACATTGATTAGCCGCGTGAAGTCTCAATGATGGCCGATAATCACGATTTCATTCAAATTTTGGATCAATCACACGTTAATGATGATTAATTAGGTTGGTCTAAAAAAAAAAAGAAAAAAAATATATTATACTGCTGCTGCTGCTGTTCGACGAAGGCAGAAGAGGGAAAAGGAAAAGAGGTTATGAGTGCATTTATATAAATTGATCTGGATTCAGAACAAAGTTCATGTGTGGCTCGTGTGGTTGATGCGTGTGTGTTGTTCGTGGTTGAGTCGGGTTCGATACCCGGCTCGAGCACCCTTTTATCTCCTTTTTTTTTAAACAGATATAATGGGCTGGAGTTGGGCCTGACATGTGTTGGGCTTCAGAAAATGTAAAGGAACAAGGGGTTTGGGCTTAAAGGGATTTTGGGTTTTAGAGTGTGATGGTTTGTTGGGTTAAGGTTAACAAACTAGTTTTAGAAAAATGTTTTTTTTTTTTTTTACTATTATGATGAGTATTATTATTATTATTATTTATTATTATATTGTGACACCTGGCAAATTCGGGTTAACAACGTTGTCTAGATGAAAGTCTATCTTAGCGAGTCACGCGTATATTGTACTTAACTGGGTTAGTTAAGTCGGGTTATGGTTCGGGAACTATTGGTTAGTCTAGAAGATCATTGGATGTTGGTCTAGAGGTTCATTAGATGTCGGTCCTTAACCAAGTGTACAAACGGTGACGATCGGTGGGATCGTCAGGGCATACGGAACATACGAGTCTCGAGTCCCGGGAATTGGTGAACGAGTGTAAATATGTGTATTTACTTGTGTTATGTGTTTACAATCATTATGTGACTTGTCGGTACATTAATATGCGTTAACATATGTTAAAACGGGGTTTAACGCGCAAAACGCACCAAACCAACCCCTACAGGCGATTAGGAAGCCTAATCACCTGTAGGGGAGGCGAGTAGAGGGACATAGGGGCGATTAGGCCCCTACTCGTGTAATGTTAGGGGCGAGTAGGCCCAATCGCATGCTCATTCATGCGATTAGCAGCCCTAATCGCATGAACTGCTGCACAATCGCATGTAACGTGCTGGAACGACTAGAAACGCCTATAAATACAATACTTAACCTCCTAAACTCCCTAATATCAACCCTAGTCGTCCCATAACCGCCCCAAACACTTAAACAACCTCTGGAAGGCGATTTTGATCAAAAACACAAGGTTTCAAGGTCTAACCATCATTCTTTTACAATTCCAAGGTTTGATTCTCATCCATAACACTTTGTAAACGTTTTTAATCAATCCCTAATGGTCCAGACCTGTTCATAAACGAAAAAGCTTTCTGAAAATCGTCAATAAGGGTTGTTAATCGGATTATAACTAATAAACATGCGTTATGGGTATGTATGATTAGAAAGATAGGATTTTTATGAATCTTGATGATGTTTTGATGTGTTATCATGCTAGGTCAGAATTAATATTGTTAGTATGATGATAGAAATCTCAGTAATTGGATAATAGGGTTATGATTACATGCGTTAATTGAATGTTGCATGCTATGTGAATGGTGTTTGGATTGCTTTGGTTGCATGCAGGACTGATTTTACGAGGTTGAACGAAGGGTTTTGGGTTAAACATGTTTAGGATAGTGTTTGGGATGATATTGGGTAGTTACACACGCTCTGGATCTGATTTGGAGCGTTAAACGCGCGAAAAACCGGAACAGCATGACTACAGGCGAGTAGCAATGCTAATCGCCCATAGTCATGCGAATGGAGGTGCTAATCGCCTATAAAGTGGCGAGTAGAAGGCTAATCACTAGTAAGTTCAGGCGAGTAGCCCTAATCACTAGTAAGTTCAGGTGATTAGCCCTAATCACTAGTAAGTTCAGGGGAGTAGCCCCTAATCGCATGAAATAAAGGGGAGTAGCCCCTAATCGCCTATAGTAGGGGCGAATAGGGCTTCTAATCACTAGTTGACTTTCCTAAATGCTAGTTGACTTTTCCTAATCGCGTGTACTGCTGCTGTAAGTGTAAATTAGCATTCCGAGACCCGATTTAATATGTAGAAACATGCTAGGAACCCCGTAACATGTCTAATAACTTGGTAACATATATTTGGATATAATTCGGTGATACGTGAACTATGTGCTATAACTTGTTGTGTGTTAACGTATGTTAAGTGTAGATGCGTTATTGTATGTTTTGGAGCATAAACATAACACGGGGAGTCTCGGGTCACCAATGGGATGTCGAGTCTTGTGAATTGGGTCAGTTAAACAGTCACGGTGTTTTCAAACGAACTTGGTTATGGTCTGGACATCTAGGGACTAATTAACCTGCGGGTTATTAGTCTAAGTACTTGTAACTGTCGTATGTTAGGTCGCCACTGTACGGGACTAACATAGCAGCGGAGTTTACTCGGGGTTAGGAGTAAAGCAACTTAAGGTGAGTTTACGGCCCCTCTTTTAAACTGGTTTCATACTTTCGGGGGAGAAAACATGTGTTAAAACGATTATTTGGTAACTACTGTCATACTATGGGTTTCTATTGTGTACTACACGATCTTTGGAAGTCCCGGGGGGAACCATGAATGTGCGGGTTTGCACAACGGGGAAATGTGAATAGCGCTATTGGGAGTGACCAACCCCGCTCGTCGACTTGGAGGGTCGGCGGGTGCATATTGTCTCAAACAGGAACAACAGGAACAACAGGAACATACATCGGGCATACTTTTGGTATTCGCGTTAGTAATGGTTTTCCAATCGTGGTAGTAACAAACATACGCCTAGCTAGCGTATACTGGTTTTCTATTTGTTATAGTATGGACAGGTTGACTTGGTACTTGAACTGCAAACCTGTAAACTCGCCAGCATTTTTGTGCTGACGTAAACTTTTACATGTTTTCTCAGGTCGCTAAGGTAGCACAACGGAACTAGGGCGCACGCGTCTACACGGCGTCTAGATAGAGTTGCATGATTTCACAAACATTGAACTTGATTTATTTATGTTGGATTTTATTTGAATAAGCTTCCGCTGTAAACGGGAATACTAAACTGTGTTTTGAAATTACATTTTAATTCATTTAGACTTGTTTATTGTGATCGTTGGTTTGGATCCTGGTTTGTCATGCGCCTCGCGGTAAAACTCCGCAAGTGGATTTTGAGGGTGTGACAGATTGGTATCAGAGCCAATGGTTATAGTGAACTAGGACTGCATGTAGAGTCTAGTCTATAGCCGAGTCGCACACCCTAGACGATCACATGGTACTAAACGTTATAGTGGTTTACGTATGGTCTTGTCGGGGTGTCTCTAAATCGTTGGTCTTTCTACGTTACATCATCCGTTCTATCTTAGGTTGGGTTACTTGTTTTCTAGGCAGTGTGGTCTATTGGAGTAACTCGTGTACTCATGAGATTTGTCCAAGGCTCGGACACCTCCCTTTCGCACTCCAATAGAAACACTTGTCATGAACTACCGTAGTATTACGGTGTGTAGCTAAGAGTCTATGTTCGGTGATTTGAACTTTGAACTAGGAGAACACTGGGAGGACCATGTAGAGCGTTTTATCATTTTGGGTGCACACAAAATCATAAAACGAAATGCATGGAAGCACTAGTGAGCTCTGGGTTTGAGGGGATAGTCCTGGATTGGATCTAGCTTTGATCTTGTGAACATTAGTGGTTATCTTTAACGGCGACACTAAATTTTCTCGTTCTTTCTGCCAGAATCATGTCTGGAGTGCGTGGAGGACGTGGAGGTGGTCGCAATGGTGGACGTGGTGGTGGTCGCGGTGGTGCTGGTGGTCGTGGTGGAGGTATTAACCTATCACAGGCTGATCTGAACAACTTGCTCCAGGCTGCCTTTCAGTTAGGGCACAACGGTGGTGGTGGTCCTGTTGACCCACCCCCACCCATGTGCACCTACAAGATGTTCCGGGACTGCAAGCCTCAGGAATTCTCTGGCACGGAGGGTGCGGTCAGTTTGCTTAGGTGGTTGGAGAAAGTGGAGTCGGTATTTCTGATGTGTAACTGTCTCCCAGAAGATCGGGTGAAGTATTCGGCTGCGTTGTTTCAGGACGTGGCATTAACTTGGTGGAATGGCATCACCCAGAACATGGGTATTGGGGAGGCATATGCTATGCCATGGGAGAACTTTGTGCAGTTGCTGAAGCGGGAGTATTGCCCGAGAGAAGAGGTACAGAAGCTGGAGCATGAGGTGTGGAACCTCAAGATGACTGGGTCGGAAATCGAGAAGTATACGGTTAGGAGGAATGAGTTGGCAGTGCTGTGTCCTGACCTGCACGTGCCAGAGTATCGTAAGATTGAACACTATGTATCAGGGTTAGTACCGGAAATTGCGGGGTTAGTGGCTGCTGGAAATCATCCTACTTATGCGGAGGTAGTTCGATCGGCACATAGGATGACTAACTTAAAGGTGAATGAGGGGATTTTGCCTGCGGAAGGTTCAACTGTTAAGGCTCCAGAGAACAATAAGCGCAAGTGGGAGAACGACGGGAAAGGATCTGGGTCTGCTCAGCAGGGTAAAAGGTTTGATAATGGGGGTTCATCTTCTTCGGGTAATAAGCAGGGTGGTTATGCGGGAAAACTGCCCAAATGCAACAAGTGTGGACGCCATCACCAAGGGAACTGCGATAGTAACCGTTGTCACCGCTGCCAGCGAACTGGGCACTATGCTAAGGATTGTCGGGCTACACTTCCATCGACTCAGGCTCCGACTAACAGCTCAGCTCCGACTACTCAGGGGACTACAGGGAAACAGGGATGCTACAACTGTGGTGACACTGGGCATTACAAGAAAGATTGCCCAAAACTGAAACAGGGTGGAAACAACGGGAATGGTAACAACGGGGGCGGCGGCAGAAATGCACGTGCCTTCGTCATTGGAGCTGCTGAGGCTAGGCAGGACCCTGATACAGTCACCGGTACGTTTCTTCTCAATAATCATTCTGTTAGCGTGTTATTTGATTCTGGTGCCGACAAGAGTTTTGTATCCATGGATGTTAGTCGACTGCTAGATGTAGTACCTGTACCATTAGAGACCAAGTATGTTATTGAGTTGGCTGACGGTAAAACGATTGAAGCTACTAGTATCCTTCGGGAGTGTCAATTAGAGTTGTCGGGTATATCGTTTCCCATCGACCTTATGCCGGTACCATTGGGTAGTTTTGACGTTGTGGTAGGAATGGATTGGTTATCTTTGTATCGCGCGGAGATCGTCTGTTACGATAAGGTTATTCGGATTCCTCTCCCTGATGGAGAATTTCTTTCTGTGTACGGTATCAAGGGTGGTGTTCCGCTAAACATCATCTCTAGCATGAAAGCCCTTAAGTGTCTTCGAAAGGGTTATCCAGCTGTTTTGGGGCTTTTATCTGTTTCCTCTGTTGATGAGAAGAAGATTGACGATATTCCGGTGGTACGCGAGTTTTCTGATGTTTTTCCCGATGATTTATCTGGTCTTCCTCCTCATCGTCAAGTCGAGTTCGGTATTGATCTTGTACCAGGGGCTGCTCCTATTGCTCGGGCCCCCTATCGTCTTGCACCTCCCGAGATGCAGGAATTGTCCAGTCAGTTGCAGGAACTCTTGGACAAGGGTTTCATCCGGCCAAGTTCTTCCCCTTGGGGAGCCCCGATTTTATTTGTTAAGAAGAAGGATGGGAGTTTCCGATTGTGTGTGGACTACAGAGAACTGAACAAATTGACCGTCAAGAACCGTTATCCTCTTCCACGTATTGATGATCTGTTCGACCAGCTTCAGGGTTCTAGTTATTATTCCAAGATCGCTTTGAGGTCCGGTTATCACCAGCTGCGCGTCAGGGAGGCTGACGTTGCAAAGACTGCTTTTCGAACACGTTATGGCCATTTCGAATTCTTGGTCATGCCTTTCGGTCTCACGAACGCACCAGCGGTTTTCATGGACTTGATGAACCGCGTCTGTAAACCGTATCTGGACAAGTTTGTCATTGTGTTTATTGATGACATTCTGATCTACTCCAAGAACGAGACCGAACACGGGGAACATCTGCGGTTAGTTTTGGAACTCTTGCGACGGGAACAACTTTACGCCAAGTTCTCAAAGTGTGACTTTTGGTTACGCGA
Organism: Ambrosia trifida; assembly: GCA_028751855.1. NCBI lineage: Eukaryota > Viridiplantae > Streptophyta > Magnoliopsida > Asterales > Asteraceae > Ambrosia > Ambrosia trifida. Next base: position 195,329,862 of record CM054122.1, on the reverse strand, counting down.
AGTTCAATTCCTAGGACACGTGGTTAATGAACTAGGAATTCATGTCGATCCAGCTAAGATCGAAGCAATCAAGGACTGGGGAGCACCAAAGACGCCAACTGAGGTGCGGCAATTCCTAGGCCTTGCGGGCTACTATCGTCGTTTCATTCAGGGGTTCTCGAAGATTGCTCAACCCCTCACCATTCTCACTCAGAAGGATAGGAAGTTCGACTGGGGTGAATCACAAGAGTCAGCGTTTGAAGAACTGAAGTCTAAACTGTGTTCTGCTCCTATTTTGTCTTTACCTGAGGGTCCTGATGATTTTGTTGTTTACTGTGACGCTTCCATTCATGGACTCGGTTGCGTGTTGATGCAACGCGAGAAAGTGATTGCGTATGCTTCTCGTCAACTCTAAGTGCACGAGAAGAACTACACAACTCATGACTTGGAGTTGGGTGCCGTGGTATTCGCGTTGAAAATTTGGAGACATTACTTGTACGGTACCAAATGCACCATCTACACCGATCACAAGAGTCTCCAACACATTTTCGACCAACAACACTTGAACATACGGCAGCGCCGTTGGATCGAACTTTTGAACGACTATGATTGTGCTATTAAGTACCATCCTGGCAAGGCGAATGTTGTAGCAGACGCCTTGAGCAGGAAGGAATCTACTAAACCTCGTCGTGTTCGGGCGTTGCAGCTCACCATTCATTCGTCGTTACCTGATCAACTCCGTTCTGCCCAATTGGAAGCTTTGAAGGAGGAAAACCTTAAAGCTGAAACTATGCACGGTGCCGACAAGCACCTAGAGCGAAGGCCTGATGGCCTGCACTACTTCGCAGAACGCATATGGGTTCCTTTATTCGGGGGACTACGGGAGCTTGTCCTTGATGAGGCTCATAAGTCCCGGTATTCTATTCATCCTGGTTCGGATAAGATGTACCAAGATCTGAAGGTGCTTTACTGGTGGCCAAACATGAGGTCGGACATAGCCTCATACGTGAGCAAATGCTTGACCTGTGCTAAGGTCAAGGTGGAATACCAGAAACCGTCGGGTCTCTTGCAACAACCTGAAATTCCGGAATGGAAATGGGAACGGATTACTATGGACTTTGTCACACAACTTCCTAAGTCACCAAGCGGGAATGACAAGATATGGGTGATTGTCGATCGGTTGACGAAATCAGCTCATTTTCTTGCCATTAAGGAGACCGACACTATGGATCGTTTGGCTCGTCTTTACTTGAAAGAAGTTGTTTCTAAGCACGGGGTACCTGTTTCTATTATCTCGGATCGTGACTCCCATTTTACTTCTCACTTCTGGAAGTCTTTGCACAAGGCTTTGGGTACCCAACTAGACATGAGTACGGCTTACCATCCACAGACTGACGGTCAGAGTGAGCGTACGATTCAAACTTTAGAAGACATGCTGCGGGCATGTGTGATCGATTTTGGCAAAGGTTGGGAAGCTCACCTACCGTTAGTAGAATTCTCGTACAATAACAGTTATCACACGAGCATCAAGGCTGCTCCGTTCGAAGCACTGTACGGACGGAAATGCCGTTCTCCTCTTTGTTGGGCTGAAGTGGGTGAGAGTCAACTCACTGGGCCTGAACTAGTGTACGAAACTTCAGAAAAGATCGTACAGATTCGTAATCGGTTGGCGGCGGCACGGGACCGGCAAAAGAGTTATGCTGATCAGCGTCGCAAACCACTGGAGTTCCAAGTCAATGACAAGGTACTTCTAAAAGTCTCACCGTGGAAGGGCGTCATACGCTTTGGGAAGCGTGGCAAACTCAATCCGCGATATGTCGGCCCATTTACGATCCTGGAACGGATTGGGCCGGTGGCATATCGACTTGATCTACCGACGGAGCTCGGTAACGTACATAACGTCTTTCACGTGTCAAACTTGAAGAAGTGTCTGACTGACGAGTCTCTCATCGTTCCACTGGAAGAGATCAAGGTTGATGATCGTCTTCGGATTGTGGAAGAACCTGTAGAGATCCTTGATTACAAGATTCGCAGCCTGCGTCACAGCAAGATTCGTATCGTTAAGGTTCGGTGGAACTCGAACCGGGGACCGGAATATACGTGGGAACGGGAGGATCAGATGAAGTCTAAGTATCCTCATCTCTTTCCTAAGGAAGCGTTCGAGTCGAGACATGTCTCTTCGGCAGCTGAATGAATCTCGGGTCGAGATTCCTTTTAACGTGGGGATGATGTGACAACTCGGGTAAATCTCTCTCTTTTGGTTTCTACCTTTTGCTTGCTTCCTTCGTTATTTCTTTTGTTCTTTCTGTACTTGTACAAATTTTCGGGACGAAAATTCTCTTAACGTGGGGATGATGTGACACCTGGAAAATTCGGGTTAACAACGTTGTCTAGATGAAAGTCTACCTTAGCGAGTCACGCGTATATTGTACTTAACTGGGTTAGTTAAGTCGGGTTATGGTTCGGGAACTATTGGTTAGTCTAGAAGATCATTGGATGTTGGTCTAGAGGTTCATTAGATGTCGGTCCTTAACCAAGTGTACAAACGGTGACGATCGGTGGGATCGTCAGGGCATACGGAACATACGAGTCTCGAGTCCCGGGAATTGGTGAACGAGTGTAAATATGTGTATTTACTTGTGTTATGTGTTTACAATCATTATGTGACTTGTCGGTACATTAATATGCGTTAACATATGTTAAAACGGGGTTTAACGCGCAAAACGCACCAAACCAACCCCTACAGGCGATTAGGAAGCCTAATCACCTGTAGGGGAGGCGAGTAGAGGGACATAGGGGCGATTAGGCCCCTACTCGTGTAATGTTAGGGGCGAGTAGGCCCAATCGCATGCTCATTCATGCGATTAGCAGCCCTAATCGCATGAACTGCTGCACAATCGCATGTAACGTGCTGGAACGACTAGAAACGCCTATAAATACAATACTTAACCTCCTAAACTCCCTAATATCAACCCTAGTCGTCCCATAACCGCCCCAAACACTTAAACAACCTCTGGAAGGCGATTTTGATCAAAAACACAAGGTTTCAAGGTCTAACCATCATTCTTTTACAATTCCAAGGTTTGATTCTCATCCATAACACTTTGTAAACGTTTTTAATCAATCCCTAATGGTCCAGACCTGTTCATAAACGAAAAAGCTTTCTGAAAATCGTCAATAAGGGTTGTTAATCGGATTATAACTAATAAACATGCGTTATGGGTATGTATGATTAGAAAGATAGGATTTTTATGAATCTTGATGATGTTTTGATGTGTTATCATGCTAGGTCAGAATTAATATTGTTAGTATGATGATAGAAATCTCAGTAATTGGATAATAGGGTTATGATTACATGCGTTAATTGAATGTTGCATGCTATGTGAATGGTGTTTGGATTGCTTTGGTTGCATGCAGGACTGATTTTACGAGGTTGAACGAAGGGTTTTGGGTTAAACATGTTTAGGATAGTGTTTGGGATGATATTGGGTAGTTACACACGCTCTGGATCTGATTTGGAGCGTTAAACGCGCGAAAAACCGGAACAGCATGACTACAGGCGAGTAGCAATGCTAATCGCCCATAGTCATGCGAATGGAGGTGCTAATCGCCTATAAAGTGGCGAGTAGAAGGCTAATCACTAGTAAGTTCAGGCGAGTAGCCCTAATCACTAGTAAGTTCAGGTGATTAGCCCTAATCACTAGTAAGTTCAGGGGAGTAGCCCCTAATCGCATGAAATAAAGGGGAGTAGCCCCTAATCGCCTATAGTAGGGGCGAATAGGGCTTCTAATCACTAGTTGACTTTCCTAAATGCTAGTTGACTTTTCCTAATCGCGTGTACTGCTGCTGTAAGTGTAAATTAGCATTCCGAGACCCGATTTAATATGTAGAAACATGCTAGGAACCCCGTAACATGTCTAATAACTTGGTAACATATATTTGGATATAATTCGGTGATACGTGAACTATGTGCTATAACTTGTTGTGTGTTAACGTATGTTAAGTGTAGATGCGTTATTGTATGTTTTGGAGCATAAACATAACACGGGGAGTCTCGGGTCACCAATGGGATGTCGAGTCTTGTGAATTGGGTCAGTTAAACAGTCACGGTGTTTTCAAACGAACTTGGTTATGGTCTGGACATCTAGGGACTAATTAACCTGCGGGTTATTAGTCTAAGTACTTGTAACTGTCGTATGTTAGGTCGCCACTGTACGGGACTAACATAGCAGCGGAGTTTACTCGGGGTTAGGAGTAAAGCAACTTAAGGTGAGTTTACGGCCCCTCTTTTAAACTGGTTTCATACTTTCGGGGGAGAAAACATGTGTTAAAACGATTATTTGGTAACTACTGTCATACTATGGGTTTCTATTGTGTACTACACGATCTTTGGAAGTCCCGGGGGGAACCATGAATGTGCGGGTTTGCACAACGGGGAAATGTGAATAGCGCTATTGGGAGTGACCAACCCCGCTCGTCGACTTGGAGGGTCGGCGGGTGCATATTGTCTCAAACAGGAACAACAGGAACAACAGGAACATACATCGGGCATACTTTTGGTATTCGCGTTAGTAATGGTTTTCCAATCGTGGTAGTAACAAACATACGCCTAGCTAGCGTATACTGGTTTTCTATTTGTTATAGTATGGACAGGTTGACTTGGTACTTGAACTGCAAACCTGTAAACTCACCAGCATTTTTGTGCTGACGTAAACTTTTACATGTTTTCTCAGGTCGCTAAGGTAGCACAACGGAACTAGGGCGCACGCGTCTACACGGCGTCTAGATAGAGTTGCATGATTTCACAAACATTGAACTTGATTTATTTATGTTGGATTTTATTTGAATAAGCTTCCGCTGTAAACGGGAATACTAAACTGTGTTTTGAAATTACATTTTAATTCATTTAGACTTGTTTATTGTGATCGTTGGTTTGGATCCTGGTTTGTCATGCGCCTCGCGGTAAAACTCCGCAAGTGGATTTTGAGGGTGTGACATATATAAAAATAAAAAGTGACGGATGTCACAGCATCCCCTACTTTTAGAAACTTCGTCCCGAAGGTATTTGAAACATAGGGTTATGGATGCTTGGGTAGAATTTAAGGTAGCAGTGGTTTGGAAAATTCGAATGATTTGGATAAGAGGTTTGATAGGTGTGAGTTAAGGATTTGGATTAGGTTCGTCTCGAATAATAAGGAGAATAAGAATCTAGTAAGACACTAAACTTCAAGTTTTAGGACTCCTAAAATAATTGCATAAGTTGATTGACTATAGAAAGACTAAATGAACTACCAAGTAACTAGAGTTTGTTCCTGGTCCGACTTCCAGTCTCACTTTCAATGCATCATTAGTGTTTGTATACAGGGTGTACCGCAGCTAACCCACCACACCTTTGATACCTTGAAAACGTACTGGACGCCTACCAAAAACTCTAATAGAATTTCACACTACCCTAACGTACCTGTAAATTCATGATTACGTTCCGGACCGGAATCATCAATTTACCTTACATTAGGGTTTTATGTCCTTCTATGATCCTAAACTAACACATATTAAATCAAATAAGTTTCACAAGAAGATGACACAACAACACGTTTATCAATGGAATGAGGTTATGTAATAATGTGGTCAATTGCATTGGTTTGCAACGACTTGTAAGCATAACAGTATTTAAGTATGGGCTACCACTCGTCCGAGGAGCCCTTTAAATGAAATGTTTATCTGAGTTGCGTGGATAATACACACACGCAAGCAAGTTTGTAAGTACTACAACCATTAAGTGTAAGTGTTATCTTAGTGGCCTATAGAAATAGTTTACGAGTATCATGGATAATTAAATGTTCAATGGATGGAAAAATCAAGTTTCATATAATAAGCAATGATGTTTTCTTAGAAAAACTCTGTAAGATCAAGTATCAAGTTCAAACGTTTCAAATAAATGCAAGGTAGAGTCTTGTACGATTAAAATAAACGTAACCAATATGATAAATCATCAATCTGTGTTCGTACATAATTGTATGCAAGGAAATCTCTAGATGTTATATGCTAATGAGTGCGATAAAATTGGGTACAAAATGATAATGGGATCAAGAAAATGAAAACGCAAGTATTGAATTTTTGAGTATTAGGAAGATTCCAACCATGGCTTAACCAGTGGGATTAACGTCATTCTGACCATTTGCTTTGTTGATATTGTTATTGAAAGCTCGTCCATGTGCCACCAGGTTTACATTGTTCAATTTAGGGCATTGAGGTCGCATGTGGTTAGGGTCTCTACAATGATAACATGCCCGACCATTAGTAATCTGTAGTGGTTCCTGGGCAGCTGTTTGATGATTACTCTGTGTCCCAACCATTACTCGACAAGTGGTAACAAAGTGTCCAAACCTTCCACACCTAGTGCATTGACGGCATGGAAGATTTGCAGGGTGATGATACTTGCAAGTGTTGCATTGAGGATGGATTCCCGTGTAGGCTTTCTTGATAGGGGGTTGAGTCACAGGATTCATAACAGCATGGTTCTGGTTATCGCCCATTCGTTTCTTAGAGTTCAAAGCAGTAGTGGCGGCCTTTGCTAAGACAGTCTTAGATTGTTCAACAGCATTGGTGGTTTTCTCAGTAGACGTCTTGGTGCCCTTTCTAACTAAGTTTCCCTTCCTTACGTGTTTGTCTGTCAAAGTGGCCGCAAGCTGGATGGCTTCTTCTACCGTAGTGGATTTGCCTCCAGTGACAACGTCTTGAATCAGGTCAGGTAATCCCTCAATATATTTTTCGATTGCTCGAGAGACTGGGGTGACCATGTGTGGAACCAGTATGCTAAGTTCGTGATATCGAGTATTATACGCAAGATTCTCACCACTGTCTTGTTTCAGTCCATGGAACTCTTCCTCCAGTTTCCTGATTTCGTTCCTAGGGCAGAATTTGGCGATCATGAGTTCCTTAACATCAGCCCAAGATAAAGATAAAGCAACATCAGCTCCTCGATTGCGTTTTTCGCCATTCCACCAGGTTAGCGCCCCCTTTTGAAGGACACTAGTAGCATAGCGAACGCGGAGTTCATCAGGACATTCACTGTTCACAAAGGTGCTCTCCATGCTTTCAAACCATTGGAGGAGGCCAGTAGCACCCTCCTCACCAGTGAATTTTGTGGGGTTGCAGGAGTTAAAGTGTTTGAAAGTGCACCGGAATTGGGTTGTACTCCCTGTGTTGGCACTGTTACTATTCTGGGTTATCTCACTGACAAGGTTTGGGATCACCGCAGCAATTTGCTCGGCTACTAAAGATGCGAGGCGACGATCAGAACGTTGTCCAGAAGCACGAGCAGGACGTTGGCTGGCATCACGGAGCATGCGGCGAGCAGACATCTATGAGGTAGTCAATGAATAATCATGAGATTAGAAAATGTAAGTGTATAATCGTACAGATAATTATGAAGATATGATTCTTGTAAGCAATATATGAAAATACAGAATATTGTATATGAAATGAGAGAGTATTATTGAGAAACTTGCATAAGATGCTTGGAGTGCCCTTGTCTAGCTGTAAAGCCCAACAAGAACGTTGACTTTTCAAAGGAGTTGAACCCAATGGTGATCAAAGGAGACATGCTTTAGCCTATAAGTGGACACTCACTCCAGGAATCCCCAGGTAAGCATAACAGGTCCGTAAATGGATTTATGCGCTATGCTTGCCTATGCCAGAAAACCCAGTGTACAGGCATCCACCCTTCCAGATTGCACGTGTCCTTATCACACTCATTAAAGTTCAACAACTTTGAAGGAGCAGAATAAGAGTAGGCATTATGCCTAAGAGTGTCTTCATGAAAGGTACTGCTCCCGTTCCACGGTGATGTAGGCTTTCCACTCCTTGTATGACACCATCTCTATGCACCAGGATGAAAAGATGAGGAGAAAGGAAAAAGGAGAGAAAGGTAGAGGAAGGAAAGTAGAGGGTAATGAGTGTAAGGTAATTTAGGAAATGTTATGCATGCAAGTTGAAGTTCGGTTATAGTCTAGGCCATTTTATCTAATAACCTAGTTCCCTATAACCATGGCTCTGATACCAATCTGTAACACCCCAACCGATGGCGGAATCATCGAGGTGTCACGTAGTGACGATTGTTCAAAAGCTCATGGTACTAAAATGTAAATATTTGATTATTGAATATTGTTTTACAACATGTGAAATTCAATACAATACAACAAAATAAACATAATTGATTGATTTAATCTAAGTCCAAGGTCCTATGTGAAGCGTCAAGCAGCTTATCCTGAAACATGCACGAAAATAATTTTGTCAACATATGATGTTGGTGAGTACTACTTAGTTTTGTACATATAGTATAAGTTTTGAAAGGTAGTACAATTCATGTGTCTAGTATCACCAAGGCATTATGTAAACACGCAAGTAACCAAACAAGACAAAGATCAAATGTAAAGTTTGTACAATGTAATTGATAATGAGCACCTCGACACGTGTGAGTCTAAAAGAGCACCATAACACAAAGTTATGTCTAAATGAGCACCGTAACATAAGTTACGTCTGTATGTAAAGAGCACCATAACATAAGTTATGTCTGTATGTATGATTTTGTATGTAAGCTACGTTCATGTTAAAACATAAGCACAAAGATAAACAAGACACGTATATGAATTGTAAATGAATAAAATGTATGTGTAAATGAATATGAAGGTTTTGTATACTTGTGCATGAATCACCCCAAAAATTGTAAAAAAACGAAAAAGGGGATAAGTAATACTCACGTTAGCAAGGTGGTAAGTCTTGTGTAATTGAATATGTATTATCCAACGTTGCCAAGTATCACCCTATGTATAATGTAACAAATAAGTCTAAGTTTATTTGGTTTATAAGTATTTTCTAGGGCTTCGAATTTGGGGATAAACGTTTATTTGATTTATAAACAAATTGTTTATTAAATATAAGAATTTTAATAAATAAATAAATAAAAGTCTCTTTGTAAAATTTTAAGTTGAATATAGTCACAACATAAGGTTTTGAGTATGAAAATAATTTTTATAAAATTATTTTCTTGAAAATAGAATATTTAATCTAATTATTTCAAATTGTCAAAATATGACTTTAATATCTAAAAATATTAAAATTAAAGAATTTCTGAATTAAAAATTGTATTTCAGTTCTAGATAGTTAGAAATAATTTATATAAAATTTTGGTGCAAAAATATTGAAAAATGAATTTATTATGATTTATTTATGATTAAAAATAACAAAAATTGATTAAAAATATTAAATAAATGATTTTTCTGAAATAAAAATCATTTCAGAAAAATTTATTGTTATAAAAACTTAGAATAATTTTTGTGGAAATTAATAAGATCGTTTTGATATTTTTATAGATTTTTATAAATAAAATAGAATAAACTCGATTTATTTATTATATATATTAAATAAATTTATTTTTGAAAACTAAAAATTGTAAATTAAACTTTTTCATTAGATTAACTTAAAATAATTTTTGTAGGATTTATAAAGTGGTTTTAGTATTTTAAAACTAATTTTTAAAATACAAGCAATGTATATTGATAATTGATAAAGCAAAACAAAACAAAAAAAAAATAAAAAGAAGGTGCAATTGCCAGGGGTCGAACTCTCGTGGCCTGTATGGCAAGCACCAAGCACAACCACTTGGTCTAGACCTGTGGTTGTGTTTGGTTTCAGTTGATTAAAATTATATATCACATCTGTTATAAGTGTTCTTCCCCAAAGTTGATTTCGTGCCCTAGATTTTACAATCACACAATCTAACAAGCAATAACCCGATTCATCATAGGGTTATTGCTTGTTGATAGCCGATGATCAAAACCCATAAAAAAAATGCTACTTACAATCTCGTTTTGAGCTCGCACGATTAGTCAAACAAAAAGTCAAACGCACGATCATATAACACGAACAGAGGATAATTGAGAGTAATTGGGGATTGAGAAAGAGATAATGGCGAGTTGTGAAGGTTTGGAGTCGTTCAATTTATAGTGTAAGGGTCGGTTGTTCGAAATGGCAAGCTTTGACCCGGGTTTATTGTTTACGCGTGAATAATCACGAAATTGGTAAGAATTGAACATTGATTAGCCGCGTGAAGTCTCAATGATGGCCGATAATCACGATTTCATTCAAATTTTGGATCAATCACACGTTAATGATGATTAATTAGGTTGGTCTAAAAAAAAAGAAAAAAAATATATTATACTGCTGCTGCTGCTGTTCGACGAAGGCAGAAGAGGGAAAAGGAAAAGAGGTTATGAGTGCATTTATATAAATTGATCTGGATTCAGAACAAAGTTCATGTGTGGCTCGTGTGGTTGATGCGTGTGTGTTGTTCGTGGTTGAGTCGGGTTCGATACCCGGCTCGAGCACCCTTTTATCTCCTTTTTTTTTTAAACAGATATAATGGGCTGGAGTTGGGCCTGACATGTGTTGGGCTTCAGAAAATGTAAAGGAACAAGGGGTTTGGGCTTAAAGGGATTTTGGGTTTTAGAGTGTGATGGTTTGTTGGGTTAAGGTTAACAAACTAGTTTTAGAAAAATGTTTTTTTTTTTTTTTACTATTATGATGAGTATTATTATTATTATTATTATTATTATTATTATTATTATTATTATTTATTATATAAAAATAAAAAGTGACGGATGTCACATTATCGGACTGAATGTTTTGTGAGATGATATTATTGATTATTATTATTGATGATGGTGATGATTGATAAAGGTTGTGGTGTTGTGTTTGTTTGTATTAAAAAATATTTCTGTGAAGTGAATCAGTGAAATGTTGCTTTCAAAAAACACTTTCAGTGAAGTAATATAACAGTGTTAGATTGATAGAAATTAATGAGGTTAAAAACGAGTGCAACTCCCCCGTTAACACTATGTTCCAGAGTTTCATTAAAGGATGGAAGAGAAAAGATTAGGAAGGAAGTGAGGAAAAAATGAGTTCCAGAGTTTTTTTGTAGGAGGGAAAGGGAGGGAATGAGAGGGATAATAAAAAGGATTTTAGAGTGATTTTCAATCTTTTCAATTTAGAAGAAATTAGAGAGAAAGTAAGAGGAGAGAGATCATTTCTCTTCCATCTTTAATAAAACTCGGAAACAACGTGTTAGTGAGACCTTCAATGTTGTTAGCTTTTACACCTTTGTCTCTCTATATCGTTGTAAAAATTAGGATTAATCGGTGATTAATTATTGGTTGGTACGTCATTGAATAATTTTCGTTAATCAGTTTACTAATTGGTAGTCGTCATAGTAAACCCTAGTCCGACCTAATCTATAAGGCTATGGGGTGTGGTCACCCTTCCCCCTTCCTTCCCCCTTGTCCACGTCAGCGCCATGTCATTTCCCCCTTCCCCTCCCCCTTCTAGGGGAAATGGTTCCCCCTTCCCCCTTCCCTTTTTTATTAATTTCATTTTTATTTATTTTATAAATTAGATTTTCACTAAAATATTTTTTTCATTAAACATAAAATAAACTAAATAGACATTTAAAAAAAAAACCGAACAATACAATAAAAACCGGAAATAAATAAAAAAAAACCATCAACTAAACGCTCCTCCAAACGCTCCTCCAAGCCATTTTCTTGCGATTTTGTCTTTTATTTTCGCCGCCACCGCACGTTCCGTTTCATCAAGGTTTTCGAGCGGTTCTCTCATCAACGCCAATTCGGTTGTTTCCTGTCTCGCCATTTCCATTTTGAGGCGTTCCCTTTCCAACTCTATCCTCGCCAAGTCTCTCGCCGCGGCGTCTTCTTTGTCCTTCCTTTCCATCTCTAGTCTCGCCAACTCTCTCGCCGCCGTTTCTTCCTTCTCCTTCTTTCTTTCCAAGTAGCGATCCGTTTGCTCTTGTTTAAAATCGTTAAAATTTTTTAGCAACTCTTCAATTTTTTCCACCGCCTTGTCTCTCGATCTGTGGCCGGTATCAACACCCTTGCCTTTTGAGGCCGCCGCTTTCTTGGCGCGGTCCCGACCAATCGGCCTCTCACTCTCACTTGTGGAGCCTCGTCTTCAAACTCCGGATCGTCGTTTATGTTGATAGTACAACGAGCATCCGACCCACCACCACTATAACTCCCCGTTGCGCTCGTTTTAGACCGCTTCGCTTGTTCCACCTCATTAGGCACCGGTTTGAACTTTTCACACTTCGCCAAAATCTCATACGCCTTCATGTACCCAAACGCCCCATGCTTTTTGGTGTACGCGTCAAGAGCAACCTTCAACACATGCTCATCGCTTTGCCCCGACGCACGATTATTCCAAGCTCTTTGATAAAAACCCCCAAAAGCTTGACATTTTGTCATCAAGTCCCGACACTTGGTACTCACGGAGTGAACCCGACGGTATTCTTCACGTTGTAACAACTTGAAAAATTCCTTAACAACTTGGTTCCAAAACCCCTCTTTTTTCCGATTAGTTGCTACAATTATATAAAAAAAAGTTAGTTTTTATAAAATATTAAAAACGAAATTTAAAAAAAAAAATATATACATATATATATATACGAAATTTAAAAACAAATATATACATATATATATATATATACGAATTTTAAAAAAAAATATATACCTAGTATTGGGTCCGTAGAAGCGATAACCCAAGCTTGTGCTAGCGCCTCCAACTCGATGGGATTCCAAGGAATGGAATCGGCCTTGGTACTAGGACCGTCATCTTTGGCCCGTTTTTTCCCCTTTTTGACGGTTTTTTTGCTTGGGGCCGGTTCGGTTTCGGGTTGGGTTTCGGGTATGTGATCATCGTGCGAGGCCAAAGAAACAAAATCGTGCTCGTGTTGTGTTTGTGTTTCGGGCATTGGTTGCCATTGAGGTGGTTGCATTTGAGGTGGATGCATTTGCCATGGTTGTTGTTGAAATTGCCATGGATTCAAAGGGGCGTTAAACGCGCCAAAAGATAGTGGTTGAGTCGCGGGAGTACCGGGCGTGTTAGGAAATCCGAACGGGGGTTGGTTTGAGGGGTTACCGGGTGTGTTAGGGAAGAAAGGACGCCTTGGATCCATGAAGATTTTTATAAAATCTTGTATAAAAGAGTAGAAAGTTTATAAAAAGTGTGGAGTAGTGTATAAAAAGTGTGGGGTAGTGTGGGGTAAAATGTGGGGTTGGGTTGTATTTAAATAGGTTTGAAAAATAAATTTTTTTTTTTTTTTTAACCTTCAAACGGTCAAATTAATAAATCCAACGTTCATATTTTTAACTTTAGCATTGGAAAACGCGTCGGGGGGGGGGGGGGGGGGGTCGGGGAATTCCTGCCGTTTGTGCCGTCGGGGGGGTCGGGGGGGGGGGGGGGGGGCGGTGTTCCCTTCGGCAAAAACCTCCAGCTCGGATGCCGAGCCCCTTCCCCGAGCCCATACCCCATAGCCTAAAGAGCATTGGATGATTTTTATATTTATAAAAAGTTGTTAGGTATAAGTTTGGGACAAAAGTGAAGCACCTTTGTCGTTGGTTAGTTACTTTGTATGGATCATCAATGAATTAGGGCGCCAAATTACAGGATCCGCTAAACCCTTACGACGGGGCTCCATTTCCAAAAGCGTAAAGGCGAAAGAACCGTAGTCATCGATCTCAATCTTCTCCGTTCAATTTCAGCTCTGTACATAATTAAGGTATGATTCCATTCCATTCTACAAATGTATTAACTTTAATTGCTTCACTTTAATTGTTTGCTGAATATGGATTTGATTCGTTTCAATTCCATTGGGAAAGCCACAATGCTACATTGTTGACACTTTTTGACTTTACATTGATCTGTTCTTTTAATTGTTGAGGAAAATTGCGAAACACGATTGAACGATGCACGGTCAAAATCGCCATCGGTTTTGCACTTTACAGCCTTGGGTTTTACATTTAGTTAAGAGTTTATTATGTGTTTTAGTCATTATATCCAATATAGGCATTATAAATACAACTGAATTGGGCTATGTATTGAATGATTATGTTTTAGAAGCAACGGGAGCTCGGATATGTAATGTGGAGTAAGAGTTGGAATCTTCATTGTACATGCAATGCTTGTGTTATAAATTATAATTGTAGTTTGTGTGGACTGTGGCTATAGGTTTTCGTTTAGTGACTTGATACCAATAGCATTTATTAAAATTATGAATTCACATAGAACTACATGTGTTGCATTGTTTGACTACTATTATGACTTTCATATCTTGCTCTTAAGGTTTGATGCTAAATCATTAGAGAGTGATAGAGGAATAAATAAAGTATTAAGTGTCCTTTCTGTCTCTCTGTGTTTGTCGTCATGAGAATCTAACATTCCCTTATTATTATTATTATTTACTTAATAATGCATTTTGGGCATAAATTGCTGTTTCTAAGGCTGCAAGGAGCCTGGAAAAATAAAATGAAAAATGTGACACTTGGATAAGCTAGTATCCTTGTTACGCAAGAATGCAAGTTTATCAAGTTCTTTATGCATTTAGTTTTGTAATCTGTTTTCAGGAAGGTCATGTTCAGACAGTTGTGGTTGGGTAGTTCAGTAGTTGCTGAGTACTGCAGATTTATGTGTAAACTTTTATTCTACTTATGTTTTATGTAATTATATGTATTTCTCTTTTCTGAATGGAGTTCAAAAGCTAACCCATACGCCATATTTAAGATTGTAGGATGCTTGCACAGACCCTGGTTGTAATTAGCTAGTAGTAATGGGTTAAAGTTTATTCCTTCAACCATAACATTGTCTTGAGTAATACATTTTCTATTCGGTCTGTGAGTTTTACTGATTATTTAGGGAATGCTGATTTACAGATATGGTTACCATCTTATATTAGTGCTCTTTTTTTGCTTTGATTTATGGTATACTTGTGAAGCAGGTCATCAAGTCATTAAGTAAATGATGAAATCAAAGACAAAGCAACCTTCAAAAAAAAGTTGTACCCAGAATGACCCTGGTTTTGAAGAGTGTGTACAAGATGGTTGGGTTGTTGTCAAGAAACAAAAAGTTACAATCTTGATCCCGTCTTTACCCATCACTGAACAATGCACAATACCGTCTATAGCCACCAAAGAAGTTGATCATATTACACCTCCACAGCTGGATCCACCTGTCACCATGCCTTTGGCCACGACAAAACCCATCACTGAACAATGCACAATGCCGTCTATAGCCACCAAAAAAGTTGATCATATTACACCTCCACAGCCGGATCCACCTGTCACCGTGCCTTTGGCCACTACAAAACCCATCGCAACACTTTCCAACCCACCAAAGTTGAATAAGATGCTCAAACCAAGAAATCCACATAACTTTGAACCCAATTACCATAGGACACTTGGCATTTGCAATGCCGCGAGAGCAAGAAAATGTTGTGGAAGTTTGTTTAATGGGCACATATTAGCGAATCCGAAGATGAGGGCTTTGAATCTTGAGAGAAAGCTTAAGAGAGCAGGTGGGCTGGACAGTTGGCTGGTGTCCATTGGGCTGGGGCAGTTTGTGAAGATTTTTCAGCGCAAACGCGTTGGCAAGGTGCAATTGGTGAATCTGACCATGAAGAAACTGAAAGATATGGGTGCAGATGCAGTTGGGCCAAGGAGAAAGCTGATGCATGCTCTTGACTGCCTTTGGTAAACTTAATCACGCAACACGATTATTTGTGAAAAGAACATGTGTTGTTACCTATAGTGTCTCATGGACTACAACTGATCTTGTTATTTGGTTTTAAGCCATCAAGAATTATCAGTACGTTATCAACTGAACTTGTGATCATAATGTTGGGAAAGAGCCTATCTTTACATGTATGCAGAAAACTCCAAATATTGTTTGGATATTTTAGAATACATTCTTTAGGATTGTTACCCTATATGGGTTCTGAGTGTTATCTTCTTTGACTAGCAGTTTTGAACATGAGTCATATCATTGCTAGAAGGATCCCTTTTTTGAAAAAAAAAAATCCAAATATTATTTGGATATTTAAAATACATTCTTTAGGATTGTTACCCTATATGGTTCTGAGTGTAATCTTCTTTGACAACAATACCTGCTTAGCATTTTTTTGAAAAAATCCTGTTCGATTAAATCTTTCGATCGTTCATCATGCCCACATGCACCGGTGAAAATGCTACCAAACGTAGTAGGGATCAAACCCAAATCGTCCCACATAAGACGAGGGGAAGTGAGTTGTGTCGTTTGTTTGTTTTCTTGTGTAAAACATATTGTATGCATGCAAGGCATAAGATTCCAGAAGCTGTCTTGTAACCAAAATGAGGCGCAAATACAGAGACAAAAAACTGTAGAGATTGACGTTTTATTGAATTATATTTAGAGGTTTATTGTTGTAGAGTGGTTCTTGATACCAAAATCAAGGAGAAACTAGTACCATTGTCGGTATCAAGGTGTACAGTTGCTAGTTGATTGTAGATAAAACTAGTACCTTCGACGGGAAATTTATTCCGACTCAAAAGATCGTGGATTTGATCAAGGAGGACGTGTTCGTTTGGTTGTCTAACCGGTCAACTCTTTCACGGATCTCTTGGGATAAGTGGGTGGACTTCGATGTTATTGATCTATTGTAATGTAATTTCAGTTTTTGTAAAGTCTGTTTTGTCCGATTGGGGTGTAGCGCGTTGTATCTAGCTCCTTGCTAGCTCTTTATATATATATAGCGAATTGCCGTTCAAAAAAAAGATAAAACTGTACTGGATTTTGTTAAGTACGAATGTAATGAAAAGATGATCTTTTAAAGTTTTCATTTGCTTATTATTAGGGGGTAAATGACATTTTATATCCTACAAGAATAGATGTGGTAAAATATAGAGCACAGTAGAATTGTAAATTTTTACACACAAGTCTTAACCATTTTACACATCTGAATATCTGATCCCACCAAACCCTAATTTAGGTACACAGCTGCTGCTGTTTGTACACTCGTGCAACAAAATTTCCTCCTATGTACCGTTTACTGTTAAATTACACATGACAAAACCCACATAAACCGCCAAGATCAGAACGACCTTTGGTGGTATCATTCCTGTTCCCCCACCTCGGTCCATAAAAGAATTATCACCAACAAACAAACAATGGAAAGAATCCACATAAGAATGCTCTTTGGACAAACAAAACCATTGCAGTCATTTCACCAAATTTTCATTTACTTCAAAGCACTCTCCTAGTTGTATATCTTAACTGGCTTCTCAAATGAGTGACGGTTCTGCATTTTTACAAAGAAATATTAGAACTGCATTACAAAACGCATATATATTGTTCGACTAATCTTATTTTATGTCCCACAGTGCACCAGCTAAAATTCAAGGAGAAAATGGCTTGTACCTGATTTGCTGTAAAGGACCTTTTAGGGGTGGTGTCTGAATGTTCCAAACCAAGATACTGCTCCCAAGCACCATAAACATCCCTTCTCTACAAATCAGATTCAAGACGCGTGTCAACTAGTAATCAAGATGGTACAATGAGTGAACATATTTAGATGGAAAAAAAACAGCTATTAACCTGAAAACGGCTAGATACAACATCTGAATCTTGTAGATACTCAGGACGTCCCAACGATAAAAATGCAAACTTCCACTGAGATACAAAGGAGAAAGACATGTGCAAGTCGGATGTTAACATGTGTTTAATTACACAACGGTATTAAAAAAAATAAATAAAAAAAACCTACCTTAGAAAACTCCTCATCCGGAACTTCTAATTTCTTTTGAATTCGGACTTTAACATCTGCTAAAGTTTCATTTTCATGAATTATCAGAAAGAAAGGCTCACCAAAGTTCTGCACTTGCTGCAAATCATAAAAAAAAAAACCCGTAAAATATAGGTTTAAAAGGAAAAATACTTGAAAAAGGTCATGCAGTAGAATAGAAAAATAGTTATGTAGCGTGTACCATCTGGTTCTGGGCAGCCTCTTTGGTGAAATGGTAAACATGAATTAACCGATCCTGGGGTCCCAAGTTCTTCTCTTCTTCTGGAATCTAATGGTTAAAAAAAGAACAGCTAAAGACAATAGCGTTTGGTACATTTGCATATAGCCAAAATAAAATAGAAGCCAGCTTACTTCCTCAGCACGTAATGTCCAGTATTGATCATTTATATTCTCAATCTTCTCAGTCAGAGGAAAGATCTGTGAGAACAAAAATAAAAACAAAAACAGTTAAAAACAGAAACTAGAAATCCTGAAGTACTTGACCATTCTATTAGAAACTGAACCGGAAAAAGATGGAATATTTATTTAATCCGATGCAATACCTTGTAAATCTTGTGATAGAATACTTCAAGCAATCTAAGTTCAGCATTTTTATGAGATAATGTAACCTGTTTGAACATGCATTGTAAAGATCATGTAATGATAACCGAATACAATAAATTTCATTTTAGATAACTTAAATAAAAGTTCAGTGTAATTAATATCCGAACATATACCTTTGACTTTAATTCATTGAGAACATCTCCAACAGTACTTTGCTTAGGCAACCTAATATTGTGAATTACAGGCTGCAAAATGAACAAAGTTTCAGTAACCTACGAGTATTCTTTGCGATGAAGAACCAACAGAAATTCGAAAGGTACCTCTTCTTTATTTGCATGGTGAAAAGCAACTTTCAAAGTTTTCAGACATTGTAATTGAGGGAGAGGGATGTCTAACACTTCATAATAAAGAATATCAGAAACCTGAACCAACCAGAAGAGGAAAAAAAATATCATTTTTTTATCAATGTCAAAACCAACGCATGCCTTAACAAAGTGAAAAATAAAAAAAACCTGATTGTAGTGAACCAGCATATCTAGTAGGTGTTCTGCAACACGATACTTTATGGGGTGGGGTTTGGGTTGTTGAGAATAACAGTTGTGAGGGGTAAGCCTAATTTTCGATGGGTCATCCAGATTAAGTTTCTGAGCAACTCGTTCCACCACATCATCATATGTATGCAATTTTGACCTGTCAATTTTGGTTAACAGTAACAGTGAGTTTTGCTTTTGAAAATATCTGGTACAAGGTTCATATGTAAAAGTGCGAAAGCTGGACTTACAGTTCAAGACAAAAATCATCTTCTTTAGGCCTATCCAGAGATCGAAAATGAACTATCTGAAAATGGAATAAAAATTCAGGATCATTTCTTACTAATGGAAGTATTGCAAATATGTAAAAATAGTGAAATATAACATACCTGACGATTTTTCACATATTCTAGAAATGAAGGGACGTCAGGATATCGGTATTTCCCCTCAGCTTTAGGGAGTTTCTGAAAACAAATAATGTCTCCGTCTTCGATCTAAAATAATAACAAAAAAAGATTATTTCGGTATGTGAACTACACTTAATAATATTAGAAAGGTTGAGATTTGTACCTGGCTAGATCTAAACGAGGATCTTTTGTCAAGACGTTCACACATTACACATGGCTCAAATTTTATTTCCTGCAAAAGAAACAATGGGTTAACACATAGCTAGAAGCTTAAAACTAATGGTGGAAGTTGACTAAATATTGTAACAGAATGGGAAAACACACCTCATAGAGTTCAATTTCTTCATCTGGACTAAATCCAGCTCTCTCATTTAATTTTAATATAATTTCAGTTGGTTTACTGGAACTCTTCACAAAAAATCTACCAACGTATCTGAACAAAGAATAAAAGATATAGTAACTCAGCAAACCTCATTGTTGTATAGTACTAATAAATATAAAAATAAGATCACTAGATTCATATCTAGGGCTTTGATATTGGGGGAGATCATCGATCACCAAAGTTTACTGGAGATCATAAGGTAACAACTCCCATAAGCATTAAAAGATCAAATCAGAATAAATTAAAATCTTGAAAATACCGAAGTTCTTCCTTCTCAGGATCATAAAGCTTAAAAAAGAGAAGTATATCGTCCTTGCTTTTGTCAGGTGGTGGAAGAGGATGCAAATCCTAAAACCAGAACATAAATAATAAAATTACACGATTTTAATATATGCTATTATATTAAACAGCTAAAAGCAATATTGAAATGAAACCAACAAGAGGATATTACCGGTCCAATCTCTATCTCTAAAAACAATTTTAGTTCAGCATTGTTATTCTTATTGGAAACTTCCCTCAATTGGCCAACCTGCGGTTACAAGAACAGTATAAATTTAATTTACTATTCAAACTACTAATCACCTGATAAAGATTACTATCATATGATATATATATATATATATATATATATATATATATAGAAAAAACAAAAAATAATAATAATAATCTTTCTAAAAAATGTTTGCAAGCATATAATATATACCGATTGGGTTTCCTCCAGAGCAGTTAAAGGGCGGTTGGGACGGTATGTGTGGTTTTGCCTCTTAGCCCATATCCAGAACCGTTGAAACTGAACAGGCACGCCCAACTGTTTAGCAACCTCCTCCTGCAGACCATGAATGTAAGTAATATCCGAATGCACAAATAACAGAATCAAATAGCAGAATAAACTCTAGTATAAATAAATTTTAAGGCATTATAAACAGCTGGAAACTAAAAATACCTTGAATTGGTTAAATGGTGTTTGTTTCTGTATACGGAAGTTATGAACTTTGTCATGGTCAACAAGATCAAAATAAATATCCTTGCCTATCTGTTCTAACAGGTCTGCATCACGAGCGACCTATACATGTCAATCACTGATATTAGTAAATCTTGAAAAAAGAAAAAGATTAATTCAGGAAACCAAGATAATATATCTACCACCTTAATAATAGTGTAGAGATGAGCCTGTGCTTTGTATCTTCTCTTGTCTTCTTTTTCTTCTTGTTCTTTCTTCAACCTTATCTGGAGAAGAATGATTATGACTACAAACTCAAGCTTTGGACTTTACGTGTCAAGAATGTAAAATATAAATTTATAACATGTATGTGTTTACTTTACCCTAAGATGTTCCGCAATATCTTTCTCATCTACGTCACAGATAATCTTGTCTTTGTCGTTTTCCCGTATGTAAACAAGCATGTAGGCATTTGAGTATTTTGTAAATTTAAATGGTGCATTATTGTAGCCAGGATTTGTTTGGGGTAGCTGTCGATAAAGCATAAGAGAAAAGATAAATGAGTATTTAAATAAACATGATACATATTGAAGAAACAATGCATAGATTTTCCAAAAAAATGCATTACCTCTTCCTCACCGCCATACTGCTCTTCTAATGCCCTCTTCATATCTTCTTTAGTAACTCTTTCATCATCAAACTTGAACCTACAATTGTAATAATGATGACAAGGACCCCACATTACTGAATTTATATAAATAGAAAAGTAAGATATGAAATAAACACAAGTGTATGAAACATATAAAAACTCACCACTGGTCTGATAGAGTTGGTCTGATAAATGCATAATAGTGTCCACCATGCACACCGCCACTATGAACCAATACGCTGTCAAGAAGCAAGGTGAAAAAAGAATAAACACAATGTGTGGACGCCAATAATGATGGAGCTACTAATATTCATACAAGTTAAACCTTTCAATAAATATACCAATTTCGCAACTAGCCAGTATTTGTAGACTCTAATTTGAGATTATGAACATATTTAATACCTGTGAAGTGTATAAAGATTCCGGACGCTCTTATCAGCATCAGGAGATAAATATTTGCCATTCTCCCTGTCAAGGTCGAGCTCAAGGGGAAATTCGTACCGATCATTTATCTACACAAGGAATCAGAACTAGTTCATAGAAACTAATATTTTTAAAAGCACTCTAGAATGTGAAAAAAAAACGATCAACACATACCTTTACCATCGTATCCCTTGTGAAATCATATTCAAAGCGCTTTAGCTGAAGTTGAAGAACAGGTGGAAAATCAATAAACAACACACCCTTCTTAGCATCCTGCACAGAAACAACCATGTAAAATTCATCCAAAACAATCGATTCAAGAATACAATGAGCCAATACTCAACCTGTAACCCATGTGCTTCAGCATGGTATTTATTGTCACCCTCAAGCCGTTCCACTTCAACATATTTGTCAAAAGAAGCATAAACGTCCCGACAGCCTTTCACATCAAGTTGAAGATCTGATATAAACATATTTTACGATATTATTAACAGGATCATAAACTAATTACCAATCAACACACACAGGCTAATTTGCACATTTTATACCATAAAATGATTCTTTTCTTGTCGATTTGAAGTCCACATTGACGCATTCAATGTAGTTCATATGGTGTCCTTCAAATAACTTCTGTATTGTCCCTTCCACAACTGTTCCCTGAACCAACAACAATCAGAAGTCAGAACTTAGAAGTACAAAACCATGAACAGCAAAGTTTAAGATTCAGGAAAAGATTTTAAACACCTTCATCTTGTCTTCAAGTTTCTCACACAAAACCCTATTAAGCTCTTGAACATCATGCTGCATGAAAGAATCGTATGTGTCCCATCCAAAAGATTTTGTCAGTTCCTTTGTGGCAACACTGGTTTCATTGTATTGTAGCTTATAAAATAAGCTCTGAAGAGCCAGAGGAATACTCCCTGTAGGAATATCATTTTCTGTTGTTGGCATATGGTAGACAGCCTGATATTGAAAGTTTAATTGAGGTTTAAGTTCTAAGTAATACAAGTCATATAATAATAAATAACAAAATTGTACCTTTCTGAAGTAGGGGATATGGTACAAGGTTTGAAGGAGAGAGTTCATGTAACATGTTGCTCCTTGGTTCTTAAGACCAACATAACCAGTTTCCTTCTTTGAGTCATATGTCCAATAGTCAATCACTTTCCTTACAGCCACATCAGCTTCAATAATGCATGTATCATTTATAAGAAACCCTCTGCTTGGGTCATAAAGATCACTAAGAGGCATGAAAGATGTGAATCCCCAATCACTCTCCCTTGCATGGAACTGGTGTTGTGTGTCTGTTAATAACATTAATAAAAGTATTAGTTACTAAAAGTAGGCATTAATTTGCTGCATAATTATCCTAACTTGGTCTGTCTCTTCAATCATGAAAACACATAAACTAATGATCCTGCTAATAGTTTACAAAGAAATGCACAGCCATACACTGGGGAAAAACAATAAGGCGGAAACTAGATTAAGGGGTGTCACAACTCAAGAGAGCCTAATATCTACATTTCGACTCTCTATTAATGTCAATATCGGGTTGGCTCAAAAGTCAAAATAATTTGCTCTAATAACTATTGTGTTTAAACAACAAGCTCTTTAGATCTTATCACTGCTTATCCCATCTGGAGTGCGATTACCCTAAAATTTACTACAAGAATCTTTTGACCTTTGCTATTAAGAGAATAAAGTGTTACCTAGATCACCACATAACTATAAAGGATTGATATTGTTTCTATACAGATTTGAGTGTGTTCTATGGGTTCTGTATGAATTTTTGGGGAAATACCAATGGAGAGAGGTCCGTGTGGAACTGTCACGAGGGAGAAAGGTGAGGTAACAGGGTAAAGGGCGAGGCTTGGAGCCTTGGAGAAAACATAATTAAAAATTCATGTTTCATTTTCTTTAGATGTAAAATATTTTAGTTCTTTGTAAAATATACAATTGTAACTTGTAAGCGGATTGTATCGTATATTCGTATGCATAATTATTCGAATAATATTCTGTTTGAAAATTTCATGAGTAAAACAGCCTAGAAGAAATAAATTCTTGTAATATAAAGATAAGTTGTGGATTGTGTAACCTATGCTCATGTTAGATGTTTTATTAAGGCAATCCTATTAAATATTATATTTTTAGAAAGGATCAAGAATGTCAAGAAAAAACATACAATATCTTAATTCTCTCACAGTCACTCCACTATAAGCATTATACATTAAAGTTATTCCTTTGAAATATAGAATAAGATGACCATTTTTGTGATCAAAATGGCACAACTCCTCTTCTAGACGATTGAGTTCAAATTTACCAAGTAAATAATAGTAACAAAGTTCAAATTTACCAAGTAAATAATAATAATATCATTACATGAATTGCATGATCTAACTTCTAAATAAACATTGTAAATTCCTTGCTAAAACAAAAATACTAGTCACTCCTCAAACAGGGGAGGGTTTTTACTACAGGAAAATAGGTGTGTAATGAAACAAAAATGTAGAAAAGCATAATTTCTCCACCACCAACAACATAAACATGAAACATACCTTTCTTTACGGTGAACTTGCTGTCAATTTGATTAACAACAGCCAAGTTGAACTGTGCATATCTACTCCAACCATATGGCAATGATGAGGAATCAGCTACATCCAAGTACATGGATAAATGGTCCACATTGTTTCCCTTTGGAAATATAAGCACACGCCTGCCAAAAATAAAACCACAATCCTGACAAACGGTCCACATTGTTTCCTAAGCGAAACAAGAACATAACAAACAAACATAAATAAGCACAAAGCATACAATACAGCTATCATTTACCATTTATGTCCACCGACCACAAAGACATCAGAATAGAGCTTTTTGTTGGTCAGGCGAGAGAAATTCTCAATAGTCCAAGTAAACCTAGAGACCTGAGGCTCCTCAACAGCTTGATTCACTTCAGGTTGCCCCACAACTAGTGCATCCAAATTTATAAAGTCAAAAGTTAAATAACTATATAAGAACATATCAGATTCTAACATAAACGAATAAAGCAACAATAATAAGTGCTCACGCATACCATGCACACACTCGCACACATTGTTTTTCAAACTTAAACGAATATCGTTTATGATTTGAAACGACAAAGTAGATCCATAAAAGCACATACATAGAAATATAATTGAATCAACCACATAAAGTAATAAACCAAATCAATAACCTTCCATTGGCTGAGGGACTTCAATAGGCGGCGTCCCATCGAAAGCAACCGGACCTTGCACCGGTAGAGGCCCGTCCAGCATCTCAGTATGCGGCACAAGCATCTCCTCGTCTTCTTGCTGTAGAATTAATTAATTAAATTAAATCATCATATATTCAACAAACATATTCGATCCAAAAAAACCCTAATTTATCCCCAAACATAAATATAAAAACCCTAACATCAAACGCATATTGCCAATTGAACTACATTAACACACTCTTATATTTAATTACAAAACCCTAACACGATCACAAAACGAAACATATAAATATAAATATAACGAAAGAGAGGGATATAAATATATATATACATCTAGTGGCTGGGGAGTGACCATAGTCATTATTATTATTCTGGCGGTGAATACCGGCAGATCAACGGTGGATTCTAGAGAGAGATAATAATAATAATAATAATAATAATAATAATAATAATAATAATAATAATAATAATAATAATAATAAGGTTATGGAAATGATGAGAGAGAGAGAGAGGTGAAAATGGTGACTGATATGCCCTAAAAATGTGTGCGGAAAAACGAAGACAGACTCTCGCGTGTTGTCCTGAGCATCAATGGGGGTAAGGATTGGTTCGGGATTTTGGCGAAAATGTGGGGGTATTTTTGGCAATTTGAGAAGGGGAGAGAGACACGATTTCTGTAATCCTGTGTGTTCGGTTGTGTAAAAACATGGTACTTCGTTCAGTGATATGCCTCCACGTCATGACAAAGGTTTTTGATTCGTGTGTAGATTTGGAATATTTGAGGTGCGCTACATGTGATCATAACCCTTGATGACTTTGATAGTTCGATTTGTAAGACTTGCCATTGTAGTACGCTAGTTCCCTTAAAAATCTTTAACAATTTTTGTTAGGGTGTTTGTCGGATCAAATAAAGATTACTCTTACAAATGCAAAGTACAATCCAATCTGAATTGGATGAGTACCCATACGATCTAAATTCATCTGAATTTAATTCGGATCATATTAAGATAAATTCGAATAATCCAAATTAAAGCAAACAACAATTTCCATTTTTTTTTTATTTTTTCCTAATTCATGGTTCCAAAGTCTTGACATTTTATTAATTTAAATTCAATAAATATATAAAAGTGCGAAAATAAAGATTACTCTTACAAATGCAAAGTTCAAACCTTTAAATATAGTCTTCAACATGTAAACTTAACCACAAAATCAAACTTTAAAACATAGCATTAGAACACAAAATCAAGCATCACAAAACGTGACTCTAACTAGTCCATGTAGATGTGCTATGCTGAAGAATTAGGGTTTAGTAATTGAAACTTGTTCGGTTTATTCGGATATCCAAATAATCCAAAATTTTAAATTCTAAAATCCGAATCCAATCTAAATATCTAAATAAGTAATTCGGATTCGGATCAGATCCATCCAAATACCCGAATGAGACTTCAGATCGATTTTTTCGGATTTGGATTTCGTTTTTTTTTTTTTTGTTTTTTTTTTTTTTTGAATTTCGGATTTTTTGAACATCCCTACTTTTTATTTCATCTCCAACAATATAAATATGTTTACTCTTCTTTATTTTCATCTAATCACTCTTCACTACACATAATATTTAAATAAATAAAAAAAACTTTTTTTCTTATACTTTGGGCTTACCCATTTGCAAAAACCCAATAAAAACAAAACCTTCATGAATTGACTTAGCTGCTAAAGGCACCTAAAGACGAAATTTTACAACGGTGAGAGCCTTAAAATACAACCAAGAGATACATTGGAGGTAGGGCTGGTCACGAGCCGAGCCGATCTGGTCGGAGCTTTGCTCGTGCTTGGCTCGTTTACAAATCGAACCGAGTGGAGCGGCTCATTTACAATCGAGCCAAAAACCAAGCGAGCATTTTTCGAGCGTGAATATTTCGAGCAAGCGTCGAGCGACAATCGAGTAAAGAGTAATTTGGACAACCATAAAATTGGGATGTTTCGTTCGATGTTTTCATTGTCGGTGACAACTAAGGTCGAACCGTCCGGTGATAACACTAATATTGAAATTCGATTGTCCAATGATGAGGCTTAGGTTGAGGCCGGTGAGGCGATGAGCATACTGCAAAGAACAGTTGTTGCATTGTGACGTAGGGTGATATCAAGTGACGATTAGTGATGGACGACTAATAACATAGAGGAGTCAAGACTCTCACCTCGTGACTTATGGTTTTAGTATTAAACTTAATGTTAAATTTTTTATTGTGTTAAGTGGGCTAGTTATATTTTCTTTGCATATATTTGAGCCAAATCCAATAGAATGTTATGTATAAAGCTATAAATATATCTGTTGTTTGTGCCAATATTTATAATTAATATATAATAAATAAATAAAAATTTATTCGAGCCGAGCGGACCTTTGCTCGTGCTTGGCTCGTTTACAAACCGAACCGAGCCGATCTGCTCATTTACAACAGTGCGGAAGATCAAGCGAGCGTTTTTCGAGCATTTTTCGAACGAGCGGCGAGCGATTTGAACAGCCCTAATTGGAGGTAGTCTAAAGCTATGTGTTATCCATTAACACACTTGCCACCTTCCAATTACACTAGTTAACCCACGCCCCCTTGTTAATGGGGGTCATTCACAACCCTCACCATTCCAATAACGGCGCCAATGATGGAAGAAGGTGGGGAATGATAGTGGGGCACACCAAATGTAACCAATCACATTATTATTTCTCCTTTTTTTAATTAGTTCTTCCAACAACTAATCAATGGTGGTTTAATTGATGCGTCGTTTGCCTACGTGCCGAGGTGGGGAACACTTTTTTCTAGTTATTGGGATGAATTGTTATTCTACAACACATATTCTAATTGAGAATAACTATGGACATCACTTTGATAAAATGATAAACTAATAATGATCAATTTCTTTTTCCAACGATGAAAATGTGTCAAAAACATATAGGAGTTAGATAAAAGATAACCCCAATTGTAATATGGACCAATTTGGTCACCTTCTAAGAACCACCTTTTCCAATTAATATTACACTTATGGTTCAAGTTATCAGATTGTCGGGCCTTGAGGTAATCTCCAATCGCACCTAATGAGGTTATTTTTGCCCTCATTACCACCTCATGATAAAGTCCTTATAATACCCAATTAATCAATAACATTCAATGAGGCTTGACAAAGAAAGAAGAACTCAAGGACCGACTTTGTAACACCTCGAGGTGTTACGGGTCTCTTAAACGGGTCGGGTCGTACCCGACCACCCGATTACTAAATAAAATATTCAAAGTTTGAATCTCGCGGCCAAACCGTTTCAACCGATTATATAGATAATAATTATTGAATTTTTATTATCTCGGTTAAACGCTCATTACCTGCTATTTAATCGTTGCCAAACGTCCTTTATTTTGTTATTATACCCGTTACCAAACATCCCGAGTTCCAGTTATTATCCCTGTTGCCAAATACCCTCTATTTTAATTCCATTATAAAACCACCCTCTCTCTCTTGTCTCTCGCTCTCTCTCTCTCTCTGTACGATATACACACACACAAAGTGTGTGTGAAATACAATGCTCTGACCAAATGGAGCTTGACCGGAGACAATGGCCGGCCGCCGCCGCCTCCTCCTCCGGTCACCACCGCCGCCGTACGCCGTCTTCTTCCTCCGGTAAGCATCCCCGAACCCTTTTCCTCTTCTGTCTCTGTTAACAAGTAATAACCGGTAACCCATAATCACCTTGCTCGTCCCACAGTTTCTATTGAACAAAGCCGGACAGGCACCAAGTTGGGGTGACTGTCGTGAATTCTTGTGAACCATTGAGCCCCACAACGTTAACCACCACCATCCCTTCGTTCCTGTTATGAACCAGCCGAACCCAACCTTGTTCCTCTGTTTCTGAACATAACCGGTAGCCATCGGGTCTTTATAATCCTCTGAGTCGAACCCCGTGAACCATCCTGCAGTTCTGATCTGTCACCGATGAACCACCCATGAACCCGATACCCTGTTCTTCTGTTCTAAACCAACCGGACAGTCACCAAATCCGGTGACTGTCATCGGACCAGTATAATCTTTCTGTTTCCAGGTCATGTGCTCGATAAGTCACCGTAACCCAGCTTCTTTACTCTGATTTGGTGTCATGGTTATGACCGATTGGGTCCATGGCCAAGCTTAAGATGTTAATCGGGTGAAGGCCGGTTACAATCTAATTTATATATCAAAGTGTATATTTTGGTATAAAAGGATACAATTATCTTTGGATTATTAATAATAATCTTTGTGATTCTTGTTATAGGGTACCAAATTCGGAAGACAGGTTCGATACCCGGTCTTACACGAATCCCGGTCAACTTCCGGTCATGTCCCGTAAGGAAAACGGTGAGGTCCAGTTACTATTTATATCCTACGGGTTGATTAATTACCATCTCATAATCTAATATTAATATGGTGATTATATTGATTGCGAGGTACCGTTAATCGAGCTAGGAAGCTTAAACCGATACCAAGTCAACTTAGTGACTCGGTCAACACCCGGAATAGAACCCGGTCCAATAGCTAGATGAGGAATATTATTAGAATTATACTAATATATATATATAATACGGATAACGTACAGACTTGATAATAATAATAAGAGAATAATAATCATATATAAAATATATACGTTTATATATACACAATTTGATATATTGACGATATACTAGACTCGGGTTAATAATAATATGCTCCGTCGAGCCATCATCCGGGTAAGTACGTGTCTAGAGTTCTTTAGGCTCGTGTGCCAAGCTGTAATGGCCAACTGTATATATTTTGAACGCCAAGCTGTAATGGCCTGCTAGATTTAGGATGTCCGTGTTGTGTCAATAATAAACCCCGAGTTTAGGACTATCTAATATATACTGAATTCTATATATATAAATTATATATATGATATATATCCTAAGTATTACAATCTAACAAGTCCCACGCGTAACACGTATCAATATATATATGAAATATAATTATAATAAGAGGATTAGCTAGAGATTAACGCAAACCTGTGAGTATCGTGAACTCCCCACTTTTACTGTTTTATTAAGTGTTTTCGGGGGAATACATGTCATTTGTAAGAAAACATAATAATGCTTTACATAAAAGAATCATTACTAATAAAAGTTATATAATAAAAAGGGGGTAATAGAAACGACAAGGACAGTACTGGACGGTATCGCCATTTCCTTTCTTGTCCAACTAGAGGACAAGAACCAGTCTTACCCGAGTAAAGGGTAGAAATAATTATATTTATCACAAGCAGAGTGATACCATAGATAGGAATGACAACTAATAGAATATAATCGGAATAATATATTCGAATTGACATATAATCGAATTGATATAATAGAATATATTTTCCCCTTCAGAAGTTATAACTGTAAAGCATGTTTATAAAAGAATATTTTAAATAAAAGAATTATCAATAAACGAACAGACCATTCACTTTATAAAATACACGACCTCACCAACTTTATGTTGACAGAAACTATTTTTGGCATGTGTTCAGGTAACCCAACAGATATGATGACGTGAATCCTGGAAGACTAAAGACTGTTATTATCCTGAATTCCGCTGCGTAACTCCGATAACCCGACCCGACGACCCGGCTCCGTCAGCCAGGGTCGTTATAGACTTTATGAGAGTCCCTACTAATAATGGACAAATTTGATGTTTCCATTTAGGGAAACTGTTAGAATTTTAGAATGGTGAATTGAAATTAAATTTAAAGAAATTATTAATTATATTTTTTATGTTGTGAATAAATGAAAATCTCTTGAGTAGAGCTTTCTTACAACACTTAATTAGTTTAATTAGGGTGTTAAGTCTCTAATTAAGTAACTAATAAAGTGAAACCTTTCACCATCCTCAACTCTTGTATAATTAGAAGGCTATGTGACTTATTTGATACTAGAGAAGACGATGATCCATAAAAGAATTCCTGGAGAAGAAGAAAAACTTGACCCATATGTTAGGAACTTATAGAGATAAGTTTTTCTATACTTGATTTCACCACATTTCCATTATTATTTGTTCCACAAGTTTAAACACTATAATTTTACCCGGTGTAACCTTAGGCGCGTGGCCTTCTCTGGTAGTATAGACTGTTTCGACTGTTGTACCCTGGGAGACAGACGCGTTGTCTTTAGTAGAGGCGTGGAATATGTTTTAAGGGAAGCGTGTTGAACACGTGTCTCAGCCACAACCTTCAACATTAGTTTGCTCATTCTTGCAGCCATGGAGGACTATAAAAAGACCTTGTCGAAGACTTGACTTTTTGAAGATCTTGGTTGAATCGTTTTAGATAGGCTTAAGGAGATTGCTAGAAGACGTGATTCATGATCTTGTTGAAGACTTGGTTTGAATCAATTTACTTACATTTGTTGTATTTATTTTTAATTTTCATACACAGTTTGTGTACTACAATTTCCCAAATGTATATAGAGTGTGTCTTTATTACTTTTATTAATATTTTTTCATAAAATCGTGACCCACCTCCTAGTGAAACAAGATTAGAAGGTTTCAATAAAAAGACCCTATGATTCATATTTGCACCCATCTGCAAACCTAAATAAGTGAAAGAAAAGGAGCCAGATTTGTAGTGAAGTAAAACCGCCATGGCTTTTACAGAGATCGAATCCACGCCAATGACAAAATGACAAGATTTTGAAAAGTTAATATTACGCTTGGACACAAAATGAAGGCATCTCGTAAGCCTTACAATGTTTTAAACATTAGAAACCGACCAATTCAGCCAAGATACACACAAATGCTAAATGAAAGAGAAATTAAGCTCGTTGAGGCACGGCCCCTTCAACAATCCCATACTATAGTCCTAACCTCATTAGCCATAAAAGGTGGAGATAAATAAACACCCTTATTGATTGAGAGTGGATCGTTTCACCACTCGTTCGAAAGCATTAAACCGTTAAGCCAGATTTCACATGTTTTGTTGTTGATGACGTCATGGAAGAAAGCAGTGTTGTTATCTCTCTCCAATACCCACCTAATGCTGGATTTTTGTTTTAAATTTGTCAACCTTTGGCCATTTAGCTCAACAAATTTCTTTTTATACTTCATATATGAAGGCTTGTCTTTCTATGTATAGTTTGATTTATCCACTATATAATCAAAAGCCTTTAATTTATCTAATAGCTATAAAAACAACTCCATCTATTCTCGTTTGATGACCCAACCAAGTATTTATCCTCTGACAAAAGAACTTTAGCTTGTGAGGTAGAACTTGATTAGGAAGCCTGCAAAAATCAAAAGAAGCAAAAACAGCATGAACAACTTGGTCATAAATTAGTTTCGTGGGTTAGGAATGGAAAAAACGGAAAGGGAGACGACCGAAACCAAAAGAAGAGGTATTCAAACTAAGCGGGCTATGATCCTAAAACTCCACCACCAAGCTTGTAAGAGTAGTTTCATGCCTTAGATAGTTAGATTCCAAATCTATAACAAACCAAGACACGATTTATTTGGTTCAGTTTATTCCCATTTTATGACATGGTAAGTGAACTTGTGACATGCCATTGTAAATTCCATTAGGTTTGCTTAGAACTCATGAATCTTATTTGGCAATGTTAAAATGAGTATGGTAATATCTCATTTAGATCAATTTTAGTGTTCTTTGTTTTATGGATAGTTGAACATATTGCATGAGAAGCTTGTGCAGGTTTTATATATTGAAGGTGTTGAGATAGAATGGTGAGCTGATGTGGATGGAAGCAGCTGATGTGGACAGAAGATGCTGACTGGGTTGCTGGTTGTAGCTGATCATTGATAAGTCAAGACTTCTTTCATATTGGGTGAAATTATAATAAATCCAGATCATTAGTCCAGCCCAAGAATTATAAAGTCTAGCTCAAGAGATAAAGACCAACCCATTTATATGTGTGCTTTCTAATCAAGGGTCAAGATGGTGTTTGTTATAAATCAAGGGTCCAGATCATTTGTCACACGGATTGGTCAGATATTTCTACACGTTCGTATATAAAGGCGCATTCTCTCTCTTTCTTGGGAATATACCACCAGCCGTTCATCTCTCTCAGTTGTTTAACAGGTCTTTGACGACGCGAACAACAAAAGTTCTAAACATGAACATGACTCATTTAACTACTTTATATCCCATGTTTATAACACAGTTATACATTTTATGTACCAACTAAGAGAACCCGTGGGTAGGACTTATATTTAAATTTTGTATTTATATTAGTCTTTAAGAATATATATAGGTAGAATGATTATTCCACGTCTACTTGACATACATTTTTTATGTTTGTTTTATTAAGAACTAAAAGTATGTGGGATTACAACTGATCAAATCATAATTTTTCATCATATTTATCATGACTTATTCAATAACACAACACCTAGCTTGATTAATGATTCATTTTGACCACTTAACTATATCTATGAACCCTAGCACCCAAGAGTATATTTTTTACATACAATTTGATACATTTAGTGTGGATGGAGTGGAGGCAGAGAAGAAATCATGGTTTAGCGAGGTTCACGAGAACACTGCCCTGAGCAATGCGGGAATGGCCAAAAATCTCTTGAGTGTCACCCAGGAGTTGAGCCGTTTCAAACAGCTATATAGTGATTTGCAAATTTTTAAAAGTCTTATAATTAATTTAAGGGAAAATCACGTTAATAAACATTGACCCAGTAGTTTTACCAAAATAAACAAAATTACAGTCTAACATTTAAGATTCACGAAAAACTAGAGAATCAGAAGCTGCCATGTGTTCACTTGTCTAATAGATAGACGTCACCTTCAACCACTTATATTAGTCCCCCTAAGACATAACGGCTAGCACAAAGGGAAGTGAAGACGTTTGCTTTGTTCTGCTCGGCTTGGAAACCGACTTGAGCTTATTTACCCCTAAGTTCTAGCCGCTCTACATCCTCACCCCCTAAATTGTAGCCATCTTAATAATTTTCCTCAGTGTCGTTTATAGCCGTCTTCCCTAATCTCTAATCTCTAGCCGTCTTCATGGTCTTCCCTAAACTCTAGGGATTTCCTTAGCATTATCCTATTTTATTCCCTAAAACTTAGCCTTTTGTTTGGGATGGAACCGGCTAGAAGTTAGGGAATTTGGGATATGATGTCTAAGGTTTAGGGAACATATAAAAGATTTAGAGAAAGCCGAGCTATTGAAGCCATACAAAACACGTCTAAAGCCATTTGAAATAAAGGCTAAAAATTTGAGAACTTAAGCCGTAATAAGCATATGTCAGGATGTCTGTACTTTGTCAGTGAAATGGGCAAGATATTAGCCATCTTTAGACATGTTTTAACTTTTGAGAGATTCTATTAGTGGGGGTGTAAAATAGTGTTGGTCCCACCATTTTAACCCCTCTACATTTTAGCCTTCTCTCTAAATTATAGACGTTTATAATGTTTATTTTGATAAAACTGAGTGGGTCAATGTTTATTGTTGTGATTTTCCCTTAATTTAATTTTACTTGACACATTCAACCCCTTTTACATGAAATTTCTCTTCCTTGAATTACATCAAACCTACTATTTTAATGAAAGTAAGAGCGTGGATTGACATTAAAGAAGTGGCATTGGCTACGACTTAGATGGATTGGTATGAGGATCCAGTGCTCGGAGAAGAACAATGAATTTCCTTACATGTTATTTGTGTAATATGAATGTTTGATCTAGTTTATGTATACCATCTTTCATAACATCTTAAATAGTTGACAACTAACTCTATACGACTATACGTTTGCCTAACAAACATAAATTAATAATTCAATTTAATGTCATAAACAATCCTCAAGCATGGGGACCAAAAGATTATTCCAGTTTTAAGTAAAAGACAAAATTACAGAAAATAACCTTTATGTATACTTAAAACTGCAGCTTTTACCTTTATCTTTATAAAGCTTGATAATCAACCTTAACCTTTGTATTTTGTAGCAAAACCAAACCTTTATCACTAACTGGGTTAGTTTTCCATGTTAAGTCTCCTCACATGCAAAGCATGTGAGGGCTTTTTAGTCTTTTTCTTTGTTCTTCACTCTACCACCTCTAAGTTCTAACAAAACTTCACCCACCTCTCATCTTGTTTTAAATGAACCATCACTAATCAGTAGTATAGTAAACACTAATCTTCTTTTTATTATTATTAATAATAATAAAGCAACGTGAATGAAGCTAATTTTTTATATAGAGTCGAGAAATCGGTAAAGAAAGAAATGAATAATCATCAAACGGCGACGGGAATTACTTTAGGATAAGATGAAGAAGATGAAACAACAGAACTAGACGATGAACAGAGTATCAAAGAATTGTAGAACTAGAAGATGAACAGAGGATCAAAGAAACAGAAAAAATTGGATGAAGAACAGATCTGTAACACGAATAGGAAACGAGGAAGATGATTATAGAAAGATAAAGAAGAGAATCGAACAAAAAATGAAGGAATAGATCCAGAAGAAGAAAGAAAAGAGTAGTTAGATCTTTGCCGGAAGTTGATCGGAAATGTGATTGGAACTTTTTTTTTTCTCTTTCAAGCATCAAGCTCTGATACCAAGATAAATTGTAAGAACTGATTATTATTAATTGAATTAAAAACAACAAACAACATACACCATATCTTCACTTTAATATTGGTGGTGGTGGAATTGTGGCGAGATTAGTAGGTAACGGTGGTCCATGTGGTTTCCGAGCTGGAGCTGGTGCTACGATTGATGACCGGTTAAGTCTGGGTTTTCGTTATATGTTTGGGGAAGATGATGTTTATAATGTTTTTGTTTAAAATAAACATTTTAATAAATGTACAAAGAAAAAGACTAAAAAGCCCTCACATGCAAAGCATGTGAGGAGACTTAACATGAAAAACTAACTCAGTTAGTGATAAAGGTTTGGTTTTGCAACAAAATATAAAGGTTAAGGTTGATTATCGAGCTTTTTAAAGATAAAGGTGAAAGCTGCAGTTTTGGGTATACATAAAGGTTGTTTTCTGTAATTTTGTCTAAGTAAAATAATGTTGTCATTATCTACTAATGGGACAATTCGTTTAGTAAAAAACAAACAAAAGGAAAACCAAATTCACAAGTAATATAATATTTTAAGTATTATATATACTATAATTATTTGCTCAAATCGCAAGATGTTGCGTTTTTTGGGATGAAGCACAACTTTCCATACTTTACTTTGAGTGAATTATAAATTTCATCTGTATGAAATATACTCTCACATGTTGAACCTAAGAACCTTGAACTACAAGATTTAATGTTTTATCGTGTTTTGCTTTGAAAATCTATAATTTTGGCATTTTATTTGAGCTTTGATTAAAAAATATCTAAAAGTTTAAAAAACGTAATGGCTTGAATAAAAAGATGTTAATTATATTAAAAAAGCAACAAAAAGAACATTTTGGACTATACTCATGGATCAAGTTATATGATAGATTAATAGTTTAAATATTCATAATTCAGCTTCACCAACACTATTTTTTTTGTCTTGTTAAACGATTATTTTATATGTTTTTTTGTACAACTATCTTTACACTTCTCATATATAATTATATTATTATCATCAAAACAGCATACCAAGACCTTAATTAAATAAATGTACATGATTAAAATATCGATTGATATGAATTTAAAAACGTGTAGGATTTACAAAAACATGCAAAATTTATTACTTAAGATCACAATTTGTTGTTCCACGTCTCAATATAATTTCCCTTTGACGTAATATAAACCAAACAATAACAATACATTCCAAGGGTGGGAAGCACGCCACCGGTGAAGAATCCGGATACCCCTCCATCGCGTCAAGCTAGCACAACCCGCCATCTGGACTACCTACGAACCCTTCTCACTGGCGGCACCACCAGTGACCTCTATCTTTCCTCTGCACACCGTGACGTAGAGCATGGAAATGATACAGAACCCACTATCCAAGTCATCAGCGACAGTGAACCCGTGAGATAGTGAGGTACTAGGGGCCATTTCGGTGGTGCCCCGTCCCCCTTAACATTGGAGTAAACTATTTTTTCACTCATCCACGTTAAAAACTATATATATATATATATATATATATATATATATATATATATATATATATATATATTACCACATTACTCTAAACCCCGACCTCTACTTCCCTACTCCCATTGCCCTCAATCAGAGAAGAAAAAACAATTTATTCTCCTTTAAAATAATTACAATATATTTTCTAGCAATTCAATTATGGTTTAGAAGTTCTTTAATTTGTTTTTTCTTAAATTTTCTAACATCAACTATATACACATTTATTAAAATAATGCAGGATGTCCTTGTCATCCTCGTCTTTTAAATTGACACCCACTTGTTACAATAAAAATCGTTTAAAACTTAAAAGTATTAAATATGAAACTTGTATTTATTATTTAGCCCTTTTTGTCAACTTTATTGGCTTCTGGATTCTAATAATTTGCTTGAATTATTCATTTAGTTGGTCTAAATTTTGATCCGGCCTAGCAGCCCCCACCCTTGAAATTGTTTTAGTATATATAGTGTAATTAATTACTATGCAATATTATTAAATATATATTGTACGTATATGTATGTGCACATCCATATTCCTTCAAAGAATCTTCATATATACCAGCCACCAATTATCAATACCTTATATATTGGTGGCGTGTGTTCTTTTATATATAGTTTTATATATTGGTAGCGTGTGTTCTTTATGTAGAAAAAATATTGTAACTTCAAATCATGGCTTCATTCAAAGGCTTCTTCTTCATGATATCAGCCACCTTCATTATTCTAAAAATGATCTTCTTTTTTGTAACATCTTTTTCTTCAACCTCAAAGTTAACACATCATGACCTGCATGATCATCACCACTTTAACTTAAAACCACCTTTTGATGATCAATCTAATTCCGAATTCTTTACTCACGATGTTGTTCGCGTATTGCACGACGAACGGGTGCTTTGGAAATCAACAGCCGATGAAGGGGGCGGGGGTGTGACTATGTTGACTGGTTCCGGGTCGCAAAAAGACGGTGGAGAAATGCCCACGGCTAGGCATGAGGATGGTCAACTTTCAAAAGGTAATGGTATAGTAATATATACTTTACGTCGTTTTTGACAAGCCCATATGTTTATTTAATTATTTTGTTTACTAGTCAATTAAGTTAGGGTTTTAAAAATATTATATCTAGACAAACACTGATTTTTTAAGTTATTTCTAGAGGAAAAACTCAAAAAAGCATTTTGGTCTTTCTTAATAAACATTTTGATATATTCATTTATAAAAATCTTTTTTTTTTTTTTTTTTTTTTTCATTTTGTTTGGTTAAAAGTTAAATATTTGAAATTATTTTGCTAAAAGTAAAAAACTAAACGACAAGATTTTCGATCGAAAATCTCAATTTGACTGAATATAGTAAGTTAAATTGGTTGAAGTCAAGGTTGTAGAAGGCGTTAGGCAGGTGGTGAGGTTTAGCCTAGAGACTAGGTGGAATTAGGCGTTACGGTATTTTTATACGTATTTATAAGTTTAGGAACAAAATGTAAACTAGTAAAGATAGAAGAGTTAAATGTTTAAATACACAAACTTCTTTCTGGTTTCATGGCCTCCCCCTGGTTTCTTCTTCTTTCTTATTAAAACCCTAAAAGACAACTATACGTCTATACCGCCTAGGACCCACCTAATGCCCCAAACGCCTAGATTTTCGACTAGGGACTTATTCCGTTATTGGCCATCGACTAGCGACTAGGCGGCCGCCTAGGACCCGCCTAATGCCCCAAACGCCTAGATTTCTGACTAGGGGCTTATTCCAATATTGGGTGTCGACTAGCAACTAGGCGACGCCTAGGCGGCCGCTTAGTCCGCCTTTTACAACACTGGTTGGAAGTCATGTTTCAACAAAGCAACTAGCTAAGGCTATGGTTTTGATGGTCAGTAAATACTAAATAACCGTAATATATACATAAAGTAACTTTTTGTTTAATCGATCTATATATATAGTACATTATGGAATCTATTAAATAAGCAGGTGTTCTATTTTATTACCATAGTTTTCTAAGTTTAGTAGCTAATTTTGTGGGACGTATAGCACACATAATTTACCATTATATAAGAGGATATTACCATTGTCGTATGCTCTAACTTTATAGTACAAGAAAAGAATCATAAATCATAAATGTTATATAAACGACAAGTCCCTTGTAACAGAATCACAAACATAGAAATGCCCATCTTGGATGCTTAATTGCTTATAAGAATAT
Source organism: Ambrosia trifida (assembly GCA_028751855.1). NCBI lineage: Eukaryota > Viridiplantae > Streptophyta > Magnoliopsida > Asterales > Asteraceae > Ambrosia > Ambrosia trifida. The sequence continues at coordinate 195,290,825 of CM054122.1, read as the reverse complement.
ATATCAATTGTAATATTTTCGTAGCATGACCGGTTATCGAATTGGCCTCTTTATAGTCGAATGACACCGGACTAGGACTGTTCACGAGCCGAGCCGATCCGAGCGGAGCTTTGCTCGTGCTTGGCTCGTTTACAAACCAAACCGAGCGGAACGGCTCGTTTACAATCGATCCAAAAACCGAACGAGCATTCTTCGAGCACAAATTTTCCGAGCGAGTGACGAGCGGGAATCGAGCGGAGAATAATATGGACGATCATAAAATTGGGATGTTTCCTTCGATGTTTTCATTGTCGGGTGACAACTAAGGTCGAAATGTCCAAGGATGAGGCTTAGATTGAGGCTGGTGAGGTGATGACCATACGTCAGAGAACAATTGTTGCATTGTGACGTAGGTGTGATATCAATCAACAACTAGCAATGGACGACTAATAACATAAAGAAGTCAAGACTGTCACCTCATGGCTTATTGTTTTACTATTAAATCTAGTATTAATGTTTTTATTGAGTTAAGTGGACTGGTTATATTTTGTTTGCATATCCTGAGTCAAATCCAATAGAATCTTATATATAAAGCCATAAAATTATCTGTAAATTGTGTGTATATTTATTATTAAATAAATAAAAATCTTATTCGAGCCGAACCAATCCGAGCGTACCTTTGCTCGTGCTTGGCTCATTTACAAACCGAACCGAGCCGATCTGCTCATATACAATCGAGTGGAAGATCGAGGGAGCATTTTTCGAGCATTTTCCGAACGAGCGACGAGCGGTCCACGAGCGGTCCACGAGCGGCGAGCGATTTGAACAGCCCTACACCAGACAGATTTGCATTGTTAACAAATTATGGAGCTAGTCTAAAAGAACAAATAAAACGAAGTTTGAAGTAGTAATAAATCAGTATATAATATTGGGGAATTGGATTTTAATAACTCAAACTATTCGAAATTGGCCACTGGCACCCTCAACTAAAAAAATTGGCCATATATAACCTAAACTATTGACATATTGGAATCTAGCACCCAACTAACTGACGTCGTTAGTTGGGTTGCTGATGTGGCACGCTGATGTATGCACACGTGGATTGACACGTCAGCATGCCACGTCAGCAAATCTTGCCACATCAGCGAACCCACTAACGGTGTTAGTGATTTAACCGTTAGTGGGTGTTAGATTCCAATATGTCAATAGTTCAGGTAATATATGACCAAATTTCAAATAGTTCAGGTTATTAAAATCCAATTCTCCAATAAAATTTGTTATTGACAAAAATATATAAAAAAAAAAAAAATTGTTATTCAGTAGTGTTTGCCAGCATGTCCAAACTGAATCAACCGGATCGGTTAAATAGTTGGTCCACAATCCAAAGGTGGTCCGGTCTTGAAAGTAGTAATTAAATGGCATTTACAAGTTACAACCAATTGATAGATATACTTTTTATTTTAATTAAAGTTCATCATGTGATCATGTCAAGTTTAGTCTCCATCCATTATATTCAGTCACCATCAAAACCATTACCTGCTTTTATTGTGAGGAAAGTACATATTTACCCCTTATCCGCCTCCACATATTGACCATTATTACTTGGGCTTGAAGGGACTACAACATGGTCCCAAATTTGTTATAAACTCTTTCTAACTTTGTGATATCTTTTTGTCACATTCTTTATTTCAGGTAAACCTTTGAATGTAAAAGAAGTATACCATGAGAAAGACATTTTCTTAGAGAACTACAATCAAATGAACAAGACCATGAAAATATACATTTATCCACACGCGAAAACCGACCCGTTTGCCAACATTTTCTTGCCTGTAAACCAAGGCTCACCAGGAGGCAACTATGCGAGCGAAAGCTACTTCAAAATCGCGCTCTCAATGAGCCATTTTGTTACGCAAGATCCATCCGAAGCAGACCTCTTTTTCTTGCCATTTTCTATTGCAAGTATGAGACATGATAAGAGAATTGGAGTAGGTGGCATTAAGACCTTCATCAAAGACTATATCTTTAACATAAGTCACAAATACCCGTTTTGGAACCGCACGGGTGGTGCTGATCATTTCTATGTCGCGTGTCATTCTATTGGGAGGACTGCGATGGAGGAGGCGCCCGGAGTTCGTATCAATGCTATTCAAGTTGTTTGTTCTTCAAGCTACTTCTTGCAAGGGTACACTGCCCATAAAGATGCATCAATACCACAAATATGGCCAAGACTCGGCGTCCGCCCTACCCGTCACCCGTCTAAAAGGTTTCCTAACTTACACAACTTTTGTGCAGTGTTTTCAAAACCAGACTGGACTGGACTGGTCGGTTGGACCGGATTTTCAATTTATTTACTTAAGTCTTTATATTTTACTAAATTTGCAAATTCACACCAAAACAAAAAGTACTTTCATAGTTTGTTTTATGTTAGATATGAACCTATAGTTTTAATTTTTTATATTATATACTACGTCATCCAGTTCTTAAATCCGGTCTGACCAGTTAACCAGTATGGCGGCTGGTTTGTTGTCTAGTCTGATTCTGAAAACATTGCTTTCGACATGTTTGGTTTTGCGTTCTGAAAGGGATTATATGATATTCATACTTTTATTTTACCGGTATGTTGCAGGGAAATGCTTGCATTTTATGCAGGAGCGATGAACTCGCGGGTGCGTGAGTCCTTGGTTCAGACATGGCTTAATGATTCCGAGATTGCTGTTCACCAAACGCGCCTGAAAACCCCATACTCGGAGTCACTACTTGGAAGCAAGTTTTGCATACATGCAAAAGGGTTTGAAGTAAACACGGCGCGTATAGGTGATGCAATCTACTATGGTTGTGTCCCTGTGGTTTTGGCTGACCATTATGATCTGCCATTTGGGGATGTTTTGGATTGGAATAGCTTCTCGGTTATTGTTTCGACACAAGATATCGCGTTCTTGAAGAGGATACTCAACAAGATTGTTGAGTCTGATGAGTACATGAAGCTGCAACAGAATGTGGTGCAGGTGCAAAAGCATTTTCAATGGAATCAAATTCCTGTAGATTTTGATACGTTTTATATGGTAATGTATGAGTTATGGGTTAGGAGAAGTTCTGTAAGGATTCATTCATTTAATTAATGATTACTTTTTTCATAATATTATAGGTTACAAGAACATCCAGTGTTAACAAATTGATGTTTTTAAGTTTTAAAAACTTAACAATAATATGAACAACTAGCAATGGAAAACAAAAATAAGGTATGTGTATGCAAAAAAAGTTCCATTGCCGGGAATCGAACCCGGGTCTCCTGGGTGAAAGCCAGATATCCTAACCGCTGGACGACAATGGAATCATGTTTAGAACAATATTTATTAAAATTATATACGTATTTACATTCTGGTCTGTTTTTTGTAAAGAAGTTTAAATGAAACTTGTTAGTTACATTTGTACAAAATTGATTACTTACGTAAACCTAAAGTAGAGTTTATTTATTTACAAAAGTAAAAAATGATGGGCCACAGTTCATTCGGTGTTCATGGTCCGCTTCGACTAAATTTGATGAAAATTCTAAACCAAACTGCTAACTGCGAGTTGAAAAGTAGTTTTGTATTAATTTTTTAAATACAACAATGATTGATGAATGTAACATATATGATAAAGATAATAAATGTTAAATGCATAGCATCAGGTTTTAAATAGAGTAAATTGCCAAAATGGCCCCTCAGGTTTGGCCCAAAATGCTTGTTTGGTCACTTATCTTATTTTTGTGCCAAAAGCACCCCTCACAGATCGAAAATTGCCAAAATGGCCCATATTTAACAGAGTTTTTAACTGAGTATGGAAAGTCAGTTAAGTCTGAGGGGTAATTTCGTCCTTTCACTCTATTATTTTTTTTAAAGTTAATAACCCCCTTCTCCTTCCTTTGGCAGACCTAATCCCACCCTTTTCTCTCTCTAAACCACCACCACCACCACCCTTCTTCACCATCCACCACCCTCCACCACCCAACATACATTATAGAGAGAGACAGACTAGAGAGCGGAGAGAGAAACGAGCAGAGAGATGTGACATCCGTCACTTTTTATTTTATTTTTATAATAATAATAATAATGATATTATTAATAAAAAAAAATTATATATGTTTATAAACACACTCACTTGAAACCTATTATCAAGACCAAACCACAACCAAACCATAACTAAACCATAGCCCAGACAACAGGCCCAAAATGCAGATCAGGCCCATCACCCTAGTCCAGCCCAACTGAAGCCATCCCTCCCTGCTTCCTTTCTGTAAAAATAAATAAATAAATAAAAACACGCTGCTGCCAGGTCTCGAACCCGGGTCAGCAGCATAACACCCACACACACGTCGGACCAACTGAGCCAAGGCTCATTATTGTTTTAACCTTAACTCGAACTATATAAATACCCTTCTAAAACAACATGTTTCCCCTCCCTTTCGTTGCTGCTGTTACGCGGCCCGATTTCCAGCCATTTTTGGCAACCATGACCGAATTAAAGTGTCCCCTTTGAACCCACAATCAATTCCGCCCAAATCTACACTCCATTCACGCATTAACAGCTCCAAGTTTGACCAATCTAGGCGAATTTCACGCATATTATACGTAAACGGGTCAAAACTTTCTAAAACAATTAATCCATAGGACTCCTATAAATTGAACCTAGCCATACAACCTAAAGGTGCCGATTAAGAGAACCAATTAACAAATCCTTTGTAACCAGCTCTCTGTAACGCGAATTGGAGGTCTCTAGGCTCGTTTACTTAGCCGAGCGTACGTCGTGATTCTGTCTCTATACATAACGATTAAAGGTATCTCTTGAACGATTTTTATGTCCTTTACAATAGCCCCATGTTTGATTAGGATAACAGAATTGTTTTGATGATCAATTGGATGAAGTTGTTATTCTAGGGTTTATACGAATTGGGGCTTTTCTATAATTAGCATTTATATATATTGATCGGTTTTAAATAACACAATCAGAAGTGTAGAGCAGTTAGTGGTAAGTGTTTAGCCAAATCAGTGAACCGGCCCTAAGGCCAGGTTCGACCCCCATGAGCTACAACTTTTTTTTTATTTATATCTTTTTGTATTATAAATTTGCATTTAAAATAGTTATGGTGGTTTATAAATCCTAAAAAAATTATCTTTAGTTATTCTTATGATAAACTTTACTATCCAATTTTTAGTTTTTTCAAAAATCTTTTATTTATTAAATATAATAAATATTACAAATTTATTCTATTATAATTGTAAAATTCTATAAAATTATCAAAACGACTTTATAAAATTTCACAAAAATTATTCTAAGTTTATAAATCAATAAACATTTCTGAAATGATTTTTATTTCTGAAAAATCATTTATTTAATATTTTTAATCAATTTTTGTTAGTTTTAATCATAAATAAATCATAATAAATTCATTTTTCAATATTTTTGCACCAAAATTTTATATAAATTATTTCTAATTATTTAGAACTGAAACAAAATTTTTAATTCAAAAAAAAATTCTTTAATTTTAATATTTTTAAATATTAAAGTTACATTTTGACAAATTGATATAGATAGATTAAATATTCTATTTTCAAGAAAATAATTTTATAAAAATTATTTTCACACTTAAAACTTTATATTGTGACCATTCTTGATTTAAAATATACAAAAAGACTTTTTGTTTAATTATTTATCAAATTTCTCTTATTTATTGAACGTTTAATTTATTAATCAGACGAATACTTATCCCCAATTCGGAACCCTAGAAAATACTTATAGACTAGATAGACTTAGACTTATTTGTTACATTATACATAGGGTGATACTTGGCAACGTTGGAATACACTTATTCAATTACACAAGACTTAACACCTTGCTAAGGTGAGTATTACTTATCCCCTTTTTCCGCTTTTACAACTTTTGGGGTGATTCATGCACAAGTATACAAAACTTTCGTATTCATTTACACATACATTTTATTCATTTACAATTCATATACGTGTCTTGTTTATCTTTGTGCTTATGCTTGAACATGAACGTAGCTTACATACAAAATCATACATTTAGACATAACTTATGTTATGGTGCTCTTTACACTCAGACGTAACTTATGTTACGGTGCTCATTTAGACGTAACTTATGTTACGGTGCTCATTTAGACATAACTTATGTTATGGTGCTCTTTTAGACTCACACGTGTTGAGGTGCTCATTATCAATTTCATTGTACAACTTTACATTTGATTTTTGTCTTGTTTGGTTACTTGCGTGTTTACATAATGCCTTGGTAATGCTAGACACATGAATTGTACTACTCTTTTCAAACTTATACTATATGTACAAAGCTAAGTAGTACTCACCAACATCATATGTTGACAAAATTATTTTCGTGCATGTTTCAGGATAAGCTGCTTGACGCTTCACATAGGACTTTGGACTTAGATTAAATCAATCAATTATCTTTATTTTTGTTGTCTTGTATTTAATTTCACCTGTTGTAAAGCAATATTCAATAATCATATATTTACATTTTAGTACCATGAGCTTTTGAACAATCGTCACTACGTGGCACCTCGATGATTCCGCCATCGGTTGGGGTGTTACAAGAGAGTTTATTATACACACACAATCACATTATAGAGAGAGAAAGAGGGATTGAGCTAGAGAGAGAAGGAGACCTTCGGTCTCCACCGCCCTCGGCGGTTCTCCGGCGGCCGGCCGGTCAACTCAACCCAACCCAACCAACACCTTCACCTTCTCCCCTTCACTGATCTGATTATTATTATTATAAAGAGAGAAACAGAGATCGAGAGAGAACAGAGGAGAGAGAGAGGCAGAGACTAAAAGAAAAGGGAGGAAGAAGGCGATGGTCAGCGGTGGTGTCGTGGTTTCCAACCAGAGGCAGATTCACCACCACCCGTCCGACCACCATAAACTTCTACAATCCACCACAAATCACCACCGCCGCTACTTTAATGTTGAAATAGAAAGGGGGTTTTACCTCTGTGATTGAATGGAGAAGATGAGGTGAACAGAGGAACCAGTAGCTGATGACGGTCCAGGCATGGTCAACAAAAGTCAACCAGGTCAACCAATGTTGGGGAGAAGAAGATGGGACAGACGGATCAGATCGTTTCTAAGGTTAATCCGCCCATGTACCTCTCTCTCTCTCTCTCTCTCTCTCTCTCTCTCTCTCTCTCTCTCTCTCTCTCTCTCTCTCTGTAGTTAGGTGTGTGTGTGTGTTTGGGCAGACAATGGTTTTTGGAGGTGGTGGCAGAGCAAATAATAGGTTTGGGGGTTTTTATATGGAGAAGATGAAGTACAGATGAAAGGACAAAATTGCCCCTCAGACTTAACTGACTTTCCATACTCAGTTAAAAACTCTGTTAAATATGGGCCATTTTGGCAATTTTCGATCTGTGAGGGGTGCTTTTGGCACAAAAATAAGATAAGTGACTAAACAAGCATTTTGGGCCAAACCTGAGGGGCCATTTTGGCAATTTACTCTTTTAAATACAACAATGATTGACATCCGGGACATTCTTAACATCGCTGAGTCTCAAGTTATGTTGCAGCCGAAGAAGTATATTCTAAGAGGTATCATTTTTACCACTTTGTGGATGCTTTAGATGGAAAGGAATGACCGGATCTTTAAAGGCAAATCTCGTCGACCAATCGAAGTGTTGGAGTCGATTGGGATACGTGGTGTAATCATCCTTTGGATTCGTTATAATCGTTTGTTAGCCCGAGGGTCCTTGTTTTGAGGACCGCTTGTGGTTTTTGTGAATGAAAGTTACTTTACAAAAAAAAAAAAAAAAAAAAAAAAAAAAAAAAAAAAAAAGCCGAACCATATATATTTAAGTTCAGTCAAACAACCAGTTGTTTTGCTTTGGTTTAAACGGTAACAATCTATCAACACACAAAATTCATCCTACATGTATCTTGTTATAACTAATGATAAATAAGTAATACAAAATCTAAATATTTATAAAACCATTGCATATAACAAGTGAGCAATAACTTATCACTTGTTATATGCAATGGTTTTATTGCACATTTTGGATTGGGCCTTGTGGCTACTGATATTGGATTTCAAATCTATTAAAAACTCAAACTTCTCATCAACAATGATTACCATGGAAAGCTACTGATTTAATTACTTTATTCATACAACATTAAGACAAGAGTTGTTGCTGAAAACTTGATGTGCAAAGATCAAATCCCCACAAAAAATACTCAACATCCAATACACTCATCAGCTTCACTAATTCTCCCTAGGCTTAGTAGTGAGCCCGAACCCAAACGGGTACAATGGATCATAATGCGCGTCGCCAACATTCATCGGGAGCTGATCAACAGACTTGAACCACGTACGCGCAAGCTTGCCTGTAAACCCATAGTCACCAAATAGGACATCCGTAACCCCTTGACCCTCGGATCCCGGAAGCCAAGCAGCCACAAGGGCATCTATGGTTTCAAGATAAGGTTGAATCACTACAGGCCGGCCACTGATCACGACCACCACACATTTCACTGAGCCGCAAACGTTCTCGATGGTGCTTGGTCCAGGCTCTGGAATTGTCAGATTCTTGCTGTCTCCAAATGTCTCGGCATACGGGTGCTCACCCACCACGACAATCGCATAGTCGAATTTGCTAGACTTGACAAAACTACCACTCGGGTTCTCATTGTAGACCACTTGAGTTTTCGGGTCGACGGTTTTTTTCACTGCAGATAAGATTGTTGTGCCTGCAAGATGACAAGGCTTTAGTTCAAAACTTTAAGAAGATCAAGGTTGTTAGCTCAAGATTCTGAATAAGATTAAAGGACAGTTCAAGATTTGAAAAATAAAAGGTTTTAGTTTAAGATTTAAAAATATATTTAATTAAAAAAAAGAGTTAATGGCCAAAATCGTCCCTGAGGTTTGGTCAGTTTTGCTACATTAGTCCAAAATCGAAACTTTTTACATCTGAGTTCTTCTGTTTTACATTTTGTTGCCAAATTCGTCCCTGGCACTAAACCCAGTTAACTATTGTCGTTAAAGATTATAGGAAGACGATAAATTCAGGAGATCTGAATTCTTGTAGATTGTAGTTATACCATCAGTAATATCTCCGGAAAGCCCTTGCCACTCGATTGTCCATCCACCGCATTGATAGCCAATATTATCAGCATGAGATCCTGCAACCAGTATCTTCGACGCTTTCTTAGGAAGTGGTAACAATGGCTTCTTTAAAGATTTACCATTTTTCAATAATACAAGTGTTTTCCTCACAGCTTCCCTGGCCAGATCTCTGTGCTCCTGTTCATATTTGAGTTCTCAAATTAAATGATTTTCACCCTGTAGATTCTGTCTTAAAAAGGTTAAACGAGTTAGTCTACCTGGCTTCCAAGGTACTTAGCCATGCTGTAATCAGCCAACGGTTTCTCAAACAGACCCATGGCGAACTTGACCCTTAGAATCCGCTTAACTGCATCATCTACACGGCTCATTGGTATGAACTGGTTCTTGACTAGATAAGTTAGACCATCGATGAACTCTGTGTAGTTGTACGGAACCATGAACTGCACACACGCGACACTTGAGTTCTTGTAATTTGTATGAAATCAAGGACAAGGAAAAAACAAACATACCATATCAATGCCAGCATTCATCCCAGCTACGATCGAATATGTGTAATTAGCATGTTCAGGAGTAGTTATCCTGTCAATCCCTTGCCAATCTGATATAACAAATCCCTGAAGTCAAAGTCAAAGTCAAAGTCAAACAAAAACTTCATTAGGTGCTTGTTATGTCTAGGAAAACACTCAATGCAACTGAAAAAAGCGGATTTCTACCTTGAACTTGAGCCTGTTCTTGAGGAAATCAGTGACAAGAAAACGGTTGGCATGCATTTTGACCCCGTTCCAGCTCGAATATGAGGTCATAATAGTAGCTACACCCTTGATGACTGCATCATAGTATGCTGGCATGTGTATTTTAAAGAACTCTTTGGCATCTACTATTGTATTGCCTTCGTTTGTGCCCAGGTGTGTTCCACCATCTCCCAAATAATGCTTAGCACATGCTGCTACTTTATCTCTGTACAAAAATGGAATCAGTGTGCATTGTGTACAAATATTGATCTATGTTTATATGTTGGTTTATTTTAGTGTAATTGGGATTGACTTTGGTGACCAAAGTGAATTGTAATACACATCAAGCAAGTTAGGAGGTGTGCAAGTGCATGCTTGTGTTTGACTTTGGTGCCCCCCTTGGCGGGAGTCCGGGGAGCGCCCCGGGGAGCAGGGTCCAAGGGGGGGGGGGGGGGGGGGGGGGGGGGTTGCTTCATAAAAAATGCATTAGAAATTTAATTTTCCAGAAATTGGCAATTAATTTTAAAATGGAAAATTAGCCATTTTTAATACAGTTTATTAATTTAAAAGACAGTTACCAGCAGTTTTACCCTAAATTTTGAGATAAAACTTTAGTCACAAGCATTTAGTTCAAGAATTCACAATCAAAATCAAAATCATTCTCTGTTCTTATTTTCTCAATCCGAGTTGATCCGATTGGATTTTTCGGAAGAACCACCGAAATAATTCAATCTGAAAGTGATTACACGCCTCTCAGATCATCCATAAAAGGGTGTTTGTCTCATAAAGCTTTAGATAATCTTTAGATAATCTCATAAAAGGGTGTGTTCAGTATATATTTCATAGATCAGCAACGAGTAAGCATGACAACATGGCCAACAATTACATCTTGAAAACCGAGTGTTTGTCTATTGTATGAATCTACTACTTTTCTTGATATTTCTTGTTCTAGACTCTAGTTTCAAAACTTAAGCAAATGGAACACACTGTCCACATCAATTAAGATCTAGAGTTATCCCTTGAGGCAAAATATGGACTATTGAATAAGAAAAGTCACAACTTATCTATCATGACAAAGACTAGTAAGAAATGCTTCAAGAAAGAGAAAGAAAAGATCATATTCCCTTTGTTTAAAAATATCAATGTAGGACATATACCTAAAATGCTCTTTAACAGGCAAAGTTAAGAAAACTTATAAACCACAATCGAACTCACCGACACCCCTTAAGGAGATGACGGATCAAATGTAAATTTGCCAACGAATATTACAAAGATAAAAAGATAGATAAGCTTTTGACAAACAAAACATAAAGTTGCTCATATGTATGTCTTTTCACACTTGTGAGTAGGGCCAAACAAGATAATGTCAAAGCCACTTTATGTGACCAAAATGTTGCTCATATGTATGTCTTTTCACACTTGTGAGTAGGGCTGCAAACGAACTGAACTTTCGAACAGTTCATGAACCGTTCGGCGGGAAGTTCGTTTGTGTTCGTTCGTTTAATAAATGAACGAACACGAACAAAAAATTCCGTTCGTTTAGTTAAACGAACGAACATGAACATAGGTCGAGTTCGTTCGTTTATGTTCGTGAACGTTCGGTAACATGTTAGTTTATTATGGTTTTTAATTTTTATACCTTTTTTTATATTCTTTTATTTTTATTTATTTTACCCAATAAATAATATATATGAGGTAAATATAATATATACATGAGATCAGTAAACATATTTATTGTATCCAAACTCATTATATGTTTTCACGTTCCAACGTTTATGCCCTCCACCTCCAACGCGCTCTGCCATCCGCCTCCAACGCCCTTCTCCAGTACTAAGTATGTTTGGACAGTTAGGTTATATTTTGGATGGATTTAGCTAATGTCTTAATGTATGTGAATTCCATGTAATTCAAAAGTTAATATATGTCCGTTTGTGTTTGTTTTCATTCATGAACTCCTGTCTGTGTTCATTAATGTCCGTTTGCGTTCGTTTGCGTTCGTGTGCGTTCGAGAACAAAATTAACACACGAACACGAACATAAGTGTTTTCTTAACAAACGAACACGAACAGAAAATCTCGTTCGGTAAGTGTTCATGAACCGTTCGTGAACACATAATTTTCTTAACAAACGAACACGAACAAGGCCTTGTTCGTGTTCGTTCGGTTCGTTTGCAGCCCTACTTGTGAGCCATCTCTCACTTATAGGGAAAACGTAAAATTAACACGTAGGGAAAACGTTAAAATTTACTTACGGTCCACCGACGAAAGGAACACCCTTTCTTGAACCGGCAGGGATCTCTCCTTGTAAACCTGGTATAATCTCGGTCATTAGCTTAACAATCTTGGGATCTTCACTATAACTCTCGTAGCAACGACCCCATCTCGGATCTCTACAAACCTGTTTAGCAAAAATTCCAACATTTTCAAAAGGATTGCACCTTCTATATAACTGCAGTAAAAATGTGCAGTAATTTTTTTAACTTACTGCAATACAAGGTGCAAAAGCATATTGTATCCCAGTGGCTCTAACTTCACGTGCAGTTGCAGCTCCAATCTTCTTAATCAAAACTGGGTCCCTGTTTAGATTTTAGCATATGTTAAAAAACACATGATTAATTTGACTGCACACATTTCAAGCTTGCTGCAGATTGGGTGTCATAGAGGGATAATAATTAATATGTTACCAAAGTCCCATGACCCATCTACAATCTCTATATCCCATTATCCCATATGCTACCAATGCTTGTACAATACAACCACCGAAAGCAATAAAGCATGCCTGCCATTATGCTTGAGTCCCTTCTTTTCATAAAGGTATTTTGCATAAGAAAAAAAATAACATGATACCCAATTAACCATAGCATCATTTCTTTCTTTCTTTCTTTTTTTTTTTTTTTTTTAAGGCCAATAAAGTCGTCATGGGCTCTCGTAGGAATCTCTTTATGACGAATTCAGATACCCACGGGGCACCCAGTCCTCCAGGTCCACCCGACCACCCACCCGCCCAAAGGCACAACAGTGAATAATCAGTAAAACCTGGTATTCTTCAAGGCTCGAACTTGTGACCATTATAGCCCTAAGTCACCGATCATTAGGTCTCCATACCACTCTGGGTGGTCATAACATCATTTCTAGGTGTGCATATTAATTATAACAGTGGTACTTGTACTCTAAGCAGTGAGATGTGTACATTGATCAAGATTTGCCAATTTAAAAGATAAAACTTGCCTGGTAACTCCAAGACCAACATTGTGAGGAAAGATTGTAGCTTTGTAAACATTATTATGACCATGAACTGCATCAATCCCATAAATCAATGGTATCCCTAATCTAGTTGATAATGAACCCTTTTGGTAATCATTGAACATATCAACCCATGTCTTTGGAGATGCTTGTTTTGATGGAACACTCCCTCCCCCACTCAACACACTCCCTGCAAACCACATAAGTTCAATAAACATCCAAACACAAAAAAAAAATAAAAAATAAAAAATAAAAAATAAAAAAATCAATGACTTGAGAGTTAGATTGAATAATGTACCAATAAAATACTTATTGATGACTTCATTGGATGCCACCTTTTTATCAATTTGTGTCATTTGCCCAATCTTTTCCTCTAAAGTCATTCTTTTCATCAAATCTTTGATCCTAACACCAATGGGTTGTTTTGGGTCTTTGTATTTAAAGTAGTCTGCTTCAGCTATGGAGATCCAGCAACACAGCACCATAATCAACAAAACTGTAAACTTCTCCATGTTCTTGACCCCCATTGCTAACTGTAATGAGGTTCCAGTGAATATTTTCTGCAGTATAAACAGAATAAATGATTGTGTTAAAGAAGACAGGGCAGTTAGGTGAAGAATTTAATTTTTATAAGAAAATAAAAATCAGATGTGTAATAGTTTGTCACAAGATTTGGTCCCACTTTAAGCTAACGGCACACTAATCTTGTAGAAGGTGCTTTATAATATATAATAATATTATTATTTAAGCTAAAGGTAAAGTTTAAAAAATTTGAATCTGAACAAAATAAAGATATTAAATTTGGCATTCAAAGTTAATAATACAAATAACCCATATGAAAACATTGCATGTTTCAAAGAAAAGATGACACATATAATGATATAAATATAATATCATATTTCAAATGAAAACTTCAACATTTAAAAACATGTTCACATGAAGTTGAAAGGTTTATGGAGACTTTGTTTGAGCTGAGTTTCAGATGAAATGAGCTGTCAAAGAAATGGAATGAAGAAAGAAACAACACACCATTAACACGTTTTCTATGAAGAAAGTGTAGAAATTTACTTACAGGAGAGAGAGTGTGTGTATATTGTTGTGAACTCTGGAACCGTATGGATATTTATAGAGAATTATATTCATTTTTTTATTTGCTCGATAAAAAAAACTAGAAAAATGATTAATAAAACTTAATATTTGAGCCGTTAAAAAAAATAAAACTAAATTTTGAATTAACAGAGAAAATACCATCGGGTATTTTTTTAAACCGAAATGTACAATTTGGTGTCGCTTATTTTCTGCATCGAACAGAACTGAAGCACACGTGGCTTAGAAACCAAGTCGCACTAAACTTGTTTGAATGTCTCTTGCTGGTTTGTAAGAGCATTCACATCTAAGTGGGTCGTGAGCGAGTCTCGGCGCGAGTAAGGTTTCAGCCCGGTGTTCACCCCCAACCACAATAGCTCCACGTAAACAACCTCAGTGTGAGCACGAGCCACGGTGGTTGCGTGCGTTAATGGGAGAAAGTGACATTTGGTTGCGTCGTTGCTCACCCCCAACCACAACGGGGTCAAGTGACTGGGTTACTTGAGAGTCAAGTGTGGTGGCTCGCGCCTGCTCGCTATCGGCTCACAACAGATAGCCTAACCCATCATATATCGTGAGTGAATGAGAGAAAATGTTACCGTTTATCTGTGTATTTGGAAAAAGGTGAAAACACTTTTCACATGTATTAACTTTTTAATATTTTTAAAAGTAGTTTTGAGTGGAGAAAAGAGAAAATATAACGATAAAGATACAAAAAGTATTATTTAATTAAAAATGAGCAATAAAATTTAGTGATTTTTAGTGTAATGATAGAGATAAAGATAAGAAATTTATTATTTTTAGCCAAAAGTTTCCAACCAAACTCATAAATAACCAGTTTAGAAAAATTTTAGCCTAAAAGTTAAGGGTCAAATTAATCATTTTGGGCCAACTTTTTTTCGAAACTAGCTTAAATCATCATCATCATACTCAGTTAATCCCATCTATAGCAAAGCTAAGGTAGGGTCTGAGAAGGGTAAGATGTAGACAGCCTTACCTCTACCTCTAAAAATAGAGAGACTGCTTCCAATGAGACCCCCAGCTCGATGTGGTTTGGTATCAAGCATTGGACATAAGGTACAGAACACTTAGCAATAGGGACAAACCCGATCAGTGCATGTACCATTTGTCTTTTGGCTATCCACGCCACCACATAATGCATGATTAACCGTCCGTCATTTTTAACGTTATTTTCACAAAATTAGTAAAATAACATTAAAACTAGTGCAACTTTATTTTTGCCCCCCCAAAACCACACATATATACATTATATACTGTTAGACATAATTCTTATTTCCCTCAATTATCCTAAGTATATATATATATACATATATAGTGTGACATATTAGTTATCCTAAGTTGAATAGGTATGTTGGTTATTAACTAACCATTGTGTTGGTTAGAGTCATAGGGGACACACCCCTTCATTTGTATAAATACCAAACATATTGTATCATTTCATTCATGTATTGATTCTCAAGTTTATTATATTCTCTCTCAAATCCAAACCCTCTCCATCGATCCTGCAACCTTCATTTGGCATCAGAGCGGTTATTCAGATTGTTCTATCCGATCATACAATAAATCAGCGAAGAAGAAGAAGTTTGTATCAATCCTCTGTTTTCATTCGAAAGGAAGAACAGAAGGCATCGACGCTTAAGATCATCGGAACAATTATTTAAAGCCATCAAGGATTCGTAGAAGATCAATACATCAAGTCCTATAACCGTTCAAGGAAGAAGACGACCGGAAACGCAGATTCCGGCCAAACCAGAAAAATTCCGGCGAGATACCGGATAACGCAGAAACGTCGTTTCAATCGCGAAAACGGTTATAATTATCCCTGCCTTTCGTTTTAATTATTATCGAATACAAGTAATCTTAATCAAAATCAAAAAAATCAAATTTTTTTTGATTTTCTCTTCGGGTACTCTGTTTTTCTGTTCGAACGTTTTTTTCCCGCCATTTTTTTTCAAAACCAGTTTATAAAAGTTCTATTCAAATACTGTCTCGAACGTTTATACATACAAAAACACAGAATCGTTTTTCAAAACACATCAAGTGTTAAGATCATTATCGGGTTTAAAACAAAACCGGGTTTCTTATTTTCAAAAAAATCTTCGTATTCGATCGTATTTTGGATTGGGATCCAAAATATCAGTGTTAGTGGAAAATAGATTAGTATTTCCAGTGTTGTTTTGATCAAGGGGATCAAAACCAAAAAATTGTTGAAGGCAGTGCTTCGAAACAAAGAAGAAGGAGAAGTTTGACTTTTGAAAAGTCAAACAGAAATATATAGTATTTTATTTGAGGGTATTTTATTGTGAAGGGTATTATATCAGTGTTTGTTTGTTGGAATTTATCACTGATTAAACAAAAAAAGAAAAGAAAAGGATTGAAGCATAGTAGAAAAACAAGTGATTTGTTTTAGAAGGGTGTTTAGGATTGACAAAGGGTGTTGTTAAAGGACACTAATCAATCATCGTTGGAGGATTATCAAGTCATAGATTGACTTTAGATTTTGGAACATTAGTGGTATAAAGGAATATTATAGCAAGGATATTGATATTTTGTTGTGGGCCCAACAAAACATCAAACTTTGTTAAACAAGAATATTTTCTTCAGACATATCATAGTCGTGTTTGACAAAGCTAGTCAAACAAAGTTCCATAGAAGTGTGGGATAGTCCATATTAGATTTGGACAATAGGGAAGAAGAAGAACAAAAGTCCGCAGAAGCAGACGCCCGTTAAACCCACAATGTCGAAAGAGACAGCGTCAAAGGAGACAGTCACGAAGGAGACTCTCACTTTTAACCTCCAGACACCAATGTTGACATCTACAAACTACACGATTTGGGCTGTTCGTGTTAAAGCAATATTGAGTGCAAATGGTCTTTGGGAAGTAGTGGAACCCGAAGAAGGCACGTCGACGGTAGATGTAAAGAAGGATAGGACAGCGATTGCCTATCTCTTTCAGGCAATTCCAGAGGATATGGTGATGCAGGTGGCGTCACATCCTACAGCGAGAGAAATCTGGGAAGCATTAAAGTTAAGATTTATTGGAATTGACCGAGTCCAGAAAGCAAGACTTCAATCATTACGCACAGAATTCGAGATGATAACAATGAGAGAGACAGAAACCATAGACCAGTTTGCTGGTAGGTTAAGTGCGATTAGTACAAAGTCAAAAACCCTAGGAACGACTATTGAAGAGTCGATGTTGGTACGAAAATTGCTGGACTCCGTACCAGAGAGGTTCCTACAGATTATTGCATCCATAGAGCAATATTCAGATATAGATACCATGACGTTAGATGAAGCGCTTGGTAGACTTAAAGCTTATGAGGAACGCCTTAAGTCAAGAGATGAGAAGAAATTTGGACCATCCGGTCAAGAGAAGCTGTTATTTACAAGGCAAGATAGAAGGCCTTACAGCAACAACAGGAACTACAATCAGAATCGAGGTAGACAGAACTTTAGGAAGTTCAATAGAGGTCAAAGAAATGAGAGAAAGAACTTTGACAGAAATGGCCATCAAGATCAGAGAAGTGATCGAAATCCCACTAAGAATCGTCATGACGACAGTAGTTACAAGCCCAAGAGAGATGGCAGCAGTGTAAGATGCTACAACTGCAATGAATTAGGACACATAGCTCCCAGATGTCCTAAACCTCGAAGTAAGCAAGAAGAATCTCACCTAGTAATGGAAGAAGAGGATCCCACATTACTTATGGCAGTTGGTGAAGAAAGTAGTGTAGTTCTAGAAGAAAAGAAAGTCATACCAGAACGTTATCATAGTGAAGATAATGGAAATGAAATATGGTATTTGGACAACGGAGCAAGCAATCATATGACAGGAAGACGCTCCTATTTCACAGAGTTAGATGAAAAGATAGCAGGAAGTGTAAAGTTTGGAGATGGATCATGTGTCAACATCAAAGGTAAAGGCTCAATATTATTGGAATGCAACAATGGAGAACAAAGACTAGTTACAGAAGTCTACTACATTCCAACACTCCAAAGCAACATCCTAAGCCTCGGGCAAGTTACAGAAAATGGATGTAAAGTGATTATGGAGAATGATTATCTATGGATTTATGACGCCTACAGCAACCTATTGATGAAAGTCCCAAGAGCTAAGAATAGACTCTATAAAGTAAGGCTCAGAATAACAAGTCCGATTTGTTTACAAGCCAGAATAGTATCACCTGCATGGTTATGGCATGCACGTATGGGACATGTGAATTTTGATTCACTAAGACAGTTAAGCGTTAAAGGAATGGCACGTGGAATACCAAAGATTAAGCACCCATCTCAAGTATGTGATGCATGTATTACGGGAAAACAAAGCAGACTTCCGTTTCCCTCTCAGGCAAGTTTTAGAGCAACGAGACCTCTCGAGCTCGTACATGCAGATTTATGTGGACCGATTACACCCACATCATTAGCAGGCAACAACTATTTCTTCCTGATAGTTGACGATTATTCAAGATACATGTGGATCTACATGCTTAAGTCAAAAGATCAAGTTTATGAGAATTTCAAGAAATTCCTAAGTGAAGCTCAGACAGAGACGAGTCAAAAGCTCAAGAGATTAAGAACGGATCGTGGAGGAGAATTTACTTCTAAAGCACTTACCACGTATTGTGAGGACAGAGGAATCCTCAGACAGCTTACAGCACCTTACACACCTCAGCAAAATGGTGTAGTAGAAAGGAAAAACCGTTCAGTAATGAGTATGACAAGAAGCATGTTAAAGGCTATGAACGTACCACAGAACTTATGGGCAGAAGCAACAAGACAGGCGATTTACATACTAAATCGGTTACCTACTAAAGCAGTACAGGGAATGACACCCTACGAAGCAGTGAATGGAAAGGCACCCAATATCAAGCACATTAGAGTATTTGGATGCATAGCATATGCAAAGGTAACGACGCCCCATTTGAAGAAATTAGAAGACAGAAGTAAGAAAATGGTACATCTAGGAAACGAAAACGGTTCCAAGGCCTACAGATTATATGATCCCATAGAAGAGAAGATACATATCAGTAGAGATGTCCAATTCATAGAGAATGAACCATGGAATTGGGACAACTACTTGAAAGAAGGAAGCGAAGAAGAACCATCTTGGACGAGATTTGAGATACATGGAGATTCAGAGAATGAAGCTGTACAAGAAGAGAATGACGACGACAGTGAAGATCAAGAGAGCGATAATGAATTCTTCAGCAGTCCAATCACAGCTACAAGAACTCCAATAACGGTACAAGAGACACCGACAAGTGATCCAGCAGTTGAGACAAGTACTCAAGAGTTAGAAGACTCACCAGGCTCCTTAAATAGACCAGTTCGAGCCCTTAGATCACTTAGTGACATCTATGCAGCCACACAACCTCTTAGACCAGAAGATTATGAACATCTTTATCTAGCATATGATGAAGAACCTGCAAACTACAGAGAAGCAGCAGATTACCCACAATGGATAGAAGCAATGGAAAGCGAGTTAGATTCCATAGAGAAGAATGACACATGGACACTGACTACGCTCCCCTCAAGTCAGAAACCAATAGGTCTAAAATGGGTATTCAAGGTCAAGAGAGACGCAAGTGGACAGATCACCAAGCATAAGGCCAGATTAGTAGCAAAAGGGTATGTACAACAAGAAGGTATAGACTACAATGAAGTATTTGCACCCGTTGCAAGAATGGAAACAATCAGGCTACTACTAGCATTGGCAGCACAGAAAGGATGGGAAGTACATCATTTAGATGTAAAATCAGCATTCCTACATGGTGAATTAAAGGAAGATGTCTACGTATCACAACCAGATGGATTCATAAAGAAAGGAAAAGAGAAGCTAGTCTACAAGCTAAAGAAGGCTCTATATGGTTTGAAGCAAGCACCAAGAGCATGGAATATAAGGCTGAACAACATCCTAAAAGAGATAGGATTTATCAGATGTCCACAAGAACAAGCAGTTTACAAGAGAACTTCAAGACAATCAACAATCATTATAGGAGTTTATGTCGATGACATAATAGTGACAGGAAGTTCAATGAAGGACATATCAAGCTTCAAGAAGGAAATGCAAGGCAAGTTTGAGATGAGTGATTTAGGACCACTCACATACTATCTAGGAATAGAAGTACGCCAAGCACAAGGAAGGATACAGTTGAAGCAATCAGCCTACGCAAAGAAGGTTATCAAGGAAGCTAGACTAGAAGACTGCAATCCAACAAAGACAGCAATGGAACCAGGTCTGAAGCTCGACAAAGAAGACGAGAGTGAACCAGTCAATGAGACAGAATACAGAAAGCTAATTGGAAGCTTAAGGTACCTTACACATACCAGACCAGATATCACCTACGCAGTTGGATACGTGAGCAGATTCATGGAGAAGCCAAAGACAACTCACATGAAGGCAGTTAAACATTTGATAAGATATATCAAAGGCACATTGAATTATGGAATTCAATATAGCAAAGGCAAAGAAGCAGAAATCATTGGTTACAGCGACAGCAGTTATGGAGACCAAGAAGATGGAAAAGGAACAACAGGAACAATATTCTACTACAAAGATTCACCTATCACATGGACAAGTCAGAAGCAAAGCACGGTAGCTTTATCATCATGTGAATCAGAGTTTATGGCAGCAACATCAGCAGCATGTCAAGCAATATGGCTACAAGGAGTACTAAGCGAACTCACAGGTGAAAGACCAAAGAAGATAACTCTACGAGTAGATAACAAGTCAGCGATACAACTCATGAAGAATCCTGTGTTTCATGGAAGATCCAAACATATCAACACAAGGTATCATTTCATCAGAGAATGCATAGAGAACGAGCAGATACAAGTTGATCACATCAGTGGAGAGATGCAGAAAGCCGACATCCTCACCAAGGCATTACCAAGGATAAAGTTCATAGAGATGCGAAGTCTCATAGGTATTGAAGACCTTGGGGAAATCAAGAATTAGGGGGGAGAATGTTAGACATAATTCTTATTTCCCTCAATTATCCTAAGTATATATATATATACATATATAGTGTGACATATTAGTTATCCTAAGTTGAATAGGTATGTTGGTTATTAACTAACCATTGTGTTGGTTAGAGTCATAGAACCAAAAACGCACACCGTATATATACGCACACCGTAAGTGAGGCGTAGAACCAAAAACAACCTATGTAACACACCATCTGTGACGTGTCACTTATTCAAAAATCATAATTCTAACACATTATTTTCATTAATGATAAAAACAATACAAACGCTTACAATAATGTTAACAATCAATCACTAATTTCGTTTAGGAAAATCTTTGATCTTAAGTCCGTTAAGCGTACTTCTAATCTTCCTAGATAGCCCTGTAATCTAACGTACATGAAAGGAAAATGTACGCCTGGGTAAATTGGATTTACTTAGTGTGTGGACCACAGCCGTACAATACTAAACAATACATAAATTTTATAACAAATTCTTATGCACATTCAGTACATTTGGCAATTCACATTCATTGAGTCACATTGTAACGATATCGACTACTGAGAAAATTAACGTGGACCATTGTAACACTCTAGGCAAATCCCACAATTAAGTGAGCTTAGGTGGGAGTAGTATCACAATGGGTGACCTCATGGGAAGTCTCCATCGTGAGTTCCTGGGCGGGCAACCCATCAAGAGCAAACAAACAATATTGGTGTTTTGAGGGGCCAGATGTTTTACAAAATATAATCACATTTGGTTGTTCACATTTGTTGAGTCACATAATTACATTCGGTAGTTCACATTCAGTGCGTCATATTTGATAGTTCGATGTGTCATATTTATGGTATAAAATAATAAAATTATAGCTATATAATTAACACCACATATCTTCAACAATAGCCATATCACACAATAATGAATTTAGATTTTCAACTACGAGGTAGTGGAAATCCAAATTTGTACAATGTACACATAGTTATTCGATTAGTCCATACCTCAAAAACGTAGGATCAAAATTGTCAAATGTTATAACGCCCTCGTGAGTTATGTAGTAACCTCGAGTGATTGAAAGGAATAGAGCCAAATAACCAATTGAAAGGGCAGTCGGTTCAAAAACACAATCGTTAGCTGCTGGTTAAGAACCGTTACTTTTATTCGGCTACATAATTAAGATACGTCTTTACCAGAAAAACAAAATTTTATGCACATGCATTGAATACTCAAGAGCGGATTTAGTATGGTGACAATGAGTGCTTGTGCTACCCACAACTTTATCTCCATAGTGTAACTTCTCCCCTACAAAATGGCTTGGTGGTGGAGTGGTTTGTGGTGCATTTGTATTGCCTAAGGTTTCAAGTTCAAAACATGGGCAGAGTAGATGGTTTATTATGGAAAAGCAGAGTGCATAAAGCGCCTATCCTAGATTAGCTATATCTCAAGCGTAGCCGGTTTAATTAGTCTCATAGTATCCTGGTTGGGCGAGTGTTGTTTTTGTGCTCGTTAGGAGGGAGCCTCGAATGTGTATTTTCCTTTTTCTATGGTTTTATAACCTCTAGTTAGGAAATCTTTTTAAACGCTTTGTATTTGTGGCTTCGTGTTTAATAAAAATCATCTCCTTCTCCGATTAAAAAAAAACTTCTCCCCTGTTTTACGTATTGGATATCCCGAAATTAATATATCCATCAAACTTAAAAAGCCCACAATTAATTAACTTCAAAAGCCCAATCATCTAGTTAATTTAATTAGAAGCCCATTTTTACTTATAACTTATGGTGTTATTATCTAGTTAATATTAATTGACCACCACCATCTTCGTTATTAATATTCACAAATTAAGCGGCCTTAGCAAAATTCATCGGAAGAAATGAACTCGTAAGAGCCTTAATAGAGATTTTGAGAACTAGGAAACACGTATCACGCCCCCACCTTGTGGTGTAGCGGCATGAGAAATAATGGGTAGAGCCTAGCCTTTTTGAGGTGTCAGATTCGATCTTTGATCCCACCGGGTTTTACTGATTTTTCACTGTCGTGCCTTCGCACGGGTGGGGGGTCAGGTTTTCCCCGGAACTGGTGGCTTGTGGGTTCTGGCTACCCAACGCTACCTACAGACGGGCACCTAAGACGTGTCTTTACCCAGGGGCGTTTGAGGTGCTTTTGTAACAAATTGGTGGTTACCCCAGGTAATCGGGACATTGTTTGTTGGCCGTAAAAAAAAAAAAAAAAAAAAAAAAAAAAAAAAAAAAAAAAACATCATAATTCAATAATGAATCAAGACTTAATTAATTTTAATTAATCTCTAAATTAAACTTCCTTAATTTCTCACCACCAGGCACCTCTAAAATCCTTTGGTAGGTTCAGTTGTGAGCCCGTATCCGAAGGGGTACAACGGGTCATAATGCGGGTCGCCAACGTTCATCGGAAGTTGATCCACACTCTTAAACCAAGTATGCGCAAGTTTACCCGTGAACCCATAATCACCAAACAAAGCATCAGTCACACCTTGCCCTTCACTCCCTGGAAGCCATGCAGCCACCAATGCATCCATGCTAGCAACATAAGGTTCAATCACCACAGGCCGGCCCGACATTAGCACCACCACACACTTAATCCACTCGCATACATTCATGATGGTTGTTGGTCCTGGTTCTGGTATGGTCAGGTTTTGGTTATCTCCAGATGACTCTGAGTATGGATACTCCCCAGTTACCACAATGGCGTATGCGAAATCGTTGGACTTGATGAAGTCAGGAGTCGGGTTCTCTGCGTATATGACTTCTGTTGTTGGTTCGACCGCGTTTTTCACAGCAGATAAAATGGTTGTACCTGTTGTTAACATCCAAAAACTTAGTTATTTACATTTGTATTTCATATGGATTACAGTCCATGAAGATATTTATTTATCAACGTAGGCATAATCTTCGCTGCTAGAAAAGTGGTCATTTGTTACATAAGTTTCATACAGCAAAAAATGTGTTACAAATTTTGACAAATTTGCTACACATTTGTGATGACAAAAAACCTTTAATTTTTTTAAACAAATTTGCTACACAACAAAGACAAATACTAAGGGAATTGTGTAGGAAATACATCGCAAATTTCCCACATCATATTTTCGTAGAAAATACGTTGAAAATTGTGTAGTAAATGTGTAATAATTGGTTTTCGACGAGGGTTTTTCTAACATCAAGGTTTTGTTGAAAATGCGTCACAAATTTGAATTTGCTACGCATTTGCAACGAAACCTTGATGTTAATTAGAAAAACCCTCGTCGAAAACCAATTACTACACATTTACTACGCAATTTTCAACGTATTTCTTAATAAAATATGGTGTGGGAAATTTGTGATGCAATTCCCACGCCATTTCTACGCAATTTTCTAAGTATTGGTCGCCATTGTGCAGCAAATTTGTCTAAAAAATAAGGGTGTTTTTCGTCATCATAAATTAGTGGCAATTTTGTCAAAATTTGTGACGCATTTTTTTCCGTATACAAATTTTGTAGCAAAAGAGTCACTTTTCTAATAATGCTTGACAACGTTTGCTAAAGAACACAGCTTGTAACACATGATGCATACCTATAGTAATATTACCACTTTTCCCATGCCATTCAATGGTCCAGCCACCACACTGATTACCAATGTTATCTGCATGAGTACCAGCAACCAAGATTTTTGTAGATTTTTTCGGTAGAGGAAGCATCGGCTGATCAATACTGTTTCCGTTCTTTAACAAGACCAAAGATTTCCTTACCGCTTCTCTGGCTAGATCTCGGTGATCCTGTTTAATTATTATTAGCAAAAAAGATGTCAAGTTATGGTCATATATATTGCTAGATCATAAAAAAGAAAACAGATCAGTCTTAACCTGTACTCCAAGGTATTTCGCCGTGCTTAAGTCAGTTAACGGATTTTCAAACAGTCCCATTACAAACTTCACTCGTAAAATTCTTTTAACTGCATCATCAATCCGACTCATTGGGATGTAATTATTGTTCACAAGGTAGGTTAGGCCGTCGATAAACTCAAAGTAATTGTACCCAACCATGATCTGCAGCATTTGACACAATTAGAAACTTAAACACACCACAATTAATCTAAATTTATGTTTGCACCATGGTTTAAAAAAAACGGGTGAGGCGTGCGCCTCGAAACGCGCCTCAGGGCGTTATTTTGTACGTGCGCCTCATAGAGCTGAGGCACAGTCAAAAACTGCGCCTCATGGGTTTTTGATGTTTTGAACTTTTTGTGTCAATTTCAAACATTCCATGTTTTTTTAACGTGTGTTTTTGATGAATCTTACTTAGTATTTCATTTTTTATAAGATATATAACATTTATATTTATTTTTTAATTTCGCCTCGAGGCGTATGTCTCGTGAGGCAAAGGGAAAACGCCTCGAGATACGATTCCGTACTTTTAAAGCTTGGTTTGCACATAAATAGATTTGAACCAACCATGTCTATACCAGCACCAACACTTTGTTGAATAGACCAAGTGTAATTAGCATGAGGTGGGTCTGTCATCTTGTCAATACCTTGAAAATCTGATATCACAAATCCCTTCAAAATATCCAATAAAACATATAATAAAGAATTATTTTTGTAAACAAAACTACAATCTTGTGATTAAATTAGATGAATAAATTGATAAGATGATCAGTTTTACTCTAAATTTGAGTGTGTTCTTGAGGAATCCAGTTATAAGTCCTTTGTTTCTATGCATTTTGACTCCATTCCAACTAGAGTAAGAAACCATGATGGTTGCAACCCCTTTCCGAATTGCATCATAATAAGGCGGCATATGAATGCTATACAAACCATGAAAATCTATGACTGTATCGTTTTCATTGATGCCTCTTGTCGTTCCACCATCGCCAACAAAGTGTTTGGCGGAAGATGCAACCTTTGTTCTGTAAAACAAAACGGTAATTAAACATACACACAAAGTAAACATTTAATTAAATTGATAAAGTAGTTGAGAGCATGAAAACTTACTGTCCATCAACAAAAGGAACGCCTTTTCGACCGTTAACAGGAATTTCGCCTTGAAGTCCTGGTATGATTTCAGTCATTTCTCGAACTATGTTTGGATCTTCACTAAAACTTTCAAAGCAACGACCCCATCTTGGATCTCTACATACCTTTTGTTTAATGTGCATCAAAAGTGTCATTATACGAACATTATCATATCGTAAATCAGACACTAAGATGCATGTTTAAATGTACATATTTTAAACTACTTACTGCGACGCAAGGTGCAAATGCATAGTTGATCCCTGTTGCTCTAACTTCAAGAGCAGTTGCAGCTCCAATTTTCTTAACCAATTCAGGATCCCTATTAAAAACATTCCATTATTTATAAATAAAATTATTATTAATCAAACATAAACAATAGTTAAACAAAACTACATTGGACTTAACTAGTAACTACCTTGTTACTCCAAGGCCAACATTATGTGGGAAAATAGTGGCATTGTAAACATTACTATTGCCATGAACAGCATCTATCCCATAGATCATAGGTATCCCTAAACGAGTAGATAACGATCCTTTTTGGAACTCATTCACCATATTAATCCACGTCTCTGGTGATGCCTCTTTCGCAGGAACACTACCACCGCCGCTTAATAAACTCCCTACGCAAAACATGTTCATTTAACTTTATAATATTTGAGTACAAAAAAAGTAAATATAAGTGCATTTAAACATACCTATGAAGTAATTACGCATTACATCAGGTGAAGCTACAGATCTATCAATCTGTACCATTTGACCAACTTTCTCTTCCAAAGTCATTCGACCGAGTAAGTCCTTTATCCGAACGTTTAATGGCTGGTTCGGGTCTTTGTATTTCATGACATCAGGTTCAGCAATGGTGGTGTAACACCACAATGACAGGATTAAGAAAACACATAGTGAAAACTTTGTCATATCTGAACCACGTGATAAATCACAATCTGCAGTAGAATTTCAGTTAATTTGAAAAGCCTAATCAAGAACCTATTGAATACAAGATTTTAATTTTGCATGAACAGTGACGGAACTAGAATATCTTAACGAGGGCCCGGGAATAAAGTTTTATTTTTACATTGGCTGCACATAAAGGAATGGTTTATTGTTGTGGGAAAAAGCGGGTTTGGAATGATGTGGCATGCTGATGTGACAAGTTTAAAATTTTGGACCTCCAAACCATTATGGATGCTCTTATTCATTTATTATGTTTCCATCGCTAGCCGATTGATTCACTATTTGCTTTGCATCTAAACTCCTCTCAAATTAAAAATACGTGTCAAAGTTGTATCTATATTACATGAACTTTGACCGCCCAGCGGGTCAATGGACTCTCTTGACCCTTCCCTGGTCGCAAATGTGCATGATCATGGAATGAAAAACCATGCTTTTAGACCGAAAAAATTGTTGACTTCTTTAAACTAACTGATGAAAGTATTTAGCAATAACAAAAGAAAGAAATAATAAAAATTGCATTAATAAAAACACAAGTATTCAAAAGAGACGACGAACAAATTTAATGGAAAAAGCGTACGATAAAGAGAAAAAAACTTACATTGCTGAATACTGTATAGAGGAAAACAAATCACAAATTTAAATTGATATTTATAGAGAAATGTACGTATGAGGAGGGTTTTGGGATGCTTTGAGTTCAGCAGGGTTTTAGGATAAATTATCGTTAAAGATAGACACCATTTGAATAGTTTTATCTTATAAATTATAACGATAAGAATTTATTAACAAATATAATTATGTTACATAAAGTTTCCTGATAACTACTAGTTATTTAAGTATAAAAATATTTTTTTACTGATAATTACCACGGTGGCCGGACTCTTTCTCGCTCTACAGCTTCAGTGTTGGGCGGTAGTGTTTGCGAATCATTGAGTCGCAGCATGGGGTGTTTGATTCCGGGAATGGAGGCGGCGGTTGGGGTTGGGGAGGTTGAAGCTTTAAGCATTTGGCTAGTGCTACTGTCTAGTAGATGGCTGTTTATGACCTTTCATTTCATGACATGCAAATTATGGTAGAGAACATACTATTTAATTATTTATAAGGTTTGGTTCATGATTCACACTTTGGCCATTTAAGCTGAAATGAAATGATCTTTAATAGTGTAACAAAGTTACAAAAGATGTTTGGTTTTTAAAAAGAACACTTCCATATTTAAATACTACTAGAGTTCAAGTAACATCACATGCAGTTTGGTTTTTTTTTTTTTTTTTTTTTTTTTTTTTTTTTTTTTTTTTTTTTGAGGTTAATATAAACCAATTAGTTAGAGCTGCCATCATAGCTACGTAATTTGGGTTAGAATTATGACTCATTTCTATTTAAATTTTATTGCAAGTCAGGTCCATCTGCCGCAAAGCGCGGGTATTACCCACTAGTTCGGTTGCTAATTAAGCCTTAAGGTGGACGGGACGCTCCACTAGGTTTTTTTTCAACTTCACTGATTTATACCAATCCTGTACTGCCACATCACTTTACTGATTCACTTCACTAAAACAGTTTTTTTGGAGGCAGCACTCCACTGGAAATAAAATAGAGAAAAAGACAAAAGGGGAGAGAGAAACTCACGGATACCAGTCCGTTAACTACAACAAGATTTTGGTTCACGAGACCACTGCCAGCATGGGTGGCGGCGGTGTTACCGTGCTGATAGTGGGGTACCCATGACTAATTCTGGTGACGCCCCGTCCCCCTTACAAACCGGTTTCATGTATTTTATTTGCTCTCATGAAAACAATTAGCTCGGATTAACATGGATTATGTAAAAAGAGCCAAAAACTAATGATTTCAATGGGAAAAAAAAGATCAAGAAAATCAATGGTATGGTATGGTTACACAATCACCAACAGAGATGTTAATTTAACCAAAGTCTAAGGACCTTATTATTAACAAACTGAAGGTTTCTACTTCAGGAAGGTATCTACAGTTGATTTACAGAAACAGAACCTGAAAAAAGATCCATGGGTTCAATTAAAAAAATAAAAAGAACTACCATCACTCCTTTATCACTGGTTGTTAACAACTTTAACACTGCTATAAAACCTCTTCAGATCCTTCATAGCCTTCTCCTCGATCTGAATTGATCGTATAGAAGATGCTGCTGCAACCTCTGGCTTGAACCACCTATTCGACCCACCTGAATCTGATGGTGAACCCTGACCACTGGTCACGGAAAACCCAGTGGTTTTGGTTTTAGGGCTATGAGACAATGTCTGTTGCTTTTTCTCCTGAATATGCAAAAAGAAAATAATATTCAACAACTTAAGAAAATAAAGATCATATTTTTTTTGGCCAATTTCAAGAAAAAGAAATTTAGTCACCTGTTGCAACTGTATGCTTTTAAGAGACGGGCGACCACCAAGAGGTGGCGTCCCTGAAGAAATCCAAGGAGGGGTGCTTCTATCGGGCTCAGGCACCTGATGGATCAGGGCCGGCCCCATGGGAATCGGATTTGATGGCAAAAATGAACTCAATGAAAGCTTTCCACTAGTTTTCACATCAGGCGAAACTTCAAACTGATCTTTCTTTCTAGCGACGGGCTTTTTCTCTATTGTTTTCCCCTGCTCGTCCAGTATCTTGCGAAGAGAAGTGGATCCTGTGGGCCCCTTTGGAATACTGGCCCCGCCCCATGCGGGGCCCTCGCTTTTGGGTGTTGGTGGTGTGACGACCTTAGGGGTGTCATCAAGAGCCCCACTTAAAAACATAGAAAGCCCTCCTTTTCTGTTCTTCTTCTTGGATGACGCGGGCGATGAATTCTTGCTTTTGGAACATGAAATTTCTTTCTTTGCGTTAATGGGTGGCACCTCGACAACTAGACTGTCTATTTTGCCCTTGTCATCTATCTCCTTTTCCTGTAAATAGTTTTCGATTTGGATGTAAGGGCATGCTTGTCCTACAACATTATGAATAACAAGATCAAGTTTTTTTGAATTTACCTTTGGGTCAACTTGTAAATCTTCAGAAGGTGAGAAACCCTTAACTGTATTTAACTTGGTATCAGCTTCATAACTACCATGTACCTCTTCACCATGCGGCTGTTTTCTTCTGCTCTTTTTCCTCTGTTTCTTGGTACCCTCGCTTTTCTGGTCAACAGGAGAAGTTGACTTTTCCTGAATCGTCTCAAGAGGTACACCAAGCTCAACGAGTGAGTTCTCCAACACAGGTCGGGTCTGAAGCTTTGCGATCTGTTGGCTATCAAGATGATGGCCCTTGGATAGTTTTTCCTCCAGTATCTCAATTTGTTGCAGTTTTTTCCTTAACGCCCGAACTTGTTTGCCAATTTCATGATTTGCAACATCGTATGGTTGTAAAAAGCTATCAAATATTTGGTTTCTTTCCTTATGTGAACCCATCTTTTCACCATTGCTTTTATCACGTGTTCTGAAAAACTCATTGTCACTGTCATCTTCTTCACTGTTGATAATAGCAGGAAAAGTGGCTGTCGGGGTTGGAAGCCGACGATGACTCCATAATTCAGATGATTTTGAATCCAGTGATTTCTCAAGGTTAGCTAAAACATCCAGTGAAGCACTAGCAAACGCATGTGTCGAGACGGTAAAAATGTAGTCAAGATTACGTATTACAATTTCCTGCAAGAGTTATCAAAGGCTTAATTTAGAATGGGAGAAACGTGAGAGGACTTATCACAGGTAAAAAAACAGCCTTTTGTCCAACTTTAACTTCTTATAAATTATTAATGAGGAAAACTCTTATTTATGATTACAAATACAATATTTTGACAATAACAATAACTACGTTCAAAGTAAGCTCTAGGCTACTTTCAACCTGTATACTGTTCTCAGTTTTGCTAATAACTTGACCGAAATGATGCATCTGGATATAAATTTCTATATATATTATAACGTGTTCACTAATAGTAAGGATTACAAATTAATATTATTACAATAACAGCCTAACTCTTTGAACTAAAAACGGTTTAGTCCTTAGGGGGTTTGCACTCTTTCAACCCATATGACCTTGTTCCCCTTTAGCTAACATTTCAATTTGACCCAAATGACCCGTTTGAGACAAGACACAACCCAAATTGGACCCATTTGCCACATTTAGATTTTAGGATGAAGAAATAATTGTAAGGTCAAAATGGAGAAGACATAATTGTAAAGTCAAAATGGGTAAATCAGAAATTACCTCACAGTGCTTCCTCAAATCATGTGCCTCTAGTGAGTCAGCAATTTCAAGAAGCTGTAAAGCACTTCTTGGCTCTACCATATGTTCAGCTGCCACTTTCTCACAAAGGCTTTTCAAAGTTGGTATTTCCTTATTTTCACTGTTCCCTTTTTGTAAGCTTGATGCCATATTATCAACTTCATTATCATTATAAGCAAAATCTTCATCTAATTCGCTTAAATCGTCACTTAACTTTGACTTTAAACGCTCAGGGCCACTGGAAGTAGGGAGACAATATGGAGGATGATAAAGAGAACTGATAACTAGTAGATGTGTTTCTCCAACTGAAACTGAAGTAGCCCGTTTGACACCATGTAGTCGAGTTATAACTGGTAATTCGTCTCTTCTTGCCTTTCCATCCCACATATAAACGTCACCAGTAGCGGTAACTCCAGCCGTCCAGTATTTTCCAGCTGACACACTAACTATATTTTTCCCACAAAGTGAATATAACTGCACCAAAGAAAAAACAAATATACATCAGAACCAAATCGTGGTGACAGTGGAATGAAAATGATGATGATGACGACGATAACGATGATGACAAACCTGTTGACAGCGAAGATCGGGATCTGAAGAAACCCAATAAAACAATGCACCATCATGGGTTAAAGCTATGCTATGTGTCATCCCTGCAGCAATTGAGACCACATGAAGCCGTTCTGATCGGTGAAACTTTATAGGGGTGCTATCACTTTTTTTAAGGATTCTTGCAACCACCACACGCCTTGGATTTACAAGCCGGTGACCCCAAGTAAACACCTGCAAACCCCTAGAAAATAAGCATAAAAGATATAATTTTGGGGGGCAATTTCATATATATTACCCTTAGAAAACACTAAAGATTTCATATTTGTCAGTTTCGTAGTAAAAGAAGATAAAATCAGTTATTACCTAGCACAAAGTGTTTCAATAAATAAATGAAGACGACATTATGCACTGAGATGGAACAGGCTGTTAAGTAATTAATTTTTATATTTCCAATATGAAACGGGGACACATGGAAACGTTTAGTGTTTTGAAAATTTAGATATGTGAAATCTCGAAGGATATATACGGAATTTTAAAACCTTGGAAGGATATATTTCACAAATTTAAAAAAAAAAAACTTACCTCTCCATCAGCTCCTAAAACCATGGTATGATACTTGGCTGCAGATACGCGAATGAAAGTTTTTCCTTTTAAATATTCAACTAGCCTAGGGGTATAATTGGATCCCGAATTTGAAGTTCCATAACCGAGTTGCCCTTCTTTATTGCAGCCCCAAGTGAAAACCTCACCCGAATCAGAAACTACAGCAGTATGCTTGTTAGCTGCAGCAACAGCAACTATCTTTGACTTTAGAGAGCTGACCCTTCGTGGTGTTGCTTGGGTATCAACAGATGTATAGCCAAGTTGACCCTCTGAGAATTAACATGGTATAAGATATATTGAGTCTATTCTTTTATTAAAAATAAATAAAATATTCAAGGTAAATTAATTACCTCGGTTGGAACCCCAGGTGAAGACCTCACCACCATCAGTGGCTGCAACCGTATGATGTTTAGCAGCTGCAATTGCCCTGACCCGGCGAGCCCCTAAACCTGATGTTACCTGCCTAGGAGTTATGACCGCAGCCTGACCACTGCAGAAAGTTAAACAAAAAAAATGATTAGACTGATTCTGGACTGATTCTGCTTGTTTATATTATTCACCTCTGTTCTACATTTTCCAGCTCAATTACTAAGATGGTGTTCGGATTTGCATTTTGGAAATAAATAATCCGATTTCAACAGAAAATAATCGGTTTTCAATGTTCCAACTATCCAAGTTATTACTTCTTTTCCCACAAAAATCACACTATCTGCAAATAATCAGATTTGGATCATAAGTTCAATACCAGCTGCAACTACACCGATGATCAAAGTCGTAACTTTTTCCCAAAAAAAAAAAAAAAAAAAAACACAATTTATCTATGAACTTCTTAAATAATCACATTCACCAAACAGATAACCATCCGGTAATCTAACTCGTTACTTTTTTTCCCACAGAAAACACATTTTATCTTCTTGAATATCAGATTCACCAAACATTTAAACATCTGATTGTTAAAACTTATAAAATCAGATGCATATCCATACACTATTTCTACCATTCGTGTTATAACAAATGGTTAACTGATATCTGATTTAAATAACTAATATCATCACATACTCACTTTCAGAACACGCATCTAAACATCCGCCATTACAATGGATTGTCTGATCCTTGATAAACACTTATATAGTAAAAATACTACAAGAGTTTACCTATGGATATCAAAATCAGGGTGGCCAAGCCGACCGCCTCGCCCAAATCCCCAAGTGTAAACCTCACCATTAGCACTAACCGCCACACTATGAAACTTAGCTGAAGAAATCAACTTGATAAAAGACCCATGAAGTGAATCAACCTTGCAAGGCAATTTCTGAATGTGAGCATTTCCAGTCCCTAATTGGTAATTAACACCACTTCCCCAACTGTACAACTCTGTCACTACTGTACAGATATAGTAATAAAACATATTCAGCACATTTCTATCAATGGATATTAAAGTGCATGATTGTTACAGACGTGTATAGTACCTGAACCATCTCCATTGCCATTAGCCTGTAAAACAGGCCCGGATAGGAGATCAACAGGTGTCCTCGACTTAGAGTCCTCTATTGAGACAGAGGCTTCAGATTTAAGCAGAACGCAAGCAGCAGCCAAATGACCAAAATGTAGGGACCGATGAAGGCTACTCCATCCAGATTCCCCATCCTGAATATATAATAAGCAAACTCTTTAAACTTCTTTAATTAAACCAAGAATTACTGCATAAGAAAGTAATACAGATCGTTTTCAACCACAAAAACGTAAACGATCTCCAGATTAGGGCAATCTTTCAACCTTGTCAGCAGGTAAACCGGTTATGACATGATAACACAGGGTCAAAACGGGCAGACTAGAAAAAACATCATCAGCCATGTCTATCATTTTGACATCACAAAAAAGTGAATATGGTAAAAGTTAAAAACACGACAGTCCCCTGTCATTCCGTCAAGTCGTCATTTTGACAGTAATATGTGCAAATTACAGTATATCAAAATCATTAAAAGTTTGTGGGTTTTAATCATTTGTTTCGAAACTTTATGCATTTTGTGAGTGAAGGTAAATGTGGTTGCCGAAAACAGAGACCTATGTTACCTTTTATGCAACAACCACATTTAACTATAT
This sequence comes from Ambrosia trifida, assembly GCA_028751855.1. NCBI lineage: Eukaryota > Viridiplantae > Streptophyta > Magnoliopsida > Asterales > Asteraceae > Ambrosia > Ambrosia trifida. The sequence goes on along the minus strand of CM054122.1, from coordinate 195,256,230 downwards.
AGAATTACAACTGAGGTTGTCAAATATCTATCTGTAAGATTAAGAAAAAGACGCACCCTAGCATTAGGGTCTGCACCAGCTGCTAACAGTCGTTTAATAATCGGTATGTGATTTCTCCATGTGGCAATATGAAGAGCAGTAAGGCCAAAAGCATTTCTCGAATTGATATTCCCTCCATTTTTCTTCAGTAAAACCAAGGCTGAATCTACATCAACAACACATCCGCTTTGCACTGCTAGCCATAGATCTTTGGAGGACACATTCGTTGATAATTTACGACCCGTGGTTTGGTGGCTTTGTCTTTGACTGTGAAGAAAATTAATCTGCTCCATCACTAGCAACGAACCCTTTTCGAACAGTTTGTTAATATACTAATATATGCTTCTTAAGTAGCACTAACTTAAACGATTGAAACGATCAAGGCTGAGTAAATATCGAAGCCCAAAACGCCATGTAACTGTTACAATGTCATATTTATTGTATATGAAGACCAACTAAAGAAACAGCCCCATCACATATTCTGAAAGATCCAACAAACACAGAAATTAGTAAGAAAACGATAAAAATTCTAACAAATAAACATGCTTTTTACCATACAAAAAGAAAGTCATACCATTGTTTTTACTGTTTTCGAAAAACAAATATATGACGAACACATTACGCATATACTACAAACTTAATTCAATTTCTATCTAACAATACAAAATGTTTACTTGATCTAAGATTTCGATACAAGATCTCCTAACATTACAAACAGATGCAACCAATTGTAGAAATAATAATAATAAAAAATCCCCCTTAAGCAAACCAATTAAACTTTCCAACCACAACAATAATAATAATAATAATGTGTAATAAAGAGATCGACCCAACAACAAATTGAAACATACCGATGATTAAATTACAATGTATGTGCGTTGATGTTTCAAGTGATGATGATGTACACATCTAACCAACAGAAAAAAAAAATCAATTTTTTATTTATTTATAAAAGTCAAAATTACACAAATCCACAACAAGAAAAGCATATTCTCTTCCAAATTCATGACACAACAATCGTCTAGATGCACAAAAAAACATAATATAAAAAGTAAAAAAAAAAAAAAAAACCCTAATTCAAGATTCACACAAAATTAAGAAAAGAGATAACATAATAATAATTAATAATTACCTTGAAGAATTAAAAAAAAATAAGCAAAACCCAATATTCTCCAATTGATCCAGTCTCCCGTTCTTTTTGTATTGAATGTGTTATGAATTTAGGGAAATTAATTAATTCATTTAATATTAAAAAAGAATGGGAGAAGGAAGAGAGATATGGGATCGGTTGGGAGAATATGCGCAGAGGGGAAGGAGAGAGAAGGGTGATTTGGGTATTTCACATGAAGGAAGGAAGGAAAGAAAGAAAGAAAACGTTAATTAGACGAAAAAACAAGGAGAGACTATCTAGGAAATGTCGATGGGTGGGTCGGAATAGAGAGATGTACGGCCACGTAATTGGGATCTTTAGATTTGCCACGTGGATAAGATTTGAATTCAACACCTCTCAATGTTTAACCCTGACGACGTCAGAACTCACAACTCTTTGTTTGTTTGTAACTTTTTACCCAAGTATTGTCGTGTTTGGACATTGGAATGTTTGGAGGTGGGTGGGTTTGTTTTACATTGGATAACCGAATTAGATCATTCACCACGGAAAATCACCGATATTGAAAATTACCTTTTACTAATGTTTTTAAAACCGGACAAGACACCACTCATTAGTCTAGCCGGTCGAAAACCGGCGGACTTAATGTAAGAATCGGATGGTATCGTAAAATAAAACGAGTAAAATTTGAAAGAAAATATAAAAAAAACTCGGTTCAGCCCCTTAAAAACCTTGTTCAACCGGCTGGCTTCCCAGTTCACCGATTCGACACCTGATCCCACGTCCGGCTTTTAAGACACTGCTTTTTACAGCATGTGTGAAATCAAATTGGATACGTGAATTAGGGCAAATTTTACTTCTTGCAAAAATTAGCAGAATCATATTGTGGATAACAAATAAGATATTATAATAATAGGATCGAAGAGTACTGAGTTATTTATCTATGGCACTTTGATTCTGAGCGTTTCGATAGAAAATATGGTTTATGCCATAACCATTTGATCATTCATTAGACTATATGGTGTGCCCCCCCCCCCCCCCCCCATTCCCCTAACTCCCCCAACTGCCACATCAGCACCATGTCATTTCCCCCATTTTCTCCCCCAAACTTTGGAAATGGTTTTCCCCCAACTCCCCCATTCCCCCTTCCTTTTTTTATTCTTTTTCCTTTTTTTTAATTATATATTTTATATTTCATAATTATTTTTTTATAACAAAATGTATAAAAAACATATAATTTATTTTTTTTTAAAACGGCAATATTTTAAAAAAATAAAAAATAAAACCGAAAAAAAAAAACTAAAGATAAATTTCATTAAATTAAAAAAAATTACAACCTACAATGCATGGAAATTTAAAAAATAACAAGAAAATTACATAAAAAAACCATCTAAAGCATATCTTTTCCAAGCCACTTGTTCGCGATCATGTTTCTCTTCGCCGCCCACCCCGCTCTTTCTTGCTCGGGAAGATCGTCGATATTTTTGTCCATCATCGCAAACTCCACCTTTTCTTGCTCGTACGCGAGCCGTGCCTTCTCCAACGCAAGCTTCTCCCGCTCTAGATCAAGTGCTTCTTCCTTCTCCTTCCTTCTTTCATTCCACCTTTCATTTTGCTCCGACTTAAACTCGTTAAAGTTTGAAATCAACGAATCTATTTTGTCAACCACGCTTAATTTCGAAGCGGAGGCCTTTCCTTTTGAGCTCGATGCGGCTTTTTTCGCGCGGTCCCTTCCAATTGGCCGCTCCAATTCGGGCGCGGGAGCATCATCTTCAAACTCGGGGTCATCGTTTATATTTATAGTACAACGAGCATCGGACCCCCCCCGCACTATAACTTCCCGAGGTGCTCGTCTTTGTTCGTTTTGCTTGTGCCACTTCGTTTGGCACCACCCTCCATTTATCACATGCTCTCAAAATCTCATACGGCCTCATGTACGCCCACCCCCCACTAGCCTTTTTTTTTGCAAAACATTCCAAGCGCATTCTTCAACACGTTCTCGTCGCTTTCACCGGTCTTTCTATTGTTCCAACATCTTTGATAAACGCCCGCAAATTCTCCACATTTTGCGTTCATCTCCCTAAACTTAGTACTAACGGCATGACCGGTTCGATAAGGCGTGCGTTGCATTAACTTGAAGAATTGTTCGCAAACCGAGTTCCAAAAGCTATCTTTGGTTCGATTCGTACCTACACGTGATAAATAATAAAAAAAAAATTAAAATCATCCATAAAACCCACGGCCAAAAAAAAAATAATAAACTTACTTCGTATCGGGTCGGTAGAAACGTTCACCCACGCTCGTGCTAAGGCCTCCAGCTCGTCTTGAGTCCATGGAACGCTATCCGCCTTAGTAGTGGCACGTTTCTTCCCCTTTGTGTCTTTTTTAGATGTTGGTTGAGTTTCGGGGATAACGTCGTCATCGACGCCTAACGATATAAAGTCGTGTTCGGGTTGAGTTTCGGGTCTAGCGAGGACGGTTGGCATTTGGTTCGGGGGTGGCATTTGCATATGAAAGTGTTGTTGGTGATGCATTTGCCATGGATTTTGTGGTTGACTAAAACCGCCAAATCCGAATGTGTTTGGGTCGAGCGGTGTAGCGGGGAAGGGAAAGTTTGGAGCTTGTGTCGAAGGAGTAGCGGGGTTGTTCGGGTAAAAGGGTTGTGGGGTTGAACGCCTTGGATCCATTGGTGGTTTGGTTATAAAATTTGAAAGAGTGATTTTTTATAAAATGTGGTGTTTTGGTTTATAAAAGTTGAGTAGTTGTGTGAATTGAGGTAAAAGTTGAGGTAAAGTTTATATATATATATAGTAAATGTTTGAAATTTTTTTTTTTTTTTTTTTTTACAACGGCTAAACAATTAATCAGTGGGCCCCCTTATCCAACGTTCAAATTTTTTCACCCAATCAACGAGCTCGGTTCAAACGGGCAAAATACCCCCGTTTTCCCCGAAAATTTTACGGGGGGGGGGGGGGGGGGGGGGTGTTCCCGATCGGGGTCAATGCCACCTCACCTCCCCGACCTACCTCCCTGATTGCACACCATATAGTCTTAGAGTGAGGTTGAGTTGGAATTTTTTGATTAGCCACTTTTTTTTTTAATTTAACACACAAACTAAATAATATAATATTATTCCCTTCAACTAGGGCTGTACACGAGCCGAGTCGAGCCGAGCCAGGCCCAGCTCGAGCTCGAGCTCGAACCTAAACCGAGCCAGCTCGGCTCGGCTCGTTTTTCTGATCGAGCTGAAAAGTCGAGCTCGAGCTCGGCTCGTAAATGTTCGAGCCGAGCTCGAGCTGGCTCGAGCCAGCTCGATATATTTTTCTTTTCTTTTTTTTTATTTTTTTACAAATATTTATTAAATAAAAAACAATAAAATTAAATAAAATTATACATAATCATGTATATTTTTTTTATTTTTCTAAGTTATGGTTTATTTATCATGTATATTTTTTTTATTTTTCTAAATTACACAAGCCTAAGTCGAGCCATATGTCAAGCCATCGAGCCGGGCCACGAGTCGAGCCATCGAGCCGAGCCACGAGCTGAACACCCCTGGCTCGAGCTCGGCTCGATTACAAAACGAGCCAGCTCGGCTCGGCTCGAAAACAAAACGAGCCTCTTCGAGCCGAGCTTTTTTCGAGCGAGTTTCGAGCGAGCCTCAAGTCGCGAGCTTTTTGTACACCCCTACCTTCAACCCCCCCCCCCCCCCCCCCCCTCCCTCTTTCACTCCTCACAATTTCTATTTCTACCCTTTAAACATGGGCTCACATGGGTCACATGACGCTTCTTGCCCCTTCTCTGTAGTCTTAAGCAAGGAAAATCATCCAAATTCGTATACATTTGTAGAGAAGTAGCATATAAGTTGTTGCATACTTTATGTACTTAAAAAGTTAAATTGGACCTTTTGGCATCATGCTTGTAGCGTAAGTTAGCTTTAGCCTATCTATCATGTATTTTAATATACTTTAGAAACACCAAGCTACAAAAATAAACAAAACACGAAATGTTTTATAAAAATATAAATTTATGTCTTTAGAAAACCGTTTCTAAAAAGGAAAAGAAAAACATAGAATTTAAATACAGAATAAATAAAAGCTAGCATTTCTTAAATATAAAATGTTTTGTATAGATGCAAATATGCAATAATAGTAAAAAAAAAAAAAATTGATTGAATTTCATTATACTTAAAGATGCTATATATATTGTTATATGTGTTTTGTGTCAATTATATTAGAAACTAAAATATTAATCGTGAAGAGGTATGACCTGAATCCTACCAAAACAACCTGAAAAAGGCCACTCGATTTGGTGGATCCTGGTGAAGAAGAATCATCGATTTAATCAATAATAATTTATTATGCTTTAAAAGTACAGTGAAAATAATGGTAAATAATTATTTTAAGAAGTTTATCTACATAAAATAGTTAAAAGTAATATATCAGTGGGTCCGGTTAATCATGAGAATATCTATGTTTACCAAACTTATTAGCAAAATAGGCATTGACTTTTACATTTGTTAAAATAGACATTAACTATCCTAAGCGTGGGTTATGAAGGTGTCAGATCATCAAAATGTGGGTTATAGAGGTTTCGGAATATCGGAGTGTGGGCTATGAATGTGTCGGCCGGTCGGAAAGGGTGTTGGAATATAGAAGTGTGAGCTATGAAGGTGTCGGTAACTCTAAGTGTGTGCTATGAAGGTGTCAGGATATTAGAGTGTGGGCTATGGAGAAGCAGCCGACTATAAAGGTGTCGACTAATCAAAGTGTGGGTTATAAAGGTACGATTTATAAAAGTGCAGATTATGAAGGTGTCGGATTATTGGAGAGTGGTTATGGAGGTGTTGTCTCTACTTATTTATGCTACCGTGATTGGTTATTCTAAATTTATAGATTTACAATGTAATGATATTGGGTATGGGGAGCTTGGAGAGGCCCGTGGCTATGCCACATGGGCCATGGAGCCTCTTGTGCATTGCCTCCACCCTCCTTTACGTGTGGAGACCATTGTCTTTTCCACGTCTTCTGTGGACCACAACCTATTCAATTCAAATTTGTCCTATTCAATTAAAGAGGGTGGGAGGATCATCGCCGCACCACATAGGTTGGTGGTAGAGGATTGTTATGAAGAATGAGGTGATGTGGTGATGACGTGAATCGACAAATAAGACTAGGTCAAAAAGAAAACAAAGAAGTGTAGACAGCAGAATTCAGACAACAAGTATGACACAGAAAAGATGTTTGCCGATGTGAAGCAGTCCATAGGCAATTTTGATTAAACTTTGATTAAAGATAAAAAAGACGAATTGTGTTCTTAAACTTTGATTAAAGATAAAAAGGACCAATTAAAAAAATTCATAAGGTCGTTCAAAAAAAATTAAAGGGCATTTTGGCTTTCTGTTGGTCCAAGAGGTCGTTTATGTGATTTATTACCCCACGCGTAAGGCTGCAAACGAACTGAACTTTCAGCGAACAGTTTATGAACCGTTTGGCAAAAAGTTCGTTTGTTTTTGTTCGTTTAAAAAATGAACGAACACGAACAAAAAATTATGTTCGTTTAGTTAAACGAACGAACATGAACAAGGGTCGTGTTCATTCTTTGTGTTCGTGAACGTTCGGTAACGTGTTCGTTTGTGTTCGATAGTTTAATAATGTTTTTAACTTTTATATTTTTTATATTCTTTTATTTTTATTTATTTTACCCAATAAATAATATATATGAGGTAAATATATCTATAAGAGATCAATAAACCTACCTTTTGTATCCAAACTCATTATATGTTTCCACGTTCCAACGTTGAAATCTTCCGCCTCCAATGCCCACTGCCATCCACCTCCTCCAACGCTCTTCTCCAATACTAAGTATGTTTGGACAATTAGGTTATATACTGGATGGATCTAGCTAATGTATTAACTTATGTGAATTCGATGTTATTCAAAAGTTAACATATGTCTCTTTGTGTTTGTTTCCGTTCATGAACACTTCTTTGCGTTCATTTGTGTTCATTAATGTCCGTTTGTGTTCGTATGCGTTCATGAACAAAATTAACAAACAGACACAAACGAACACGAACATGAGTGTTTTCTTAACAAACGAACACGAACACAAAAACTCGTTCGGTAAGTGTTCATGAACAGTTCATGAACACATAATTTTCTTAACAAACAAACACGAACAAGGCGTTGTTCGTGTTCGTTCGGTTCGTTTGCAACCCTACCCACGCGTAAAGGAGGGTGGACAAATTTGAATAGGACAATAAGACTATCCGTTCCGGGTCGCGAGCGAGCAGGCGCGAGCCACAAACTTCAATCTCAAATAACCCGGTCATTTGACCCCGTTGTGGCTGGGGGTGACTGGTGAGCACCAGCGCGACCAAAGCACCTCTCTCTCCCGTTATCGCACGCGACCATCGTCGCCCGTGCTCGCGCCGCCAGTGTTCATGTGGGGCTGTTATGGCTGGGGGTGAGCACCGGGATGAAACTTCCCTCGCGTCGGAGCTCACTCACAGCCCACAACGGACAATCTAAGGGTATGTTCCCAAGTTCACTTAACAGGAGAAAACAAATTATTTGGAAGGAAATGAAAACTTTCTTGTGTTTCCGAGTTTCATTTAAGAAAAGAAAAGAAAGGAAAACAAAACATGTTATTTTCCCGAGTTTCACTTAAGAAAGGAAATGAAAGGAAAACCACCTTTAGTTTAATTTTCCTTCCGATTTGGAAGGAAAGGAGATGTATCCTTTGTTTTCCTTTCATTTCCTTCGGTTATTTTCCTTTCTTTTCCCTCTTTAAGTAAACTAAGAAACGGAGCGAAAAAGTTGCTAATTTTACAATTAAAAAGCCATTTTCGATGTAATTTAATTAAGTGGCCTCGGTACTATGTAAATTGTAACCAATGGGGTGGTGGTCTATTGGCAAAGACTTTAAAACACCTAGGTTATAAGAGGTCTTGGATTCACATCTCAAAAACCACATTACTAAAAAGAAATTACCCTTTAAAAAAAAATATATGTAAATTGTAAATAGAAAGTCTAGATTACATTAAAAGGATTTTAAGAAGGATTTCAGATCATGACTTACTTACGTTTTTGCAGTTGCACACTTGAAAATTACAGGTACAATACCCTCTGGTTTACACAGCAACAGATAACTAATAAATGAATCACAAAACTGCCATAAAACAACACACTAAAAAACATGAGATATGTCCAATTTCACACACCAAGCTTCCAAATCTAAAATAATATCTAATTGTATGATCAACAAGAATGCATCCATCTATAAACTCTGCTTACGCAGCAATTGGCGAATCCTGCAAACCCAAATTTATTTACAAATTCAATTAGAAAAAAGCTCAAGTGGAATTTATGAACTAAAAAAAATAGTTATAGTTGTGTGATTTCAATAGCAAGCACATAATTATTCTGTTAGTTATTAAAAACAACTAATAGCAATAACTTGCCGCGAATAAAAGGATGAAATAACTAATTTATTCAATTTTTTAAGGAATCTTGACAAAATATTCACCAAAACATACCTTAGCAGTCAAATTTGAGACTGCCAAATTCCATTTTTGTCTGGTTTTTGTTCCTGCTACTTGCCCAGCCTTTGCCACTTTACCAAAAGCTCCATTTAGCCAAGCTGCTCCAGCAGTTACATACCTAAACATAGTTTAAAAGAAATAACTGATATTAACCAAATTTGTTAAATACCGAGAGCCCAGTATCGTCACTTATTAGCAACGATAATGATGCTGCCTCAAACTTAGATAAGTTGGGTAACAAGAAAGTGAAGGCCCAACCTGCTTGATTTGACAGCTGATCCTGTGTCATTTAGTTTCCTCTCAGCTGCCATTAATGCAGCCATCGTTTTGTCTGAAACCTGAAGCTTTTGATCCACGGATTTCACCTTTTCATTTACAACTGAGACACCAACATTAAACTTCTCTGAAAGTCTTACTCTTTTCTCGAAAGAATTCACTCTAGCAGATGCATTGGCTCTCAATTGATGCTTCTCATCAAATGCTTTAGCTTTATTCACGGCATCTTGCCTAATTGCTGAACCTTTTGCTAGAACGCTTGAAACGACGTCTTGTGCTTTACTCATGTACACATTTCCACTACGAGGAGAACTACTGTTGGACTGTTGAACACGTTATTATAAGTCAATACAAATGTAATATCATTTATTCCTTTGTATGAAAAACAAAAACAGAATTGTAAGCTAGGAAGTTGGCTGATGTCTAGTGTGTAAGCTATTACCTCTGTTGCAGATGGTGAAGTGTTTCCTGGGGCCATGCTTGTTGCATTATCTACTTCACGAACTTCCTGCAAGAAGTGACATGACAACATAAGTTAAAACACAATAAAAGAAAATAATTGAGATATATTTTTATGCCAGTAAAAACTATACCCGCAACTCAGGTTTCGGTACATAATTTTCTGCAGGAGTGATGCTAACAATCTGATCTACTATGGTTGCTCCCTGTAAAAACGTACATAGAATATATAATTTCCAATTTTCACAGAAGATGTGTTATACATCTGATTTATAAGAATACATAATAGTAACTACCACTTCGAAGCTCAAATTAGCCTCCACAACAACATTTCCTTACAAGCATTTTACCAATTGGTAGCAAAACCCAAGGCTATGATATATTCTTTGTTGTTATTAACTTCATTCTTATTCTTTAGATACTAATATACTATATATCAATATAATAATACTTATGCCTGGTCACTCTAGGGAAACAAAACCAAATATATTGTATTATCTTTTGCAGGATTCATATAGTAAAGAAAGTGGAGCCAGTCAGAGAACACTCCAGAATTCCAAGACATTGTGCAATGGTGAGTTGGTGGCTGCAATTTGCAATCTAATCTTCATATTATCTATATGGTGTTGGAGTTGCTAAAAGTTAAAATAACATTTATTTCTTTAAAAGTGTGATGACCTAAAGTGAACCTTTGAATAATAGAATCAATATCGGTTATTAGCCTGTTCACAATTAAAATAATCATTATGACAACTTGACTTTTGGATGATGAAGATGCAACCATGTCATGAACCTTTAATAATTATTTTAAAAAAGAAGACAGCAAAAAATGCACCCAATATTATAGTGGATAGCATAAGCAGAGTAACTATATTACTTTAACTCTCTCAAACACAGTAAAAGAACATAGAAAGATATTGAATTATTGCAAAAGTGCAAAACACTTCTTTGGTGATAAGAGAAATACCCGATACAGTTCCACTAAAATCAAACTATACGAAGTTGGCTAAGGCCGCTAAGCATTGGTTTACCATAACCAAAAAGTGTTCTAATTGATAACGAACCAACTAAATACTGGAAATAGTGGACCCAAGATGTGCATTAGTGCATAGACAGTGATAATTAATACCTAATAAAAAATTCGGGTTCATCCAACATAAAGACAAACAAAAGGTTGATCAGCAAAAGAATATTAAAATATGGTGCCAATACTAATGATCCTTTTATTGGAATTTTGCTCTTGTATTTCAACGTATGACTTTAGAGTCTGCGCTGGACAAAGTGGAATGATATGCAGCCACAAACCTGTGGTCATAGTTTGTTGACTTGAGTAGTTGCAAATTGCTAAAAGCTCTTGAGAATTCTAAAATGATAAAATACACATACAACTCAATAAAGAAATTTCGATACATAAATCATAGAATTGTAACAATATTCAGCATCATAAGAAAAATTCCAATAAAGATCTCTCTCCCTTGATCCAAAAAGTTGGACCATGTTATAACTTAAATGGAATTTACCCTTGACTAAAAATTAATTAACATAATGATCCATGCAATCCAAACATCTGAACATTTTTTTAACCTTAACTAATACAAAACAACATAACGAATCCCTAGTCTCCATGCACCTCTAAAATCGATAGAATAATTCCTTAACATCAAAATCTTCAAAGTGCAGGAATCTTAAATTGGGCTCTTTTATAGGGATATTCAGAAAAACAAAGAAGTTAAATTATTAAGGAAAGGAGTAGTCCTTTCTGTTCCGCATCTTTCGCCTATTTTTACTTAATGATCAAACAAAGTATTCCAATTTTGAAAACGGTAATAAACATATCTATTCAAGGTTCCTACAAATATTATAAATACCAAGAATAATAAGTGTCAAAACCCTAAAAGTGAATGATAACTATATTAACATGGTGCATTAAATAAATGACTAAATTGAGGGATTACCGATAGCAATAATGCAATTTCAAGAGCCTTCGGATCTTTAAACGTGACAAAAGCAGTCTTGTGTTGTTTTGAATCACTGAAACCCTCAAGAACAATCAAAATCAATAAAAACACGTATAATAACCATGAATCAATCAATCAATTAAAAGTAAGATAAAGAATGAACGAACCGACAGATCTCAACTAGCTCGATATCACCAGAAAAAGAGAAAAACTCATGAATTTCTCTCTCGGTTGCTAGATCTGAAAGGTGTCCTACTTGTACCGTTCTCGTCGTCTGAAACAATCACAAAACATAATTAAAAAATAAATAAAAAATAATAATTAAACAGATATATGAATCGAAAAGTGGTTAAAACTTAAAACTCACCTGCATTTCAATTGCAAGGCACAAGACAGGATTCAGGTCTGAATGTGAAAAGGGTTACAAAAGCGTATGAAATTTTTGGTGTGTGTGTATATATATATATATATATATATATATAGAGAGAGAGAGAGAGAGAGAGAGAGTAATTACACAATTAACAGATAAGCTGTGAAGATGATGAATGATGATGAAAGGCATTATATTTCGTCTTTTTTCTTCCAAAGTTATTTATTAATTAATTAAATAATAATAATAATTTAGGGTTTTTCAAACTTTGAAGGCACCAAAGATTCTTGCTTATATGTTGTTTTCGCTCTTTAATTTAATTACGACCCTACGAGGCCCCTATTCCTTTACCTATTTTGCAATAAGCTCCCTTATATTTTTTCGGTAGTCACATTTGGTTTTAAGTGTATTACAACTCTTTTAACGATTTAAATATTTAATGATGCAAGAGAGTATTAGAGATCAGTTTGGCAAAAATTTATAGTTAGAAAAAATACTGTTGTATAAATTTGATAATTTAGTGGTTGACAAATAATAAGCGAGTTAAGCCACAAACAAACTTGAGTTAGAAAAAGTTGGTTACAAGTTGATGAGCCAAGCTCGAGGTTGGCTCGATTTAAGGAGTTGTTTGATTAAGTGTTGAATGGTTAAGTGCTGAATCATTAAGTAAAACCTTTTAATTGTTAGTTTTCTTGTTCCAATGGTAAGAGAGCCTCATTAAAGTTCAACATAGATCAGTGCTTAATGGTTCAGCAACATCCAAGTCTTAATGGTTCAGTCTTAACCATTCCATTCAGAAGCTGAAACAAACGCGCTGAATGCTGAATCATTCATCGCTGAATGGTTCAGAGCCCCATTAAGAAGCTTACCAAACAGCCCTTTAGCTTAGTTAACTTACACCTATATTTCAACCCAATACCTTTAAAAATATATGTGAAATGTTCACCAAATCATATACTTTGGTAATGGTTAAATAATTTGACAAATTAAACATTTTAGTTTTTAATCATATATAATTTGGCAGTGACTTTTATGTCATCAATGTCATTTTAGTATAACTAGATTTACTAGTACCGAATATGAAACTAGAAAAGCTTGGATTGTTTAATTATATTACTATTGATCATTAATGGTAGTTGAAATTAGCTGTAACTTGGTATACTAGTAGTAAGATGCTACCAACCAGTGAAAGATAATGTGAGTTACTGCTGAGTAGTTGTAACTTGCGTAGTTTCACCTGAGCTTTCTATTTATATAAGTTATAACAATACCAGTTAAAAATGCTAAATGTTGTACTATTCTAAAAATAAATAAATAAAGTTGCAACGTTGAGTCTCAATCATTGTGATAACTCAACCCATATATAGGAATCTTTTTCAACACGCAAAATCAAATTTTCATTCTCACATAGAATTCATTTCCATTCTTTGCATAATGTTCGCTTTATTCAATTTATTGATTTCATACACTCAAAATACATTAATCTAACGCCATACGTAGTGGCTTGCAAGATTAGCGCCCCCTCCCCCACCATTTGATTGGCTCAACCAAAAAGTAGGTTTTCAGGCGTTAAAAATTTAACGCTGAAGGCCAATTTTGCAAGATTAAGGCCCCTATGTAGCGCCGTAGCGGTGTTGAGGTGTTAATTTTGTTTTAAGGCCCCCATTAGCGCTCGAGTATACATGGTCTAAAGTGAGACAACGCAATTTACTGATTTAGATAGCATACATGATAAAACTGGATCGATATACAAAACCTACAACTTTACTTGATTACGTGTAAATATCAAAATCAATATTTTAATACATTATTTTGTTGCAAAGTGAAATTTATATTAGACACGTATAAATTTATTGACTTTTAAGTAATTTCACAAGAATTAAATTGATATTTCAATGTATTATGTATTTTTCTTTGTCCAGTACTTACTTTTTTTTTTTTTTTTTTTTTTTTTTTTGAAAGGAATCCAGTACTTACTTAATTACTAAAAAATATTGTACCGGTCGTATTTTCACAGTTCGACATGGCACGGTTTAAGTGGGAAATTTTATAATTTGCATTCAAGTAATTCCAATTATTTGTTTCTAATAGTACAGAAGCATCGAAAAAAAATATACAATTATATTTAGTTGCCCATTACTAAAAAGTTGGTAACAATCACATCTTAAACCCGTATTCAAGCAAGAAGTTATGGTTATCACTACAGTGTATGTCTGTATGATCATGAATAGGGACAAATTCCAACTTAATATTTGCATTTGATGTTTGGCTATCCGGCACTTCATTTTCACATGTGAAAAATCTCATCCAAGTGCAACATCATTTTTCACACCTCCATTGGCCATCACTTGGTGGTGAAAATGCCTTTCATATATCACATGATCTCATTGACCTCCACATTATTTCACATCCCGTTTGAATGGGGTCTCTCCCCATGAGAAAATCCACGCCGTGGACCACGCATACGCGGCATGGTGCTCTATGAGCGGTCATAGCTCCACCTCACCTTCACGCTTGAGAAAGAAGGGTGCACCAAATATATGGTTTTAATCAAGTGTGGAAGTAAACGTTTTAGTATTTTACATCAAAAATAAACACAACCACGGACATTAAACATGGTCCGTATTTGTGAATATATTCGACACTTTACCATTCATTACACCTCTTATATAGTTATTGGTAATTGTTAGGAAGATGTTTTTTAATAGGGGATGAGTAATAATGATAAGAAATTAAGAATACTTATCCTGTACTAAATTCCATCTAAATTAATACTGAACTTTTTAAATAAAAATAAATCAAGTGAAAGAACTATATGGTTAGTGTGTTTGATGTTTCGACTAGTTTTTAAAACATTAGTCACAGTTTGATGATTGTATTATTGTGAATTGATATCCAAAGTGGCCCCATTGATGTGTAATTCGAAGGACTTGTTGAAATGTGGTTGTCATTTATGTCGCTATAAATGTCTTGTAAGTACGAAATTGGTTAATCAAACAACATATTGATTAGAATGTGAATTCACCTCAACCACATATTAAAAAGTCGTGAAGGAATATCTTTATAAGTACGATTGAATAAATACAATCTTTTTTTTTTGAACGTTAACTATCAGAATAAGCGCCGTTCAAAAAAAACTATCAGAATAAGCCATAGGATACAATTTGGTTGTTACAAACTTAAAACTAGGGGAGAGATAATTAATCGCCATAACTGATATAAGTATATAACCGAACCGAATTTAGCCAATAATCGACACAACCAATGGTTATGGTTATGAAATATCTTTAATTGACCTTGCGGTTATGGTTATGGTTATGAAGCTTTGGTTAACTGACATAACCGAAACCGAACCGAACTTGTAATGTTAAGTCTATGTAATAGATTTATATTTTACACTAACCATGTAGAGGTTTTGTTTTTACTAAGATAAAACTATGTTAGTTATAACAAAATTATATTGACGTTATGATGTAGGTGTTATTTATTGTGATGAAGAATTTAACTTTTAATCAAATGTTTAAATATGTTTTTTTTTTCTTTGATGAGAAATAACTTATTAAAAGGGATCATACATTTGGTAGTTTAATCAAAAAGTGTAGTTTTGGTTGTCTTATTAAAAAAACTCAAGCTAAGTCCAACATTATAGGTTCTATTTTTTATTTTGTAAACCCACTAGCTTTTAATGTTTTTACTTTTTGCAAAAAGTTAGTTTTAGTTAAAGTTTTTTTTATAGTTACCGAAATAATCGTAACTGATTAATCGTAACCGAAGTCCGATTATGATTTGGTTAAAGAAATTAACCAAAACTAGTGGAAGGACATAAATGGAATTTTAAAATCTTGTAAGGATTTATTTCACAAATTTCATAACCAAAGATTCTCTTCGCAGGCTTTAGCATGTTTTTTCACTTTCTTCGTCTCTGCCCTTCGGACAACATGCCTTGCTACAAACTCATTATCCCTCAAACCAGCTAGAGGTGATACTTCTGTTAGGTCAACACAAGCTTGTTTCCTCTCAGCCCACCAAAAAACAAACAAATCTGCTGGCCACAAGGTGGATCTCCCTTTCGCGAGGTCCGATGGAAAGTTTAATTGACAACTTACTGATCAAGGAGGGAGGAAAATGTTCAAAAACTACATTCAAGGAATTTTAAAGAGTAAACTACCATTTTCGTCCTTGAGGTTTGACACTTTTTGCCAGTTTCATCCAAAAGATTTTTTTTTCTCAACTGGCTCCACTAGTTTTCAAATTCTTGCTGGTTTCGTCCAAGTGCCTAACTCCGTTAGTCAATCTCAGTTAACTGAGGGGCAGTTTTGTCAATTCAAATATTATCTGTATAATAATAATAATAATAATAATAATAATAATAATAATAATAATAATAATAATAATAATAATAATAATAAATCAAACACAATAATGGCCATTTAACCCACAACACACAATCCACCCATCCCACCTTCATTCTCTCGCCCTCATCCCACCTTCCAATCCACCCATCATAAATCACCTCCCAAATTCACACAACAAACCCATCCATATTCAAAACATCGAGATTGTTGTATTCCATATTCAAAATATCACCACTCAAAATATCACCACCACTCTAGTCATCTTGCTCCTCACATTTTTTTTTAAGAAATCCTATTTACCACAGCCATCCTTTGATTCGTGCCCGACCCCAACGATTTCGTTCCTTCTTTTGTTTGATTCTCACACCGTATCTCCAAAATCAAGGAAACCCCAAACAAAATTCAAATCATAGAAGATAAAAGTTGCCATCCACGGGCTCAAGTTTGGTTCGGGTTGTTGGGTCGGATGCTCCTGCATCAGGAGTGTTATCAGTGAGGTAACATTGGGGTTGAAATCTGTTGGAGAGGTTATGGTTTGGGGGAAAGAGAAGAGGGCGGGACTGAGAAGAAGAAGAAGAAGAGAATGAAGGAGGAAAGGAGGGTCCAACGGCGGCGACAGCTGGATCGAGAGGGAGTGGTGGTGGTTGTGGTTGGGAAGGGGTACGGGGGTGCTGTGGAGGATTTTTAAGAAGTTGGAGAAGGTGGGGGAGGGTTTATAAAGGAGGGACAGATTAGGGGATGTTTGGATGCGGGTGTAGGAACTAGCTAGAGGGGTGTTTGGCAAGTTTAATAGCAGGAATAAAAGGTGTTTGGCAACAATAAAATGACAAAACTGCCCCTCAGTTAACTGAGATTGACTAACGGAGTTAGGCACTTGGACGAAACCAGCAAGAATTTGAAAACTAGTGGAGCCAGTTGAGAAAAAAAAATCTTTTGGATGAAACTGGCAAAAAGTGCCAAACCTGAAGGACGAAAATGGCAGTTTACTCAATTTTAAATTTGTATAGATTTTCCCTATTAAATTAAAATATTTTTTATGGAAAATTAAAATAATTTCCAAATTTAAATTTTAAGTACCATCACAAGTCTCTTCTTAGTCCTTTCCACATCATTTACATCTGGCAACGCATTGACTTTTGACTGTGAAAATAGTTTATTTCATTTTGTACCTTGTAATTTGTTAAAAGTATAAAAACCACCCTTTGATTTGTGTCTGTTAATCTTTATGCCCTAACAGTTCGATCAGCAAAACCTTATCTGGCTTGTATTCGATTCTCCAAGTCAGATAATTATTTCATATCATTACGACTATAAATTATGAACGTAAATTGATATTATTGGTTATTTTGTATGCTATTTAATTTGTACAATATCTTTTATATTTACAAGATTTATTTTTACATTATTCATCTTTACTTTTGCATTTATTGAAAATAATAATAACCCTTTTAATATGACAATCTTAACCATTTAAAAAACATGTGTTTTAGGTTGACGTGTTTAACCCGTTTCACACTTGTTTTTGTTAAGAGGCTAGCTTAGAAAATTAAGGGTATGTTTGGCGAGGAGCTTTTAAAAGCTTTTAGGAGCTTCAAGCTTTAAGCTTTTAAGAAAAAACTCATACTTAATAAAAAGCCTTGTTTGGTTGAAGGAGCTGGAAGCTTTTAGGTTAGAGAAAAAGCTCTACAGTGAAAAGCTACTAGTAGTAGCTTTTAAGAAAAAACTCTACTAGCTACAAGCTTTTAATTAGTAAATGACATAAATACCCATTCTATTTTAAAAATAAAATAAAAACCTTCTTTAGAAGCTTTTAATTATGTCCATTTTTGTCATTTTATACATTTTATTAAAAGCTCTAGCTACTCTACCAAACACCAAAATATATTTAAAAAGCTTCCAGCTATCAGCTTCCAGCTACCAGCTTGCAGCTATCAGCTACCAGCTTCCAGCTACCAGCCTCCAGCTAGTTTTGCCAAACATACCCTAAATTGGTAAACTCTATTTGCACGCTTGTTTTTGTTAAGATTTTTCATCTTTAAAGAGGCTAACACCGACTCAATCCAACGAACAAGATTAGTTTAATCCAACAGCCATGATTAGCCTGGGCCACAAGACATTCTGGACTTCACATTCTGGGCCTAGATTCATTTCCATCTACACGGGCCTGACTCCTTCCCAGCTGCATATTATTTAGCCCAGCACCAAATCCAGCTAACCATATTAAAGCCCAGCACCTGCACAATAGGAAATCCTCTCTTAGGTGAGGTTGGGAGTTCAACTCCAAAGGTGAGCAAAAAAGGTGTAAAAAAGGTGTGAAATTAGCCGTTCAAAAAAAAAAAAAAAATAATAAAAATTGAGATGTTTTATTATAACATTTTAACAGTTGTATAACAAATAGCAAGCTGCCACGCAGGTGGCAGCCACTATTCCCAAACATCTGTTTTAAATAGATAGTATAATTAGTAAAAACTAAAAAAAGTCATATAATACCATCCACTAATCTTTGTTATAAATGAGAAAACATAATTGATGTTTACAATTGATGTATGCATACACATTTTCAAGA
Organism: Ambrosia trifida; assembly: GCA_028751855.1. Lineage (NCBI taxonomy): Eukaryota > Viridiplantae > Streptophyta > Magnoliopsida > Asterales > Asteraceae > Ambrosia > Ambrosia trifida. Next base: position 195,237,556 of record CM054122.1, on the reverse strand, counting down.
TATACGAAACATACACTTTTTTTTAATGGCTAATGTGATTCACTGATTTGAAATAAACGCATAGACTCATGTTTAAAGTTATAGCCATTGAATATTTTATCTTATACTTTATTTTATATAACAATTAAAATGAGAATATGAGATATTGATTTTCTCTAATTTAAAAATGACAAAAGGACCAAAGGTTGGCATTTCCTTTGTATGTATTAACTTTCTAAAAATAACGTAACAATGACATAACAGGAGAACAACACAATGAACCCCCAAAAAACACAACACATGAACCATATCACCATCCGATCAAACACAGTTATTGAATATCAATCAATGTAGACAAACTCAACCCTTGTTCAAAAACCATCCTCACTTGGCACTAGCCAGCTCAGCACGGAGCTTCTTGGCGGCTGCAACCATGTTCTGCAAAGCAGGCTTGACCTCACCATACTTGCGGGTCTTGAGCCCACAGTCAGGGTTCACCCATAAAATGTTGGTCTCCAAGACTGCAAGCATCTTGTTAATTCTGTCATGAATCTCCTCCATGGATGGTATTCTTGGAGAGTGGATGTCATACACACCAGGCCCGATTCCAGCACCGTACTTGACACCCTCACGGAACACTGACAGCAGCTTCTCATCAGACCGCGAGTTCTCAATGGTGATAACGTCAGCATCCATGTTGATGATGGAGTGGATGATGTCATTGAAGTTGGAGTAGCACATGTGGGTGTGGATCTGGGTAGTGTCAGCAACACCGACATTGGTGATTCTGAAAGAGTGGACAGCCCAGTCCAAGTAGAATGCATGCTCGGCTTTCCTTAGCGGCAATCCTTCTCTCAAAGCAGCCTCGTCAATTTGGATCACTGTGATTCCGGCCTTCTCAAGATCCTCAACTTCATCTTTAATAGCCAAAGCAATCTGGTAGCAAGTTTCGAATCTGAAAACAGACAAGAATCTAAATTTAGCATATTTCTTTGCGGAATGATGTTAACGGTTTTTTTGGGTTTTGTGATATGATTATACCTGGGCTGGTCGTTACGGACAAAGGACCAGTTGAGAATGGTGACTGGACCGGTAAGCATACCCTTCATGGGCCGTTTGGTCATTTCTTGAGCCATTGAGGACCAGAAGACAGTCATGGCCTTGGGTCTGCTGACATCACCATAGATGATTGGTGGCTTGACACATCGGGAACCATATGATTGCACCCATCCGTTAGCAGTGAAGGCAAAACCAGACAATTGCTCACCAAAGTACTCAACCATGTCATTTCTCTGTAATATTATATATCCATTTAAGAAATCATTGCAACAATTGATTGACATGTAATATTATAAATTTTAAATATACCTCTGGCTCTCCGTGGACGAGCACATCAATATCAAGTTCTTCCTGGAGTTGGACAACCTTGTAGATCTCCTCTTTGATGGCTTTAACATACTCTTCCTCAGAGATCCTATAAGAACATGGTTTTGTGAGAAAAATTTAAAAAAAGTTATCATACTGACATCATCATCAAGCAGTGTAATTAATTACTCACTTCTTGGCCTTGTACTCACGACGAACTCTCCTGAGCTCGATGGTTTGAGGGAATGAACCAATGGTGGTGGTTGGGAGAATAGGAAGGTTTAGTTTCTTTTGTTGCGCATCCAGCCTGGCACTAACATTGGTGGCACGACGGTGGTCTGAACCCCTCAAAGCAGCAGCCTGAGAATGAGATACAAATAAGGAGTGAGCATAAACTTTTATACCATAATGGAGCTATATGAATTCCCAATTTAAATAAATGGGAAGAAGAATCTTGATCACTTACAGCCTTTTGGACGGCTTCATTTGTCACTCTTGGGGAGGATTTTCTTGAAGCCTGAGCGGCAGCATTAGCTGAGAAGTATGCCTGTAAAGAATCAAAAAACTTGTCAAACAATTGTGTATTTGTTGAATAATGGATATAAGCAAATATGAATCGATAAATACCTCATCTTTCTGGCCAGCAAGAGCTTTAGCCAATGCATTGACTTCAACAACCTTCTGGGCAGCAAATGCAAGCCAGGATTTGATTTCATCATCCAACTTGGTTTCATTCACAAGATCAACAGCAGTGTGGAGGAGTGAGCAAGAGGTTGACACAACAAGCTTGTCTGCATATTCAGTAGGCCACATGTTATGCTACATAATTCAGGAAATTGAATGGAAAACTTTATAGCTAAAATAGAAAGAAACAAACTTACCTTTTCCTGCAACAGCCTCAAGTGACTCAAGGACAGCAAGGGATCCAGCAAGATCATTAGCCCAGATGTTCCTTCCATCGACAACTCCAGCAAATAGGTATTTGCCTGATGGGAAGCTGCTCTTGATCAAATTGAGAGTCTTTTCACCACGGATCAAATCAAAAGTGTAACCAGTAACTCCCGGCAATGAAGTCAAAGTTTTGTATGCTTCAGCTGGAACATCAGCAAAGTAGGTTGCAACAAGAACATTAAGACCAGAGCAAGCTGATTCTAGTTCAGAGTAAGCCTTGGTGAAAGCTGCCAATTGGTAGGCCTCGAGATCCTTCACAAGGGTAGCCTCATCAAATTGGATCCATGTAGCACCTGCTTCCTTCAACTCAGCAATAACTTCCCTGCAGGAGTTGTTCTTGTTGTAATGAAAACTAGATTCCAGCTTAAAATATATAGAGTAACGAAAAAGATTAAAAAAGAGGTATACTTGTAGACCGGAAGGATTTTATCAAGAAGGGATAGAAGATCAAAGGTTTTCTCCACACCCTTTGCAGGTTTCGATAGCAACAAGTAGCTGACAGGGCCAACAAAGACTGGAACGGTGTCAACTCCAAGCTGCATGAAAAAGAATCAACAAACAGATTAAAACCGAGATATCTAAATCACTTATCTAAAGGCCCTAAAGAACACATCAATAACACATACAGCCTTGGCTTCCTTGTATTCAGTCACGGCCTTGTGAGAAGCATAGGAGAATTTCACATCAGGGCCCAACTCTGGGACGATGAAATGGCTGTTCATAAAAAAACATCGTAGCAATTCTTGATCAGCATTAGAACCAAATTACGGCATAAATGAATAAGATGCAAAAGCCTCCGTATGTAACTTACTAGTTGGTGTCAAACCACTTGGTCATTTCCATAGCAGGAACAGAGGCATTTCCTCTGGCCATGGAGAAATAAGTGTCGAAACCGATCTCACCGCCATTCCAGTTGTATCTAGAGGGAACAGCACCAAGCATGGCAGTGGTGTCAAGAACTTGATCATAGTAAGAGAAGGTGTTGCTAGGGATGTATTTGATGCCAGCATCAGACATCTGTTTCCAGATGGATGATCGGAGATCAGCAGCCACCTTCTGCAAATCCTCAGCACTGCTCTTGCCATCCCAGAAAGATTCAAGAGCGAATTTCAGCTCTCTCTTGGGGCCCATACGGGGATAACCAACAATGTGAGATGCCATTGTCCTGTTCCGCCACAAGTTAAAACAACTTAACATATAAACATCGAACTGTTCTGTTAACTTCGGTCAACATCAATGCGTAAATCTAAAATTAAAAGTTGAATTCAACTAAACTGTTTCCTGAATGACCAGAGACAAAGCAATAAAAGTTGAATTCAGCTATCTCACACCGACACAGTCACACACTCACGCCTAGCACTAAAATATCGATACTATGCTCCAGATCTGGTCATTATACCCTTAAAAGGCTAGTTTAAATTAAAGATCTAGACTTAACTTAATCAAATAAAACAATCAAATGTTACTCATGTTCCAATTAAAATGATCATAGTAAAAACCTCTAGTTACCTGCCAACCCTAGGTACTATTCTTTTACCAATTACTATTTACTATGAGCTGATAGTAACTAGCAAAAACTAAACAGCTATCAACAGGGCATAAGTATTGACATGCAGGAATATTTTCACCTAATAAACTGATTAATATATATTTTCATTCTATTCATATATAAAAACCCTAAACATGAAGTTATGATGTCACACCTAATGTAGAGACGCACTTTAGAAACCTGAAGCAGATAGCAAGTTGTTCGATTAGCAGCAAAGCAAAATGTGAGTGACCTTAAAAGAATCATTTCATAAACAAATCGAGTTCGATTCGATACAGGAAGCAAGATCCAGTTGTAGATCAATAACTCCAAACACTCTAGAACACCAGATCTTAATAATCTTATCCCATTATCACTAGTCACAACTTACAAGTCCATATACAGCCAAAAAAAAAAAAACAATAAAATAGACCAGATCATGTGATCCTCATTTATCCACTCAGTTAATTTCCATTTACCAAGGCAAAAAATTCACAAAAAATAGCTACATTGCATGTAATGGTAAATAATCCAAAATCTACATAGATCATGAACGCTTACTTGCAAAAATGCAGATCTAGATTTATTATTTATAAAATTTATAAAAAGGTGAGATTAATATTAATATTTAGATTAATAAGAGTGTGAATAGTCAGTCCAAAGCAGGCGACAGACGTAGGTGTAAATGAGTGAGCAGGAACAGAACAGGTGCGTACCTGTTAGAAATGGAAGATACGAAAGATGGAGACTGGTTGGTTTCGAAGATCTTCCGGTTATAGAGAAGGGAAGAATTGAATTGGTTGAGACGAAGTAGAAGGATGGGGAACGGGGATATTTATAGAGGGTTTGGGGGTAGGAGATTGTGGTTGGTGAGTGGTTGAGTGGGTGGGTAGATCAGATCTGTCAGGTAATTAACAGAGGTTTGGGTTAAAAGTTAAATATCAAGCTACGCCTGTGATCACGCGCCCTATCAACGTCTAACTTCCTCATTTTCCAATTATCTACTTATTTTTTAGGGAAAATGGCCAAAATAGCCCGTTGACCGGGCGTTTTGCATAAATAGTTCTCTCCCCTGTTTTTGGAGAGACGTGACACGGTGTCACACCCTCAAATTTCCACCTGCGGAGTTCTACCGCGAGGCGTGTGACATACCAGGATCCAAGTCAACGGTCACAATAAACGACGTCTAAATGTAAAAACATACGTAAACAAAACCATGCATAAGTTTAAAACCAACATTCAACAGTGCGGAAGCATTTTAAAGTTTACAAAAGTCATGCATAAATAAACATAAGTTCAAACGTTCATAATCCCAAAACGTGCAGATGAAACCCTAGACACGAGACGACTCCAGTGCGACCACGTGCGCCTATCCATATGCTGCTACCTTAGCGACCTGAGAAAACATGTTAAAAGAGTCAACATATAATGCTGGTGAGTTCACAGGTTTTAATTAAATGTTTACAGTGATCCTTCAAAAACCGTTACCATCACAATTACTACTATGCTTTATAAGAACGCTAGCTAGGCGCAGAATAAGATACTCATACGGGTGAAACCATTGCTGACTAAGCCGAGTGTTACCCTTAATCCTATGGGCTACCGTCATCGCCGGTAGACCTTGTGTTGTTTAGAGACAATATGCACCCGCACGGCCTCCAGCCGTCGAGTGGGGCTTGTCAGTTCCCAATAGCGCTATCCACATTTCCCCGCCATATACCCATGTTAGTGGTTTCAAGGGATTTTCGATGAACCGTATAGTAAGATAAGTAAGCCATAGTATAACGTGATAACAAGTCATAAGTCATAAGAGTTTAACAAGTCATAAGTCATAAAAGAGTTTGTAAGCATGTTTCTCACCCCGAAAGTAAAAACTGTAAAATGTGGGGCCGTGAACTCACCTTAGGTTGCGTATTCCGTTTAAGAGTAAACCGTATGCGTGATATGAGTAAACCGTCTGTAAGATATGATAACCCCAACTATTGGCGACCTATCATAAGATATGTGTTAAGTTAGACTAATAACCCATCGGGTTCATTAGTCCCTAAGTCCAGTCCATGACCATTATGTGCCCGAAAAGTATGTTTGACCGACAACCAGACTACGTAAGACAAGACTCGACATCCCATTGGTGACCCGACATTCCACGTGTTAGATAAATACAAGACAACATGCCACATATGCAATCAAACACTTAATACGCGCAACAGTTCACCTAGTCTAGCATAATGTCTGATTAACGCATAAACAGGTCCGAATACGTGTTACTAAGTCATTGGGTGAATCCCGGGGTTCCTATCATGTTCCTAGGCGTCAAATCATGTTCCGGGATGTTAAAATATACATACAGCAGCATTACACGCGATTAGGAATCAAACTAGCAATTAGGAAAAGTCAACACGTGATTAGGGTGGGTCAACAGGCGATTACAGGGTCTAATCGCCTGTATTATACACGAGTAGGCTTCACCTACTGGCGAGTACACCCCTAATCGCCTATACAGTCATGCGATTAGGGTGCTACTCGCCTGTAGTAGCTGTGCAATGCAATTTCGCGCGTTTAACGCTCCAAATCAGATCCGAAACATGTAAAAACATCCAATAATCATCCTAACACATTAACAAACATATTTCAAGCAAAACCCCTAAGTTTTCATCATTCTAACAGTCCCGAATGCGAGCGTTTTCCCAAAATGGCAACTTAGCATGTAAACATCACATCAACATGCAAGAACTTACCCTAAATAGCAAATATTCAGATTTAACCACATAATCACGTTGTCCGATAGCATCCTACTGTTCTAGCATCATCCTAGAGCAAACCCTAACATCATTCAATCAACAACACGCTTCATAACATCCTTAATCATCTAAAATCCTTCAAATGGGTCAAAATATCAAATATCAACAATACACCACCAAAACCATCCAAACTCCTAGAACATCATCATACTAACTTATCTCAGCAATAAACATCAAAATAACATAAGAACAACCATGATTCAATCCTAAAAATCCTACCTTTAAACATATATAACACATATAACACATGTAAAGGTGTGGGTTTGTTTAAAAACGGTTTTAAATGGATTTTCAAAGATAAAAACATTCATAAGTCAGGTCTGGACGTTTAGGGAGCGAAACATAATCATTTAAAGGTTTGGGTTTGAAGAACACACCTTGTAATCAAGAGGTAATGATGGAATAAGCTTGGAAATGGTGGTTTTGATGCAAAAACGAGTTCCAGAGGGTGTTTGGGTGTTGGGTTATGTTATGGGACGGCTAGGGTTGCACAAATAATGTTTTGGAGGTCAAGGGTGGTATTTATAGGCGTTTTTGGTCGTCCAGCACGTTACACGCGAGTATGCAGGTTTATACGCGAGTAGGGTGCCTAATCGCATGACTATTCATGCGAGTAGCCCTACTCGCCTGTAGGCAACCCCCTACTCGCCCCTATATCATGCGATTAGGCTATCCCATAAAGCCTAATCGCCTATAGCCCCACAGTTGGTGTGTTTTGCGCGTTAAACCCCGTTTTAACACATGTTAGCACATATTCACATACCGACAAGTCACATAATGATTGTAAACATATAATACATGATAAATGACACGTTCCCGCCCGATCGCCAATTCCCGGGACCCGAGACTTGCGTATGTTAAAACCCTAATGATGTGCGACTCGACTCGACCATGTGTAACGTATGCGCGACTCGCTAAGGTAGACTTACTACGTTTTCAAAAGTTAGTTACCGGAAGTTGCCGGGTGTCACATCATCCCCCTGTTGAAAGAATTTTCGTCCCGAAAATTTCCCGAAGTCGAGGAGGAAAAACAAATAAGAAGAAAAATTTTCCGGGTCGTCACATCATCCCCCTGTTGAAAGGAATCTCGTCCCGAGATTCTTTCGGCTTCAACAGTAATGAGTGTCGACCTCTGCGCCAAGTAACGTATCCCCAAAATACAACAAGTGAAGGTTATGAATCAAACGTGACAGTAACAACCGGGAAACCACTTTCCCCAATGTGAGTATGAGACAAGAGACCCCGATGAAAGCCTACTGGAGCCTACTATGATCGGTATAACTAATCCACTGGTACCGTCCAAGTAGCATCCCCAAAGGACCCTCATCAACCCAAAGAATGAGAAACAGCGACCAAACCACAAAGAAAACACCCGAAACACGAACGCACAACAGTGCGGATAAAAGTATGACCAAAGCGTAACAAGAGATAAGAGAGAATACGTACGGGTAACAGTGTCTGGGTCCGCCTGGCTCTCCCTAGCACCAATCACATAAGCATGAGCACGAGTCCACCGGCCACCGCCGTCCTTGTCCCCGTCCTTCCCCGCAGTCTCTGTGCCCCCTTGAGTCAACTTGGGACAGCTTCGCTTGAAGTGCCCCGCTTCCCCACAATGATAGCAACCCTGATTCCCCTGTGGAGCAGGGGTAGTAACAGCAGCAGTCTGAGTCGTCCCGGAGAGGTTGACCCTACAATTCTTGGCAAGATGCCCCGTCTTCTGACAACGCTCACAGCGAAAGCTCTCACAAGTACCAAAGTGATGAAACCCACAACGTCCACACTTAGGGCTTTTCCCAGCATAGCCCCCCTGTCTCTGATCCGATGCTGACCCAGAAGCTTCAGTCTTCTTCGCTGCCGGTTGTCGCTGAGTCCCCGATGAACCCTTATCCACGCTCTCCCACTTCCTCTTGTTCTCAGTCGGCGCCTTCGCAGCAGAGCCTCTAAGAGGCAAGACACCCTCAGCAATCTTCAAGTTGGTCATCTTAGTAGCTGACCGCACAGCCTCTGACATAGTAGTAGGATCCCTAGCAGACACCAGTCCCGCAATCTCCGGCACCAAACCCGCAAGATACTGCTCTATCCTCCTATACTCTGGTGTAGACATTCCTGGACACATCACTGCTAGCTCGTTATGCCTGATCGTGTACTCCTCAACCTCAGAACCAACCATCTTAAGATTCCCATATTCCTGTTCCAACCTCTTAATCTCCTCACGCGGGCAATACTCCTCCTTCAACCTACGCACAAAATCCGCCCAAGGCATGGCGTTGGCCTCCCCAAGACCAAGTGTCTGTGTGACGCAGTTCCACCACGTCAAGGCGGCTCCTACAAAAGTCCCCGAAGCAAACTTCACCCAATCCACCGCTGGAGTCTCACATAAAGCAAATACCGACTCCGTCTTCTCCAACCACCTGAGTAACTCCACAGCTCCCTCCGTACCCTGGAAGCTGAGAGGCTGACAATCCTTAAACCGCTTATAGGCAACACCTGCCTGAACTGGAGGAGCAGCAGCACCCATGAAAGTCTGCTGGGCTGCCTGAAAAGCAGCTAGTGCAACACCCAACTGTTGCTGCATCATCTCATTGAGCTCATCATACGTCATAGTGATGTTACCTCCACCTCTACCCCCACCACGGCGTCCACCTCCGCCACCACGGCGTCCACCTGTACGTCCACCAGCGCGACCAGACATGTTCTGCCAAAACATGAGACGAGACACTCAGTACCAAAACAAACCAAGCTACAAATGACCAAACGAACTCAGGATACGGTTACAGCATGACCGTTAGTCCGAACACAAAGTCCACCAAGATTTTCATGCATTTCGATTTATGATTTCGTGTGCACCCGAAATAACAAATCGCTCTACATGGTCCCCAAGGCGTGCTTCGAGCTAGAACTTCAAGTCACCCGATAACCACATCCCAGAATGATACAACTAACTCAAAGATCGATAAATAAGTCCCCTCGGCTGTAATCCAGAGAAGAAAATAAAGTGAAGCTAAAAATGGCCAAGAATGGGATAAGTAATGTGACACTGTATGGTAAGGATACCGACACCCCGACAAGGTTAGTATGTTTGCCCAAAAGACACGACTCAAATGTATGTGACCGTCTAGTGTGTGTGACTCGGCTATAGTCTAGACTCTACATGCAGTCCTAGTTCACTATAACCATTGGCTCTGATACCAATCTGTCACACCCTCAAATTTCCACCTGCGGAGTTCTACCGCGAGGCGTGTGACATACCAGGATCCAAGTCAACGGTCACAATAAACGACGTCTAAATGTAAAAACATACGTAAACAAAACCATGCATAAGTTTAAAACCAACATTCAACAGTGCGGAAGCATTTTAAAGTTTAAAAAAGTCATGCATAAATAAACATAAGTTCAAACGTTCATAATCCCAAAACGTGCAGATGAAACCCTAGACACGAGACGACTCCAGTGCGACCACGTGCGCCTATCCATATGCTGCTACCTTAGCGACCTGAGAAAACATGCTAAAAGAGTCAACATATAATGCTGGTGAGTTCACAGGTTTTAATTAAATGTTTACAGTGATCCTTCAAAAACCGTTACCATCACAATTACTACTATGCTTTATAAGAACGCTAGCTAGGCGCAGAATAAGATACTCATACGGGTGAAACCATTGCTGACTAAGCCGAGTGTTACCCTTAATCCTATGGGCTACCGTCATCGCCGGTAGACCTTGTGTTGTTTAGAGACAATATGCACCCGCACGGCCTCCAGCCGTCGAGTGGGGCTTGTCAGTTCCCAATAGCGCTATCCACATTTCCCCGCCATATACCCATGTTAGTGGTTTCAAGGGATTTTCGATGAACCGTATAGTAAGATAAGTAAGCCATAGTATAACGTGATAACAAGTCATAAGTCATAAGAGTTTAACAAGTCATAAGTCATAAAAGAGTTTGTAAGCATGTTTCTCACCCCGAAAGTAAAAACTGTAAAATGTGGGGCCGTGAACTCACCTTAGGTTGCGTATTCCGTTTAAGAGTAAACCGTATGCGTGATATGAGTAAACCGTCTGTAAGATATGATAACCCCAACTATTGGCGACCTATCATAAGATATGTGTTAAGTTAGACTAATAACCCATCGGGTTCATTAGTCCCTAAGTCCAGTCCATGACCATTATGTGCCCGAAAAGTATGTTTGACCGACAACCAGACTACGTAAGACAAGACTCGACATCCCATTGGTGACCCGACATTCCACGTGTTAGATAAATACAAGACAACATGCCACATATGCAATCAAACACTTAATACGCGCAACAGTTCACCTAGTCTAGCATAATGTCTGATTAACGCATAAACAGGTCCGAATACGTGTTACTAAGTCATTGGGTGAATCCCGGGGTTCCTATCATGTTCCTAGGCGTCAAATCATGTTCCGGGATGTTAAAATATACATACAGCAGCATTACACGCGATTATGAATCAAACTAGCAATTAGGAAAAGTCAACACGTGATTAGGGTGGGTCAACAGGCGATTACAGGGTCTAATCGCCTGTATTATACACGAGTAGGCTTCACCTACTGGCGAGTACACCCCTAATCGCCTATACAGTCATGCGATTAGGGTGCTACTCGCCTGTAGTAGCTGTGCAATGCAATTTCGCGCGTTTAACGCTCCAAATCAGATCCGAAACATGTAAAAACATCCAATAATCATCCTAACACATTAACAAACATATTTCAAGCAAAACCCCTAAGTTTTCATCATTCTAACAGTCCCGAATGCGAGCGTTTTCCCAAAATGGCAACTTAGCATGTAAACATCACATCAACATGCAAGAACTTACCCTAAATAGCAAATATTCAGATTTAACCACATAATCACGTTGTCCGATAGCATCCTACTGTTCTAGCATCATCCTAGAGCAAACCCTAACATCATTCAATCAACAACACGCTTCATAACATCCTTAATCATCTAAAATCCTTCAAATGGGTCAAAATATCAAATATCAACAATACACCACCAAAACCATCCAAACTCCTAGAACATCATCATACTAACTTATCTCAGCAATAAACATCAAAATAACATAAGAACAACCATGATTCAATCCTAAAAATCCTACCTTTAAACATATATAACACATATAACACATGTAAAGGTGTGGGTTTGTTTAAAAACGGTTTTAAATGGATTTTCAAAGATAAAAACATTCATAAGTCAGGTCTGGACGTTTAGGGAGCGAAACATAATCATTTAAAGGTTTGGGTTTGAAGAACACACCTTGTAATCAAGAGGTAATGATGGAATAAGCTTGGAAATGGTGGTTTTGATGCAAAAACGAGTTCCAGAGGGTGTTTGGGTGTTGGGTTATGTTATGGGACGGCTAGGGTTGCACAAATAATGTTTTGGAGGTCAAGGGTGGTATTTATAGGCGTTTTTGGTCGTCCAGCACGTTACACGCGAGTATGCAGGTTTATACGCGAGTAGGGTGCCTAATCGCATGACTATTCATGCGAGTAGCCCTACTCGCCTGTAGGCAACCCCCTACTCGCCCCTATATCATGCGATTAGGCTATCCCATAAAGCCTAATCGCCTATAGCCCCACAGTTGGTGTGTTTTGCGCGTTAAACCCCGTTTTAACACATGTTAGCACATATTCACATACCGACAAGTCACATAATGATTGTAAACATATAATACATGATAAATGACACGTTCCCGCCCGATCGCCAATTCCCGGGACCCGAGACTTGCGTATGTTAAAACCCTAATGATGTGCGACTCGACTCGACCATGTGTAACGTATGCGCGACTCGCTAAGGTAGACTTACTACGTTTTCAAAAGTTAGTTACCGGAAGTTGCCGGGTGTCACACACGGCTACCAACGTGCCTGAACCGTCTCCGAGACCGTTTGGTTTTAGATCCAATGGCCAACCAACACGTGGCGTCTCTGATCCCGAGGTTGTACCGTCTCTCTCCAAACGGGTCAGAACTCTCTCCCAGACGGTTCACGTTTCCCCATGCCGGCTGCCTTCGGTTCAACCGTCTCAAAAGACGGGTCACAACCCCCAAGTCGTCTTAAGCCGTTTTGTGCTACCGTCTGAACCGTCTCACGAGTGTATATAAATACCCCAATTCACTTAACGAAATTTGCACCCACCGCTCTCCTCAAAGCTTTCATCTTCCAAACCAATGACGTTTTTTGCTTTCCCAGCCGAAGCCTACCGACTTACGAAAATATTGTCCGATTACTTGGATTGTTGTTTCATCTGCGTACGGCTACTTGTATTGTTGTTCCATCTGCGCGTGGTTTAACCCATGTAGAATGGATCGATGATGTGGTGGTCTACATTTGAGGCAAGTTCGTTCGCTTCCCGAATTTATGTCTCGATGTTCGACGTGTGCACACTGAGAACTATTGTTACATAAAACGAGGAAACGTCTCGGACTTGTCTGTGTAGAGCACATACACCATTCGAAACAACGTCTATGTAGACCACTGCTACTACCACCGCTGTGGAGGACAAAAGATCTAACACTAGGATGTAGTCTTCAATAGTTGGTTAGACACTTCGATTACTTCAAACAAAGTTCTTAGTTCTGGAAGTAAATTTAGGAAGTTTGTTGTAATAGTATAGTTTGTTTATTGTGATTGTAATAGTATAGTTTGTTTATTGTTGTTGTAATAATATAGTTTGTTTAATGAAATATTTACTTTAATATAAAAAACAAAATTTAAACATTCATTGCATTAATAAAAATACTTAGATTACTACAAAAGTTTAATAAACTACAAATTAATTAAGACGATCCCTCATCATTTGCCAGGCAGACACGTGTTTAAATTCTTTGCGCTCCCTATTTTTATACTGTCTTTTTGAGTGTCCAATTGACACGTCTTCGGGCATGTTGGAGGGTACCTCCTGAAGTGTCTGGTTGTGGTACCCGTTGAAGATTTGACACTTCGTGGTCAAATCGGTCAACTTCCGGCTAAGGGACTCGGTTGTTCGGTCTGACCCTCCAACCAGCCGATTGTATTCGTGCAATATTCAGAACCATTTGTTGGTTTGGTGGGTGCTTTCTTCGACATGACGCCATGCTGTAATCAGGGCAATTTCCTGTTCTTCGGTCCATCTTTGCGGTGCCATTTTTGGATGAATTAGACGGTGTTAGACGGTGGTGGTGGGGTGGTGGATAGTGTCAGACGGTGTTGGGGTGACGGGAATGGGACGGGAGAACGGTATTTATAGGGCTGAGCTGGACAACCGAAGCGTCGGACTATCATCGGGACTCACCGGACTTGGGAAATGTGAACCGTCTTGAGAGACGGTTGGACCGAAGGCCAGCCGGTACGGGGAAATGTGACCCGTCTTTTGAGACGGTTGAACCGAAGGGGCAGCTAGCATGGGGAAAGGTGAACCGTCTTTTGAGACGGTTGAACCGAAGGGGCAGCCGGCATGGGAAACGTGAACCGTCTGGGAGAGAGTTCTGACCCGTCTGGAGAGACACGGTACAACCTCGGGATTAGAGACGCCACGTGTTGGTTGGCCACTCGGAGACGGTTCAGGCTCGTTGGGAGCCGTGTCCCGTCTCTCCAAAGACGGTGGAGAGGGCTATTTATGCAAAACGCCCGGTCAACGGGCTATTTTGGCCATTTTCCCTATTTTTTATCCTTTAGTAAATCACGTGGCTCGCGAACACCATGAGTCTCACGCGTTAACGGTCCCGCGAGTGAGCAGATGCGAGCCTACCCGTGTGGGCTAGCGAGGAAATAAAAGGAAGAGTTGCGTGTGGGAACGACGGCGCGAGCTAGCAGGCTCACCTTGAGCAACAATAGGGCTAAGTGAGTAAACACAAGCTTTATCCATTGCCATGTCAGCGTTCAGACGACTTGAAATGATAGAATAATATTTGTGTTCACCTTGAACCAGAGCACATAATCTAAGAGTGAGTGCTTTTGTATGTGGAAAGGGTTGTTGCTCTTCAAGTTTGTTCTTTTTTATTCTCTGCACACTCATGTACAGAAACCATGTTTTTCTTCCATCCAAGCTTCATCAATTTGTCACTAATCCTAGGCAATAATATATAGAACTTGACCAACTCGGTTAATCTTTTGTTCAAATTATAGGATATATGCACAAATGATTCCATTATTGTTCGGTTGACCAACCACAAAAGCTGCGGTTCTTGGTTTAATTTAGTTAGGACAAGTAATCTTTTGAGAAAAAAAGAGTATACAATGAGTCATTTGGTTCGGTTATATGTTAGTTTTGTGTTAATTTAATTTTATAAATCTATGTAATTGAAACCAAACCAATATATTCGGTCATTATTAATTACATTAAAGTTGAATCATCGTTCACCATTTTATTTGAATGTTCTAGTTAGATGTTTTGGTTGTGGGATAGATAATTGATTTCTATGCCCACACTAGCAAATAGTGTGGGCTAATAAGTACTAGAAAAGAAAACTCTTGTTAACACGAACAGGGGTAACATTTAAGTATTTAACCAAGTATATTCTCATTCTTTTTTTTTTTTACCATCTTCTTTTGTTCATTTATACATATTGAGCTTCTTCCATTCAGGTCCATAACTTTTATCATGATTGGGCTCCACACCTCTGGTTCTCTGCCACGTGGATTCTTCATAGACCGACCAATTAACATTTTACTTTTGGTATGGTTTCAATTATTTTCCCTTTCATTTTCATATACATTTTAGTTTGGATAAATATTTAAAACACATGTTAGTCTTGATAAGAATATTGGTTTTTAGTCTTAAGTCCTTAAATATCAACAGTCCAATGTAAGCATGTTTTTTCGAGTCTCATTGATTATCAGTTTTTCATACGATATCCCCCTCCCCTCACACACACAACATAATAGAGAGTAAATAAGCATGTGTATATGGAACGTCTCAATAAAAATAGTAAAACTGGAATATGTATTCCTTTCTCCACACTATTTCTTCTCTTTTGATTTGTTTATAAGTATAACAATATGTATATTCGTACTCATGCCAAAAAGCTATCACCAATGTTTTTTTTTTATATAAATATAATCGAAATTTATAAGTACTCTAGTCAATTTCTGTAAGACATATCATAGTGGTTAAAGTGGTTAGAACAGTCCAACACTTGTAGCTCAGTTGGTTGGCCTAAGTTTTCATTGGGAGGCTTGGGTTCGATCTCCACTAGCTACATTTGGAGGACATAATGAGAAATGAGGGATGACTCATGGCCTATGGTCAAGAGTTCAAGTCCTGATCTCGCCCGGGTTTTATCGGTTCTCCACAACGGGTCTTCGGACGGATGGGGATCGGGTTTTCCCCTGCTCAATAACCACCATCGGGCGGGGCTCCCAGCAAGGGAAGCCAATTTGCCCGAGCCCCATTGTAGGAGTCTCGCGATTGTTGTGTTGGCCGTTCTAAAAGAAAAGTGGTTAGAACACCTTTAATTATGTTATCGGTTATAAAATAAATGTCTTTTATAAAATTTGTAAACTCATCTTCTAACGTAGTTGCACTTTTTTAAAATTAAAATTAGTTTAAAGTAAAATTGTTATACTATGTTGTTTAAGCCATAACATATGACAAATAATTAGCCATCATCAAGTCATATTCATTATTCTAGGATGTACAAGTGTATGGTCATTCAGCATATGTCTAATTCCTTGCGTTTTCGAGATAAGAGAATTATAAAAAGACGTGGTTGTGACGCGCCTATGGATGAGTTTGGTTTGGGAATTGGGATTCAACAATCTGCTATGTTTTGTGGTAAATATCCCTCTCAGTTTTGTTATTAACCTTTTAACATATACAGTTACAATTATATGACTATGTTTTGGGCTTAAAGTTACCACAAATATTATCTTATCATTTCAAACTACCTGAACGCTGACATGGTAAGACCATGTGTAGTGGGGGGCTTTATATATAAAGCCCCCCTTTCTGATTGGTTCACGTGGCTGTTGAGTCAGCATGGAGAGAGAAACTAAAAAAGGGGTGTAGTGGTACGGGCTTTATTTATAAAGCCGCTGTTTCTGATTGGTTGATTTTTTTATTATTTTTTTTAATCTTTTAAGACTATAAGGAGTGGTGGGGGGAGGATGAAGCGTCATGTGGCACTTGTGGGACCCTTGAGGGGGGGAAAATAATTGTGGGGAGTGGAAGGGGGGAGAGGGGGGGGGGGGAAGAAAATAATATTATATTGTGTTAAAGTTAAAAAAAAAAAAAAAACTGACCAATAAAAGCATGCCACCTCACCCCCACCCCAAGCCCCACGCCGGTGAAGCCACCCCAAGCCCCAAGCCCCACGCCACTTTCACCGCCCCTACCGGCGGCGGTGTTCCCCCCCCCCCCCCCCCCTTCCCGCCCCTCTCCCGCCCCCATGTCACACCCTCAAAATCCACTTGCGGAGTTTTACCGCGAGGCGCATGACAAACCAGGATCCAAACCAACGATCACAATAAACAAGTCTAAATGAATCAAAATGTAATTTCAAAACACAGTTTAATATTCCCGTTTACAGCGGAAGCTTATTCAAATAAAATCCAACATAAATAAATCTAGTTCAATGTTTGTGAAATCATGCAACTCTATCTAGACGCCGTGCAGACGCGTGCGCCCTAGTTCCATTGTGCTACCTTAGCGACCTGAGAAAACATGTAAAAGTTTACGTCAGCACAAAAATGCTGGTGAGTTTACAGGTTTGCAGTTCGAGTACCAAGTCCACCTGTCCATACTATAACAAATAGAAAACCAGTATACGCTAGCTAGGCGTACGTTTTGTTACTACCACGATTGGAAAACCATTACTAACTCGAATACCAAAAGTATGCCCGATGTATGTTCCTGTTGTTCCTGTTGTTCCTGTTTGAGACAATATGCACCCGCCGACCCTCCAAGTCGACGAGCGGGGTTGGTCACTCCCAATAGCGCTATTCACATTTCCCCGTTGTGCAAACCCGCACATTCATGGTTCCCCCCGGGACTTCCAAAGATCGTGTAGTACACAGTATAAACCCATAGTATGACAGTAGTTACCAAACAGTTGTTTTAACACATGTTTTCTCCCCCGAAAGTATAAAACCAGTTTAAAAGAGGGGCCGTAAACTCACCTTAAGTTCCGTTACTCCTTAACCCGAGTAAACTCAGCTGCTATGCTAGTCCCGTAAAGCGGCGACCTAACATACGACAGTTACAAGTACTTAGACTAATAACCCGCAGGTTAATTAGTCCCTAGATGTCCAGACCATAACCAAGTTCTTTTGAAAACACCGTGACTGTTTAACTGACCCAAAGTACAAGACTCGACATCCCATTGGTGACCCGAGACTCCCCGTGTTATGTTTACGCTCCAAAACGTACAATAACGCAAGTACACTTAACATACGTTAACACACAACAAGTTATAGCACATAGTTCACGTATCACCGGAATACATCCAAATATATGTTACCAAGTTATTAGACATGTTACAGGGTTCCTAGCATGTTACTACATGTTAAATCGGGTCTCGGAATGCTAATTTACACATACAGCAGCAATACACGCGATTAGGAAAAGTCAACTAGTGATTAGGAAAGTCAACTAGTGATTAGAAAAGTCAACTAGTGATTAGAAGCCCTATTCGCCCCTACTATAGGCGAGTAGGGGCTACTCCCCTGAACTTACTAGTGATTAGGGCTAATCACCTGAACTTACTAGTGATTAGGGCTACTCGCCTGAACTTACTAGTGATTAGCCTTATACTCGCCACTTTATAGGCGATTAGCACCTCTACTCGCATGACTATGGGCGAATAGCATTGCTACTCGCCTGTAGTCATGCTGTTCCGGTTTTTCGCGCGTTTAACGCTCCAAATCAGATCCAGAGCGTGTGTAACTACCCAATATCATCCCAAACACTATCCTAAACATGTTTAACCCAAAACCCTTCGTTCAACCTCGTAAAATTAGTCCTGCATGCAACCAAAGCAATCCAAACACCATTCACATAGCATGCAACATTCAATTAACGCATGTAATCATAGCCCTATTATCCAATTACTGAGATTTCTATCATCATACTAACAATATAAATTCTGACCTAGCATGATAACACATCAAAACATCATCAAGATTCATAAAAATCCTATCTTTCTAATCATACATACCCATAACGCATGTTTATTAGTTATAATCCGATTAACAACCCTTATTGACGATTTTCAGAAAGCTTTTTCGTTTATGAACAGGTCTGGACCATTAGGGATTGATTAAAAACGTTTACAAAGTGTTATGGATGAGAATCAAACCTTGGAATTGTAAAAGAATGATGGTTAGACCTTGAAACCTTGTGTTTTTGATCAAAATCGCCTTCCAGAGGTTGTTTAAGTGTTTGGGGCGGTTATGGGACGACTAGGGTTGATATTAGGGAGTTTAGGAGGTTAAGTATTGTATTTATAGGCGTTTCTAGTCGTTCCAGCACGTTACTAGCGAGTATGCAGCAGTTCAGGCGATTAGGGCTTGTAATCGCCTGAAGGTTCTAGTGATTAGGGCCTATTCGCCCCTATGTATACACGAGTAGCCTCCTACTCGTGTCTAATGTTCCCTACTCGCCTCCCCTTCAGGTGATTAGGCTTCCTAATCGCCTGTAGGGGTTGGTTTGGTGCATTTTGCGCGTTAAACCCCGTTTTAACATATGTTAATGCATTTTCACGTACCGACAAGTCATATAATGATTGTAAACACATAACACAAGTAAATACACCTATTTACACTCGTTCACCAATTCCCGGGACTCGAGACTCGTACGTTCCGTATGCCCTGACGATCCTACAAATCGTCACCGTTTGTACACTTGGTTAAGGACCGACATCTAACGAACCTCTAGACCAACATCCAATGATCTTCTAGACTAACCAATAGTTCCCGAACCATATCCCGACTTAACTAAACCAGTTAAGTACAATATACGCGTGACTCGCTAAGGTAGACTTTCATCTAGACAACGTTGTTAACCAGAATTTGCCAGGTGTCACATCATCCCCACGTTAAAAGAATTTTCGTCCCGAAAATTTGTACAAGTACAGAAAGAACAAAAGAAATAACGAAGGAAACAAGCAAAAGGTAGGAATCAAAAGAGAGAGATTTACCCGATTTGTCACATCATCCCCACGTTAAAAGGAATCTCGACCCGAGATTCATTCAGCTGCCGAAGAGACATGTCTCGACTCGAACGCTTCCTTAGGAAAGAGGTGAGGATACTTAGACTTCATCTGATCCTCCCGTTCCCATGTATATTCCGGTCCCCGGTTCGAGTTCCACCGAACCTTAACGATACGAATCTTGCTGTGACGTAGGCTACGAATCTTGTAATCAAGGATCTCCACAGGTTCTTCCACAATCCGAAGACGATCATCAACCTTGATCTCTTCTAGTGGAACGATGAGAGACTCGTCAGCCAGACACTTCTTCAAGTTTGACACGTGAAAGACGTTATGTACGTTACCGAGCTCCGTCGGTAAATCAAGTCGATATGCCACCGGCCCAATCCGTTCCAGGATCGTAAATGGGCCGACATATCGCGGATTAAGTTTGCCACGCTTCCCAAAGCGTATGACGCCCTTCCACGGTGAGACTTTTAGAAGTACCTTGTCATTGACTTGGAATTCCAGTGGTTTGCGACGCTGATCAGCATAACTCTTTTGCCGGTCCCGTGCCGCCGCCAACCGATTTCGAATCTGTACGATCTTTTCCGAAGTTTCGTACACTAGTTCAGGCCCAGTGAGTTGACTCTCACCCACTTCAGCCCAACAAAGGGGAGAACGGCATTTCCGTCCGTACAGTGCTTCGAACGGAGCAGCCTTGATGCTCGTGTGATAACTGTTATTGTACGAGAATTCTACCAACGGCAGATGAGCTTCCCAACCCTTGCCAAAATCGATCACACACGCCCGCAGCATGTCTTCTAAAGTTTGAATCGTACGCTCACTCTGACCGTCAGTCTGTGGATGGTAAGCCGTACTCATGTCTAGTTGGGTACCCAAAGCCTTGTGCAAAGACTTCCAAAAGTGAGAAGTAAAATGGGAGTCACGATCCGAGATAATAGAAACTGGTACCCCGTGCTTAGAAACAACTTCTTTCAAGTAGAGACGAGCCAAACGATCCATGGTGTCGGTCTCCTTAATAGCAAGAAAATGGGCTGATTTCGTCAACCGATCGACAATCACCCATATCTTGTCGTTCCCGCTTGGTGATTTAGGAAGTTGTGTGACAAAATCCATAGTAATCCGTTCCCATTTCCATTCCGGAATTTCAGGTTGTTGCAGGAGACCCGACGGTTTCTGGTATTCCACCTTGACCTTAGCACAGGTCAAGCATTTGCTCACGTATGAGGCTATGTCCGACCTCATGTTTGGCCACCAGTAAAGCACCTTTAGGTCTTGGTACATCTTATCCGAACCAGGATGAATAGAATACCGGGACTTATGAGCCTCATCAAGGACAAGCTCCCGTAGTCCCCCGAACAAAGGAACCCATATGCGTTCTGCGAAGTAGTGCAGGCCATCAGGCCTTCGCTCTAGGTGCTTGTCGGCACCGTGCATAGTTTCAGCTTTAAGGTTTTCCTCCTTCAAAGCTTCCAATTGGGCAGAACGGAGTTGATCAGGTAACGACGAATGGATAGTGAGCTGCAACGCCCGAACGCGTCGAGGTTTAGTAGATTCCTTCCTGCTCAAGGCGTCTGCTACAACATTCGCCTTGCCAGGATGGTACTTAATAGCACAATCATAGTCGTTCAAAAGTTCGATCCAACGGCGCTGCCGTATGTTCAAGTGTTGTTGGTCGAAAATGTGTTGGAGACTCTTGTGATCGGTGTAGATGGTGCATTTGGTACCGTACAAGTAATGTCTCCAAATTTTTAACGCGAATACCACGGCACCCAACTCCAAGTCATGAGTTGTGTAGTTCTTCTCGTGCACTTTGAGTTGACGAGAAGCATACGCAATCACTTTCTCGCGTTGCATCAACACGCAACCGAGTCCATGAATGGAAGCGTCACAGTAAACAACAAAATCATCAGGACCCTCAGGTAAAGACAAAATAGGAGCAGAACACAGTTTAGACTTCAGTTCTTCAAACGCTGACTCTTGTGATTCACCCCAGTCGAATTTCCTATCCTTCTGAGTGAGAGTGGTGAGGGGTTGAGCAATCTTCGAGAACCCCTGAATGAAACGACGATAATAGCCCGCAAGGCCTAGGAATTGCCGCACCTCAGTTGGTGTCTTTGGTGCTCCCCAGTCCTTGATCGCTTCGATTTTAGCTGGATCGACATGAATTCCTAGTTCATTAACCACATGTCCTAGGAATTGAACTTCGCGTAACCAAAAGTCACACTTTGAGAACTTGGCGTAAAGTTGTTCCCGTCGCAAGAGTTCCAAAACTAACCGCAGGTGTTCCCCGTGTTCGGTCTCGTTCTTGGAGTAGATCAGAATGTCATCAATAAACACAATGACGAATTTGTCCAGATATGGTTTACAGACGCGGTTCATCAAGTCCATGAAAACCGCCGGCGCGTTCGTAAGACCGAAAGGCATGACCAAGAATTCGAAATGGCCATAACGTGTTCGAAAAGCAGTTTTTGCAACGTCAGCCTCCCTGACGCGCAGCTGGTGATAACCGGACCTCAAGTCGATCTTGGAATAATAACTAGAACCCTGAAGCTGGTCGAATAGATCATCGATACGTGGAAGAGGATAACGGTTCTTGACGGTCAATTTGTTCAGCTCTCTGTAGTCTACACACAATCGGAAACTCCCATCCTTCTTCTTGACAAATAAAATCGGGGCTCCCCAAGGGGAAGAACTTGGCCGGATGAAACCCTTGTCCAAGAGTTCCTGTAACTGACTAGACAACTCCTGCATCTCGGGAGGTGCAAGACGATAGGGGGCCCGAGCAATAGGAGCAGCCCCTGGTACAAGATCAATACCGAACTCGACTTGACGATGAGGAGGAAGACCAGATAAATCATCGGGAAAAACATCAGAAAACTCGCGCACCACCGGAATGGCGTCAATCTTCTTCTCATCAACAGAGGAAACAGATAAGAGTGCCAAAACAGCTGGATAACCCTTTCGAAGACACTTAAGGGCTTTCATGCTAGAGATGATGTTTAGCGGAACACCACCCTTGATACCGTACACAGAAAGGAATTCTCCATCAGGGAGAGGAATCCGAATAACCTTATCGTAACAGACAATCTCCGCGCGATACAAAGATAACCAATCCATTCCTACCACAACGTCAAAACTACCCAAAGGTACCGGCATAAGATCAATGGGGAACGATAAACCCGACAACTCTAACTGACACTCCCGAAGAACACTAGTAGCCTCAATCGTTTTACCGTCAGCCAACTCAATAATATACCTGGTTTCTAATGGTACAGGTACTACATCTAACAGTCGACTAACATCCATGGATACAAAACTCTTGTCGGCACCAGAATCAAATAGCACGCTAACAGAATGATTATTGAGAAGAAACGTACCGGTGACTGTATCAGGGTCCTGCCTAGCCTCAGCAGCTCCAATGACGAAGGCACGTGCATTTCTGCCGCCGCCCCCGTTGTTACCATTCCCGTTGTTTCCACCCTGTTTCAGTTTTGGGCAATCCTTCTTGTAATGCCCAGTGTCACCACAGTTGTAGCATCCTTGTTTCCCTGTAGTACCCTGAGTAGTCGGAGCTGAACTGTTGGTCGGAGCCTGAGTCGATGGAAGTGTCACCCGACAATCTTTAGCATAGTGGCCTGTTCGCTGGCAGCGGTGACAACGGTTACTGTCGCAGTTCCCTTGGTGATGGCGTCCACACTTGTTGCATTTGGGCAGTTTTCCCGCATAACCACCCTGCTTATTACCCGAAGACGATGAACCCCCATTATCAAACCTTTTACCCTGCTGTGCAGACCCAGACCCTTTCCCGTCATTTTCCCACTTGCGCTTATTGTTCTCTGGAGCCTTAGCAGTCGAACCTTTCGCCGGCAAAATCCCCTCATTCACCTTTAAATTGGTCATCCTATGGGCCGATCGAACTACCTCCGCATAAGTAGGATGATTCCCAGCAGCCACTAACCCTGCAATTTCCGGCACTAACCCCGAGACATAGTGTTCAATCTTACGATATTCTGGCACGTGCAGATCGGGACACAGCACGGCCAACTCATTCCGTCTCACAGTATACTTCTCGATTTCCGACCCAGTCATTTTGAGGTTCCACACCTCATGCTCCAGCTTCTGTACCTCTTCCCTCGGGCAATACTCCCGCTTCAGCAACTGCACAAAGTTCTCCCATGGCATAGCATATGCCTCCCCAATCCCCATGTTCTGGGTGATACCATTCCACCAAGTCAATGCCACGTCCTGAAACAACGCAGCAGAATATTTCACCCGATCTTCTGGGAGACAGTTACACATCAGAAATACCGACTCCACTTTCTCCAACCACCTAAGCAAACTGACCGCACCCTCGGTGCCAGAGAATTCCTGGGGCTTGCAGTCCCGGAACATCTTGTAGGTGCACATGGGTGGGGGTGGGTCAACAGGACCACCTGAAATGAAACGTATGAGAAACCACGAAATACGTAAACAAGGCTCACCAATGAGGCAAAGAAAACGGATAAAACAACTTACCACCACCGTTGTGCCCTAACTGAAAGGCAGCCTGGAGCAAGTTGTTCAGATCAGCCTGCGATAGGTTAATACCTCCACCACGACCACCAGCACCACCGCGACCACCACCGCGTCCACCATTGCGACCACCTCCACGTCCTCCACGCACTCCAGACATGATTCTGGCAGAAAGAACGAGAAAATTTAGTTTCGCAGTTAAAGGTAACCACTAATGTTCACAAGATCAAAGCTAGATCCAATCCAGGACTATCCCCTCAAAATCCACTTGCGGAGTTTTACCGCGAGGCGCATGACAAACCAGGATCCAAACCAACGATCACAATAAACAAGTCTAAATGAATCAAAATGTAATTTCAAAACACAGTTTAATATTCCCGTTTACAGCGGAAGCTTATTCAAATAAAATCCAACATAAATAAATCTAGTTCAATGTTTGTGAAATCATGCAACTCTATCTAGACGCCGTGCAGACGCGTGCGCCCTAGTTCCATTGTGCTACCTTAGCGACCTGAGAAAACATGTAAAAGTTTACGTCAGCACAAAAATGCTGGTGAGTTTACAGGTTTGCAGTTCGAGTACCAAGTCCACCTGTCCATACTATAACAAATAGAAAACCAGTATACGCTAGCTAGGCGTACGTTTTGTTACTACCACGATTGGAAAACCATTACTAACTCGAATACCAAAAGTATGCCCGATGTATGTTCCTGTTGTTCCTGTTGTTCCTGTTTGAGACAATATGCACCCGCCGACCCTCCAAGTCGACGAGCGGGGTTGGTCACTCCCAATAGCGCTATTCACATTTCCCCGTTGTGCAAACCCGCACATTCATGGTTCCCCCCGGGACTTCCAAAGATCGTGTAGTACACAGTATAAACCCATAGTATGACAGTAGTTACCAAACAGTTGTTTTAACACATGTTTTCTCCCCCGAAAGTATAAAACCAGTTTAAAAGAGGGGCCGTAAACTCACCTTAAGTTCCGTTACTCCTTAACCCGAGTAAACTCAGCTGCTATGCTAGTCCCGTAAAGCGGCGACCTAACATACGACAGTTACAAGTACTTAGACTAATAACCCGCAGGTTAATTAGTCCCTAGATGTCCAGACCATAACCAAGTTCTTTTGAAAACACCGTGACTGTTTAACTGACCCAAAGTACAAGACTCGACATCCCATTGGTGACCCGAGACTCCCCGTGTTATGTTTACGCTCCAAAACGTACAATAACGCAAGTACACTTAACATACGTTAACACACAACAAGTTATAGCACATAGTTCACGTATCACCGGAATACATCCAAATATATGTTACCAAGTTATTAGACATGTTACAGGGTTCCTAGCATGTTACTACATGTTAAATCGGGTCTCGGAATGCTAATTTACACATACAGCAGCAATACACGCGATTAGGAAAAGTCAACTAGTGATTAGGAAAGTCAACTAGTGATTAGAAAAGTCAACTAGTGATTAGAAGCCCTATTCGCCCCTACTATAGGCGAGTAGGGGCTACTCCCCTGAACTTACTAGTGATTAGGGCTAATCACCTGAACTTACTAGTGATTAGGGCTACTCGCCTGAACTTACTAGTGATTAGCCTTATACTCGCCACTTTATAGGCGATTAGCACCTCTACTCGCATGACTATGGGCGAATAGCATTGCTACTCGCCTGTAGTCATGTTGTTCCGGTTTTTCGCGCGTTTAACGCTCCAAATCAGATCCAGAGCGTGTGTAACTACCCAATATCATCCCAAACACTATCCTAAACATGTTTAACCCAAAACCCTTCGTTCAACCTCGTAAAATTAGTCCTGCATGCAACCAAAGCAATCCAAACACCATTCACATAGCATGCAACATTCAATTAACGCATGTAATCATAGCCCTATTATCCAATTACTGAGATTTCTATCATCATACTAACAATATAAATTCTGACCTAGCATGATAACACATCAAAACATCATCAAGATTCATAAAAATCCTATCTTTCTAATCATACATACCCATAACGCATGTTTATTAGTTATAATCCGATTAACAACCCTTATTGACGATTTTCAGAAAGCTTTTTCGTTTATGAACAGGTCTGGACCATTAGGGATTGATTAAAAACGTTTACAAAGTGTTATGGATGAGAATCAAACCTTGGAATTGTAAAAGAATGATGGTTAGACCTTGAAACCTTGTGTTTTTGATCAAAATCGCCTTCCAGAGGTTGTTTAAGTGTTTGGGGCGGTTATGGGACGACTAGGGTTGATATTAGGGAGTTTAGGAGGTTAAGTATTGTATTTATAGGCGTTTCTAGTCGTTCCAGCACGTTACTAGCGAGTATGCAGCAGTTCAGGCGATTAGGGCTTGTAATCGCCTGAAGGTTCTAGTGATTAGGGCCTATTCGCCCCTATGTATACACGAGTAGCCTCCTACTCGTGTCTAATGTTCCCTACTCGCCTCCCCTTCAGGTGATTAGGCTTCCTAATCGCCTGTAGGGGTTGGTTTGGTGCATTTTGCGCGTTAAACCCCGTTTTAACATATGTTAATGCATTTTCACGTACCGACAAGTCATATAATGATTGTAAACACATAACACAAGTAAATACACCTATTTACACTCGTTCACCAATTCCCGGGACTCGAGACTCGTACGTTCCGTATGCCCTGACGATCCTACAAATCGTCACCGTTTGTACACTTGGTTAAGGACCGACATCTAACGAACCTCTAGACCAACATCCAATGATCTTCTAGACTAACCAATAGTTCCCGAACCATATCCCGACTTAACTAAACCAGTTAAGTACAATATACGCGTGACTCGCTAAGGTAGACTTTCATCTAGACAACGTTGTTAACCAGAATTTGCCAGGTGTCACATCATCCCCACGTTAAAAGAATTTTCGTCCCGAAAATTTGTACAAGTACAGAAAGAACAAAAGAAATAACGAAGGAAACAAGCAAAAGGTAGGAATCAAAAGAGAGAGATTTACCCGATTTGTCACATCATCCCCACGTTAAAAGGAATCTCGACCCGAGATTCATTCAGCTGCCGAAGAGACATGTCTCGACTCGAACGCTTCCTTAGGAAAGAGGTGAGGATACTTAGACTTCATCTGATCCTCCCGTTCCCATGTATATTCCGGTCCCCGGTTCGAGTTCCACCGAACCTTAACGATACGAATCTTGCTGTGACGTAGGCTACGAATCTTGTAATCAAGGATCTCCACAGGTTCTTCCACAATCCGAAGACGATCATCAACCTTGATCTCTTCTAGTGGAACGATGAGAGACTCGTCAGCCAGACACTTCTTCAAGTTTGACACGTGAAAGACGTTATGTACGTTACCGAGCTCCGTCGGTAAATCAAGTCGATATGCCACCGGCCCAATCCGTTCCAGGATCGTAAATGGGCCGACATATCGCGGATTAAGTTTGCCACGCTTCCCAAAGCGTATGACGCCCTTCCACGGTGAGACTTTTAGAAGTACCTTGTCATTGACTTGGAATTCCAGTGGTTTGCGACGCTGATCAGCATAACTCTTTTGCCGGTCCCGTGCCGCCGCCAACCGATTTCGAATCTGTACGATCTTTTCCGAAGTTTCGTACACTAGTTCAGGCCCAGTGAGTTGACTCTCACCCACTTCAGCCCAACAAAGGGGAGAACGGCATTTCCGTCCGTACAGTGCTTCGAACGGAGCAGCCTTGATGCTCGTGTGATAACTGTTATTGTACGAGAATTCTACCAACGGCAGATGAGCTTCCCAACCCTTGCCAAAATCGATCACACACGCCCGCAGCATGTCTTCTAAAGTTTGAATCGTACGCTCACTCTGACCGTCAGTCTGTGGATGGTAAGCCGTACTCATGTCTAGTTGGGTACCCAAAGCCTTGTGCAAAGACTTCCAAAAGTGAGAAGTAAAATGGGAGTCACGATCCGAGATAATAGAAACTGGTACCCCGTGCTTAGAAACAACTTCTTTCAAGTAGAGACGAGCCAAACGATCCATGGTGTCGGTCTCCTTAATAGCAAGAAAATGGGCTGATTTCGTCAACCGATCGACAATCACCCATATCTTGTCGTTCCCGCTTGGTGATTTAGGAAGTTGTGTGACAAAATCCATAGTAATCCGTTCCCATTTCCATTCCGGAATTTCAGGTTGTTGCAGGAGACCCGACGGTTTCTGGTATTCCACCTTGACCTTAGCACAGGTCAAGCATTTGCTCACGTATGAGGCTATGTCCGACCTCATGTTTGGCCACCAGTAAAGCACCTTTAGGTCTTGGTACATCTTATCCGAACCAGGATGAATAGAATACCGGGACTTATGAGCCTCATCAAGGACAAGCTCCCGTAGTCCCCCGAACAAAGGAACCCATATGCGTTCTGCGAAGTAGTGCAGGCCATCAGGCCTTCGCTCTAGGTGCTTGTCGGCACCGTGCATAGTTTCAGCTTTAAGGTTTTCCTCCTTCAAAGCTTCCAATTGGGCAGAACGGAGTTGATCAGGTAACGACGAATGGATAGTGAGCTGCAACGCCCGAACGCGTCGAGGTTTAGTAGATTCCTTCCTGCTCAAGGCGTCTGCTACAACATTCGCCTTGCCAGGATGGTACTTAATAGCACAATCATAGTCGTTCAAAAGTTCGATCCAACGGCGCTGCCGTATGTTCAAGTGTTGTTGGTCGAAAATGTGTTGGAGACTCTTGTGATCGGTGTAGATGGTGCATTTGGTACCGTACAAGTAATGTCTCCAAATTTTTAACGCGAATACCACGGCACCCAACTCCAAGTCATGAGTTGTGTAGTTCTTCTCGTGCACTTTGAGTTGACGAGAAGCATACGCAATCACTTTCTCGCGTTGCATCAACACGCAACCGAGTCCATGAATGGAAGCGTCACAGTAAACAACAAAATCATCAGGACCCTCAGGTAAAGACAAAATAGGAGCAGAACACAGTTTAGACTTCAGTTCTTCAAACGCTGACTCTTGTGATTCACCCCAGTCGAATTTCCTATCCTTCTGAGTGAGAGTGGTGAGGGGTTGAGCAATCTTCGAGAACCCCTGAATGAAACGACGATAATAGCCCGCAAGGCCTAGGAATTGCCGCACCTCAGTTGGTGTCTTTGGTGCTCCCCAGTCCTTGATCGCTTCGATTTTAGCTGGATCGACATGAATTCCTAGTTCATTAACCACATGTCCTAGGAATTGAACTTCGCGTAACCAAAAGTCACACTTTGAGAACTTGGCGTAAAGTTGTTCCCGTCGCAAGAGTTCCAAAACTAACCGCAGGTGTTCCCCGTGTTCGGTCTCGTTCTTGGAGTAGATCAGAATGTCATCAATAAACACAATGACGAATTTGTCCAGATATGGTTTACAGACGCGGTTCATCAAGTCCATGAAAACCGCCGGCGCGTTCGTAAGACCGAAAGGCATGACCAAGAATTCGAAATGGCCATAACGTGTTCGAAAAGCAGTTTTTGCAACGTCAGCCTCCCTGACGCGCAGCTGGTGATAACCGGACCTCAAGTCGATCTTGGAATAATAACTAGAACCCTGAAGCTGGTCGAATAGATCATCGATACGTGGAAGAGGATAACGGTTCTTGACGGTCAATTTGTTCAGCTCTCTGTAGTCTACACACAATCGGAAACTCCCATCCTTCTTCTTGACAAATAAAATCGGGGCTCCCCAAGGGGAAGAACTTGGCCGGATGAAACCCTTGTCCAAGAGTTCCTGTAACTGACTAGACAACTCCTGCATCTCGGGAGGTGCAAGACGATAGGGGGCCCGAGCAATAGGAGCAGCCCCTGGTACAAGATCAATACCGAACTCGACTTGACGATGAGGAGGAAGACCAGATAAATCATCGGGAAAAACATCAGAAAACTCGCGCACCACCGGAATGGCGTCAATCTTCTTCTCATCAACAGAGGAAACAGATAAGAGTGCCAAAACAGCTGGATAACCCTTTCGAAGACACTTAAGGGCTTTCATGCTAGAGATGATGTTTAGCGGAACACCACCCTTGATACCGTACACAGAAAGGAATTCTCCATCAGGGAGAGGAATCCGAATAACCTTATCGTAACAGACAATCTCCGCGCGATACAAAGATAACCAATCCATTCCTACCACAACGTCAAAACTACCCAAAGGTACCGGCATAAGATCAATGGGGAACGATAAACCCGACAACTCTAACTGACACTCCCGAAGAACACTAGTAGCCTCAATCGTTTTACCGTCAGCCAACTCAATAATATACCTGGTTTCTAATGGTACAGGTACTACATCTAACAGTCGACTAACATCCATGGATACAAAACTCTTGTCGGCACCAGAATCAAATAGCACGCTAACAGAATGATTATTGAGAAGAAACGTACCGGTGACTGTATCAGGGTCCTGCCTAGCCTCAGCAGCTCCAATGACGAAGGCACGTGCATTTCTGCCGCCGCCCCCGTTGTTACCATTCCCGTTGTTTCCACCCTGTTTCAGTTTTGGGCAATCCTTCTTGTAATGCCCAGTGTCACCACAGTTGTAGCATCCTTGTTTCCCTGTAGTACCCTGAGTAGTCGGAGCTGAACTGTTGGTCGGAGCCTGAGTCGATGGAAGTGTCACCCGACAATCTTTAGCATAGTGGCCTGTTCGCTGGCAGCGGTGACAACGGTTACTGTCGCAGTTCCCTTGGTGATGGCGTCCACACTTGTTGCATTTGGGCAGTTTTCCCGCATAACCACCCTGCTTATTACCCGAAGACGATGAACCCCCATTATCAAACCTTTTACCCTGCTGTGCAGACCCAGACCCTTTCCCGTCATTTTCCCACTTGCGCTTATTGTTCTCTGGAGCCTTAGCAGTCGAACCTTTCGCCGGCAAAATCCCCTCATTCACCTTTAAATTGGTCATCCTATGGGCCGATCGAACTACCTCCGCATAAGTAGGATGATTCCCAGCAGCCACTAACCCTGCAATTTCCGGCACTAACCCCGAGACATAGTGTTCAATCTTACGATATTCTGGCACGTGCAGATCGGGACACAGCACGGCCAACTCATTCCGTCTCACAGTATACTTCTCGATTTCCGACCCAGTCATTTTGAGGTTCCACACCTCATGCTCCAGCTTCTGTACCTCTTCCCTCGGGCAATACTCCCGCTTCAGCAACTGCACAAAGTTCTCCCATGGCATAGCATATGCCTCCCCAATCCCCATGTTCTGGGTGATACCATTCCACCAAGTCAATGCCACGTCCTGAAACAACGCAGCAGAATATTTCACCCGATCTTCTGGGAGACAGTTACACATCAGAAATACCGACTCCACTTTCTCCAACCACCTAAGCAAACTGACCGCACCCTCGGTGCCAGAGAATTCCTGGGGCTTGCAGTCCCGGAACATCTTGTAGGTGCACATGGGTGGGGGTGGGTCAACAGGACCACCTGAAATGAAACGTATGAGAAACCACGAAATACGTAAACAAGGCTCACCAATGAGGCAAAGAAAACGGATAAAACAACTTACCACCACCGTTGTGCCCTAACTGAAAGGCAGCCTGGAGCAAGTTGTTCAGATCAGCCTGCGATAGGTTAATACCTCCACCACGACCACCAGCACCACCGCGACCACCACCGCGTCCACCATTGCGACCACCTCCACGTCCTCCACGCACTCCAGACATGATTCTGGCAGAAAGAACGAGAAAATTTAGTTTCGCAGTTAAAGGTAACCACTAATGTTCACAAGATCAAAGCTAGATCCAATCCAGGACTATCCCCTCAAAATCCACTTGCGGAGTTTTACCGCGAGGCGCATGACAAACCAGGATCCAAACCAACGATCACAATAAACAAGTCTAAATGAATCAAAATGTAATTTCAAAACACAGTTTAATATTCCCGTTTACAGCGGAAGCTTATTCAAATAAAATCCAACATAAATAAATCTAGTTCAATGTTTGTGAAATCATGCAACTCTATCTAGACGCCGTGCAGACGCGTGCGCCCTAGTTCCATTGTGCTACCTTAGCGACCTGAGAAAACATGTAAAAGTTTACGTCAGCACAAAAATGCTGGTGAGTTTACAGGTTTGCAGTTCGAGTACCAAGTCCACCTGTCCATACTATAACAAATAGAAAACCAGTATACGCTAGCTAGGCGTACGTTTTGTTACTACCACGATTGGAAAACCATTACTAACTCGAATACCAAAAGTATGCCCGATGTATGTTCCTGTTGTTCCTGTTGTTCCTGTTTGAGACAATATGCACCCGCCGACCCTCCAAGTCGACGAGCGGGGTTGGTCACTCCCAATAGCGCTATTCACATTTCCCCGTTGTGCAAACCCGCACATTCATGGTTCCCCCCGGGACTTCCAAAGATCGTGTAGTACACAGTATAAACCCATAGTATGACAGTAGTTACCAAACAGTTGTTTTAACACATGTTTTCTCCCCCGAAAGTATAAAACCAGTTTAAAAGAGGGGCCGTAAACTCACCTTAAGTTCCGTTACTCCTTAACCCGAGTAAACTCAGCTGCTATGCTAGTCCCGTAAAGCGGCGACCTAACATACGACAGTTACAAGTACTTAGACTAATAACCCGCAGGTTAATTAGTCCCTAGATGTCCAGACCATAACCAAGTTCTTTTGAAAACACCGTGACTGTTTAACTGACCCAAAGTACAAGACTCGACATCCCATTGGTGACCCGAGACTCCCCGTGTTATGTTTACGCTCCAAAACGTACAATAACGCAAGTACACTTAACATACGTTAACACACAACAAGTTATAGCACATAGTTCACGTATCACCGGAATACATCCAAATATATGTTACCAAGTTATTAGACATGTTACAGGGTTCCTAGCATGTTACTACATGTTAAATCGGGTCTCGGAATGCTAATTTACACATACAGCAGCAATACACGCGATTAGGAAAAGTCAACTAGTGATTAGGAAAGTCAACTAGTGATTAGAAAAGTCAACTAGTGATTAGAAGCCCTATTCGCCCCTACTATAGGCGAGTAGGGGCTACTCCCCTGAACTTACTAGTGATTAGGGCTAATCACCTGAACTTACTAGTGATTAGGGCTACTCGCCTGAACTTACTAGTGATTAGCCTTATACTCGCCACTTTATAGGCGATTAGCACCTCTACTCGCATGACTATGGGCGAATAGCATTGCTACTCGCCTGTAGTCATGTTGTTCCGGTTTTTCGCGCGTTTAACGCTCCAAATCAGATCCAGAGCGTGTGTAACTACCCAATATCATCCCAAACACTATCCTAAACATGTTTAACCCAAAACCCTTCGTTCAACCTCGTAAAATTAGTCCTGCATGCAACCAAAGCAATCCAAACACCATTCACATAGCATGCAACATTCAATTAACGCATGTAATCATAGCCCTATTATCCAATTACTGAGATTTCTATCATCATACTAACAATATAAATTCTGACCTAGCATGATAACACATCAAAACATCATCAAGATTCATAAAAATCCTATCTTTCTAATCATACATACCCATAACGCATGTTTATTAGTTATAATCCGATTAACAACCCTTATTGACGATTTTCAGAAAGCTTTTTCGTTTATGAACAGGTCTGGACCATTAGGGATTGATTAAAAACGTTTACAAAGTGTTATGGATGAGAATCAAACCTTGGAATTGTAAAAGAATGATGGTTAGACCTTGAAACCTTGTGTTTTTGATCAAAATCGCCTTCCAGAGGTTGTGTAAGTGTTTGGGGCGGTTATGGGACGACTAGGGTTGATATTAGGGAGTTTAGGAGGTTAAGTATTGTATTTATAGGCGTTTCTAGTCGTTCCAGCACGTTACTAGCGAGTATGCAGCAGTTCAGGCGATTAGGGCTTGTAATCGCCTGAAGGTTCTAGTGATTAGGGCCTATTCGCCCCTATGTATACACGAGTAGCCTCCTACTCGTGTCTAATGTTCCCTACTCGCCTCCCCTTCAGGTGATTAGGCTTCCTAATCGCCTGTAGGGGTTGGTTTGGTGCATTTTGCGCGTTAAACCCCGTTTTAACATATGTTAATGCATTTTCACGTACCGACAAGTCATATAATGATTGTAAACACATAACACAAGTAAATACACCTATTTACACTCGTTCACCAATTCCCGGGACTCGAGACTCGTACGTTCCGTATGCCCTGACGATCCTACAAATCGTCACCGTTTGTACACTTGGTTAAGGACCGACATCTAACGAACCTCTAGACCAACATCCAATGATCTTCTAGACTAACCAATAGTTCCCGAACCATATCCCGACTTAACTAACCCAGTTAAGTACAATATACGCGTGACTCGCTAAGGTAGACTTTCATCTAGACAACGTTGTTAACCAGAATTTGCCAGGTGTCACACCCCACTCCTGATAGTCTAAGTTTTAACTCAAAATAAATAAAATAAAAGACAAATAAATATAAAAAAATTACAAATAATATTAAAAACACACAACTAATATTAAAAAAAAATTACAACTAATATTAAAAAAAAAGTTACACACTTCCTAAATTACTTATTTAAACATTACATATTTCTAAATTACTTATTAAACACTAGATAATTCCTAAATTACTTATTTAATCTTAATTTTCTCCACTATGGAGAGTAGTTGTCCCAGTCCTCGAGTGTGTAGTACTCGGGGGACATGGAATGTGAGCTATCCCGTCCATCGGATCTCGCATCCGAGGGGAACCAGCAGTACTCACGAGGAGGGGTAGGTCGGCTCCAGAGGCATTCCTCCTCCTCAATTTCCCCGAGGGCTTCCAAGTCCTCCTCAGTTGGGGTAGTCTGGTGGTAGGGGTGGAGGTGGGGGTAGTCTGGTGGTGGGGGTGGGGGTGGGGATAGCAGTAGTCCGGGGGGTGGGGGCTGACAACATTAGACGGTCCATTTCACTAACAGCCAAGACATAATCCATGGCCCAGACCATTTCCTCATCCGTGAAGTCATCATCGGCTTCAGGAGGAGGAAAGGTTGGTTGTGCAGCAGCAGCAGGAGGAGGGGGATATAACCAATGTTGTGGAGGAGGAGGAGGAAGAGGAGGTTGTGCAGCAGTAGGAGGAGGAGAGGAGGTGAATGGTAGTCTCCGGGGGCGGCCCCGTCCCCGGACCCGGCGAGAGTACTGCCGGACATTAGACGGTCCGGCAGCTCCTGGTTGAAAACCGGCCATATTATTCATTGTTTTGAGGATGAGGAATTGGAGGTGTGACTGAAAAATCAGTTTTGGTGTTGTATTTATAGGGTTAGAAATATGACCGTTTGGGGGGAAACGTTTGAAATTCAAAATTCAAAATTTAAACGTTTGGGGGGGGGGGGGGGGAATTTTGAATTCAAACGGTTTGGAACAGTAACCGTTTAAAATTCAAATGTTTGAATATAATTTTTTTATTATTTTTTTAATAAATATTATTTTTAATATTAATTATTTTTTTATTATTATTTTACTTAATCTAATAAATTTTATGTTTAAATTATTATCATTATTATTATTTTTAAAAATAAAATAATAGGTTTGAATGTTTGACCTTGCCACATGGCAAGGTTTGATTGGATGGGCAAAGCATGTCATGGCGTTATATATATGAAGCCTCCACCGGTTTTTTAAAAATAGCGCCCCTATGTACCGGTGTTTGGGGCGCTATTTTTTAAAATTTTGGGCAAGTAACGCCCCACTACGGTGGGTCTAATAGATAAAG
The DNA here is from genome assembly GCA_028751855.1 of Ambrosia trifida. Lineage (NCBI taxonomy): Eukaryota > Viridiplantae > Streptophyta > Magnoliopsida > Asterales > Asteraceae > Ambrosia > Ambrosia trifida. Next base: position 195,201,528 of record CM054122.1, on the reverse strand, counting down.
TTTGAGTTCACTCACTTGACCATGTTATGGCTCAAGATGAGCCTGCCCGCTCGCGCCGTCGTTCCCACCTGCAACTCTTCCTTTTATTTCCTCGCTCGCAAGACCTTTAATGCGTGAGGGGCGGGGTGTTCGCGAGCCACGTGACTCGTTTGGCTCGCTTGCGCTTGGTCGCTCGCAGGCCACAACACACACTCTAATATCTTTTTTAAAACTTTTCACCCATCTTTTATGTAAGTAAGTATTTATGTTGCCCCCACCACAAGCCCTTGTGGTGTGGTGGTAAAGGTGTTGTGTTTTAAGGGGGAAGTTCGGAGTTCAAGCATCATAAGAAGTAAAAAAAGAATGTACAAAAGGGTGAAATAATGGGTGTAAAAAATAAGGAAGGAAATTATTCGTTAAAAAAATTGTAAGGATTTATGTTAATTACTAAGCCAATGCCTTGTGTCAGGAACGTAAAAGTAGTTTGGGAGATGAGGTGAGAAGTTAAAGGAGACATTTGAAATCTCACAACAAACTACAAATTAGTGTGTAAATAAGAAGGGAGCGATTTCATGAAAAGTGTGACAGATTTGAAGAGGTGTATTATATATAAGTAAAACTAATTTTTTTCTCCAACCTTGTAAAAAAATAAATAAATAAATAAAATGGTTTTTCCTTATTATAAGATCATATGACGATTGAGGATTGTTGGTGGGGAAGGAGTTGGTAAGGATGCTAATTAGTAGTGAGGTTCCTTGATGATACCACTTGTTTGCATGATGGAACCCTCTCTTTAATTTCTATGATTTTTTTTTTATAGTGTGTATGTGTGAGGTATAAGGGTTTTTTCTTCTTCTTTCTTTTTTTTCTTTTGAGTTAATAGCCATTTTCGTCCCTGAGGTTTGGGCCAGTTTGTCACTCCAGTACAAAAGTTTTTTTTTTTTTTTTTGCAATTCCTTCCCTGAGGTTTGGATTTTTTTGCCAAATTCGTCCTTTTCACTAACCCAGTTAAAAAAGCTCGTTAATGTCAGGGGTAGTGTTGTCTTTTTACCTCTCAGGGACGAATTTGGCATTTAAAATTCAACCTTACCTCAGGGACGAATTTGGCATTTATAAATCATAGAGTTAAACAAGCTTTGTTTGTTAGATTTTCAGCTGTACCTCCTTCATTTTAATCTAACCTTATTTATCTTAGAATAAATGTAACAAATCATTGATATGCTTTTAGATTTCAATAAACACAAACCTCTATTGGTAGCCATACCCTAAATTTAACTATAACTTTAAATGAAAACCACACCAAGAAACAAACCTCAGCAGCTTATGAGTACACATAATGAAAATTATCGTATAAAAATAAATACTTCCCATTAATTTGTTCACAAGCAAATTCTGCATTGAACTTGAAATTAGTTACCATAGAAAGATTATGAGTACAAAGACTAACCTTTCATTCTGTTTACGAACCATGTTGCCCCACCCGAAATACTGCATCAATAATGGCTAATTTAATTTATGAAAATATGTATCCAGTCATACTCAAAAGAAACAACAACAGTTCAACCACGGCGGAGGAGTCTGAGGTGAGTGGACGTGTGGCTGGCACTGTGAGGCGACACATACCAATAGATACTCGTGATCCTACAAGGGCAATCCTTCACTTCTACGTCGGGGATTCTTATGATTCTAGCAGGTTTGCTCATGCACATAATTATTTAAGGATTTTTTTTCTCTTTTTTTGTGCGACTCGTCTTGATAATCAAGAATAACCTTTAGCTTGCTAATTACAACAGGGTTGATGATGATCATATCCTAAGGAAACTACACCCAAAGGGAATATGGTTTCTAACCGTTCTTGGCTCTCTTGCTACAACTCAGAGAGAATATATTGCATTGCATGCATTTCATAGACTCAATTCCCAGGTGTGTCCCGCAATTTCACTTTCAGATGTCAACCAATAAGTCACAGTTCACTAAAATATACTGATCATTTTGTATTTCTTTTAGATGCAAACTGCAATTCTTCAGCCGAGCCCAGAGCTATTCCCCAAATACGAAGAACAAGCACCTGCAATGCCTGATTGTTTTACACCAAACTTTGTTGATTATCTTCACAAAACCTTCAATACTCCACAATTGTCAGCAATTCACTGGGCCGCAACCCATACTGCAGCAGGTACGAACAACGGGTCAACAAAAAAGCAAGAACCATGGCCCTTTACCCTAGTCCAAGGTCCGCCTGGAACTGGAAAGACTCATACAGTGTGGGGAATGCTGAATGTAATACATCTCGTTCAGTATCAGCATTACTACACCGCATTGCTTAAAAAATTAGCCCCTGAAAGCTACAAGCAAGCAACCGAGAGTATCTCTTCTGATAATGTTCCGAATGGATCCATTGATGAAGTTCTCCAAAGCATGGACCAGAACCTCTTTCGAACCCTTCATAAGCTCTGCCAAAACCAAGAATGCTAGTCTGTGCTCCTTCAAATGCCGCAACCGATGAGCTGCTTACACGTGTTCTTGTTCGTGGGTTCATTGATGGCGAGATGAAAGTTTGCCGCCCTGATGTGGCTCGAGTCGGTGTTGATTCTCAAACACGAGCAGCTCAGGCGGTGTCAGTTGAGCGTCGAACTGAGCAGCTTTTGGTGAAGAGCCGAGATGAAGTTTATGGGTTGATGCACCAGTTAACAAACAAAGCTTGTTTAACTCTATGATTTATAAATGCCAAATTCGTCCCTGAGGTAAGGTTGAATTTTAAATGCCAAATTCGTCCCTGAGAGGTAAAAAAGACAACACTACCCCTGACATTAACGAGCTTTTTTAACTGGGTTAGTGAAAAGGACGAATTTGGCAAAAAATCCAAACCTCAGGGAAGGAATTGCAAAAAAAAAAAACTTTTGTACTAGAGTGGCAAACTGGCCCAAACCTCAGGAACGAAAATGGCTATTAACTCTTTTCTTTTTAACACATAACTAACATATTTCTATTAACCACCAAGGCAAACACCATTACATGATTTGAGTTGAACTCTCAACATCGCTAATAGACAGAGTACACCCTATCACCGCACATGTGTCTTAGAGATCGTATGGTTGTATAAGTTTAAAGCACGGACCACAATCTTAGATGATTGAGTTTACAACATCACTAACTTCAAATATGGGTGGATTTAGATTGTGATAACGTTTTTTAAGTTGAGTGGTATTTTATAATTTTAGATGATGAAGTAAGCTAAAAGAAAAAGGAAAACATAATTGCAACCCGACTCTTTTTTATTGTTGTTTATTAATTGCATTTTCTTTTTTTCGTTTTACCATATATTTACATCGTTTTAGAAATTGAAAGTATGTGATATAAACAAGGGTTATGGATTTCATACACCCGTGACATCACATTTTAGGGGGTATGACATCACATTCTAGGGTATGTGGCAGTCTCCTGTTGATGTATGATGTGGGTCAGGGTGTATGAATCCTAAATAGATGGTGTATGATTCCTAAATACCATAACAAAAGAAGGGTTCTAGGATTCATACACCCTGTGACGTCACATTCTGGGGGTGTGACATCACATTTTGGGGTATATGGCGGCCTCTTATTGGTATGTGATGTAGACCAGGGTGTGTGAATTCTAAATAGAGGGTGTATGAATCCTAATTACCCAAAAGAAATACGAAATACTGATTCTTTAATTGTGCATCGTAAAATGTAACTTGGTGTAAACTTTCATATTTTTGTCTAATAACTATATTATTCTATAAATTGAATACTCTGTATATGATCTATGTTTTGCAACGTCAACGTACGAAGGTCGGTACAAAATGATTTAAAAATGTGTGGACCCTAAATAAAATATTATACGCCTTAAATCCAAATCGTGTGAGTTAGGATTAAGGATTTCTTTTTTTTTTTTCTCAATCCGCTTATACACTAGTGGCTTACAAACAATTAAACAATTGTATGAAAACATTTACCTGAAAGGTAAAAAAAATAAAATCAAATAAAGAGAACATAAAATTACAAAAAAAATGGCATCAAAAATCAAATATGAATTCTACATAATACACTAGACATGTCATGTTGATTTATTAACCTCTTTAACACAACAATCTGGTCTAAGGAGCTGGCCACTTTAGAAGAACTTGTATAATGGGCCGAATGTTTTGAGTCGTTATCAGAGGTGAGCACTACGGACATAGCTGATACTTGGCAATGGCAGGGTGATGATTTAGGTTTGTTTACTGTTCAATCGGTTAAACAACTTATGTTTAAGGATCAGATCAATAAAGCAGAGGAATGGATGAAATGGGTAGCCTAGGTACTGCTAAAATGCAATATCTTTGCATGGAGAGCTGCCATGAACCGTATACCAACGGCTAAAGAATTAACCAAGAGGAACATTACGGTGGCATCCCAAGTATGCATATTCTGTGATTTCGTTGATGAAACGACTGATCATTTGTTTACTTCATGTGGAGTACCAACAGGAGTTTTGATTAACATCACGTACCGTAGTAGATTAGAGCCTCTTTATTTCCTTTTGTTTTACTTTTGTTTTAGGATATTATTGGACTATATAAAACTCTAAAGATGAATAAGAAGAAGAAAATTGTATATGGGATCGTGGGCTAATTGGTGAGAGTTTAACCTTGGATGTATTGATGTTTTCAATTGTATAGGTTCATTTTAGATGTACACTTTCGCTCGTTAACTTGTTTTTAACTACTTTTGGTGGTAATAAAATGAAATTTTCTTAGCCCAGATTTTTTTTTTCATAAAATGATAGTATGTTTAAAAAAAAAAAAAAATTAAAACTTTTTTATTATGTTAATAAAAACAGAAAGTTCACTGAGCCGGTGATCCCCTAAACCCTAACGTTTCTTCCCTAAAACCCCCTCTTTAACATACACATATATAAACAACAAGATTCCGTTATGGACCATCATTCTATATCAACATCAGAAGCCTCATTTAAACAATTCATCTCTTCAATATCAAAACTATCCCTGTCTTCAACAACCATCCCCTGCAATCAAGATTTCCATTTCTACTTCAATTTCCAACAATTCACCTACCCAATTCAACAAATCGCTATAACGACGACTTGTTTGAAAGGTTTGATGCGTCTGTTGATGAGTTTAAGATGATTAGAATGAAAGAAATGAGTTCAGTTGATGATGATGGGTTTCAGTTGGTTCAAAGCAGGAAAAAGAAAGATAATAATTCGGGTGATTCATCGTCTGTTGTGAAGGTTGTTTCGAATAACAAGGCGAAAGTTTCGTTTCATATGGCATCGATTCGTAAGCCTCAAGATGAGTATAAGATACTGGTTAATAATAGTAATCAGCCTTTTGAGCATGTTTGGTTGCAGAGGAGTGAGGATGGGTCCACATTTATACATCCATTGGTGAGTTACTAATATTAATATGTATCTTTATTTTTATCTCGAATTAAAAATATTAATGATCATGAGTAGAAGTTTCAGTTATACTGTGTAACAAATTAAGATGTTGATATAGGTATTTGATTTTAGTTATTAAAGTGATTCTATGGTAAAGAGCTTGTTATGTATGAGTATGACCATTTAGTTGTTTGATTTTTTTCGTTTCTTGGTTGTCGTTGATATTGTGTACGAAACGAAAAAAACGTTATGGCCGGTCTCTACTTTTCGGATTGATTTTAGGCGTCCGAGTGATTACATGAAAGAAAGAATGGTATTATGTTATTCAATGCAGGGATAGATATAGATGGGTCCCTCAAAGTAATAATATTTACGTTTCATGTATAATGTATTTGCAGGAGAAACATTCGGTCATGGATTTCGTTGATAAGACGTTAAGTGATGTAGAGCCTGTGAAACCACCTCCTGTTGAAAGTACTTTCAAGCTCGTACAAGATGTTAAAGATTTGAAGGAATTAGCTGCTAAATTGCGTGATGTCAATGAATTTGCGGTAATTTTTTATATTAATTTTTTAAAATTACCGTAAGGGCATGTATGCAGTATGCTTTGTTGTGTTGTGTTGTACACTAGAATGATTTTGGTGTTGTTTAGGTTGATTTAGAGCACAATCATTATCGATCTTTTCAAGGGTTGACTTGCTTGTTGCAAATATCTACGAGAACGGAAGATTTTATTGTAGATACGTTGAAACTACGGGTTCAAATTGGCCCGTATCTGCGAGAGGTTTTCAAAGATCCTACCAAAAGAAAGGTAATCTCTTTTGCCTGAAGGAAAATTTTAGAAGTTGATCTTTGAACACCACTTTAAACCATTTTGACACTTCAACATATCAGGTTATGCATGGAGCCGATCGGGATATTATATGGCTGCAACGTGACTTTGGTATATATGTTTGCAATATGTTTGATACGGGACAGGTTATCTTCGTTCCCTTTTGAGTATGCTTTTCATTTTTTATTTAGTGTATGAATTTGAAAATAATTATTTTAGTTTTTGTTTTATATTATTGAGGTTGACTTGATTTGAGTATGCATTTTAAATCGTATAGGCCTCAAAGGTATTAAAGTTGGAGAGAAATTCCCTTGAGTATCTATTGAGACACTTTTGTGAGGTTGCTGCAAATAAAGAGTACGTCTCTTTTGCACACATGACACAACGCATAACATGTGATTTACATTTTGTTTTTTATTTACAGATACCAAAATGCGGACTGGCGTTTGCGACCATTGACTAATGAAATGTTGAGGTTGTTGTTGCTTGTTACACATTTACTCTATTTTTTCCCTTTTTACATTAGTCTTATGGGTGCTTTTTATTTTGATAGATATGCTAGAGAAGACACACATTATCTTCTGTACATATATGATCTTATGAAGAGAAGGTTGCTTTCACCATCAACACATCCAAACTGCCCTGAAGCACCTCTTGTTGAGGTAATTAGTTAATTGTTCTTCGTTTTTTTCCCCTGTATAATATATGGAAAATATTTCTGTCTTTAACTTCACTAAAAACTGTTGGTTTCAGGTATACCAACGCAGTTATGATCTATGTATGCAGCTCTATCAGAAAGAGATTCTGACTGAGAACTCTTATCAAAACATATATGGGTATAGATTCTGTTTGTGATTGTGATAGATTAACAGATTCTAGTTTTGATATTGTTTTACGAAGTCACATATGTGTGCTGATTCAGGTTGTATGATGCTGATCTCAACGGCCAGCAACTTGCGATTGTTGCAGTAAGTCATTGCTTTCTCTTTTCTCTGTTAAACGACACGATAATAATATATTCAAGGGCTGTTTCTTATGGAATGCAGGGACTTTGTGAGTGGAGAGATAATATTGCTCGTTCAGAAGATGAAAGTACTGGATATGTATTGCCAAACAAAGTTCTTATTGAAATTGGTAATACAGTAGCTCTTTTATATATTTCATTCTTTCATTTCTCTCTCTTTTTTTTTTTTTTTATATTAATTTATTATATTCATTCTAAAGCAAAGCAAATGCCGGTGACAACTGGGAAATTGCGCCACTTATTGAAATCAAGACACCCTTATGTTGAGCGAAACCTTGGTTCCGTTATTGGCATCATTAAGCATTCCATGCAGAATGGCGCTGCATTTGAACCTGTTGCCAAGAAATTGAAGGAGGAACACGCTGAAATGGTGAAGTTTCTTGTTTTTTTTTTCTTCTAAATTTGGCATTAATTTTTTTGATCTTTCATGGAATTTACATAAAACCCATGATTAAGTTGTAAACTTTATCTGATACAGTGATTTGTAATGATGGTAAATTGTGCAGATGGCTGCAAGAAATGCTAAAAATGCTAATGGTGAAGAAGCAACAGAAGTTGCAGGAAATGGAAGTATTAGTAATGTTGCAGAAGACGAATCGGTTGAAAAGGAAGCTGGAAACGTTATTGCTCCAGCGAACCAAAACCATGAATTGAATGGCCCTTCTGTATGTCACTGGCTTGCATTCTTTCCATTTGTAGGTGGCAAAATTAGCAGTCTACTCTGCTTGGGTAATGAGTCAAAAAGGGATTGGGTTGGCCTAAAACACTTTTTGCCCCAAAATACTCTATTTTTTTTGTAGATAGTGCCAAATATGTTTACAAAACTAATATTTACCAAAAAAGTAATTTATGTAATTGATTTGTATCTCACCCATTTGGGCTTGTAAGGAAAAGCATTACCCAAATTGATCCGTTCATAAGTAACTGGGTTTAAATTGTCACCTCGACATGATTTTTTAGCAAGACAATGTTGTTTCATATGCAGGTATCCATAGTAAGCATTGAGGTGAAGAAGCCAAGTCATGCGTTTGGAGCCATGTTTGGAAATGCAGCAGGAAAGAGAAAGTCCACTCTTGAATCAAAGGTCATCATCATCATCATCATCATCATCATCATCATACTCAGTTAATCCCACCTATAGCAAAGCTAAGGTAGGGTCAGAGGAGGGTAAGATGTAGACAGCCTTACCTCTACCCCTAAGAATAGAGAGGCTGCTTCCAGTGAGACCCCCGGCTCGATGTGGTTTGGTATCAAGCCTTGGACATAAGGGACATAACACTTAGCAATCGGGACAAACCCGATCGGTGCATGTACCCCTTTGTCTTTTGGCTATCAACGCCACCACATGATGCATGATTAACCGCCCGTCGTTTTTAACGTTATTTTCACGAAATAAGTAAAATAACGTTAAAACTAGTGCAACTTTACTTTTGCCCCCCGATGGCCACACATATATACATTATATGCGCACACCGTAAGTGGGGCGTTTCTTGAATCAAAGGTGAAGAATGTAAATATGTGTAGTTTTCTTATTGTCTAAAGGGTGTATTTTAGTCATTTTTTTGTTAGTCAAAACTAAATTGTTAAATATACGTATGTTAACAGGCGAAAGAGGAGATTAAGGTTGAACAGATAAAATCGTCTGTTTCCCTCCCATTCCGTTCTTTCACTGATAAAACTGAGGCTTCAAATAAACCTCAAGAAATTCCGGTTCTTCCCCCGACAGCAATTTCTGAACGGGAAGATGACATTATTTTGCTGCAATCTGATTGTGATGTTGAGGAAGAGAAAAAGGAAAAGGAAAAACCATCAAATGCTGAGAAAAGCGAGCAGAAAACAGAAGATGAAAACAATATGAAATTGTTGGATTCTGATTCTTGTTCTGATGAAGAAAAGGATGGAAACGAGTGGACGATGTCGCTTTCAGATCTTTCATTGAGCTTCCAGAAGTGTGGACAGACTGCTGATGAGAAGAGAAGATCAAATCAGAGGATGGAAGGTGGTTTAGCAGGGCTGGTGAAGGTGACACCGTTTGACTATGCAGCAGCTAGGAGAGAAGCGAGGTTTGGGGAAGACGGGTCTGGTGTGGAAGATGAGGGTAATCAGAGTAAGCATGAAAGGAAGAAGGCGGGCGGTGGTAGTAGGAAGGCTTCTGCTGATGGTGAAAGGAGTGGAGATTTCCAGATGGGTAAGCGGAGCCAGGCTTTTCCTGCAACCGGTAACCGGAGTTCAACTTTCCGGTGAACGTTTTGAGGATAGACACTTGTATAGGAACTATTTTAAGATCTTTTATAGGAATTTTGACTGTTTGAAGAAAAAACACATCCAAAATGATTTCATAGAGATTAAAGGGGATTTTTTTTCTTTACTCAGCTTTCATCAAATTTCATGGATTTTGTGTTACTGTTATGCATATGCATTCTTTATTTATGATCAATTGATTCATCACAAATTTCATGGCTTTAGGTGTTTTACACTTTTGCACTACCGTCACCGAACCGGTTCCTGATAACTTTGACTACCTGACATTGATAAAAACTAGATATATGTTTTTTATTTTTTTTTATCGGCAAACAACAAACTTTTATTCCACACCAAAAATATACACGATTGTGACGAGCAAGGTGCTAACCACAACCAATTACATCACCAAATTACATCGCCTTAAGTTACATAAACATAACCAAATCTATTTATCAAGTTATAGGAACATTGAACGACAACTAGTTTTCCCATGACCATCCCGTTTGTTTGCATTTATGTTTCACCCATGCATACCCCATTACTTGAGCTTCGCCAAACACCCCATACCACTCTATTCTTTTACCATTGAAGATGAGATCATTATGCGCTTTCCAAATTGCCCAACATGCCGCCAAAACAATGATTCTTAACAGGCCTTTCCTTTCCTTTGATAAGTTTGCCTATTCATGCACTGACGATAGATCTTTCACATTGAAAGCATATATCGGTGATATTCCAACCCATTGACTGATTCTGCTCCATAGCATAGACACCACATAACACGAAGTGAGTAGATGATCCGCGTCCTCTTCGCCTTTGCCGCACAGCCTACATGTCGATGACCCGTGGAGGATTCTTCTTTCCTTAAGCCCAACAAGTGTCGGCAACCTGTCCTGGATCGCTCGCCAACCAAATATGCAGACCTTTTTTGGTACCTCTTTTATCCATTGGAACGGATAAAACGGAACAGCAGATCTAGATAATAATTCCCTGCAAGCAGCCACCGAAAAAGCCCCATCTTGGCTGTTGTCCCAGACCCAATCATCCCGTCTAACAATTCGCTGCACTGCTGCAACTCTTGGAACTCATTTGCGCAACTTAATGTTCTTTTCCACTCCCACCCGAGTACTCTTGTGGCCACCGAAACAGCCTTCTTTTTTCGAGTGAGAACAAACTTGCAAATGTCTTCCCCGTTCCCCACCTTACCTTTTATGATGCATTTTATATCCACATTTTGATCCCATAATTCTTTCTCCAGCCTGTTAATACCGCTCCAAATTCCTGTGATCCCAGCTTTGATAGGCAAGTACAACCATGCATTTGGGTTATTATGGATGGCGGATATGACCCGCTGCCACAATCACCCCTTCTCGACCTTGAATCTCCACTACCATTTCATTAACAAGCTCTCATTCATGATCTTCAAAGAGCCCAAACCAAGACCCCCTTTATTGACCGAACTGATTACCCTTTCCCAAGTTATCCAGTTCGTTTTCGACTTGTCCTCATCACCCTTTCCCAAGCTATCCATATATTTTTTACTTTACGTTTTCGTTTTTGTTTACTAAACATATTTTTATTTAGGTAATTGCTTTAAAACTGCTAATATTGTTTGTATTATATAATTTTTTCATCCTGATTTTTACATTAGGATGGTTAGGTAGGCGGGCAATAAGCTGCGCCGTCACCCCTTTCTGGATAGGAAATCCAAATCTACTAAAAGTAATAGATGGTTATTGAGAAATGAATTGTGCACAAAATAAAATATTTTTTTGTATCGTAAACTAGGGATCGTCCCAAGTCAGACGGATAAAAGACCAATCAAAATCAAACTGTTATCGGTATCTATTTTTATGGTTTTTCATTGTACGAGTCACATATTGCAAATGTATACGTACAAAATCCACCTCTCATCGGGTGGGTCAATCAATTAGTAAAAATTAATTAAGAACAAGCATTTCTAACAAAATGTCATCGTTGTTGAAGAACGCCAAAACACCTCTCGATGTCCTTTCTTGCGGACTCATGAACTCTCTTAAAATATTTTCTTTTTTGATCTTGTGTCTGACTAAACGTTTTGACGAGCATTGAATACTCCGGATATATACCATCCCCCAAGTAGTATCCATGCCCGTAGTAGTTATTATTTGCATAAAACCCAACTTTCGGTATTGTTCCGCCAATGTAAGACTCTAGCAATGGCGAAAACTGAAAAGTATTTATGTCGTTCATACACCCGGCGAGACCAAAGAAGGCTGACCAAACCCACAGGTCTTGTGAGGCAACTGCTTGTAAAACCAAAGTTGGTCCCTTTTGGTCACCGCGTGTATGTTGACCTCGCCATGCGGTTGGACAACTATACCATCGCCATTGACGACAATCTATACTACCAATCATGCCGGGTAATCCATGTCTTTCTAAATGCGCTTCGTATAGTTGTTGAAGGTCGCTCCAAGTCGGGTTTCTCAAGTATCGCTTTCCATATAATTGGCATATACCTAAAATAATCAAATGTATATATAAAATGTAACTACTAATTAAAAATATATGTATATTTGTAAATCAAATGTAAATACCGTAGCAGAAATATAAAATGTAACTACTAATTAAAAATCAAATGTAAATACCGTAGCAGAAATACTCCAAGGTATCGCATGTGGTTTTCTCCGCCATCTTCAAATACTCGTCATTGATATCGTATGTGTTCCCGTAGGCGAGTACACGTAATGCGGAAGTGACCATTTGAATTGTGGTGAATCCTAAACACCCTCTAGCGTCGGGTTTTTACTTAAAGTAGTCATATGTGGACTCTAAATCTTGGGTAATGCGCAAAAATAACCTTTTACTCATCCGAAATCTTCACCTAAACCGGATTCTCAATGAAATAATCATTCATTAAACGTTCATTGGCGGATACACGGTCTCGCTCTATATATTTCCTAGACAATATCGGTCGTGGGGCGGAATTATTTATATGATGCATCGCGCTCGACGCTAGCATAACCGCACTCGTAACGGCTTCTTCCTCTTCCGTGCCGTCATCGTGACAAAACTGGTTATATAGAACGACAAACGAGTCTTCGGAGGGAGGAGACGACATTTTGGTGAGTTGTTTGTGTGTTGAATTTGTTTGTAGATTGAAGGATGTATGTGTGTATTGTTTGTGTGTGTTGTATGTGTGAAGGTATGTAATATATATATATATATATATATATATATATATATATATAGTTTGAAAGTTGTTTTTATTAAAGAAACATGACTGTTCAACGGTCATATACACATTTCCAAATTGAAAACGCCTGTCAAAATCATAACGCCATCAAGTCAAACCGCCCTATAGCGCCCGGGGGGCGGTGTTCTCCGGCGTTATAGGGCCACAAAACGCCCTAAAACGGGCCACTACGGGTGGTCTAAGTATAAAAGGCAAGCTTTCTTCTTCCTCTTTCATTTCTCCAGCCGCTACCTCTGTCTCTCTACTCTCTCTCTCTAAAACTCAAATACCCCTCTCTCTCTCTCTACACTTTCCTCTCTCCAAACGTCTCTCACTCTCCCTCAGCAACTAGTAGACGACCGGCCACCACCATTCTCGGTGGTGGTGGCGCTGTAGCAGCAGGGTAGGATGGGGACAAGGGTTGGTGTTCAATCATGATGGCGGCGCAGGTGTACAGATCCGAAAACCAGTCATCGGTAACGGCGGAGGTGATTTTTGGTTGTGGTTGATGGTGGATGGTGTAAGGCAGAAGGTTCGCGTCAGGTCTGTTTTGGGTCCAATTTGGCTGGTGTGGGTTGTCTTGGGTGGTCCGATCGGTGGTATAGTGGTAGGTTTTGGTCCGACTGCAACTGTTGTGCTTGTGGTTCAACATGGTGATGGTTGTCGAGGTTGTGGCTCGAGACGGTGGTGGTTGTGACGTCGAGTGGTTGCAGGTTTGGTGGAGGTCTCAGCCGATGGTGGTGGTTATAGTTTCAGATTTGGTGGAGGAGATGGTCACGGTTGTGGTTGTTTAGGGTGTTCGGGTTTCGTGTCGTTTGATGTTTGGGTCGGGTTTGGAGGAGATCCAGGTGAGTGGTGGTCACGAGTAGGTGGTTGTTGGCTAAAGTGGTTGTTGGCTGAGGTGGAGGTTGTACAGGGTATGCGTGGTGGTGACCGGTTGTGAAGTTGGCCAGATCGTATTGGTTGTGGTTGTTGTCGGTTAAGGCACACTGGTTATGGACCACGAGGGGCAGTAGGTACGATGGTGGTTGTTCGGGTTAAGTTTGTATCGCGCAGGCCAGATCCAGTTAGATCCGCGTGGCTCCAGTCAGATCTATGCGACTCGGGTCAGATCTGTGTGGTTCGGTTCAGATCCGGTTGGTTCGTGATCAGTCAACGTGCGGTCAAACTCGGTCCACTGCTGGTCAACCTCGTCAACGCTCCTGTTTTCGGTATACTTAATTTTGTGGTTAATTTTGCGTCATATTTAGAAAGTACAACATGAATATAAATATAGACAATTAACTCGCTAACGAACCGATATGAATAATAAACATCAAGTATAAATCGGACGACTTGTGTTTGTGTATAAAGCGTGACTTTGAGTTATTAAATGTCGATACCAGACTAATGTGTTGGACTACATTGCGTGTATATATATATAATGTGTATATATTTATATATGTATACGGTTATATGAAGTATTTATATAAGTGTTGAAACGTATAAAGTCTCGTCGATTTGGAAATGTATAATGTATTAATGGATTTATTGTCTTGTATTTGGGCATTGATTTTTGGGAAAATTTTAGACGACTTGTGTTGTCTGGGTTGTACAAAAACAGAGGAAACTATGTCGAAATTTATAAAAATCTGAAGTGCAACCAAGTTAATGTTGTTGTATATGTTTTTTTTATAAATAACTTTTCCAAGTGTTTTAGTAAATGTATTTACACAAATCGCGACGTTTTGAAATTAGTTATTGTGACAATTAATAAGCAAATCCCGGACTATATATATATATATATATATATATATATATATATATATATATATATATTTTACCAAGCGTCAAATATGACGAGTTTTACAGGTTACTCGTAACTAAATGATGTTTGTTGTTCGGATTGAAAAGATGTATAAACGTTCGATTTCATTTGTAAAGCCTTTCATAAAAAGCAAAGTTTTGGAAGTTGCTAAGATACTCGGATTTCTAAGTGTTATTAATCGATTTTAATAATAATAACTATATTTATGCTTCCTCAAAGTATATTTTTCTCAAAGTTATTGTACAAGACAATTACATTTATCCGGTTTACAAGACGAGCTATGACTCGGGATGAGTTATACGTTTTGTAGTAGTAGTCCAACATGGTTTACACACGATTAGTAACAAGTGCGCAACTTGGTACTATGTCGTATGTGAACACATGAATTATGATAAGTCTCGATCGGTTCGTCGAGTTAAAGTACTTGAGACTCGGGTTAGTACACACGAGTCTAGATAGTTAAATAAACTATCTTTTAACCGGAAAATAAGCTAGGCTTATATTTAATAGACTTTTAAGGTGCCATTGTTGGTGATTAGGGCACGAGGAAGTCAGTCAAAACTTCGGGTTTTGTTTACTAGCTAAGCAAGGAAATCAAGGTGAGTTTCACGGCCCATTTTTACTGTTTTTGTTTGGGGGAAAGATATGTTTTGTCAAATGGTTTTACATGTCAAATGTTTTAAATGTCAAATGTTTTACATGACAAAATGTTTTCAAAAGTTAAAACGTGATAAGTGGCATGATGAGTACTTGAGTTTTGTTGTTTATACGCCACTCGGGATGAGTCCTCGCTACTGTAACCATTTACTCGTGTGTTGTGTGTGTTGAAATCGAGAACCTAAGGAATATTTGGATAGCGCTATTGGTGCCTGACAAGGCCCACCCCTAATCGGCAAATTCGTCGAGTTTTTCTGTGGTATCAAGTCAAGTTTCTTGTAGCTTTACATGCCGGCCTATGGCGACGAAATTTGGTCGCATTAAGCATGTTGCTAAAAATATATCAGTTATAATTAAAATTAATCTTTAGTATTGAGAGTTGAGTCCTTTAGAGACCGAATCGCAATTGGACTAATTGTGATGCCAAGTAAGAGGGGTGCGTTTAGTGTAGCCCACCCCTTTTATTATTTTATGATTATTGTTAAAGTAATTAATGTTCAAATTTAACTATGTTTATACAGAGTGCACATGACCTTTTCAAGGATCCAAACGAAAGGAGAGGAGGTAACATCCGTATCATCATCACGTGTGTTATCTGCTTTTGTGTTGCCTTCGTAGTTGGTTTGATCATCTTTATGGTCATCGCTAATAAGACTCTAAAAAACAACCGTCCAGACCCGGACAAGATTAGCATTGAAGATGTGTATCATTTTATAGGAAAAAGCGAAAATGTGGTCTCCTTTGGAGCCACAGGTATGATAAAGGATAGTTTTAGCTTTAGTTAAAACGTCATAGTCATCCCAGTACATGCGGCTTATTCTTTAAGCCTGGTTGTTAGCCCCAACACCAGTCTAAAGTTGTACGCCGACACCTCATCCTTTAAGATCGAACAGTCACCTAGGGTCACCTATGTTAATTTCCGGGCCGATCAATTTATCGTACAACCGAGGATCACACTTGTCGATCTTGAGACGTGGCTGGGTCATACAAGTGGTTTTCCCTACATGGTCACTATAAAATGAAAGTTATGTTATCCTGGTGTCGGCGTTGTTTACATGTACACCACACGGTCTACTTCAAATGTGATGCATACGAGGTAAAAGCTTTTAGACATTTGGAGCTTCTCACCCTAAAAGCCGGTGCATTATTCCCGTATGCATCACATTTGAAATAGATTGTGTGGTGTATATGAAAACAACGCCGACACCAGGATAACATAACTTTCATTTTGTAGTAACCATGCAGGGAAAACCACTTGTAAGGCCCAGTCAAAACGGTCTCAACATCGACAAGTGTGATCCCCGGTTGTACGACAAATTGACCGGCCCGAAAATTAACATAGGTGACTGTTCGATCTTAAAGGATGAGGTGTCGGCGTACAACTTTAGACTGGTGTTGGGGTTAACAACCAGGCTTAAAGAATAAGCCGCATGTAATGGGATGACTATGACATTTTTACCAAAGCTAAAACTATCCTTTATCATACCTGTGACTCCAAAGGAGACCACATTTTTGCTTTTTCCTAGAAAATGATACACATCTTCATTGCTAATTTTGTCCGGGTCTTGACGGTCATTTTTTAGAGTCTTAGTAGCGATGACCATAAAGATGATCAAACCAACTATGATGGCAACACAAAAGCAGATAACACACGTGATGATGTGATGCATCCGGCCCAGTACAAGCCAGCCCAGACCAAAGCCGATAACGGCGACTTGTTTGAAAGGTTTGATGCGTCTGTTGATGAGTTTAAGATGATTAGAAATAAAGAAATGAGTTCAGTTGATGATGATGGGTTTCAGTTGGTTCAAAGCAGGAAAAAGAAAGATAATAATTCGGGTGATTCATCATCTGTTGTGAAGGTTGTTTCGAATAACAAGGCGAAAGTTTCGTTTCATATGGCATCGATTCGTAAGCCTCAAGATGAGTATAAGATACTGGTTAATAATAGTAATCAGCCTTTTGAGCATGTTTGGTTGCAGAGGAGTGAGGATGGGTCCACATTTATACATCCATTGGTGAGTTACTAATATTAATGTTTCTTTATTTGTTTTCTTGAACTAAAAATATTAATGATCATGAGTAGAAGTTTCAATTATAATGTGTAACAAATGAAGATGTTGATATAGGTATTTGATTTTAGTTATTAAAGTGATTCTATGGTAAAGAACTTAAATTGTTTGTTTGTTTTTTTTTCGTTTCTTGGTTGTCGTTGAAATTGTGTAAGAAACGCAAAAAACGTTATGGCCGGTCTCTACTTTTTGGATTGATTTTAGGCTTCCGAGTGATTACATGAAAGAAAGACGGGTCTCTCGAAATAATAAGATTTACTTCTCATGTATAATGTATTCGCAGGAGAAACTTTCAGTCATGGATTTCGTTGATAAGACGTTAAGTGATGTAGAGCCTGTGAAACCACCTCCTGTTGAAAGTACTTCTTTCAAGCTCGTACAAGATGTTAAAGATTTGAAGGAATTAGCTGCTAAATTGCGTGATGTCAATGAATTTGCGGTAATTTTTTATATTAATTTTTTAAAATTACCGTAAGGGCATGTATGCAGTATGCTTTGTTGTGTTGTGTTGTACACTAGAATGATTTTGGTGTTGTTTAGGTTGATTTAGAGCACAATCATTATCGATCTTTACAAGGGTTGACTTGCTTGTTGCAAATATCTTCGAGAACGGAAGATTTTATTGTAGATACGTTGAAACTACGGGTTCAAATTGGCCCGTATCTGCGAGAGGTTTTCAAAGATCCTACCAAAAGAAAGGTAATCTCTTTTGCCTGAAGGAAAATTTTAGAAGGTGATCTTTGAACACCACTTTAAACCATTTTGACACTTCAACATATCAGGTTATGCATGGAGCCGATCGGGATATTATATGGCTGCAACGTGACTTTGGTATATATGTTTGCAATATGTTTGATACGGGACAGGTTATCTTCGTTCCCTTTTGAGTATGCTTCATTCATTTTTTATTTAGTGTATGAATTTGAAAATAGCTATTTTAGTTTTTGTTTTATATTATCGAGGTTGACTTGATTTGAGTATGCATTTTAAATCGTATAGGCCTCAAAGGTATTAAAGTTGGAGAGAAATTCCCTAGAGTATCTATTGAGACACTTTTGTGAGGTTGCTGCAAATAAGGAGTACGTCTCTTTTGCACACATGACACAACACAACACATAACATGTGATTTACATTTTGTTTTTAATTCACAGATACCAAAATGCGGACTGGCGTTTGCGACCATTGACGGATGAAATGCTGAGGTAGTTGTTGCTTGTTACACATTTACTCTGAAGATCAAATCAGAGGATGGAAGCAGGGCTGGTGAAGGTGACACCGTTTGACTATGCAGCAGCTAGGAGAGAAGCGAGGTTTGGGGAAGACAGGTCTGGTGTGGAAGATGAGGGTAATCAGAGTAAGCATGAAAGGAAGAAGGCGGGCGGTGGTCGTAGGAAGGCTTCTGCTGATGGTGAAAGGAGTGGAGATTTCCAGATGGGTAAGCGGAGCCAGGCTTTTCCTGCAACCGGTAACGGGAGTTCAACTTTCCGGTGAACGCATTGAGGATAGACACTTGTAGGTTGACACTTGTGTAGGAACTATTTTAAGATCTTTTAAAGGAAATTTGACTGTTTGAAGAAAAACACATCCAAAATGATTATATAGAGATTAAAGGGGATTTTTTTCTTTACTCAGCTGTCATCAAATTTCATGGATTTTGTGTTACTGTTATGCATATGCATAATCATCAAATTTCATGGCTTTTTTTTTTTTTTTTTTTTTTTACTTTTACGTTTATGTTTACTAAACATATTTTTACTTAGGTACTTGATTTAAAACTACTAATATTGTTTGTATTTAAAAATTAGTAGATGGTTATTGAGAAATGAATTGTGTACAAAATAAAATATTTTTTTGTATCCTAAATTAAGGATAAACATTTTTACCGAATGTTGATACTGTCCCTAACCAAACCGATATAGGACCAATCAAAACAAACTGTTACAAGTATTCATTTTCATGGTTTTCATTTATGTACGAGTCAGTTTAGTATTTTTGTACTCCAGATAGATGTGCAAATCCTAAGGTAGATGTGCAAATACCAGGAAAACATCATATTAGTAAGACCGGGTATGGATTGCCCCCAAACGCCCCAACACCGGCCCTGGGCGTTTTTCTAACTTTGACGTGAAAATTTTCACGGCGTGGAAGTTTCTTCTTTTTTTAGGGCCAATCAAATTCTTCCATCTGGAGCGGAGTGCGTGAAGCTTTGGTTCCACTAAGTATGGTCTAACAAGTCATATTGCAAATCTATACGTACAAAATCCAGCTCTCATCGGGTGGGTCAATCCATTAGTAAAAATTAATTAAGAATAAGTTTTTAAAGTATTATGTTTGAATGCATAGTAACCGTAACTATAGTGAAGAGAAGATCAACTCAACCAGAAAGTATGAAGAACCAAAACAGGCTTAAACTGTAATAATAATATCAATCTGCTTTCACTATGGGTGTCGATGGAGGAGGGACTCTATCGGAGCTGTACCAGAGATCGAGACGGTTGCTATTGAAGAGTCGAGATGATCTCGAGAGGCTCGAGCGACTCGCCGCTTCCGTTGATTCCCCTGAACTATCTGTTTCCGTCCGTAGGGACATCTCTCAAATCCAAACCCTATGTTCCGAGATGGACGCTCTCTGGCGATCTGTTGCATCAAAACCTCAAAGAGATCTATGGAAAAGGTTCGTTTTCTACTCTTTCTCGTTTTTAACGCTCTTATTATTTGAGATTTGATGAAACATTGATATGAAATATACAGAAAGGTGGAGCAAGTAGTGGAAGAGGCGGATTCGTTGAGAGAAAGTTTAGATATGTATATGCAGAGGCAACAGAGAAGGATGCAGGAAGCACAAGACAGGGCTGAATTGCTTGGTAGATCTGTATGTGAATTGTTTCATTCGTTTTATTGTGTTTACATTATTATGAAGGTTTAAATCAAGAATTGCAATAATGTGTTTGGTTGAACTTTGGTTGGTTTAGAATGGTGAATCGTCTCATGTTTTGCGGATTTTTGATGAGGAAGCACAAGCAATGCAGTCTGCACGTAATTCTGGTAGAATGTTGGAAGAGGCGACTGCGACTGGAGTAGCTATTCTTGCTAAATACTCTGAACAAAGGGAGCGCTTAAAGGTTTAATATATTATGTATTTACATAATTACATTTAGCTTCCTATACAGATACTTTTACTTTCCTCCAGTCGGCTTTAGCTTTGTGTAAGATGTAAATGAACCTCTAGTAGCACACAAATGAAACTATCCTAGTCATTATAGAATGATTCTGCTATGAGATCACATGAGAGATACCGGGTAATAAGGAATCTCGGACCTCAAATAGTATTAACGCTTTTTGGCTACACTAGCTTTCACAGTTAAGACTTAAGTGTGCTTGGGTGGACTGGGAGGTTTCTGGATAACATATGAGGGGCTGGATGTTACATAATGGGACAGATAACAATATATACTTTGTAGTTACGTAACATATAAGAAAGTAAACGCCATTTATATTCGAAAGCCAATGTGGGGCCAGCCCACTTGGTAGTTGGTAGAGGCATGTGCCTCTTAGAGTTGAGGTCCTAGGTAAAGGGACTAGTTTAGAATATTGGTGTAATGTAGAGTAGGACTGTAAGTATTGCCATGCAAAAAAAAAAAATTATATTCGAATGGTTTAAAATTTTTGATACGGATTTGAACGTTTGTGCAGGGAGCTCAACGCAAAGCTTTGGATGTACTCAACACACTGGGACTATCAAATTCTGTATTAAGGATAATTGAGAGGCGAAATCGAGTTGATCAATGGATTAAATACACAGGCATGATTCTTACATTGGTCACAGTCATTGCGTTCTTGAGGTGGGTTCGGTGATCTTTCTTATTATTCACTATAAATAGTCTTTTTGTTGTGTTTCACCCTTATCTTTGCTTTTTGTTTTATATCGAGAGATTTTTTGTTGTTAAGAGCAATATTTTGTAGGATTTGGACTAGCTTTATTCTTTTTTCTAAACATTTCTAATTAGTGTATGCTCTTTACTCGTTTAGTCTCATGATTTGAATGACGGAGGTAATCAGTTTTTTTATATGTAAATAAAAAGAAAGATATGTTCATATTCTGGATTTGATCCTCTGTTTTGAATGTTACATATCTGGTTCCATCCATGTTACACCTTGCAACGCTTTTGGTATGTAGCAATAACATGCGTTTAAAATGCGTGTTGTTGATGTGAAGGAATGTTGTGTTTGGGATTATTGATTTCCATGTATGATTTTGTGTATATGAGTATGTCTTCAAGAACACCAAATGGAAATCTTCGCAGGTCTTTCGAGTAGATCATCAAGAACACACATTTAGGAATGTATTTCCTCAAGAACACCAAAGGGCTTTTAATAAATGACCCTAAAATCTCTATACAAAATACCATTTGACATTAAAACTTTCAGATCGAATTTTTTCTATTTGTCGATTCATACATGGAAAGAAAACTGCTTGCGGTTGTATCTAAGCCTATCAAATTTGGATGACTTGTTCATGGTTGGCTTTGTCTTTGGAATCACTAAATTACATTAAAAATTTGTTAGGCTAAACAGTTATAATTTAAACTATGTAATATTTTCCATTAAAAAAATAAATAAATAATTAATGGTCTATATTTCGAAACTAAATAGTTATAATTTAACTACCGGGTGATGATAATCTTCCCAACCATAGCTGTAGGGCTACGTTTATCAAAAGCGCTTTTATTTTAACTAAAGTTTTGAGTGTTTAGATTAATAATGAAAACATTTCAACACAAAAAAATATTAATATTTTGACTATAAATATCGTTTGCCGATGGATAGCTTAAGGCCAGGGTGTTGGGGAGTAACCGTAACAAACGAACAATAACGGATAACAGAAATCTCTGAAGGCACGTGATCGCTTTCAGATTGAATCAATTCGACGGTTCTATCGAATATTCAATCGGATACAATCAGAGATTGAGAATTTTCTGTATGTTTTTGATTGAGATTTTTAGAACCAGAGAGATAATGACCAAGAAGAAGAATTCGTACTGAATGTTGGGGCCATTAACTGCCTTTTAGGCAGTTTTCTAAGGGTTTCGAAATTGCCAAAAATAGTCTCTCTATTTTCGAAATTTAAATTTCTGAGACATTTTTACCATAGCAATTTTAATGGAAATAAAATTTTTCCAAGCTGAGCCAGGGGCTCTGCCCCTTGGACCCCGCCAGGGGCTGCCGCCCCTTGGACCCTGCTCCCAGGGGCGCTGCCCCCGGACCCCCGTTCCTTAGGGGCTTCGCCCCTAAGTTCATAATAAATTCAAATAGGTGTGCACTCCGCACCACCATACCTATATGATGTATTATTATGAACATATTGGTCAAAAACAGTCAATCCAATTACACTAAAAAATCCAACACAGGGTGTATATATATATATATATATATATATATATTTTTTTTTGAAGGTTAATTTCTTTTAAATCCTGTGGTTGACTAATTAGAAAACAAGCCCGTAACCTTATTTTTCTTTCTCATTAAATTTCCAAGTGTTTAGTAAATTTATTACGTTGTTCTATAAAGAGTGTTCATGAATCTATTATTATTAAAAAAAACATGTGTAAGACGTACCCTTACGTTACCTACGGAATATGGAAGAACCACTTTAGTTTTATATTATTTATGTCGACGCAAGACTATGGAGAAAGCGTAATGCAACCAAGATTCTTCCCTCGTAATTTCGTAAATAATCAATATATCAATACTTTGCATTTGGTCCCTTGGTTTCGTTGAGTTCTCATTTTGGTCATATAGTTATTTAATTCAAATATACAATAAAGGGGTGGCGGCGCAGCTTGTTGCCCGCCTACCCGCTATCTTGATGTAATTTTTCGCGATTGACATATGAATTAAAAAAAAAAAAATACAATAAAAAGGAAATAGTTTTCTAGAATAACATTATAATAAATTCAACAATTATAATGACGATTTTCTAAAGCAATTGGTTATTATTATTAAGACTTAAGAGCACATAGGCTTTACCTTTTCTATGGGAACAAAATTGAAATTATTAAAAAAAAACAATATAATTGTATTTAGCATGTGAATTCCGACATGATATGACATCAATGCAAACGTTTTAGACTTAAATTAATTAAAAAAAGAATGAACGTCAGGTTTCATAGTTTAGCACAATCGTATTATACACATTTGTGTATTTTTTTCATTTTTATAAATTCATAATTTTATAGTAGTAATTAATATATAAAAAGTACAAGTAAAAGAAATTCGAATTAAATGGGTGTTGTTTGTATCAACATATCAAACGTAATAAAAAAAATTCCAAAACTATGGGATGCTAAACCGAAGTTGGCAGGTAAAAAATAGAAAAAAATGGAAAGACAATACTATGGGTTACTACGTACTAAACTTAGTTCTTAAACTACTGACTTAAAAAAAATTCCAAAACTATGGGGGTGCTAAACCGAAGATTCCCAAAACCTAACAATTATATGAGTGAGATGAATAAAAAAAATATTTTATTCATTCTTACGTCATGAATATAATATATACCTAATTTATATGGATAAATGAATTTTGTCTAACAATCAATGAAAGCGCACTCATCCTGCTAAACTCAATGGCAAAAAGTCATTCATGTTTGCGAACTTAGACGGTGTTGGTGGCCTAACCCGTCATCATTTTAGAGGAAACCCGCCATATGAAAGTCTATTGTGATAATACCTCTGACTCATTTAAAATAAATTTGCTCTAAGTGAAACCCCATCCCATAACCTCCACATTGTAAAGTCATGAAGCTGTTACTCTAGGAGAAGGTGATGAACAAATGAATTAAAAGGCATTGGAATTAAATAACCACAACTTTATCGGGTTAGAAGGCAATAATCCCAACTTGAAAATTAGAATCTAAGAGGCCTAACTTGTTTTGGTTTTTATTTCACTAGATCAAAACTAACTGAGGTTGACTCAATTAGTTTTCTGCTTGATTTTTTTTTGCCAAACAGGACATTTTTTACACATCATCTGCCAACGCGGCATGCCACGTAGGCAGAAAACTAACTAGGTTAACTTCAGTTAGTTTTGGTTCAGTGAAATAAAAACCAAGACAACTTAAGCCTGTTAAATTCCAATTTTTAAGTTATGATTATTGATTTTAAACCCGATAAAGTTGGTATTATTTAATTCCAATTCTTCATGAATTAAAAAAGTAAAATAGAATAGAAAAATCCATTATTTCACTGTCGTGCCTTCGGGAAAT
Organism: Ambrosia trifida; assembly: GCA_028751855.1. NCBI lineage: Eukaryota > Viridiplantae > Streptophyta > Magnoliopsida > Asterales > Asteraceae > Ambrosia > Ambrosia trifida. The sequence continues at coordinate 195,177,032 of CM054122.1, read as the reverse complement.
GAGAGATTCCCACTAGCTACATTTAGAGGACATTGGTGGAGGGAAAATGAGGGATGACCCGGCCATTGGCTTAGGTTCGAGTCCTGATCCCGACCGGTTTTACCGATTATTTCACTGTCGTGCCTTCGGGCGGGTGAGTGGTCAGGTTTTCCCAGGAATTGGTGGCCCGGGTGCTCTCGAGTACCTGATTCGTCAAAAGGGTGTCCGAGAGTGCTCGAAAATTGATTCGTTGACTGTTAAAAAAAAGAATAGAAAAATCCAGACCGCCCACAATGGGGCCCGGTTACCCAATAAAAACAGTGTTTGGAACTCAGTGCAATTAATAAAGCAGACAAACACAGCCTCCGTTGTTTTGATTTAGTATCGGGTTCTGGCAGCTAATCCATCCTTCATCGAATCTGAAGGAATCTATCTTTAATTTAAGATAGACTCCTCACTTCTATGCTCTAGATTCCCTTACCAACAAATACCAGATTCCGTTGATAATATTATTTAGGCCTTGATTGATTTCAAAACCCAATTATTATTATTATTAGCTGTTGAGATCAGGTGATGGGTTTTGCTGGGGAATCAGATGGTGGTGGAGCAAAGTCAGGGTTTAGAAGTTTGGTGAGAAGGAAAAGGGTTGATTCGATTCATTCTAAGTCATCAGAAACCGGTCATCATCAGTTGGCTAAGGAGTTATCGATTCTTCATCTAATTGCTATAGGTAATTCGAACCGAAACAAAACAGAGGAATATGCTACTTTGTTATTGTTAATGTTTTGAATTGTGTACTGTTTTTGTTATTTAGTGTAATACTTTAGGCAAATCCTACATCGACTGTAAAAAAATATGATGTTTTGTTTTTATATGGAATACTGGATCTTAATTATCACCAATACGTTTTGGTAGCATTAGCTGTCGATAAGAGATGAACACGATGACTGACGTGTACTTCTGGAATCGCTTCGGTCACCGGCTCTGCTTACCTTTAGTCTCGCCACTGAGGACTCGGGGTGTGTCTGTGACCAACCTCTGGCGTGAGGATAAGTATTTTTCTTGGATGGGAAGAATATATATTCAATGAGAGGATGTTTGTGTGTGTGTGTGTGTTCAGGATGTATTCGATGTGTTTTTTACCTTTCATGGATCATAGGATATATGCCTTCTCGTCCGGGCCTGATCTCTTCTGTCATCATTACCGTTGTACCTTGTGTACCAGGTAAAACGAGGCAGGTCGGGTCAAAGGACGAGTTTCGTACTGTCCAGGGCTGATATAGGGAGCCCCGTGCACTTTTCATGTCTCTTTCTAATTCCTCTGGCTCAAACCATGTGTGCATTAGTTGCCGACATGACCAGGCCTAAAGGTACTGGTCATGAGTTCTGTTAATTGGGCTTACAGGTAAGTGTCGGGTTTGGGGTCCGGCCCACATGTGCTTACTTTAAATTGGGCCTAATTTGGGGGTGAGCCCCGTCAGAAGTAGTACTTCTCCACTCGGGTAACAAAAAACAAACAAACCATTGGTGGGAAAAGCGGAAAATATTGGTTGGTATGATAAGCCGGAATGGTTTTGCACCATTTAAGTGGTTTGATTTGGTGGTTTTTCATGATGATCTTTAACAATTTAAACGATGGTGTTGCTTTTTTACTAAAGTTGCATTTGCAGTCTTTTCCTTGATTCTGATTGTATATGATTATAGCACTTGAGAGAGAATGTAAGGTTGAGGATAAGTTACCTATTTTGAACTTAAAGTTTAGAATTTTTAATGTTAAATACTGATTAATTTTCGGAACATTTAATGAATTAGGTGTTGGTTCAACAATTGGAGCTGGGGTCTACATCCTTGTGGGAACTGTAGCGCGAGAACATTCTGGTCCTGCTCTAGCCTTTTCTTTCCTTATAGCTGGAATAGCGGCTGCTCTTTCTGCCTTCTGTTATGCTGAGCTGGCAAGTCGTTGCCCTTCAGCTGGAAGCGCGTATCATTATTCTTACATCTGTGTTGGCGAAGGGTACGTTCTTTACTGTAATAGTTCTTAACACGTTATAGTATTACTTTAAGTAGTAACCAGGAGCTTATTAGTTCCCATACTTATTCATATTGTATATAACTTTTGGATGCTTATATTGTTATTCTTCAGTCTTGCTTGGATAATCGGCTGGGCTTTGATTTTGGAATATACAATTGGTGGATCTGCAGTTGCTCGTGGCATTTCTCCTAATCTGGTGCGTGCGTTTTACGTCGTAGAAAGCTTATGAGCTTGTTCTTTATTTTAAAAAAAAAAAAATATATTCAAGAATCAAGGATGCTGATTCCTACTTGATTCATCATTCAGGCATTGCTTTTCGGAGGGCCAAATAGTCTTCCAGCTTTCTTGGCCCGACATTCTGTTCCTGGGCTTGGTATTGTGATCGACCCATGTGCAGCCATTTTAGTATTTGTCGTTACAGGACTACTATGTGCGGGAATCAAGGAGGTAGTCATCATAGTGATGTATTTATTCTTTCTTAAAAGAAAACCTCTTAAAATTGTCTGTTTTATGTGGCAGAGCACTTTTGTGCAATCAATTGTGACGACTGCAAACATATGTGCTATGATTTTTGTGATTATAGCCGGTGGATATCTAGGATTTAAGAGTGGATGGGTTGGCTATAAACTCTCAGCTGGGTAACTGCCTAACTGGTGTCTTATATCTACACTTAAATGTTTACCAATAAAATCAATTTTCTTATTATTTATTTATTCTTTGTGTGATAGATACTTCCCATTTGGAGTCGATGGGATGCTTGCAGGTGCATCTACGGTCTTTTTTTCATACATAGGGTTTGATTCCGTTGCCAGTACAGCAGAAGAGGTACATAGTTTAATCATCAAATGTTTACTATTTGTCAAATATCTACAATACTATTCGATATTCAAAAACTGATGAATTTTATAGGTGAAAAATCCTCAAAGGGATTTACCGTTAGGTATTGGGTCTGCATTATCCATTTGCTGCATGTTATATATGTTGGTCTCTGCTGTTATTGTTGGTTTAGTACCTTATTATCAAATGGATCCTGACACCCCTATCTCATCTGCATTTGCAAGCCATGGTATTCAATGGGCCGCGTAAGTAAATAAATCTATTTTATTTAATGGTTATTCCGGTGTCTTATCTATCGTTCTACAGACCTTTGTTCATTTCCCATAAAGATTGATGTTGTTTGATTACTTCACAGGTATGTTATAACTATAGGAGCTGTAACTGCTCTCTGTTCAACATTGATGGGTTCACTTTTGCCTCAGGTACTTGAACATTTTCTTGATTGGGAAAACTAATCAATTGTTTAGACATGGTTCTTTTATATTATTAGATGTCAACCAACTCATAATATGTGCAATCATGCAATGTATTTTTCTGGACTAACTTAGATTTTCTGTCCTGAAGCCACGAATCCTGATGGCAATGGCTAGAGATGGTTTGCTCCCATCGTTTTTTTCAGAAGTAAACACGCGCACCCAAGTTCCTGTTAAGAGCACAATTCTTACTGGTTTAGTTGCTGCCACCCTGGCATTTTGTATGGATGTTGAGCAGTTGGCAGGGATGGTACGTGTCATCTTTATTTTTTAGACCATTTTATATATTTACTTTTACTGTTATTTCATCATCATTTCTGGTGATCAAACCTATTTACCTATAAACGGGTCATGGGTCATTTTTTCATCTCACACAAGTCAAACGGTATGTATGCCTAATGTGTTTAATAGTAGCGTCTTTGTGTTGCAGGTTAGTGTAGGCACTCTTCTGGCATTCACAATGGTGGCAATTTCAGTTCTAATACTTCGGTATGTCCCACCAGATGAGGTCCCACTTCCATCTTCGCTTCAGGCAGCCATAGATTCGGTTTCTTTGCGTTACAGCAATATTATTAGAACCGAGGAAACTGATGTTGAGATCAGCTATGGTCAAACTGGTGTTTCTGGAGAGAAAAATAGAGGTCTATCCAAAAACGGAGAGATGTCAGCCGAATATCCTCTAATTGCTAAAGTAGCAGCTGAAGGTTTGTGATCCAACTTTCTTAGCATTCATATGCACTATCTTCCACTAGAAATTTTGACGGTTAATGGACTTTTCGGAATTTTGTAGCCTTATTTAATGAAAAAAAGAGAAGAAAAGTAGCTGGGTGGACTATAATGCTTACTTGTGTAGGAGCATTGATTCTTACATATTCAGCCTCAAATCTTGGTATTCCTAGGTTGGTTCGTTTTCTTTTTCTTCGTTAATCAATTTTAGTAAGACAATAATAAGCCCGATAGAAAAAGAATTGGGATCCGGGTAACAAATTATCAAACTTGAACTGCTTTTTACGCATGCAAATTACTCTGCATAAGCGCTCCTTGGATTTACAGTGATCAAGTAGAAGTGGCAATTTCGGCCTATTTACTTATGAATGGGTTGATTTAAGTAATGAAATCTAATATATACGAGTCAAATAAATTAAGCATCGCTGTAAATCTATTTTTGATGCAAACAGCCTCCTAAATTGTTATTGTATTGATTCTGTAACTACAGTAAACACATAAAAAGTGTGTGTATTTAATAAAAAACATACTAAACAGTGTTTGTAACTACAGTAAACACATAAATTGTTATTGCATTGACCAGTTACACAACCTTTATGATCAAGACTTGAGGTTTATTGACTCCATTGTTGATGTTGCTTCTATGAACAGTTATTTTCGGTTGACAGTATGTGGAATTGGTGGACTTCTGTTATTATTCGGTCTAGGTGTGCTTACTTTTATTGAGCAGGATGATGCCAGGCACAACTTTGGGCACACAGGCGGTAATATCTCTTATCAATCCGTTTCTTGTCGTAAATATTCATTGTTTTCAACTATAATCGACTTTTCTTGTTCAGGTTTCATATGCCCATGGGTTCCTCTGCTGCCCATCCTTTCAATTCTCATCAATATGTACTTGCTTCTCAATCTTGGGTGAGTATTGTCATCGACTATGCATCAAGTCAGCATTTGACTTTTGAAAATATTGTAAACCAGTTTAGTGAAAAAGGTTAAAAGATCAATATTGAAAGACTAGTTGTGTATGTAAAATGTAGGGCGGATACTTGGATGCGAGTATCAATATGGCTGTTGATCGGAGTAATTGTATATGTGATCTATGGGCGGACCCACAGCTCGTTACAACATGCGGTTTATGTGCCTGCATCACATGTGGATGAAATTTACCAAAGCAGTGTAGAATAATGGCCTTCTGAATAAGGGGACAAGAGATCAAACTTAGATTGTTTGTCATGCACTGGCGTTAGCTACCTTGTGGTATAAGCAACTTGTAATATATGTTTGCCGCACCAAGGGACATTCATTCGATGTAAATATATCTCTGTGTGCTTAGCAGTATTATTAAGGTTATGGAGTTCCTAATGTATAGTTTGCTATCTTATATTTGCATGTTTATTTATTGTATTATCTGGGCTTGTGGACAGAATCCAAGAATGAAATATATGATATTGTTTTCTAAATATTTCTTTGTTGATGTCAGGTCAGATTGGTTGAGAACTGGTTTTATAAACAAGATGACATTATTACTAATTTAACATTTTAAAAATACAACAGACTCACTTTATAAATCTGTAGCCTCTCTTCAAAACGCTCAAAAGTCCTAATTTATTTTATTAGGTCCAAGGAGGATTAAATGGGAAGGGCGTCGTTTCAGTGAACAGATTACAGTTGCAATATTTTGGGATAATCATAGGAAATACAGGGCTCCTACAAGATTGTTTCAAACAAAATGTAATTTTAACAAAGAACTAAAAGTCGAATTTCAGAAGCTAACACTGTTACGTTTGAAACACACAATCACCTCATACCGCATCTTAACCAAATGTTGCAATTAGGAAGCCTTTGTAAATGCTCATGAATTTGGCCACGAATGCTGTAAATAACACGTCAGAAAAACATATATATCAACAACCTTGCTTAACTAACTTAATGGTACAAATAACTCACGAAATTTTTGTCCTAATGAAAACCGCAGCAATTCATTTTTCGGCTAAAGGTTGACTAATGAGTGGCTTCAATTCATGTATTTAAATACTTGAGAAAGAGAACAAACTATTTTACAATATATAAATGTATCAATCCCAGCATTTTGAGTCAGATGCATGGAGTATTTCTTCTTCATAGTATTAATGGTGGATCTCAAAGCTCTACATTTTACTATGTCACATATTGTCAATTTGTCATAAACATAAACCAATTATGTGTTGTAAAAGAGATTTTAGAAGGTAAACTGGACATGCTAAATTGTTAATGATGTCACTAAGGGAAGAAATGCAGAAGCTTAATTGATGCACAATTCAACCCAATGCATACTTGTTACTAGCACCTGCTGTAAAGATACTATGAGATTTAAAGAAGAGCAAAAAAATGTACCTTCAATGTGAAAAATAGCTTTCTGTCCAAGACGCATCCTATGTTCCTGAAGAAGAAAATAAAATATGAAATCGACATTAAAAAAATTATTTACTCCTTTCGTCCAATTACAATAGTAACTTCTACATCTAGTTTACGAAGATTATTAAACAGTTAAACATCACAAGTACCGTACATCCCTCAAATATTGTATATTCAATGGATTAAAAAAAACCATAGATACAAAAGTAATGAAGAGAAAATAGGTAAAAGTTAGCATAGGACTTCCAAGAACAGGGCTATTAAAGTCTTGAGAGTCTTTGATGAGACATTATGATGAACTTACATAATATGCAGCCCAATGACAGACCTCATGCTTCAATTCAGAATCCAGTTTCTTGAGCAATTCAAAAAGCAACCTCTAAATTAAGAAAAAGCCTTCAGCTTCAATAAAACTTTGCTAAAAAATAAAAAAAGAGTAACTACGTGACAGGAAATTATAACCTTTAATATGATTTCAGGAGGGATACAATTGACAAGTAACTCATACAACTTTCCTCGAACTTGAAACAACCTATCTCAATAAAAGAAACAATCATGAAGATGAGCTGATGGTAAAGGCATATAATTATAAATGACAACATATATATACGGTAGAAAGTTTATAATGAATATGACAATTGAGAAATAAACCTTTTAGGGCTCTGCTCTCTCATAATGTCAGATGCTATCTCAGATACATATTCTTCCCAGTCCATTGGGGGGATTACTTGATTACTGGTAAAAGGGTACCTGTGTGAAAACAAGATCTCATGTTAACATTGCATTCAAATACAGGACAAAAATAATATTTCAAAACTGATCTCAACTGTTGGACACGACAAGTCTCGAATGACAATATTGCCCTTCTTAAACTCCGAGCTGATTTTTCCGCTATACGAGCAGCAAATCCAGGGGGGAGTTGTAGCCCCTCTTTCTTGCCAATAAATTCCAGAACCTTCACAATCTGAAATACACGTTCAGGCATGTTAAGTAAACAGCAAATTCACATTATAAGTTTTCAATAATACATTTGTTATTATTGGACATTTAATTGAAATCCATTAGCTTTTTCTATGCATACACTCAATTATAAATCCCTTCAAATTCAAATTTGAATACTGACCTCATCTTCTTTTGGTGCATTTACTCTGATGTTAAGACAACGAGAGCGCACTGCTTCGGTAACCTTTGATGAGCTGTCACAACATAAGATCAGGCGGCAAGAGGCGCTATATTTCTCCATTGTTCTTCTTAAAGAATGTTGTGCTTCTCTTGAAAGTTTATCAACCTCGTTGAGCACCAATACTGATAAGGAAGAAACGTAAGAAACAAACTAAGGGATGTTATGGGCATAAATCGATTGACGTAGATTTAAAAAAACAACCTTTGAAACCCTTCTTTCCTTTGGTGTCAATTGGTCTATTTTTAGCCATTTCTTTAATAATCTCTTGAACAACGTACCGGTCTTGAAACCCAGCATCGCTGGGGTTCAACTCCACATGGTGGGTGCTTGATAGAGTTGTAAGTTCCAAATCAATAGTTCTACTTCCAGCCTACAATATTAAATTTCATAAGTCACAGCATATGAACATGAACTAACGTATTGTTTGTAAGCATGCCTAATGGGGTGTTAAAGCCCCCATTCACGCCGTTTAACGTTCCGACCACCGCCCCCCTGGGCGTGATTGAGGTTGAAATCGGAAGAAGTGTGATTCATTTTGTGGACAAAGCTAACACACTCCAACACACACACACACAAACAAATATATGAGTAATGATTGAAGGGGCATTAAGGGGCGTGAACCATTACGCATCTTTTTTACTCTGCTGGCGTGACGTCCACGTGGCAAAAAAACGCCCTTAACAGGCATGAACGACTACTTATGGTCTAAATACTTTGGTATTACCTAGTGATAATGATTTTTTTAAAGTACTTCTAATACATGTTATAATCTTGAGTTTATTTATTATTCAAATAATCAAGTGTAAGTGTAATTAAAAAAGAACATACTTACATCAACTTTCCAGTTTTTGTTCTCTACTTTCACCTGTAAATTAATAAAATTAAAAATAAAATATAAATTCATCGATAACATTAGGCACAATACAAATAAATGAAAAAAAAAAGACGAAGTTAATAAAGACCTTCTCGGCACTGGCCCCAAACATCTGGCGGAGAAGGGCCATAATTAGGGTTTTCTTGCCGGAACCAGGTGGGCCATAGAACAATAAGTGTGGGCAATCTTGCTCGGTGACCTTCAACATATATGATGAAAATCGAAACGTTGTAAATGAAAAACCCTAACTTTGTGAAGTAAAAAAAATATGGAAATTTAAGAAAAATAATAGAAGAGAGTACCAATTTCTGAAGATTTAGGGCGATGTCTTGGTGAACAATAACCTTGTCTAGGGTTTTAGGCCTGTACTTGTCGACCCAAAGCATGGTTGAAGATCAGTAAGGTCAATTGGTATGGTGAAGAAAAGAAGTGGCGGGAAAGGATGGGAAGAAGCGAGGGAGAGCATATCTGGTTGAAATTTAGAGGTGCACAAAAAGCCCGGGACCCTACTCGTCGGGTACGTATAAGATATAGATTTATATGCAAAAAACCGGACCTGGTTTGTACCCGGTTTTTTTGAATACCCGGTTCATGACCCAATTTAGACGAGCATGTTTGGGATTGAGTTTGGAAACAACTTATTAACTTATTAACTTTTTGAAAAAGCCAATAAGTAATTTTGAAAAGCCAAGATTTGGTGCTTTTCCAAATGACTTATTGACTTATTGGCTTTTCAAAAAGTTAATAAGTCAATAAGTTGTTTCCAAACTCAATCCCAACCACCCAACAACCCAATTTATGGACACCAACCTATATAAATGCAACGACATTAAAGCCATTTGGTAGTTGGAAGATTAAAGCCAAGAGTGTAAATGCAACGACATTATACTTTTATGGACACCAACAATACCTCACTCATATTTGGACTAGGTAGTTGGAAGTGTCATTAAAGCCATTGTTGAAAGATTAACTTGCTTTGCAACATAATAAATGCAACGGCATTATATCAGCTTCCATTAACATGGGTAGCATCCGAATGTGCATCCTTTGGGTTACTCAACATACTTGACTTCAAAACCATCTAAAAATGGCTCCCGAATGTGGATCCTCTTCCATTAACATGGGTAGCAAACCAGTCGTTGTGGATATTCTTCCTACAAATCGAAACGCGCTTATTTGGGGGGTTCAGTTTGAGTTATGTAAATGTCGTTCGGTGCAAATAAAGCTCGAAGTGTTCATTGTGGTACTTTGTTGAACTCGGATTCCAACTCGAGTTTGAAGAAACATTTGGATTCATAATGTAAAGTGTTGAAGAACAACCCAGATCGGGGTCAACCGCAAATGTCAAGCTACGGGACTATTTGGCATTATGATGTTGAGGCAGTCTGGGAAGGAATGGGTCGCTTCGTGATTCAAGAGGGGTTGTCATTTGACCACTTTGACAACCCAAGATTGACGCGCCTCATCCAATCCAAAGAACTCTACAACCGCGTTATAATCATGTAAGTCGCACTACTCTTCGACGCGATTGTATAAAAGCGTGGGTAAAGGCAAAAAAGAATTTAATTTTGGGTTTTCAAATTGGTTTCAATTTGACTTGTGATGTTTGGTCGGCCCCTCATGGGTTACCCGAATCATACCTTTGTGTTACCGCGCATTGGATGGACCCCAAAACGTGGCAAATGAACAAGCGTACAATTGTTTTTTAGATGTTTCCATATCCACATACCGGAAGAAATTTATTTCATATTTTGAAAGAAGTAATTGAAACTTTAAAATTGCAAGACAAATTGTTTTCTGTATTTTTTGACAATGCCTCCAACAACACCGCCGCGGTTGCACAGCTAAAATTAAGATTTAAGCCAGTTTGCGACTGCGTTTTTTTCCACAGTCGTTTGTTGCACATATTATCAATTTAGTTGTGCAAGACGGACTAAATGAAATTGCAAATGTAAGAAAACATTTTAAACAAATGTTACAAGGTATTTTTTCCACTAGCAAGGCAATATTTGTTAGATATAAAAAAAATATTGTAAAGATTCGGGTATACATTGTTTAGGTGCGAATTGGGACGTACCAACTCGTTAGAACTCGATTTGCAATATGTTTGAAAGCGCTTTAAAACAAAAGGATAACTTGATTGCATTTCATGACTTGCTTGGTACCGAAATGGAGGTTTCACCATTCCCGCCATCTTGTTGGCAAATTATTGAAAATTTAACCGATTTGCTTGGGGTTTTTAAAAGTGCAACAACGTTTTTATCCGGAGTTTATTACCCCACAAGTTGTAATGTTCTTAACCAACTTTTTATGATGGCAAGGAAACTACAAGATTTGGAATTTAAAGGCCGGATATTTGTAAAAACGATGAAGCCAATGAAATAACAGTTTAAAAATATTTTGAACATTTGCCTCCCGTTATTAATTGTTCGGTCGCTTTAAACCTGTACCTAAATAAGGGAGGTGTGGAAACTTTGATTGAAAAAATATGCCATGCTTTGGATTTGCAAGAATATGATCCAATTTTTGTTTCAAAGCAAGTTTGGAAATGAATTTGAAAAGTTGTTTGATGTTTATCAATCAAAAGATAATGAAACAACTTCACAAATACAACAAGCTTTTAAAAATATGGCTTCAAGTGGTGATAGAGATTTAAACATTTGTTTGTTTAATGCTTTGAGAAGTGACAGTGCTAAACAAGCTTGCGGTAACACCCCAAGTAGCGAGTATGGGAGGTATACTTCAACGGATTTTTTAGAATCTGTCACCTCCAAACAAGAATTTGAAAATTGACATTTTGGCTTGGTGGAAAGGAAAGGAATCCCAATTTCCGATCCTAGCAGCTATGGCCCGCGATATACTAACCGTCCAAGCTTCTACGGTAGCTTCGGAGTCCTCTTTTTCTGTTAGTGGAAGGATTATTTCGTTGAGGCGAATAAGGATTCCTCCCGAAGCGGTGGAAATGTGCATTTGCTTGAAGGACCATTTGGATGCAGCGAAGCGGATACAACATGTTTCGTCACTTGAAGAAGAAAATATCATTGAAAATACACGAGGATGAGATTGAAATGGGAATGTCGAGCCCACTAGAGGAAGACTAAACGAAGTCCAAAGACGATAAATTATCAAACAAAGATGATGAATTACCAAGCGAAGATGTGTTTTCTATGTTTTTATCTATGTGTTTTCTATGTTTTTAAATTTCATGTGTTAGTACTTAGTAGTATTTCAAACCTTTAAATGTCATGTGTTTTTATCTAGTACCACCTGACTCTCATTAGCATATAAGTTTTAGAACTCGATCGAGTTTTTTTTATAACCTTTTTAAATGTATTAGATTTTGTGGTTGTCCATGTCAAGCTTTGTCATCTTTGAACAGAAAACAAGAAAGAAACAGGCCATTTGGTGGATATCCTTTTGCACATGAAAGGACCCAAAAAAATTGTTGTATGGCCTTTTCCATACCCGGAATCGGGTATTGAAAAACCCAGAACTGGGTATTGAAAAACCGGAACCACTATACAGGGTATGGTTTTTTATGCTAGGAACCGGAATCAGAACCGGTTCTTTCAATATCCGGTAGAAGTGATACCCGACCCTACCCGAAACCGGGTATTGAAAAAACCCAGTTTGTGCACATTTACCACCACACCACAAGGGGTGGGGCGTAGTGCCCATATCTTATCTAAGGGAACCTGGATTAATACACCAGGTACTTTAGGTTATATGAAATGACTATATTTATACAAATGTACATGAACTCACAAGCATAAGCTGACGTAAAACCTTTTTAAATATATGTCGCAGGTCGGGCTGGGGGAAGTATGCTTATGTGGACCTCACGAATGTATCTCATTTGGTTAGTTTAAGGGAAAACGGGTTTGTAGATGGGCATGCATCAGGTGGTGGCGTTGATAGCCAAAAGACAAGGGGGTACATGCACCAGTCGGGCTTGTCCCGATTGCTAAGTGTTATGTGCCTTATGTCTAAGGCTTGATACAAAACCACTATTGAGCCGGGGGTCTCACTGGAAGCAGCCTTTCTATTCCCACATGGTAGAGGTAAGACTGTCTACATCTTACCCTCCTCAGACCCTACCTTACCTTTTGCTATAGGTGAGATTAACTGAGTATGATGATGATGATGATGACGACCCTATTATTTGCAACCCGTAGAAAAACCTTATCATAAATTGATTTAATCCCATCGAATAATCCCATCCAAAATGTTGTTCCGAGTAAAAGTATGCTATTCTTTAATTTTTTTTTTTTTACTAAACTGTTAGTTGTTTTACACCTCAATGGTGTATAATTCTTTTGATGATGTCAATATGACATCAGGTGGTGTATTAAAACCAGATCCAGTTATCTAATTAGAATAACACTCAGAATTTTAGAGAAAACTAACTTGCAAGGGTGGACGGAGTAGCTTCTAAACACCAAGGACTTGCGGATAGGTGAGGAAACACCACCCCGTGTGTTGTAGGGTGTGCCATCATGAGCGGCCAACATTCTTCGAGATCTTCTGTTCACATTTCACCAAATTTAACCTTCAGCTCTTTAATTTAACCAAAAAAGAGTTGATAACAAAAAAAAAAGATTTCAGTTGTTTTACAAAAAAAAAAAAAAAAATCAGTTGTTTAAAAGAAAAAACTAAGAAAAACAAAAAAAAAACTAGAGAAGGAGAGGGAACCCCACCCACTCTTTTAAAAGAGTCGATTGAAGTCTAGAGGAAAATAAGGTGGCATGCACTGATTGGTGGTTCGTTAGGCGAGATGAGAGGAGCTGAAATGGGGCGATTTTCTCGTTGGTGCTTTGTTTTGAGCTTCTTCGGTTTGACAAGGAGAGGGAACCCCACCCACTCTTTTAAATGGGGTGAAGAAGGTAGTTTTGAAGGATTCGGCTTTTGAGTCAACAGAACCATGTGGGCTTGCGGAGGCTTGGATTTTGCTAACCACTTCGGGTATGACCTTGGCCATTTGCTTGGCCATGAAAGAGAGCATTTTCTTGTTGGTGCTTTGTTTTGAGCTTCTTCGGTTTGACATGGAAGGCATCTAAAGGATAAATAAAAGGGATTATGAGCTTTGATCAATGGTTTATTTTTATAAAGATTGCATTTTGTCTTTGTTTTTAGAAATGAATTAAGCATATAAAGCACATAGTGTCAAATAGTTCAAATAGCATGTAGTTTCACATTGTTTATAAAGCATAACACATAAGTATAAGCAAGTATAGTGCATTTAGATAATATAAAGGAGGTTTGATTAGTGTTGGTTTGCGATTATTAGTATTGTTTGGAGATTGCTAGAGTACTAGAGATGCGAGTCTTGAGAGCCTTTGCGAGTAGTAAATTTTTTTTTTAAATCGAATATATGTAGTGAACCATAGCATGAAAATATCATTGAAAATAATATTAACATAAAAAGAGGAGCTTGTTTTAAGCAATCCATTGGAGTGTTCCGGAACGGATCTAAGACTAACCAAAGTGGTTCAAATTTACCTTTGAGTTTGACGAACTTGCGGTTAACGGTATTCACCCTTCCAGTTACTACATGTTTCTTGTCATTAGTAAATTTGAGACTTTGGCGAGATTTAAAAAAAAAATATATCAAGGATTGAAACTAATCGCTAAGTTGCGGATTTCACTCCTATCTTAGTGAGGTCGTTTCTTGAGTGTGGTTTGTACACTTTGCCCAACGTGGTAAGAAAATTAATTCTAACCTTCAATTGGTAAGTGTCCACTAGAACGAGAATTGTGAAATTTCCACCAAGGTGAGGATATCACTCCTATCTTGGTGTAGTTTCAAAAAAAAAAAAAAAAAAAAAAAAAAAACACAAAGAATTTACGCGGATTGAAAGTTATCACCAAAGTGAGGGTTTCACGCCTATTTCGGTGATTTCCTTTCGTTTGCGGTATACGAGCGTCTTCGAGTGTAGAATGATCCACAAATAGGAAGGTAAATTTTTAAGACCAAAATAATGGAGTAGAAGCAAGATAAGGAGAACAAGTATTTTAACATGATAATAGGAATGGTCAAAATGGTTCTTAACTATAGTCTAGGTCAAACATGGCAATTTTTCCTAATTCCCTATAGTCATGGCTCTGATACCAATCTATCACACCCCAACCGATGACGGAATACATCGGGGCGAGACTTGTGGTAGATTGTTCAAAGACTTCATGACACTAATCGTGACAATATTATTTAAAGATAAAATTTCATTCATAGCATAATCATTGTCTAAAAGATACGGAATACAAATTGTTTCATGAAAAAGGGAAATACAACTTCGAAACTTAGAACTTAAACTAGCGTGAGTTTCTAGTCCAATCTTAAGTAGTTTTTCTTGAAAATCCTGCATTAAACATTTCCTGCAACATGTATAAAATATCCGTCAACACATAAAATCCTGCATTAAACACACACCCTTAGGGAATGTCGCTTGGAACTGTCGGGTTTGTCTTTCCCCATTGACCTTATGCCGGTACCTCTGGGTAGTTTTGATGTCGTGGTTGGCATGGATTGGTTGTCGTTGTATCGCGCGGAGATCGTTTGTTTTGACAAGGTTATTCGGATCCCTCTCCCTGATGGAGAGATTCTTTCGGTTCGTGGCGAGAAAAGCGGTGCTCCGCTGAGTATCATTTCTAGCATGAAAGCCCGTAAGTATCTTCGGAAGGGCTGTTCGGCCGTTCTGGCACTTGTTAACGTTTCTTCTGGCGATGAGAAGAAGATCGAGGATATCCCGGTGGTTCGTGACTTTTCTGATGTGTTTCCTGATGATTTACCTGGTCTTCCTCCCCATCGTCAGGTTGAGTTTGGTATTGATCTCACTCCGGGCGCAGCTCCTATTGCCCGAGCTCCGTATCGTCTTGCACCTCCTGAGATGCAAGAGTTGTCCAGCCAGTTACAGGAACTCTTGGAAAAGGGTTTCATCCGACCGAGTTCTTCCCCGTGGGGAGCTCCTATCTTGTTTGTGAAGAAGAAGGACGGAAGTCTTCGTATGTGTATTGATTATCGTGAGCTGAACAAAGTGACCATCAAGAATCGTTATCCTCTACCTCGCATTGATGATCTCTTTGACCAGCTTCAGGGCTCTAGCTACTATTCGAAGATTGATTTGCGGTCCGGTTATCACCAGTTGCGCGTCAGGGAGGCTGACATCCAGAAGACTGCTTTTCGCACTCGTTATGGCCATTTTGAGTTCTTGGTCATGCCTTTTGGTCTCACTAACGCACCTGCGGTGTTCATGGATTTGATGAACCGCGTTTGCAAGCCTTACCTTGATAAGTTCGTCATCGTGTTTATTGACGACATTCTGATCTATTCCAAGAACAAGGCGGATCACGAGGAACATCTGCGGTTGGTCTTGGAACTTTTGAGACAAGAGCAATTGTATGCTAAGTTCTCAAAGTGTGATTTTTGGTTGCGTGAAGTTCAATTCCTAGGACATGTGGTGAATGAACTGGGAATTCATGTCGATCCGGCTAAGATCGAAGCTATTAAAGACTGGGAAGCACCAAAGACGCCATCTGAGGTGCGGCAATTCCTAGGTCTTGCGGGTTACTATCGTCGTTTCATTGAGGGATTTTCGAAGATCGCTCAACCCCTCACTGCTCTTACCCAGAAGGACCGAAAGTTCGACTGGGGTGAACCCCAAGAATCAGCATTTCAGATGCTGAAGCTTAAACTTTGTTCTGCACCTATCTTGTCCCTGCCGGAAGGCACTGATGATTTCGTTGTGTACTGTGATGCTTCTATTCGTGGTCTCGGTTGCGTGTTGATGCAGCGCGGGAAGGTTATTGCTTATGCTTCTCAACAACTCAAAGTTCATGAGAAGAACTACACTACTCATGACTTGGAGCTGGGTGCGGTAGTCTTTGCGTTGAAAATCTGGAGACATTACTTGTACGGTACCAAGTGTGAAGTATATACCGATCACAAGAGTCTTCAGCATATTTTCGACCAGAAGGTGTTGAACATGCGGCAGCGTCGCTGGGTTGAACTCCTGAACGATTATGACTGTGCCATCAAGTATCATCCTGGCAAGGCGAACGTTGTGGCGGACGCCTTGAGCAGGAAGGAGTCTGTTAACCCTCGCCGTGTTTGAGCCTTACAGCTCACCATTCATTCGTCGTTGCCTGGCCGAATCCGTTCTGCACAGTTGGAAGCCTTGAAGGAGGAAAACCTTAAGGCTGAAACGATGCACAGTGCTGACAAGCATCTTGAGCTCAGGACTGATGGCTTGCACTATTTTGCGGGACGTGTTTGGGTCCCATTGTTCGGGGGATTACGCGAGCTTGTTCTAGATGAAGCTCACAAGTCCCGGTATTCTGTTCACCCTGGCTCCGATAAGATGTATCAGGATTTGAAGATACTTTATTGGTGGCCGAACATGAAAGCTGATATAGCTTCTTATGTCAGCAAATGTTTGACTTGTGCTAAAGTCAAGGTGGAGTATCAGAGGCCGTCTGGTCTCCTGCAACAACCAGAGGTTCCCGAATGGAAGTGGGAATGAATCACGATGGATTTTGTCACCAAGCTGCCAAGGTCACCTAGTGGTTATGATATGATTTGGGTGATTGTTGACCGACTGACAAAATCGGCACGTTTTATACCTATTAAGGAAACCGATGGACTCGAGCGGTTAGCTCGACTTTACCTTAAGGAGGTGGTTGCTCGGCACGGGGTGCCTGTTTCTATTATCTCTGATCGTGATTCTCGTTTCGCTTCGCGTTTCTGGAAGGCTCTGCACAAGGCTTTGGGTACTCAGTTGGATATGAGTACGGCTTATCATCCGCAAACTGATGGACAGAGTGAGCGGACGATTCAAACTTTGGAAGACATGCTTCGGGCATGTGTCATCGATTTTGGCAAAAGTTGGGAGATCCACCTGCCATTAGTGGAGTTCTCCTACAACAACAGCTATCACTCTAGCATCAAGGCAGCTCCGTTCGAGGCTCTTTACGGACGGAAATGTCGATCACCACTTTGTTGGGCCGAGGTGGGCGGAGCCAGCTCACTGGTCCGGAACTCGTGTACGAAACTTCGGAGAAAATCGTACAGATCCGTCAACGTTTGGCTGCTGCACGGGATCGTCAGAAGAGCTATGCCGATCGCCGTCGAAAACCTTTAGAGTTCCAGGTTGGGGACAAGGTACTTCTGAAAGTTTCACCATGGAAGGGCGTCATACGCTTTGGAAAGCGTGGCAAGCTTAACCCTCGTTATGTCGGACCGTTCGCAATCCTGGATCGGATTGGACCGGTGGCATATAGACTTGACTTACCGGCGGAGCTCGGTAGTGTACACAACGTCTTCCATGTGTCTAACTTGAAGAAGTGTTTGGCTGATGAATCTCTCATTGTACCATTGGAAGAGATCAAGGTTGATGATCGTCTTCGCATTGTGGAGGAACCTGTCGAGATCCTCGACTACAAGATTCGTAGCCTTCGTCGGAGTAAAATCCGCATCGTTAAAGTCCGTTGGAACTCGAACCGTGGACCTGAGTTCACATGGGAACGAGAGGATCAGATGAAATCTAAGTATCCTCATCTCTTTCCGAAGCGCGCGTTTGAATCGAGGCATGTTACTGCTGAAGCGGAATGAATCTCGGGTCGAGATTCCTTTCAACGTGGGGATGATGTGACATCCGGTAAGTTTCTTTTCGTTCTGTTCTTTCGTTTCTTTCTTTTTGGGCTTTGCGCAATTTTCGGGACGAAAATTCTTTCAACGTGGGGATGATGTGACACCCGGCATGTTCGGCTTAAACATATTAGTAACATCTAAGTCTACCTTAGCGAGAAACGTTTATAAACAAACTTAACTGGGTTAGTTGAGTCGGGTTAAGTTAGGATTGTCCAGGGTACAATGATCTGGAGGATCATTGGGAGTCGTTTTGGTAATACACTAGTACCGGGTTCCGTTGTTGGTGACATTACATGAACTAATTAAGTATATGTGTAGATTATGGGTTGTATGGTGGATTATATACATAGATATGTTTATATGATGTGTAAATGATTATCTGTGCCTAAATGTGTTAAATATGGACTAAGGATGCATGCTTATGTGTTAGGATGTGTTAGAATGTGTTAAACACGACAAACTGGAAAACTAGTTTAAAAGAAGTCTTGGTTCGACCACTTCGAGTGGTCGAAGGAGAATAAAAATGTCTGGTTCGACCCATGCAAGTGGGCGAACCAGGGAAGTGGAAATTGAGAAATTTCCTTCGACCAAACAGGGCTCATTCGACCCTGTGAAAGGGGCGAAGGAGCCTACATTCGACCAATGAGTTGGTGCGAAGGAAGACTAGTATAAATACCAACCTTTGTCATTTTTCATCATTTCACAAACCCTAACCGTCCCAAAACGCTCTCAAACGATCTTAAACACTAAGGAAGGAGTTTTTGCTCTTCTTTTTCATAATCTAACCCATCTACAACATCTAAACAAGAATCCAAGGTGTGTTCATAATCCTAAATCTTTTAAAAGCATTTTAATTCGTTTTCATCTAACCCAAATTGTCCAGATCTGTTCTAAAAGTGTTTTTATGATTAAAAACCTTTTAAACATCTTTCTAAATCAAAACATGATCATTAACATAGGTTTTCATAATGAATAACATGTGTTAGTTGTGTGTTATGTAGTGTTATGTGTTGTTCATTGATTTGCTGCTATATCTATGATAGAAACATGATATAGGATTGTTGTTAATGATTGGATTATGGTTGTCTAGGGTTAGGATTGGATATATTGATATTTGGGGGTTTTATTGGATTAACACTTGATGCATGAATATTTATGATCAATAGAATGAATAAGAAAGATCGGATAATCGACAAACTGAGTATTTTAAGCTAAACATGAATCGATTTCAAAAGTTTCCAAATTGGGTAAATAATTCATGCATGAAAGTGATGTTTCCATAATCTTTACCATTTTGGGAAAGGGCTGAAACGGACGTATTATCGGGGGAAGTCGATGGGGTTTTGTAGGGATAAGTTATTCATGCTTGACTGCTGTGTTTGATGATGTTTCGGGTCGTTTTGAATGTGTTTGAAGCATTTTTAGGAAAAATAATACAACAGGGGCGAACCTGGCCTCCTTCGACCAGTCGATGGTGCGAAGGAGGGATCCAGGGTCGAACCTGGGATTTTTATTGGACGAATGTGAATAAACGGGCGAAGGAAGCATCAAACGGTCGAACGTACTGTAAATGGTGCGAAGGAGACAAAAAGGTGCGAAGGAGACTCAAAACTGACTGGTTCGACCGTTCTGATGCAGAAATGAGATTTTTGATACAAACTAAGTGTTTTATGCTTGAACCTTGTGTGTAATCTACGTGTACTTGATTAGTTAAGGTAATGGGTCACCAACGGGATGTCGGGTCGGTCTAGTGTGTCGGTTAAACATTTAAACACGCTTTAAAACATACTTGGTTACGATCTGGACAATCGGGGACTAGATAACCTTATGGTTATTAGTCGGAACACTTATGTGAACATTTTGATAGATCTCCGGTAGAGGGATTATCAAAGGCTAAACATCTTTACTTATATTTGAAGAAACGCAACTTAAGGTGAGTTCACGGCCCCACTTTTACTGCTTTAACTTTTGGGGGAGAAAACATGCACTAAACGGTTTTGGTAACTTATGTCATACTATGGTTTTAACTTTATATTGCTATACGATCTTTTGGAAAGTCCCGGGGGAAACCATGAATGTGCGGGTTTGCACAACGGGGGAAATGTGGATAGATCTATTGGGCGTGACCTGCCCCACTCGTCGGCTTGGAGGGCCGGGCGGGTGCATATTGTCTCGAACAGGTACATTGGTATCATGCTGAACATACGGGCTGCTTAAACATGCTGAACATTGCTAAACGTGTCTAGTAATGGTTTCCAATCGTAGTAGTAATAAAACTTACGCCTAGCTAGCGTACTTGGTGACATTGATATAGTATGGACATGGTAACGTTATAGTAACATTTTGAACAAACCTGTGAACTCACCAGCATTATATGTTGACATCTTTTTGGCATGTTTTTCTCAGGTCGCTAAGGTAGCAACGAACGGAACTAGGCGCACGGGTCTGCATTGGCGTCTAGGTTTAGTGCACGTTTTGTAATGAGTGTCTTGGATACTTGGGAACACTGTTTTGTAGAGATTAAATTCTTTAAATGCTTCCGCTTATGAAATTTATGTTTTTGGGTTTACGTACTTCATATAGTATCGTTTATTGTGATCGTTGACTTGGATCCTGGTTTGTCATGCGCCTCGCGGTATAACCCCGCAAGTGGTAATTTGAGGGTGTGACAGATTGGTATCAGAGCCAATGGTTATAGTGAACTAGGACTGCATGTAGAGTCTGGTCTATAGCCGAGTCGCACACACTAGACGGTCACATACTTTGGGTCTATTAATGGGGTATGTACTAACGTTGTCGGGGTGCCCTTACATCATCATCATGCTTCTCCGTTACATCATCCGTTTTTATTTGGGTTCTTACCTACTCTTGTCTTCTTCTTCTGGATTGAAGGAGGAGGGGTTGATTTATTGGTTCTAGCACACACATGCCTTCTTACACTTGCACCTATTGCCACATAGGCGACAATGTCCGGTGACTGGGGTCTAAATTAGGGGTACATCTGGAGGACCATGTAGAGCAGTTTATCATTTCGGGTGCACACGAAATAATAAACTGGAATGCATGAAAATCCCGATGGACTTCGAGTTTGGATGTATAGTCCTGAATTTGTCCCTAGGTTAACTCTTGTAAATTTCTAGTGGTTGACACTGGAAGTGAATCTGAATCTCTCGATTTCTTGGTTTGTTAGATCATGTCTGGTGCTCGCGGTGGTGGACGTCGTGGTGGAGGCGGTGGCCGTGCTGGCGGCGGTGGCCGTGCTGGCGGCGGTGGTCGTGCCGGAGGCGGTGGTCGTGGGAACATCAACATGACCCAAGCTGAACTGAACAACTTGCTCCAGCAGCAAGTAAACATGGCTATGGCTAATTTCCAGGCCGGGATTAATGCCATGGGTGGTGAGTTGATTTCTGTCGACCTTGCCTCATTTTTGGGTTTCGTGTCCTTTCGTTTGTGTTTTACTCGTGTACCGTGTTTCAGGTGTTGGTGCCAATCCACCCCCACCTCAGTGCTCTTATAAGAAGTTTAGGGACTGTCAGCCCCATAACTTCGCTGGAACTGAGGGAGCGGTGGGACTGCTCCGATGGCTGGAGAAGGTGGAATCTGTGTTCGTTATGTGTAACTGTCCTGCTGGGGACCGAGTGAAGTATGCTACTGCGACATTTGAGGGGCCTGCATTGTCGTGGTGGAATGCTACCACTCAGAACGTGGGGTTGGGAGAGGCTATTGCTATGCCTTGGGCGGAGTTTGTGCAGCTTTTGAGAGGTGAGTATTGTCCGAGGGAGGAGATACAGAAGTTGGAGCATGAGGTCTGGAGTTTCAAGATGGTTGGGTCGGAGATTGAGGAATACACGGTGAGGAGGAACGAGCTGGCGGTGTTGTGTCCTGATTTGCACACACCCGAGTACAGGAGGATCGAGCACTATGTGTCTGGACTAGTGCCCGAGATTGCTGGGTTGGTGGCTGCTGGGAATCTTCCCACTGTTGTTGAAGTTGTCCGATCAGCTCATCGGATGACTAATCTGAAGGTGGCGGAAGGCGTTTTGCCACCCAAGGGTGCTACTGTGAAGGCTGCTGAGGGGAACAAGAGGAAGTGGGAGAGTGTGGGGAAGAGTGTGGTGCCAGCTCAGCCGGCGAAGAAGTTTGATACATCTGGGTCTTCTTCTGGGTCGAAGACGGGGGGGGTATGTTGGAAAACATCCCAAGTGTAACAAGTGTGGTTTTCATCATTCTGGGGGTTGTGATAGAGCTCGTTGTCATCGGTGCCATCAGTTGGGGCACCATGCTAAGGATTGCAAGGTGGCGCTCACCCCAACTCAGACTCCTGCGGCTGCTCCTACTCCTGCTGTTCAGGGAACTCAGGGGAGGCAGGGGTGTTATAACTGTGGTGACACGGGACATTTCAAGCGTGATTGTCCCAAACTGAAGCAGGGCGATAATGGGAGGGGCGGGAACGGTAACGGGAACAATGGCGGCGGAGGCAGGACTGCACGTGCTTTCGTCATTGGATCTGCAGAGGCTAGGCAGGATCCAGACACAGTTACCGGTACGTTCCTTCTTAATGATCGCTATGTTTCTGTTTTGTTTGATTCTGGTGCCGATAAGAGTTTCGTATCTTTGGATATTAGTCGATTGCTAGATATAGTACCCACACCTTTAGAGGCTAAGTACTTAATAGAATTGGCTGATGGTAAGAAAATAGAAGCGACACACACCCTTAGGGAATGTCGCTTGGAACTGTCGGGTTTGTCTTTCCCCATTGACCTTATGCCGGTACCTCTGGGTAGTTTTGATGTCGTGGTTGGCATGGATTGGTTGTCGTTGTATCGCGCAGAGATCGTTTGTTTTGACAAGGTTATTCGGATCCCTCTCCCTGATGGAGAGATTCTTTCGGTTCGTGGCGAGAAAAGCGGTGCTCCGCTGAGTATCATTTCTAGCATGAAAGCCCGTAAGTATCTTCGGAAGGGCTGTTCGGCCGTTCTGGCACTTGTTAACGTTTCTTCTGGCGATGAGAAGAAGATCGAGGATATCCCGGTGGTTCGTGACTTTTCTGATGTGTTTCCTGATGATTTACCTGGTCTTCCTCCCCATCGTCAGGTTGAGTTTGGTATTGATCTCACTCCGGGCGCAGCTCCTATTGCCCGAGCTCCGTATCGTCTTGCACCTCCTGAGATGCAAGAGTTGTCCAGCCAGTTACAGGAACTCTTGGAAAAGGGTTTCATCCGACCGAGTTCTTCCCCGTGGGGAGCTCCTATCTTGTTTGTGAAGAAGAAGGACGGAAGTCTTCGTATGTGTATTGATTATCGTGAGCTGAACAAAGTGACCATCAAGAATCGTTATCCTCTACCTCGCATTGATGATCTCTTTGACCAGCTTCAGGGCTCTAGCTACTATTCGAAGATTGATTTGCGGTCCGGTTATCACCAGTTGCGCGTCAGGGAGGCTGACATCCAGAAGACTGCTTTTCGCACTCGTTATGGCCATTTTGAGTTCTTGGTCATGCCTTTTGGTCTCACTAACGCACCTGCGGTGTTCATGGATTTGATGAACCGCGTTTGCAAGCCTTACCTTGATAAGTTCGTCATCGTGTTTATTGACGACATTCTGATCTATTCCAAGAACAAGGCGGATCACGAGGAACATCTGCGGTTGGTCTTGGAACTTTTGAGACAAGAGCAATTGTATGCTAAGTTCTCAAAGTGTGATTTTTGGTTGCGTGAAGTTCAATTCCTAGGACATGTGGTGAATGAACTGGGAATTCATGTCGATCCGGCTAAGATCGAAGCTATTAAAGACTGGGAAGCACCAAAGACGCCATCTGAGGTGCGGCAATTCCTAGGTCTTGCGGGTTACTATCGTCGTTTCATTGAGGGATTTTCGAAGATCGCTCAACCCCTCACTGCTCTTACCCAGAAGGACCGAAAGTTCGACTGGGGTGAACCCCAAGAATCAGCATTTCAGATGCTGAAGCTTAAACTTTGTTCTGCACCTATCTTGTCCCTGCCGGAAGGCACTGATGATTTCGTTGTGTACTGTGATGCTTCTATTCGTGGTCTCGGTTGCGTGTTGATGCAGCGCGGGAAGGTTATTGCTTATGCTTCTCAACAACTCAAAGTTCATGAGAAGAACTACACTACTCATGACTTGGAGCTGGGTGCGGTAGTCTTTGCGTTGAAAATCTGGAGACATTACTTGTACGGTACCAAGTGTGAAGTATATACCGATCACAAGAGTCTTTAGCATATTTTCGACCAGAAGGTGTTGAACATGCGGCAGCGTCGCTGGGTTGAACTCCTGAACGATTATGACTGTGCCATCAAGTATCATCCTGGCAAGGCGAACGTTGTGGCGGACGCCTTGAGCAGGAAGGAGTCTGTTAACCCTCGCCGTGTTTGAGCCTTACAGCTCACCATTCATTCGTCGTTGCCTGACCGAATCCGTTCTGCACAGTTGGAAGCCTTGAAGGAGGAAAACCTTAAGGCTGAAACGATGCACAGTGCTGACAAGCATCTTGAGCTCAGGACTGATGGCTTGCACTATTTTGCGGGACGTGTTTGGGTCCCATTGTTCGGGGGATTACGCGAGCTTGTTCTAGATGAAGCTCACAAGTCCCGGTATTCTGTTCACCCTGGCTCCGATAAGATGTATCAGGATTTGAAGATACTTTATTGGTGGCCGAACATGAAAGCTGATATAGCTTCTTATGTCAGCAAATGTTTGACTTGTGCTAAAGTCAAGGTGGAGTATCAGAGGCCGTCTGGTCTCCTGCAACAACCAGAGGTTCCCGAATGGAAGTGGGAATGAATCACGATGGATTTTGTCACCAAGCTGCCAAGGTCACCTAGTGGTTATGATATGATTTGGGTGATTGTTGACCGACTGACAAAATCGGCACGTTTTATACCTATTAAGGAAACCGATGGACTCGAGCGGTTAGCTCGACTTTACCTTAAGGAGGTGGTTGCTCGGCACGGGGTGCCTGTTTCTATTATCTCTGATCGTGATTCTCGTTTCGCTTCGCGTTTCTGGAAGGCTCTGCACAAGGCTTTGGGTACTCAGTTGGATATGAGTACGGCTTATCATCCGCAAACTGATGGACAGAGTGAGCGGACGATTCAAACTTTGGAAGACATGCTTCGGGCATGTGTCATCGATTTTGGCAAAAGTTGGGAGATCCACCTGCCATTAGTGGAGTTCTCCTACAACAACAGCTATCACTCTAGCATCAAGGCAGCTCCGTTCGAGGCTCTTTACGGACGGAAATGTCGATCACCACTTTGTTGGGCCGAGGTGGGCGAGAGCCAGCTCACTGGTCCGGAACTCGTGTACGAAACTTCGGAGAAAATCGTACAGATCCGTCAACGTTTGGCTGCTGCACGGGATCGTCAGAAGAGCTATGCCGATCGCCGTCGAAAACCTTTAGAGTTCCAGGTTGGGGACAAGGTACTTCTGAAAGTTTCACCATGGAAGGGCGTCATACGCTTTGGAAAGCGTGGCAAGCTTAACCCTCGTTATGTCGGACCGTTCGCAATCCTGGATCGGATTGGACCGGTGGCATATAGACTTGACTTACCGGCGGAGCTCGGTAGTGTACACAACGTCTTCATGTCGATCCGGCTAAGATCGAAGCTATTAAAGACTGGGAAGCACCAAAGACGCCATCTGAGGTGCGGCAATTTCTAGGTCTTGCGGGTTACTATCGTCGTTTCATTGAGGGATTTTCGAAGATCGCTCAACCCCTCACTGCTCTTACCCAGAAGGACCGAAAGTTCGACTGGAGTGAACCCCAAGAATCAACATTTCAGATGCTGAAGCTTAAACTTTGTCAAGAGAGTCAAGTAGTGCCTTTAAGGCTAACCAAAACACAAACCACCATAAAGGTGATTCAGATTGTCAAGAGAGTCAAGTATTGGTAAGGTAGGGATGTATCCACAAACCTTCCAAGTTAATAGATTAATAGAGTTTTGAAAGTATATATTTTAGTATTTATATAATATAACTATAGGGTTAAAGTAGTGTATGGTGACTTAGTTTGGAAGAACCTTGGCTTTCCTTTGTCAACCATAAACATAGCACAAGTCCATCAAACATTAAGTTGTTGGTGAACTTGGTTGGTATCACTTCAACTAACCTTCTAGTGCATAAAAACAATAGAAGATGAACCACCTTTGAGGGCTCATTTTGGTGCCCTACTCGTATTCATTTGCCATAGCAAACAAGAGTTAGGTCCTAGAGGTTTCTCCAAGGGGTTAGAAGAAGAAAAGAAGTGAAGAATGAAAAATAAAGTTGGAGTTTATGAGAAAACTCACTTAGAAGTGGACTTCCACACTTGGGATTTCTTTGAAGAATTGGGAGGTTTAGAGATGATTTAGGAATGAGCAAGTGTTAGAATGGGTAGGAGTGGTGTATTTATAGTTGGGGTGAATGGGTTGGGTATTTAATGAATTAATTAGGGTGGTTAGAAGTGAATTAAGTGTGGATAAAAGAAAAAAAAATAATTAAAATCATAAAAAAAACGTACGGCCATTTTTTTTGAAATGGTAAATTTTTGTTGCATAAAGTCAAAAGCCAATTTTTTCATATTATTTTTTTTAGTATTGTTATATATATATATATATATATATATATATATATATATATATATATATAGGGAAATTATAATCAAGAAACCCTATTGAGTTAAAGAAACTTTAGAAACCCAATGAAAGGTTGAGATGCTGCCACATATGTTACTATCTCTCTCATCAAATGGGTATTTTGGTCATAACATAATAAATTGTACAAGCTTTTTTCTTACTTTAAGAGTAGTCAGATTCAAAATCAGAATAATAAATTCACAACACCTCTCTTTCTCTCTCTCTCTTTAGAAATTAAAAAAAAAATTTGTTACTTCTCACTCTTCTTTACTTTAGATCTAGATCCATGGTCATCTTCATACTTCAAAAACATCTGTCAAATGCTAAAGACCATCTCTGTAACACCCCAACCGATGGCGGAAACATCGGGATGTCACGTATTGATGATTGTTCAGTAGCTCATGGTAAATAATAATTCTCATTATATGATTTAGATAAATTACATACAATTGTTCTATAAGAATTCATACATCAAATTGAATAAAACTATGCACACATCTTCAAGCATTAATTCAAATCCTCAAGCAAGTAGAACCTGAAACATGTTAAGTTGAAAATATTTTGGGTCAACAAAAGTTGGTGAGAATTACATAGGTTTTTGATAATTGAATGAAAATGTTGTGCAATTCATGTGTCATGTCAATCTAGTCCATATGTGAGAACATACTAGAAGTAAATCGAGTGCATAACCAAACCTGATGACTGTTATAATATGATACATACCATACGCTCATGGTCCACTTGAATATGTTATACGATAACAAACACCCACGCTACCTTTGTAGGAGGCACGTATCCGGGTGGGATTGTCAGTCCAATAGATCTATCAATGTTTACCGCCGGCTTGTACGGAGCTAATGATTATGCTAGAATGGTGCTTACTCTAATCATGCTCAAGACATAATGCAACATAGAAAACACATAGACACATTGATGATTGAATTGCATAAATGATGTTGTAACATGTTTCACCCCAAAAATGGTGATAAATAGAAAAGGGGCTATGTAAAACTCACCTTGGTAAAATGTTATATCTGTTGAGAAATTTGGATAATTGTGTTGACCAAATGTATCAAGTATCACCCTAAAATGAGGTAATAAATATGTCTAAGTCTATCAAGTCTACAAATGTATAAGTTCTAGGGCTTCGAATTGGGGATAATTGCTCGTGTGATTAATATTAAAAATATTCGCCAATTGAGAGAAATTTAGTAAATAAATAACAAAAAATCTTTTTATGAAAATTAAATTTAGGATGGTCACAATAATATGTTTAAAGTATAAAAATAATTTTTACAAAATTATTTTCCTTAAAATAGATTTTTAAAATCTATTTATTACAAATTGTCGAACTATAACTTTAATATTTAAAAATATTAAATTTAAGGAATTATTAGTTTAAAATTTATATTTCTGTTCTAAATAATCAGAAATAATTTGTATAAAATTTTGGTGCAAAAATATTAAAAATTGGATTTATTATGATTTTATTATGATTAAATCTAACAAAAATTGATTAAAAATATAAAATAAATGATTTTTCTGAATTAAAAATTATTTCAGAAAAGTTTATTGTTATAAAAACTTAGAATAATTTTTGTGGAATTTAATAAGATCGTTTTGATATTTTTATAGATTTTTATAAATAAAATGGAATAAACTTGATTTATTTATTATATATATTAAATAAATAAATTTTTGAAAACTAAAAATTGGGTGTTAAACTTTTTCATCAGATTGATACAAAATATTTTTTGTAGAATTTTTGAAAGTGTTTTAGTATTTTAAAACTAATTTTAAAATACTAATAGTTATATATATATATAATAATGCAAAGAGGAAAGGAAAAAAAAACTACAGCAGGGATCGAACCCACGTCTGTTGTATGTCAACCCAACAACACAACCACTTGGTCTAGACCTGTGGTTGTGTTTGGATCCAGTGCGTTTAAAATAAAAACATTAGTCGTGATTAGTGTTCTTCCCCAATATCTATCATACGAGCCCTAGAATTTGAAATTGGACGATTCACACATCAATAACCCGATTAAACTTAGGGTTATTGATGTGTTAATGCCGAAGACTAAAACCCATAAAAAAAATCGTACTTACAATGCAGAAACGAGTTTGATTTGGCAGTCAACACAAAAAGTCAAAACATAATCGTGGATCATGAACAGCGAGTAATTCAGAAGAAATGGAGGTTGTGAGAGATGAAATGGCGAGTTGTGAAGGTATAGCAACGTTCAATTTATAGTATAATGGTTCGGATGCTCGAAATGGTAAGGTTGACCATACATTGAAGTTTATACGCGTTTTTGATCACAATTGGTAAGTTTTGATTGACAAATTAGCGTGTGTAATAGACGCGGAATGATTGGGCAACCCAGTCAACATCAATTAATTTGAAATCTTGCCTAAACATGGTAAATTGTTTGTTAAAAAAAAAAATTAAACATATCTGTTGCTGCTCGAACAGACAAGAGGAGGAGAAAGAAGACCAGCGCGAAAAAGGTTTTAAATATATATTACACTAGGATAGGAACAGGTTGGAGACATGGCTCAGTGGTGTGTGCGTGTGTGTGCGTCTGAAATGTCCCCGGTTCGAAACCCGGCATGAACAACCTTTTTTTTTAAATAAATCTGATAAGGGAGGTGTGGGCTTGATGGCTAGTGGGCTCAGGTTCTGGGCCGGACTCTTGGGCTGGTTGGGCTTCAGATATGCAAAAGGGACAAGGGTTTGGGCTTGGATTAGATTTGGTTTTATGTTGTAGTATATATATATATATATTTTTAATAACTGATTTTTTTTTATTATTATTATTATTATGTATATATATATATATATATAATTTGTGAAATAGGAGAATAAGGGCTTAGGTACAAAAATGAGGGTTTTTTATAAATCGAAATTTGGGGAAAATTTTTGCGATGTTACAGTCTCCCCTACTTTTGGAAACTTCGTCCCGAAGTTAAAAGAAAACACCAAAATTACAATTGGTCAACTACCGTAAACCTTGATAAAATTTCACACTACCTTAACGTACCTGTAAACTCATGATTACGTTCCGGACCGTAATTACCAATTTACCTTACATTAGGGTTTTGCGTCCTTTTATGACTTTACCGATTGTTAAGCAGGTCTGATAGTCTCCGCCAGTCGTTGAGCAGGTGGTAGGGCCTCTCCCGACTGTTGGAAAGACATGATGACCTCTACCAATCGTTAAGCTGGTTGTTTGGTAGTACAAGCAAGTATGATTATAGATATAGCAATTAGTTCACATTCAGACAAACATGCACACAGATGTTATGATAATACTTGAATTTTATTACTTGAATCAAATAGCGTCAATACATAGAATAAAAGCAACCAATAGTCAAATGATGAGACTTGCGGTTAGGTAGTTGGTGGGTCTTGATCTCTGTTTAGTTTAGGGCATCGGTTACGGAAGTGATTTGGGTCTCCACATTCGTAGCATTGACCATAGTTGTATCGATTAGGATTATCAGCCTGAGCAGGGTTGGTGGGTTGATTGGCATTAGGGTTTGGGGTCTCGCGACATGTGTTGACTAGATGGCCATACCTACCACAATTGGTGCACACGCGACATGCTGAAACAGTGGGATGATGTCGATTGCATGTGTTACATAATGGATAGTTTCTTGTATAAGGCTTCTTGTTAGAAACTTGGGTAGTGAGGTTTACATCGGGATCCCTGGTCTTACGTTTCTGGTTCTTGGTAGTTACCGCGGCCACAATACTTGTTTTCTTGCTTTTCCGAACTAAGGTCCCGTTCTTTATGTGATTACCATCGCCATTTCCATTTCTATTGCCGTTCCCATTCATTGGGATGACTTGAGCCAACAAGTTAGAAACCAGAGCTGTGATTTGTTGTGCCAATTGTTGAGAGATAATCGTAGCTAGTTGGGCATCACCTCCATTGTTAGTGTTGTGGTTGGGATTGTGGTTGCTGCTCTCTTCTTCATGATTGTCACCACTGTTAATGCGAGTGCTGTGGCGTGGAGACATGATCTGTAAGGGACACAATGAAATCTCAATGAGGCATGAAATGAACGAGGTAATATAAGGAATGTAATCATTTATTCATTAATTAAAACGAATAAACGAAAACGTTGACTTATCAAAGATTCCAGATTTTAATAACATATGAAGACATGCTTTAGCCTATAAGTGAACACTCATCCCGAGAATTCCCAGGTAGGCATCCGGGTCCCTCGTCTGATTGGGATATATGCGCAATGCCAGCCTAGACAGAAGGCTCAGAATACAGGCGTTCACCCTTCCAGATTGCACGTGTTCGTTATTAAGATCTAGAACTTCGACGAGATCTCAAGGGGGTTCAGGTTAAACCTGAGGAATTTGTCCTATTAGTCTAAGAGTAGATCCACTGATGGAGAGCAACCTTCTTGTAGGAATGAAAGTAGGGATAAGAAGTAGGAGGGAGATAGAGAATAGCAAGTAAAAGAAGCAAGTACTTGTTAAATCCTATGGTTATAGACTAGATTATTTTTCTAATAACCTAATTCCCTATAACCATGGCTCTGATACCAATCTGTAACACCCCAACCGATGGCGGAAACATCGGGATGTCACGTATTGATGATTGTTCAGTAGCTCATGGTAAATAATAATTCTCATTATATGATTTAGATAAATTACATACAATTGTTCTATAAGAATTCATACATCAAATTGAATAAAACTATGCACACATCTTCAAGCATTAATTCAAATCCTCAAGCAAGTAGAACCTGAAACATGTTAAGTTGAAAATATTTTGGGTCAACAAAAGTTGGTGAGAATTACATAGGTTTTTGATAATTGAATGAAAATGTTGTGCAATTCATGTGTCATGTCAATCTAGTCCATATGTGAGAACATACTAGAAGTAAATCGAGTGCATAACCAAACCTGATGACTGTTATAATGTGATACATACCATACGCTCATGGTCCACTTGAATATGTTATACGATAACAAACACCCACGCTACCTTTGTAGGAGGCACGTATCCGGGTGGGATTGTCAGTCCAATAGATCTATCAATGTTTACCGCCGGCTTGTACGGAGCTAATGATTATGCTAGAATGGTGCTTACTCTAATCATGCTCAAGACATAATGCAACATAGAAAACACATAGACACATTGATGATTGAATTGCATAAATGATGTTGTAACATGTTTCACCCCAAAAATGGTGATAAATAGAAAAGGGGCTATGTAAAACTCACCTTGGTAAAATGTTATATCTGTTGAGAAATTTGGATAATTGTGTTGACCAAATGTATCAAGTATCACCCTAAAATGAGGTAATAAATATGTCTAAGTCTATCAAGTCTACAAATGTATAAGTTCTAGGGCTTCGAATTGGGGATAATTGCTCGTTTGATTAATATTAAAAATATTCGCCAATTGAGAGAAATTTAGTAAATAAATAACAAAAAATCTTTTTATGAAAATTAAATTTAGGATGGTCACAATAATATGTTTAAAGTATAAAAATAATTTTTACAAAATTATTTTCCTTAAAATAGATTTTTAAAATCTATTTATTACAAATTGTCGAACTATAACTTTAATATTTAAAAATATTAAATTTAAGGAATTATTAGTTTAAAATTTATATTTCTGTTCTAAATAATCAGAAATAATTTGTATAAAATTTTGGTGCAAAAATATTAAAAATTGGATTTATTATGATTTTATTATGATTAAATCTAACAAAAATTGATTAAAAATATAAAATAAATGATTTTTCTGAATTAAAAATTATTTCAGAAAAGTTTATTGTTATAAAAACTTAGAATAATTTTTGTGGAATTTAATAAGATCGTTTTGATATTTTTATAGATTTTTATAAATAAAATGGAATAAACTTGATTTATTTATTATATATATTAAATAAATAAATTTTTGAAAACTAAAAATTGGGTGTTAAACTTTTTCATCAGATTGATACAAAATATTTTTTGTAGAATTTTTGAAAGTGTTTTAGTATTTTAAAACTAATTTTAAAATACTAATAGTTATATATATATATAATAATGCAAAGAGGAAAGGAAAAAAAAAACTACAGCAGGGATCGAACCCACGTCTGTTGTATGTCAACCCAACAACACAACCACTTGGTCTAGACCTGTGGTTGTGTTTGGATCCAGTGCGTTTAAAATAAAAACATTAGTCGTGATTAGTGTTCTTCCCCAATATCTATCATACGAGCCCTAGAATTTGAAATTGGACGATTCACACATCAATAACCCGATTAAACTTAGGGTTATTGATGTGTTAATGCCGAAGACTAAAACCCATAAAAAAAATCGTACTTACAATGCAGAAACGAGTTTGATTTGGCAGTCAACACAAAAAGTCAAAACATAATCGTGGATCAAGAACAGCGAGTAATTCAGAAGAAATGGAGGTTGTGAGAGATGAAATGGCGAGTTGTGAAGGTATAGCAACGTTCAATTTATAGTATAATGGTTCGGATGCTCGAAATGGTAAGGTTGACCATACATTGAAGTTTATACGCGTTTTTGATCACAATTGGTAAGTTTTGATTGACAAATTAGCGTGTGTAATAGACGCGGAATGATTGGGCAACCCAGTCAACATCAATTAATTTGAAATCTTGCCTAAACATGGTAAATTGTTTGTTAAAAAAAAAAAATTAAACATATCTGTTGCTGCTCGAACAGACAAGAGGAGGAGAAAGAAGACCAGCGCGAAAAAGGTTTTAAATATATATTACACTAGGATAGGAACAGGTTGGAGACATGGCTCAGTGGTGTGTGCGTGTGTGTGCGTCTGAAATGTCCCCGGTTCGAAACCCGGCATGAACAACCTTTTTTTTTAAATAAATCTGATAAGGGAGGTGTGGGCTTGATGGCTAGTGGGCTCAGGTTCTGGGCCGGACTCTTGGGCTGGTTGGGCTTCAGATATGCAAAAGGGACAAGGGTTTGGGCTTGGATTAGATTTGGTTTTATGTTGTAGTATATATATATATATATTTTTTTAATAACTGATTTTTTTTTATTATTATTATTATTATGTATATATATATATATATATATATATAATTTGTGAAATAGGAGAATAAGGGCTTAGGTACAAAAATGAGGGTTTTTATAAATCGAAATTTGGGGAAAATTTTTGCGATGTTACAATCTCAACCATACCTTCACCATAACCACCTCCATCCCCACAATCAAACCATCTAAATTGTACCTTCACAATAACCACCTCTATAAACACCCTTAACCATCATCAATGACTATATCCGATTCACCGGTGGTGTGGTGCTGGAGGCGCCGGCGCGGCGCGGCGGTGTACCACCGCTTGTCTTCCTTTCTTCTTCTCTCCTTTCTCTCACTCTCTCTCGGTGTTCTCTTTCTTTCCTCGTCGCCTTTTCTCTCTCTCTCTCTCTACTCTTACTCCCTCTCTATATGGTATATGATGTATGGTGGGGTGGATGTATTGTAAGGGATAAAGGAAGGGAATGGGAAGAGTTGCAACTAATCACCAAAAAAATGGTACAACACATCCTTACTGTTAATCTTATACTCATGTTATTGTTTGTGCGTAATTTATACTAATTTATGGAAAGCTCGTTGTGATAGTTGATGTCATAGATCATAACATGGTAATAATAATAATAATTTAGTTTTTTTATTTTATATTTTTTTTTGTGTTTAAATGTGTGGTTTTAGGTTAATTAATTAAATGGTTGATTTGATTGTAAAATGTAGATTTTTTTATAGGTTAATAAGTACTGCTTTATTTTTTTTATTTTTTTGTGTTAAAATGTGTGGTTTTACTGACTTTTTTTGTCATTTTATTTTATGTTGGTTTTGCATAAATAAAATGAATTAAACATAAAAAATCAGTAAAAAGATTACAAATTTTAAATGTAACCTTTTGTTGTAGTTGTGCAGATGGAGTTTTTGATGAACAGTGAGAAGAACATAAGATGATTTGTTACAACGAACACTTTTTTTTTGTTTGGGCATCCTAGTAAAGTTTTTTTTTCTTGTTAGAAATGTATATTTGGATCTATAACAGATTTGTTATTGTATTTTTTTTATTTTCTAATGTATTTTTTTTATTTCTTTGAATCCCGATCATGTTACATATATCTAACATCGGAAGTATATAAGTTGTAACATTTGAGAAAGAAGTATAATTTGTAACATTGTAAATTATATATCGTTATTTTGCTAAGTTTTATATGTCACGGACTGTGTAACATAAGTTGTTACATTTAAATAAACAACATAATTGGTACGGTTACATGTTTGCAAGAATCTAACAAATGCTATTTACAAATGCAATAATGTAGACCTGTAACATTGTAGACGTCTAACAAATGCTATTTACAAATGTGACAATGTAGATAAATACAAATGATATATACAATATGTTACAATGTAACATAGAAGTTGCTACACTCAAATATGACAAATTTGTTACCTATTTAAAGGTAAAAAGTTTGATTTTAAAGGTAAGAAAGAGAAAAGAGAGAAAAGAGAAGGAAGAGAGATAATGAATTGATGGCTCTGTAGTATGTCAGGGGGGAAAAGATAGAATGTGAAAAATATGGATGGACAATACTACCCTTGTGGTACTTTAATTTGTTATTTTAATCTTCATAAAAAGAAGAAATGAGCAGAGTAAATGTGAGCCATGGATTGAATGTAATGGATGGTTAAGATGAGGTTTGCAAAGTTTCTTTAACTGGAGAGGGTTTTCAATTTATCCTTCCCCTATATATATATATATATATATATATATATATATATATATATATATATATATATATATATATATATATATGTTTTATTAATAATAAGTATATATTAAGATCTTAACTAAATAAGTTCCTTGTTATAACGCCTAAATTGAATAGGGTAAAATATAATGGCGACTCGTCATGAATTGGTATTAGTAACATAAAAGAAGCGAGTAACGGCAAGCTTGGAATTTGTTTAAATATAGCATCCGTAACACAAGAAAATTAAGAATCACGCGACGTTACATAAAGTTTGCGTTGCGTAGAATTTATAGATTAAGATTAAATGCAATTGATAAAATACTTTTCCATTGATCATAAGCTCGGGATTACAAGGGTACAAAATGAAAAGATACAAGAATACAAGGACTAGAACAGAAAATACAAAAAATACAAATGTTACATTATTCCTGTCAAAAAATATTGTGTATGTGACATAACCAATGCATTAATTAATTAATCAATTATTACGAAATAAAAAATGAGCAAAAAAGTGTTGCAGGTCAAACAAAACCAAGCCAGGCCAACATGTTTTGGCCTGTACCCAGCCACCCATCTTAACACCTCTATGTTCAAGAACTCTTTCTAATTTGGGTTTTGGAAATGTACATGATTAAAGATGAGGGCAATAATGATACCGTGGGAACTAGTTTTTTTAAAACTGGCTTTATATGAACATCGCCTTCATCAACTTCACCATCAACAACAAATTCTTCCTCCTCATCTTCGTCCTCCAACATATCTGAAGTTATTTCAGCACCAACACAAGTTTCACCTTTGTGTACATAACCCTCCTCAGTAAGTATACTCAAAACTTTTTCCTCTAATAAAGAGAGTGTTTTTCTTCTAGGTACTTTGTTTTTGAGTTGTAGCACTTTCACTAACTCATCACCAGCATTTTCCTGTATTTTATATATTTATGAGATGTGTATTTTATATATTTATGAGATGAGGAGAAGGAAAAAAAAAATCTATAAAATCAACAATGAAAAGAAACATGCAGTGATCAATTATAAAAAAACATAAATAAATTTTACAAGATGAAAAGAGAGACATACTTCTACATGCTTATACAGCTCAGGGGGAGGTAATTTAATTGAATCTAGCATTTTGGGTTTCCCACACTTTTTCACCAAATTGTCCACCTCTTTGCATATGGCTCTTACAGCATCCTGATGAATAAAAGGATTAAAAAAATAGAACTTTTAAGGCCCGCGTGACCACCATGGCACAATTTATAAGTATGAGAAAGAAAAATACATTTCATTAATTCCATTGATTAATGACCAAATGTAAGTCAATACATAAATAACCAA
The DNA here is from genome assembly GCA_028751855.1 of Ambrosia trifida. NCBI lineage: Eukaryota > Viridiplantae > Streptophyta > Magnoliopsida > Asterales > Asteraceae > Ambrosia > Ambrosia trifida. Next base: position 195,140,135 of record CM054122.1, on the reverse strand, counting down.
TCCCAAAACCTATAATCCTGTATAATTCATATTCTAGGTTTATCTAACCCTATTTATTTATATGCAAAATAAAACCTAATAACTATCTAGGAAATTGAATAATCATAAAAGTCCGATAATATGAAAAGTAAATTGTAACAATATTAAGTAACAGCCTGGCCAACTTCTATGGCTTGAAGCAACTTCTTTTCAGGAAGAAAGTCACAGTAACCCTAAAATAAATAATTCCAGAAACACAAAATACCAATGTCAACACTTAGTATCAGTTTCAAACATAATAACATATTAAATTGGAGGATATTTCAAAATGGTATGAATCATTTATTTAGTGTACTGACAATAAAAAGAAGCATGGCTACAACCTCTATCATTAATATCCCGCTTTCTGAGCCCGCCAACATTAAATCTAGTTTTGAATTTTCCATCTCTACCGTTGTTGGATTCACAACAAACTTGTCATCAATCAAACCAATTCGAACACCTGCTATAGTGTTTGTAGTTGGCACTTCTGAGAGAGCTCTGTTAGGTACATAATGTAGCAGCAATAACTGTAATTAGGTAGCTGAAATCAAAATTTTCTATGATGTCTTCTAAGAGTAAATGACTAATTTGTTGATGAATCTTACACCGCAATTCCAGCGGCTGTTACAGCCAGAGAATCTGGGGAGTGTAAACCATCATAGCTTAAACCTGCACATGAATGATGAATGAGTTTCAACAAGAATTCTCAACACATTGGTTGCAGTTCTAAAAAGTCAAAAGGTAAACACAATTGGGATTAATTATCAACCAACCAAATTTCCAAATGGTTTGAATAAACATGTACAGTATCAAATAAAGTATACAACAGACCTAATTATTACAGTACCAGACTACAAGCTTGGAAAACAGCATAAGCTAGCTTCATGACATATGAAAAAGAACGCTAAAAAACTGATACTTGGATATTTGCAAACAACATACCCATGATAGTATTTGAGTTTCATGGTAGAAGCCCTTGCGCATGGTTGGCCGCAATGGCCTATCAATTAATCTACAAATAAGTACCTGTATTACAATAATAAACATCACTTAGATCTCTGCTATTCATCAATGTTGAGGGCGATGTGACATTGAAGTTAATTTCATGATAAACATTGTAATGCAGATTACATAATTAAGTAAACCTACATACAATTTCAGTAAGTTCAACACAAGAAATAAAAATAACAAGTTAACAACCTTTAAATATCAGTTACTTTAACACAAAATACATGTTACTCATGAAAAACACCAACCCCAAACAGGTTAGCAAGTAGCAACTGTTGGAAGATTTACACAAATATACGCAAATCAAAGACAAAACTGATAATAATGATATATATTTGATCAATTTGATCGTAGGAGATACAAAGGTTTTTGTTCTAATATGTTTCTGGATAATAAACTTGATAACCGCTAAATGATACATACGTAAACTATATATACATAATGAATTAAAACTAAACGACGTGACTTGTTCAAAGCGTTGTGTCTTGTTGTTGAATCGTCGCGTCTTGTCGAACCGGTTTGTGTATTATTGAACCGGTATATCTAGCTTATAATCATTAAACGTCCAATACCCTCCCTTAAGCTAGATTGGTAGTACATTCAACATAGTGCGCAGTCTTGTGAAGTCCTTTGGTTGTAGTGCTTTGGTGAAGATATCCGCTATTTGATCTTTTGTGTTACAGTACTTGATCTCCACGTCTTCAGTTTTGATTATATCTCTTATGAAGTGATATTTGATCCTAATATGTTTGCTTTTCCCATGATAGACTGGATCCTTTGTGAGATTGATGGTAGATTTATTATCACAATATAAGGTAATTGCTTTATTTGTGTCAAACTCTAAATCTTTTAAGATCCCTTTGAGCCATAGAGCTTGACATCCAGTGAGAGATAAAGCAATATATTCCGCTTCTGTTGATGATAATGCTACCACCTTTTGTTTCTTTGATTGCCATGAAATTGCTCCTGATCCTATATTGAATATATATCCTGATGTGCTTTTGCTATCATCTATATTTTCTGCATAGTCACTATCACTAAAGCCCTTCAATTCAAATGAGTTTTTGTTGTATACGATTCCATATTCTGAAGTGCCTTTTATATATCTCAATATATGTTTTCCTGCTTCCCAATGTGACTTCTTTGGTTGATCCATGAACCGGCTGATTTTGCTGACTGCAAACATTATATCAGGTCTTGTATTTGTTAAGTACATAAGGCTTCCAACTAAACTTCGATATAAGCTTGGGTCAATATTCTCTTCATTGCTATTCTTGATCAACTTCAATCCATATTCCATTGGAGTTGAGACTCTAATGCTATCTGCCATTCGAAATCTTTCAAGTATGTCTTTAGCATACTTAGTTTGAGAAATTTTTATTGCTTCTTGATCATAAGTGACTTCCATTCCCAAGAAATAATGTAGCTTTCCCATGTCTGTCATTTCAAACTCCCTTTGCATGGATTCTTTAAATGAGATTATTTCCTCCATGCAGTCACTAGCTATGATTAAATCATCCACATATAAACACACCACTAGTCTGGAGGTCTTTGTCTTCTTTAAAAATAAGGTATGTTCAAATGTGCATCTTTTGAAGTTATTTTGTTCAAAATATTGATTGATCCGACTATACCACGCTCGTGGAGCTTGCTTTAATCCATACAGTGCTTTCTTAAGAAGACATACCTTATTTTCATTCCCCTTTTCTATAAATCCCAGAGGCTGTTCTATAAATACCTTCTCCTTTAGTTCTCCATTCAAAAATGCAGTTTTTACATCCATTTGGTGTAGATACCATTTATATTGAGCTGCTAGGGCAAGTACTAGTCTTACAGTCTCAAAACGGATTACTGGTGCAAATACTTCCTGATAATCTATCCCATATTTTTGTTTGTAACCCTTAACCACTAGACGAGCTTTGTGCTTATCTATATTTCCATGTTCGTCGTATTTGGTTTTGTATATCCATTTTACTCCTATGGGTTTTTGATCCTTTGGTAAATCAACCAACTCCCAGGTTTCGTTCTTTTGTATAGATTCTATTTCCCTTTTCATTGCTTCCTTCCATTTTTCATCTTTACTTGCTTCATCATAATCAATTGGGTCTGAGTCAGCATAAAGTGCAAAGTTTGCAGCTTCTTGATGTCTCTGATATAAATCCCTTACTTCTGGACTACTTAATGGTTGGGTTCTACTAAGAATATCTGCCATTGAACGTATTTTTAAAGGTGGACTTTGACTGGATGTTGTGGCATCTAGATTTTCATCCTCAATTTCGATTCCTTGCTTTTCCTGTCTTTGATTTTCAGATGCATTGTGTATGGGTGAATATTCTTCATTTCTTGATGTCTGATCATGCGTATTGTTCTCATTGTTTTCCGTGTTTTCATCTTGAATCACAATATCTTCATCTTCAATTTCTTTCCAAGTTTTGTCTTCATCAAATATAACATCTCGGCTAACTATAGTTTTTCTTGTAGCTGGATTGTATAATTTATAAGCCTTACTATTTTCACTGTATCCAACAAAGATGGCTCTTTCTGTTTTATCATCAAGTTTACCCCGTTTTTGTTCTGGAACATGCGCATAGGCAAGACAGCCAAATATTCGTAGATTTGATACATCAGGTTTGATTCCAGTCCAGGCTTCTTCTGGAGTTTTATTACTGATACTTTTGGAAGTTGTTCGATTTAAGAGATATGTTGTGCAACTTACAGCTTCTCCCCAATATTCATTTGGGAGTTTCTTTGTCTTCAACATGCTCCTACTTAATTCCATCAGGGTTCTATTTTTACGTTCTGCTACTCCATTTTGTTGTGGTGTGTAACTTGTGGTTAATTGATGATGTATTCCATGTTCTTGTAAGTATTCTTGGAAAGCATTTCCACAATATTCTCCACCTCTGTCAGTCCTAAGATATTTTATTCTTTTGTCTGACTGGTTTTCTGCTAGGGCTTTAAATATTTTGAAGAAATGTAGTGCTTGTGATTTTTCCTTGAGGAAGTATACCCAGGTTTTTCTTGTAAAATCATCTATAAAAGTGATAAAGTATCTGCATCCTCCTATTGTCTTTGTTCTCATTGGTCCACATATATCTGAGTGAACAAGTTGTAGTGGTCTTTCTGCTCTCCATTTTGCTTGTTTGCTAAATGGTTTTCTTGCATGTTTTCCTAAAGCACATCCTTCACATACGTTTTCTGTCTTAGATATCTTAGGTAACCCTTTCACTGCATGTTTGTGTTCCATTTCAATTAATGTTTCATAGTTAATGTGACCATATCTTTGATGCCATAGGTTTGAACTGGTCTTTGTGGATGTGTATAGTACTTTTGGCAAATCTTGATTTGGGTATAAGGGAAACATCTTGTTTTGAGTCATAGGTGCTTCTGTGATTGTCTTTCCTTCATGATTTTTTATGGTGCACATTCCTTTACCAAAAAACACATCATATCCCTTTTGCAGTAATTGTCCCACGCTAAGTAGATTGTGCCTTAATCCTTCCACATAAAATACATTTGGTATTTTGTTTACCTTATCATTTACTCTTATGCAAACTTCCCCACTTCCCAATACTTGTAGTCTCTTATCATCACCTGTTCTAACTTCTCGTCTATCTTGATCATTAAATGTGATGAATATATTCTTATTTCCTGTCATATGATTACTACATCCGCTATCTAAGTACCAACAATTTTCATCCTTATTTTCTTCCATGTTAAATATCATGAACATGGTATCTCGTTCTGATTTATTTTCTTCTTTACACACCATTGCGGATTCTTCTTTCTCACTTTCTTCCTTATTTGGACAATTTCTAGCTATATGACCTAATCCTTGGCAATTATAACATACAATGGGTCCGTATCGCCCTGATCTGCCTCCTCTTCCTCTTCCTCTTCCTCTGTAGCTGTTACTATATCTATTCCCTCCTTTATTTCTTACTTGAGTCCCGTCTTGTACTTGGAATGCTTGATCGATGACGTGTGTGTCATATTGCTTAAGTCTTAATTCATGGGATTGTAATATTCCCATAAGTTCTTCAATTGATAATACTTCTAAATCTTTGGACTCTTCTACAGCTACTACTACTGACTCATATTTTCTGGTCATACTACGCAATATTTTCTCAACTACTCGCTTATCACTTATATCTTCTTCATTCATTCTTAACTGGTTTACTATTGTGGTAACCCTATCAAAGTATCCTTCTATTGTTTCTGTTTCTGACATTCTTAGGATGTCAAATTCGCATCTAAGGGTTTGCAGCTTTACTGTCTTTACGCGACGTTCTCCATGATATGATTTGTATAATATTTCCCATGCTTCCTTAGATGATTTTGCATTTGCAATTCTTTCAAATATTGTGTCTGTTGATGCTTGAAATAGATAGTGAAGTGCCTTCTTATCCCTTTTATTTTGTTCCCTATGTTCTTTTCTTAGTGCTTCACTTGCATCATTTGGTAATTCCCTAACACCATCTTCTACTATATTCCACAAATCTTGAGACTCTAAAAGTACTCTCATTTGAATGTGCCAATGATAGTAATTTTGTCCCAATAATTTTGGAATTTGGGTTTGTACTCCTCCTTGTGTTGTCATAATTTCTTTTCTTAATGATTTGTTGGTATATTGTTGAGAGAAAAGAAATTTCAGATCACAGAAATCAAGATAATTAAATTATCTAATTTATTCTAATCTGTTTTGCCCCCTTTTTTTTTCGGGACTTTGACTATTAAAGTCAAATGATTTCAAAATAATAATAAATTATCTTCTCCTTTTATTTTCCCTCGTATGATCTGATGAACCAACAACTACGATAATTCTAGAAGAGGATCTTAACTATGTTTTCTAATCTTATCCGTATGTGATTCTTATATACTTAATGAACGTTGAACAGTAAGTATCGGGTAATAATCTAAAGTATGTGTTACTCTGTTTTTCGATGGAACAAAGAACAAACAACTGAATAAGGGATTGAGTGATTTACAAACGATTCTCTGTACGATTTGATAAAGGATCCTTGTTGGAATAATATGCGTAAATCCTTTCGCAGTTTGTTGAATCGTTGAATCCTTCCGAATGTTTTGATGTGTTCCTCTGTTTTTCTTGTATGATAACGTTTGAACCCGATAACCGTATTGATGATTATGATTGAATGATTCGTTGTTTTCTTGGCTCTGATACCAGTTTTGTTGGAAGATTTACACAAATATACGCAAATCAAAGACAAAACTGATAATAATGATATATATTTGATCAATTTGATCGTAGGAGATACAAAGGTTTTTGTTCTAATATGTTTCTGGATAATAAACTTGATAACCGCTAAATGATACATACGTAAACTATATATACATAATGAATTAAAACTAAACGACGTGACTTGTTCAAAGCGTTGTGTCTTGTTGTTGAATCGTCGCGTCTTGTCGAACCGGTTTGTGTATTATTGAACCGGTATATCTAGCTTATAATCATTAAACGTCCAATAGCAACTACTGAAAGAAGCCAAGCCAGATACCATTCTTGCAACGCAAATGACAGAATACGACTTTATGCCTTTCATTTACATTTTTCATTGTACAAAGATATAGTTTTGTGATGAAAAATCGAAATGCAATTGGCAACACCATACATTCTTCATAATAATACCTCATGGTCCTTTGTCCTTCCCTCCCGCTTAAAAAATCCGCCACTGAAAATAAGAATCAAGTATCAAAACATTTGCATTAATACTATTATAAGACCACCCGTAGTGGGGCTCCATTGGGGCTTTATTTTCAAAAATGGCGCCCCCCACACCGCTACGGGGGGGCTCCATTTTACAAAAATTGCTTTTGGCGCTATAAAACTAACGCCCGGCCCCTAAAAATCCCACCAATCAGAGGTTGACACCTCATACCCTCTCTCTCTTTAATATTATTTTATTATTATTTTAATTTAAAAGATATAATAAAATATTAATAGGGGCTTTATAAATAAAGCCCCACCACTACACCCCTTTTTCAGTTTCTCTCTCCACGCTGACTCAGCAGCCACGTGGACCAATCACATTCAGGGGCTTTATATTTATAAAGCCCCACTACGCATGGTCCAACCATTAACACTACCTTTTAAGCAACACAAGTAAATTCCATCATGTGAAAAAGCAAACAAGTAAACACTTACCTAGTTCTACCAGTTGTGGAAAAGCGCTCTTGATAATTAACAGACATAGGGAAAAAGTCAGAAGGCTCACTTGGAACCTCAGATAAACAAACAGACGTGTAGACAATCTGCATAAATAAATAAACAAAAAAACAATTCTTCAATAATTTTATATAGTAATAATAATTTCCAAGATAAAATATCATAAGAATGTGCAAGTGTTTCTCCTGTCCTGAAGAAAACATACAGTTTCTCCATCTTTGACAACAACAAATCCACTAGCTTGTCTTCCTATTTGACCAGTCTCCACTATAATCTGTAAATGTAAAAACACTTATGTATAAAGTGATTTATTATTGATGAACCTAGCAATGCACTGTTATAATTTCATTAAATGGAATAATAAAACCCTAGGCACTCAAAAATAACTTAAAATCATAATTAAAAATGGATTACTTACGTGTCGGTCTCCAACGGGAATTTTAACTGAGTGGAGGTTAGGAAAAAACGGTCTGGATTCTTTTTCCGAGGCTATGGCATCATCAGAGTCGCGATATAGAGCCCTAAGTTTAAAGGAATTTGAGGATATTATTTTGGATAATTGGATGATAAAAGTAAAGCAGAAACAGAAGGAACGAAATGGTGTGGTTTTGTAGTAGGACGGGGCGGGTAGGGTTTATTGTGTCTTCTACTGGTTGTTGAATGTGTGAATTGAGAAGAAGGTCTGCCATGGAAGCTGCTGCTGCTACTGCTTGGTAGCATTTCGAAAACAGAGGAAAGTGGTGGTGATGGTTATGGAGTCGGAGATTCTTATCCGTTAGTTGTTGATGGCGCGCTATATTTGTAGTGGGCTACTAAGCCCGGCCCAATTAACTAATCGAGAGAACGGTTCTTCACCCTTTTTCTTTAGCCACAGTTAAGGAGGCTTTTTTTTTTTTTTGGTTGCTCCACCTTCGTTGTGGCTTGAAGTTGTTCTAATGTGGTGTGTCCTACGTAATAGGTGGACCATTACACATAGTCTTATGATTCAAAAAAAATTGTAGTCTTTAACAATTTGAACAAAAACTGATTCTATCTATTTTATAGATTAAATCAGGTAAACATTAACATGTGAAGATTAGAGTAAAGATCCGGTACAAATAGCTTTTTTGGTAAGAACTGTGAGAATCAAAGGATGGTATTTTTTTTTTATTTTTTTTTTCAAAAATTTTTTTCCCCATATTGTTAAACATGTATTATAGTATTGAAAACTAAAAAAAAAAAAAAAAAATTTGGTGTAGAGTAATTACGTGTAGAGTAATTACATAATTACTCTAGTGTAAACTAATGTATTTACCTTAATGACGTAATTACACTAAAAAAAAATTTTTTTAAATTTTTTTTTTGTATTATTCATCTAGAAAGAATGTTTAAGCACATGGGAAAAAAAAATTCTAAAAAAAAAATAATTTTTTTTACCCCCTTTGATTCTCACAGTTCTTACAAAAAAACTATATGTATTTGATCTTTACTCTATAATATGTATAGTTTTCTACCATAACAATAAGATATCAAAGACTTGATCGTTAGAGAGTGTTCCTCTATGGATCCTGCCTCGGGACACATTATAACGAGTTTTTTACATGTTGTAATGGCAAATTGGACTCGAAAAGCCCGGAAAAGGCTAGAACACGTCCAATTTTTTAATCATGCAATAGCCGGAAATGTAAGAACAAAAGGGTTTTAATCGGTTTTGGTAAAATGAGTAATAAAAGTTAAATACTCAAACTTTATAATATGTAATTATGTATTAAAGACCTTTGAAGAGTAATCACTCATGCAAGTACAAATGACCTTTTTTTCATGGAAAGAAAATATTCAGTGTAAAATGGGTTTACATGCAATCTTTCCAAAATGGAAAAAATGTCAAGAGATGAAACTTCCCAGCAATTTCACACAATTTAAGTCTGCAAAATGCTTTAGTTACTATTGTTTTCTTTTTCAGAGCCTATGTTTTCTTTTCCTTTGTTTTTTAAGGATGTATGCATAAAAAAAAAAGTTAAAACTTTTTACAAATGCTAGTTGTAACTAATAAAATTCATGACGTTTCAATAAGAAAAGACATGAGAGTAGCTATTTTATTTTTATGAAAAAAGGTTTTAAAATTTACTTTTCCTATCCCCTTTTGTTTTATTTGTCATACTTCCTACGGACTTATCTGGGCTTCAAAGCCATGGGGTGTGGGTTCAGGAAGGGGTCCAATGTGGAGGGTCTGCCCCCTCGGGAACACCACCCCGACCCAATTTGGGTTCAAACGGCAAATATCCCACGAGTGACCATTTGTTGCATTATTTAATTGTTCTTGATTGTTGAAAGGGGAAGGGGGAGTACACCCCTAGATGGAGAGAAAATGAGGGAGGGGGAGTACACCCCTAGATGGGGAGAAAATGAGGGAGGGAAGGGGGAATATACTTGACACGTTGAGGTGGAGGATGGGGGAGTACCCAAACACATAGTATTCCAGTGTTGTGTATTTGAATATTAAGTCTTTATTTTCCTTCTGAAAAAGAGTAGTTCACGGGTAATATTGTATAACTAGGTTTAACGCCCGCGCTTCGCCGCGGGGCAAACCGATTTTTAACAAAATTTATATGAACCAATCTCACGTATTACGACGGTTTGGTTGAACCACCTGACAAATCCGGTTGAACTGTCCGATATGGCCGGTTAAACCAATATTCCTAACCATTCATACCAGCCGATTAAGCCGGTTGAACCACCCGACATACCCGGTTGAACCGTCCGGTATGGCCGGTTGAACCAATATTCCTAACCTATTTCTAAGCCTACTGCATATGTTCAACCGGTTGAACCGTCCGGTATAGCCGGTTGAACCGATATTCCTAACTTATTTCTAAGCCAACTACATATAAAGATAAAAAAAACATATAAAGACAAAACTCACAAAAAGACAAAAAAAAAACTTATATAATAACAATTTGAACTAATGGCATAACCGTAAATATCCTGAAAAATCTATCCTATTTATACACTATTCATAAGATTGACAAAAATTGTTATATTAATAATTCATTGTTGTCTCTTAATGTCATCGTTATAGCAACAAGGAAAACATCTTATCGCATTTTCATGCTTTGTCACACAGTTTGTTAGAAGGGTTGGAGCGCAACTAGAATTTAATCTGGGTACCCCTTACCCGTCGAAAACATTGACGCCGTTGTCCCAGGTATAGGTGTCCGGGTACCATTTCCTGGTTCTAGGCGACGAGTCAGAGTGGAGCGTATAGTGGGGTTTAGGAGGAGTTTAGGTAAGGTATTTCAAGATAATGGCATATTAACATAAGGTGTTTAGGATAGTGGATTAAGGTAGTAAGGTAACACTGCAGTATTTAATGGAATCAGGGTACTTTAGAGTTGCAACTCGCATGGTCTTATTCACAATAGTATAATCTATCATATATAATCTATCATATATACTACTAGCTGATTACCCCGGGAGGGTCCCGGGGTTGAAAAATCTAATTTTACGTGATAACCTATTGCAAATGGCTCAAGTTAACTAACCACAAAATCTCTCAATCATTGCATGTTCATAGTATTCTAATCAGTAATAACTCATATTCCGCACAAAATCTAATTTTACGTGATAACATGAACACTTTGTGTGTTTTTTTCCTGTATGAACGAAACCCCACAAAAAAATAGTCGATTTTTCTCCATTTTTTATATAGCACTATGGTACTCGTTGGAAAGATAATAAAACGCTCGTTAATTTGGTGTAATTTTTTTCTTTAAAAAATCCCGTATATAAAAGATATAAACGTTTAAAAATTATGGGAGGAAATATGAGAGAGAAAATTTTAAATTTATTTTTAAATTCTTTTTTCCTAAAATAACTCAATTTAATTAAAAAAGAAAACAATTCAAAAACACCAAAAACACTCCATTATGATGCCACATGACACTCTCAAAGGAAGGTTGAGGCCTCCATTGCACGTCACGTCAGCATATACGTTTTCTTTTATATATATACTAGATTATATCCCGGGAGCGTCCCGGGTTGAGAAATCTAATTTGAAATCTCAATTTTACATCTGAAATAGACTGATGCGTTTTACAGTTACATGCATGAAAGCTTCGGGTAGCACTTAACCTAAAACAATTAACAACGTATCTCCAATGTTAGTGCATAACCTTAAACAATGTATAACTCTAATATTAAAACCTAACCTAAAACAATATACAACTCCAATGCTAACACATGTTGTAAATAAAATTCATATTTAGTGGTTTGAACATAACTAATGACTTGCTTATACATGATTAATGAATAACATGCATGCACACTTTTTGTTTTTTTCCTATACGAACAAAACCACACAAAAAATAGTCGTTTTTTTCTCCGTCTTTTATATAGCACTATGGTACCCGTTGGAAAGATAATAAAACGCTCGTTAATTTGGTGTAATTTTTTTCTTTAAAAAAATTGGTATATAAAAGATATTAACGTTTAAAAGTTATGAGATGAAACATTAGAGATAAAAATCTAATTTTGTTTTTAAATTTTAAATTATTATTTTTCTAAAATAAAGCCCTTGCCACATGAGATGACACATGGCACACTCAATGAAGAGAATACCCTCTTTGAGTGACATGTCATTAAAATAGCTTTGGTTTATTATATGTATAGATAGATAGATAAATGTGGCTATGATAAATTTTGTGTACATACATGTCATCATCTTGTAGTCTCAAAACACATTAAAGTTTGTTATGACTTATGATCACGTCTTATCTTCACAAACTTCAATATTTGTACATAACAAGTCCTTTTATCCAATATGGACCATATGCCATCTTTCACAACATACAATGACACAAAACTAAACTTTGTTACATATTTTTAAAACAACCTCCACATAAATGTTTATCATCAACCCATCATCATCCCTTCATATACATAACCCTCTACTCCAACACCTCCAATTCCTCTCCAATGGCAGTTACCCTCACCATCACCATCACCATCACCATCTTCCTCATCACATCCTTCTTCCAAACATCCCATGCAACCACCACCACCACCACCTGCACCCCCATCCATCCCAAATGAAATGCACATACATAACAACCCACACAGACTGCCATCCTAAAGGCTACATAAACTACCTTCAACTCTTCTACTGCAATTTACACAAATACCCTCAACTAGCCTTCCTTCTTCTAGTCCTATGGCTAGCAATCCTCTTCTACATATTAACCAACACTGCCTCATATTACTTCTGTCCTTCAGTCGAACATCTCTCTAAAATATTAAACCTTTCCCCTGCTATCGCCGGCACTACTCTGCTTCCGTTAGGTAACGGCGCACCCGACGTTTTCGCCACCGTTATCTCCTTCACTGCCGCCGGTGATGGCGGTGATATCGGCCTTAACACCATCCTCGGTGGCGCAATCTTTGTGTCCACCGTTGTTGTTGGAGTTCTCACCTTATTAATATCTTACCGTCGCAAAACTGTCATTGTTGATAAACATAACTTCATCAGAGACGTTGTGTTTTTATTATTTTCTCTCTCGAATCTACTTGTGGTTATTATTATTGGTCGAATTAGCTTCTGGGCATCGATTGTTTTTGCTTCTGCTTACGTTGTTTACATCTGTTTAGTTTCTTATATGCATTTCATCAGCGTTAAAAAACAGAGTGTTGAAGATGATGATGATGATCATGGTCATGACAATGATTCCATGCTTCCGTTACTTGTGCGTTCTGCTGATAATGTTGTACCTAAAAAACAGAGTGTTGTGATATTGGTTTTATATGTTATTGGGCTGCCACTTTATTTGCTAAGAAGGGTTACAATACCAATGGTTATTAAAGAAAGATGGTCCAAACCATTTGCTGTGATGTCAGTGGGCCTAAGCCCAATTATGTTAGCTCTTATTTATAGTTCACAAGGGACAATGGGTTCAAAAGGTAGTTTGGTGATATGCTTTGTAGCATTAGTGATTGGGATTGCTTTAGGGAGTTGTACATTTGCTTTCACAAGTGGTACAATTGCACCACAAAAGTGTTTGTTTTTTTGGTATGCAAGTGGGTTTCTAATGAGTGTGACATGGACATACATTACTGCTGAGGAATTGGTTTCTTTGTTGCAGTCACTAGGGATTATTATTGGGATGAACCCTTCAATATTAGGGCTTACTGTTCTAGCTTGGGGCAACTCACTTGGTGACTTGGCAACAAATGTTGCTATGGCAATGCAAGATGGGCCTGATGGAGCTCGGATTGCTATAGTGGGTTGTTATGCGGGACCTGTGTTTAATATCTTTGTCAGGTTGGGGTTTTCGTTTGTTATTGCATGTTGGTTGGATTATCCAGCTCCATATGTGGTGCCGGATAACCCTTATTTGTGTGAAACCATTGGTTTCTTGATTGGTGGGTTGTTGTGGGCTCTTGCGGTGTTGCCCAATAGGGAAATGCGGCTTGACCGGACATTGGGAGGTGGTCTTTTAGCTATATATTTTTGTTTCTTGTTTGTTAAGATTGCTAGGGTTATTGGATTGATCGATGTTTCTACGTCCAACTCAGTAAAAATCTTTTTTTTTTTTTGAACGGCCAAACAAACTTTATTTATAAACGAGCTAGCAAGAAACTAGCGAAAACAATCCGGGGAGCAAGCCGAAAAGAAAAAAGAAAAAACATATAGCCGAAACAAAAAAAACAAAAAAATCTATCCCATTCTAGTCGCTTGAAAACCGCCCCAGACATCCCACGTCATGCCCGTCATTTTTGCCCGATTTGTAATCCAAAGAAAGTTCATAATCTTGATCTCATCCATAATTTTCCGAATAGAAACCTGTTTTTGATTGAAGACTAACTCATTTCTTGCCCGCCAAATACTCCAAAACGTCGTCAAGATTACCGCATAAAAAGCCTTCCTAACTCGATCTCCTTGTTTAGCCGTCAAATGATAAGACAAAATGTCGTTTACGTGAAAAGCAAAGACATTCGGGACATTACACCATGTAAAAACAAGTTGCCAAACTTCAGAAAAAACCGGGCAACCTGTAAACAAATGTTCCACAGATTCTACACTTATCTCGCACGCCTTGCATACCTGCGTCTCTACCTGTACATTCCTCCGAGCCAGAGCATCCATTGTAGGAAGGCAATTAAGAGCGGCTCGCCACGCAACGACTTCAACTTTCTTCGGAATCCAATTACACCACTGGAAAGAGGAGATCGGGAGCATATTACCTGACTCAAATAGCCACTTCTTTACTCCTTTAGCCGAAAAAACAGCATCGCCTAACAGCCATGTCCAAGTGTCTTGATTATCACTCAGAACAGTACCAGACAGAAGCGACATCAGGTCGTTAAACTGCTGCTGCTCCGCTGCAGAAAAATCGCCCCGCTTCCAGTCCCAAATAAAGGTTCTCTCCTGCAGCGACAGCCCCTGAATCCGATCCGACACATAACAACTTCTCTTTTTTTCCAGCGCAAATAACAAAGGAAATTTAATACACAAAGCCGTATCCTGTATCCAGTAATCATACCAGAACAGAATTGAACCTCCATTCCCAACACAACCTTTTATCACCTGAACCGGACCATTATTTTCCCTTTCCAACAAACCCGAAATATTTGCTATTTGTTTCCACGTACCGCCAAGCGAAACTTTCATCGGGATTTGATTCCAACCTCTAGCATTACCATGTAGTGACCAAACAACCTTACGCCAAAGTGAAGCTTGGTCAATTTTAAAGCGCCACCACCATTTCGTCAAAAGACTAACATTTGCATCCCTAAGCAAACCCAAACCTATCCCGCCATACTTAACCGGAGCAACTACTTTGTCCCAAGCTAGCCAACTCATCTTATCCTCCAAGTCCACGCCTCCCCAAAAAAACCTCCTCCTCAACCGTTCAAGCGATTCAACAACTTGAATCGGAGCTCGGAACAAAGAAAAGAAATACAACGGTAGTGAACTCAAAACCGATTTCAACAAAGTAATCCGGCCACAATAGGACAATGTTTTAGACTTCCAACTAGACAAACGCTTCTTAAATTTCTCCACAATCGGATCCCAACTTCTAACAAGGTTCATGTTTGAAGCTATGGGAATACCAAGATGATTAAAAGGGAAAGAACCGCGTGAACATTTAAGAGCCAAAGCCATATCCCCTATTTCATCAGCGGACACTGTCACACCCTCAAAATCCACTTGCGGAGTTTTACCGCGAGGCGCATGACAAACCAGGATCCAAACCAACGATCACAATAAACAAGTCTAAATGAACATAAATGCAATTTCAAAACATAGTTTAAAATCCCCGTTTACAGCGGAAGCTTATTCACAACAATTATTCAATAATAAACCAATGTTCAATGTTTGTAAAATCATGCAACTCTAGCTAGACGCCGTGCAGACGCGTGCGCCCTAGTTCCATTCGTGCTACCTTAGCGACCTGAGAAAACATGTAAAAGTTTACGTCAGCACAAAAATGCTGGTGAGTTTACAGGTTTTGTATCCAAGAACCAAGTCCACCTGTCCATACTATAATAAATCGAAAACCAGTATACGCTAGCTAGGCGTACGTTTTGTTACTACCACGATTGGAAAACCATTACTAACGCGAATACCAAAAGTATGCCCGATGTAGTTCCTGTTGTTCCTGTTGTTCCTGTTTGAGACAATATGCACCCGCCGACCCTCCAAGTCGACGAGCGGGGTTGGTCACTCCCAATAGCGCTATTCACATTTCCCCGTTGTGCAAACCCGCACATTCATGGTTCCCCCCGGGACTTCCAAAGATCGTGTAGTACACAATAGAAACCCATAGTATGACAGTAGTTACCAAATAATCGTTTTAACACATGTTTTCTCCCCCGAAAGTATAAAACCAGTTTAAAAGAGGGGCCGTAAACTCACCTTAAGTTGCGTTACTCCTTAACCCGAGTAAACTCAGCTGCTATGCTAGTCCCGTAAAGCGGCGACCTAACATACGACAGTTACAAGTACTTAGACTAATAACCCGCAGGTTAATTAGTCCCTAGATGTCCAGACCATAACCAAGTTCGTTTGAAAACACCGTGACTGTTTAACTGACCCAAAGTACAAGACTCGACATCCCATTGGTGACCCGAGACTCCCCGTGTTATGTTTACGCTCCAAAACATACAATAACGCAATTACACTTAACATACGTTAACGCACAACAAGTTATAGCACGTCGTTCACGTATCACCGAATTACATCCAAATATATGTTACCAAGTTATTAGACATGTTACGGGGTTCCTAGCATGTTACTACATGTCAAATCAGGTCTCGGAATGCTAATATACACTTACAGCAGCAGTACACGCGATTAGGGAGGCTAATCGCATGAATGATCACACGACTAGGGCTAATCGCCCCTGATGTCACGCGACTGGGGCTAATCGCCCCTGATGTCACGCGACTAGGGCTACTCGCCCCATGATGTCACACGAGTAGGGCTACTCGCCTATAATACAGGCGATTAGCAAGGCTACTCGCCTGTAACCTTGCTGTTCCGGTTTTTCGCGCGTTTAACGCTCCAAATCAGATCCAGAACGTGTGTAACTACCCAATATCATCCCAATAACTATTCTAAACATGTTTAAACTAAAATCCTTCGTTTAACCTCGTATAATCAGTCCTGCATGCAATCAAGTCATCCAAACACCATACACATAGCATGCAATCATCATACTAACATGCATAACAATAACCCTAATGATCAATTACTGAGATTCCTATCATCATAATATCAATATCAATACTGATCTATCATAATAACATATCAAATCATCATCATGAATCATAAAAACCCTAGCTTTCTAATCATACACACTCATAATGCATGCATATTAGTTATAATCCGATTAACAACCCTTATTGACGATTTTCAGAAAGCTTTTTCGTTTAACAACAGGTCTGGACCCTTAGGGATTGATTAAAAACGTTTATAAAGAGTTATGGATGAAAATCAAACCTTAGGATTATGAAAGTATGATGATTCAAGCTTGAAACCTTGTGTTTTGATCAAAAATCGCCTTCCAGAGGTTGTTTATGTGTTGGGGCGGGTTATGGGACGACTAGGGTTTGTATAATGAAGTTTAGGAGGTTAAGTATGGTATTTATAGTCGTTTTTAGTCGTCCAGCCCGTAACTAGCGATTGTGCAGCTCCTATACGCGATTAGGCCTAATCGCCTATACCTTCACACGATTAGCCACCCAATCGCCCCATATGTTGCCTACTCGCCTCCCCTATGGGCGATTAGGCTTCCTAATCGCCTGTAGGGGTTAATCTCGTGTGTTTTGCGCGTTAAACCCCGTTTTAACATATGTTAACACATATTAACGTACCGACAAGTCACCTAATGATTGTAAACACATAACACAAGTAAATACACATTTTCACATTCGTTCACCAATTCCCGGGACTCGAGACTCGTATGTTCCGTATGCCCTGACGATCCTACCGATCGTCACCGTTTGTACACTTGGTTAAGGACCGACATCTAATGAACCTCTAGACCAACATCCAATGATCCTCTAGACTAAACCCATAGTTCCCGAACTATAACCCGACTTAACTAACCCAGTTAAGTACAATATACGCGTGACTCGCTAAGGTAGACTTTCATCTAGACAACGTTGTTAACCAGAATTTGCCGGGTGTCACATCATCCCCACGTTAAAAGAATTTTCGTCCCGAAAATTGCACAAGTACCAAAAGGACAAAAGAAATAACGAAGGAAACAAACAAAAAGATAGAAACCAAAAGAGAGATTTACCCGAGTTGTCACATCATCCCCACGTTAAAAGGAATCTCGACCCGAGATTCATTCAGTTGCCGAAGAGACATGTTTCGACTCGAACGCTTCCTTAGGAAAAAGATGAGGATACTTAGACTTCATCTGATCCTCCCGTTCCCATGTATATTCCGGTCCCCGGTCCGAGTTCCACCGAACCTTAACGATACGAATCTTGCTGTGACGCAGGCTACGAATCTTGTAATCAAGGATCTCCACAGGTTCTTCCACAATCCGAAGACGATCATCAACCTTGATCTCTTCTAGTGGAACGATGAGAGACTCGTCAGCCAGACACTTCTTCAAGTTTGACACGTGAAAG
The DNA here is from genome assembly GCA_028751855.1 of Ambrosia trifida. NCBI lineage: Eukaryota > Viridiplantae > Streptophyta > Magnoliopsida > Asterales > Asteraceae > Ambrosia > Ambrosia trifida. Next base: position 195,121,798 of record CM054122.1, on the reverse strand, counting down.
ACGTTATGTACGTTACCGAGCTCCGTCGGTAGATCAAGTCGATATGCCACCGGCCCAATCCGTTCCAGGATCGTAAATGGGCCGACATACCGCGGATTGAGTTTGCCACGCTTCCCAAAGCGTATGACGCCCTTCCACGGTGAGACTTTTAGAAGTACCTTGTCATTGACTTGGAATTCCAGTGGTTTGCGACGCTGATCAGCATAACTCTTTTGCCGGTCCCGTGCCGCCGCCAACCGATTGCGAATCTGTACGATCTTTTCCGAAGTTTCGTACACTAGTTCAGGCCCAGTGAGTTGACTCTCACCCACTTCCGCCCAACAAAGAGGAGAACGGCATTTCCGTCCGTACAGTGCTTCGAACGGAGCAGCCTTGATGCTCGTGTGATAACTGTTATTATACGAGAATTCTACTAACGGCAGATGAGCTTCCCAACCCTTTCCAAAATCGATCACACATGCTCGCAGCATGTCTTCTAAAGTTTGAATCGTACGCTCACTCTGACCGTCAGTCTGTGGATGATAAGCCGTACTCATGTCTAGTTGGGTACCCAAAGCCTTGTGCAAGGACTTCCAGAAGTGAGAAGTAAAATGGGAGTCACGATCCGAGATAATAGAAACTGGTACCCCATGCTTAGAAACAACCTCTTTCAAGTAAAGATGAGCCAAACGATCCATGGTGTCGGTCTCCTTAATAGCAAGAAAATGGGCTGATTTCGTCAACCGATCGACAATCACCCATATCTTGTCATTCCCGCTTGGTGATTTAGGAAGTTGTGTGACAAAATCCATAGTAATCCGTTCCCATTTCCATTCCGGAATTTCAGGTTGTTGCAAGAGACCCGACGGTTTCTGGTACTCCACCTTGACCTTAGCACAGGTCAAGCATTTGCTCACGTATGAGGCTATGTCTGACCTCATGTTTGGCCACCAATAAAGCACCTTCAGATCTTGGTACATCTTATCCGAACCAGGATGAATAGAATACCGGGACTTATGAGCCTCATCAAGGACAAGCTCCCGTAGTCCCCCGAATAAAGGAACCCATATGCGTTCTGCGAAATAGTGCAGGCCATCAGGCCTTCGCTCTAGGTGCTTGTCGGCACCGTGCATAGTTTCAGCTTTAAGGTTTTCCTCCTTCAAAGCTTCCAACTGGGCAGAACGGAGTTGATCAGGTAAGGATGAATGAATGGTGAGCTGCAATGCCCGAACGCGACGAGGTTTAGTTGATTCCTTCCTGCTCAAGGCGTCTGCTACAACATTCGCCTTGCCAGGATGGTACTTAATAGCACAATCATAGTCGTTCAGAAGTTCGATCCAGCGACGCTGCCGTTGACGAGAAGCATACGCGATCACTTTCTCGCGTTGCATCAACACGCATCCGAGACCATGAATAGAAGCATCACAGTAGACAACGAAATCATCAGGACCCTCAGGTAAAGACAAAATAGGAGCAGAACACAGTTTAGACTTCAGTTCTTCAAACGCTGACTCTTGTGGTTCACCCCAGTCGAACTTCCTATCCTTCTGAGTGAGAATGGTGAGGGGTTGAGCAATCTTCGAGAACCCCTGAATGAAACGACGATAATAGCCCGCAAGGCCTAGGAATTGCCGCACCTCAGTTGGCGTCTTCGGTGCTCCCCAGTCCTTGATCGCTTCGATCTTAGCTGGATCGACATGAATCCCTAGTTCATTAACCACATGTCCTAGGAATTGAACTTCGCGTAACCAAAAGTCACACTTTGAGAACTTGGCGTAAAGTTGTTCCCGTCGCAAGAGTTCCAAAACTAACCGCAGATGTTCCCCGTGTTCGGTCTCGTTCTTGGAGTAGATCAGAATGTCATCAATAAATACAATGACGAACTTATCCAGATATGGTTTACAGACGCGGTTCATCAAGTCCATGAAAACCGCCGGTGCATTCGTGAGACCGAAAGGCATGACCAAGAATTCGAAATGGCCATAACGTGTTCGAAAAGCAGTCTTTGCAACGTCAGCCTCCCTGACGCGCAGCTGGTGATAACCGGACCTCAAGTCGATCTTGGAATAATAACTAGAACCCTGAAGCTGGTCGAATAGATCATCAATACGTGGAAGAGGATAACGGTTCTTGACGGTCAATTTGTTCAGTTCTCTGTAGTCTACGCACAATCGGAAACTCCCATCCTTCTTCTTAACAAATAAAATCGGGGCTCCCCAAGGGGAAGAACTTGGTCGGATGAAACCCTTGTCCAAGAGTTCCTGTAACTGGCTAGACAATTCCTGCATCTCGAGAGGTGCAAGACGGTAGGGGGCCCGAGCAATAGGAGCAGCCCCTGGTACAAGATCAATACCGAACTCGACTTGACGATGAGGAGGAAGACCAGATAAATCATCGGGAAAAACATCAGGAAACTCGCGTACCACCGGAATGTCGTCAATCTTCTTCTCATCACTAGAGGAAACAGATAAAAGCGCCAAAACGGCCGGATAACCCTTTCGAAGACACTTAAGGGCTTTCATGCTAGAGATGATGTTTAGCGGAACACCACCCTTGATACCGTACACAGAAAGAAATTCTCCATCAGGGAGAGGAATCCGAATAACCTTATCGTAACAGACGATCTCTGCGCGATACAAAGATAACCAATCCATTCCTACCACAACGTCAAAACTACCCAAAGGTACCGGCATAAGGTCGATGGGGAACGATAAACCCGACAACTCTAATTGACACTCCCGAAGAACGCTAGTAGCTTCAATCGTTTTACCGTCAGCTAACTCAATAATATACTTGGTCTCTAATGGTACGGGTACTACGTCTAGCAGTCGACTAACATCCATGGATACAAAACTCTTGTCGGCACCAGAATCAAATAACACACTAACAGAACGATTATTGAGAAGAAACGTACCAGTGACTGTGTCAGGGTCCTGTCTAGCCTCAGCGGCTCCAATGACGAAGGCACGTGCATTTCTGCCGCCGCCCCCGTTGTTCCCATTCCCGTTGTTCCCACCCTGCTTCAATTTTGGGCAATCCTTCTTGTAATGCCCAGTGTCACCACAATTGTAGCATCCTTGTTTCCCTGTAGTCCCCTGAGTAGTCGGAGCTGAGCTGTTAGTCGGAGCCTGAGTCGATGGAAGTGTAGCACGACAATCCTTAGCATAATGCCCTGTTCGCTGGCAGCGGTGACAACGGTTACTGTCGCAGTTCCCTTGGTGATGGCGTCCACACTTGTTGCATTTGGGCAGTTTTCCCGCATAACCACCCTGCTTGTTACCCGAAGAAGATGAACCCCCATTATCAAACCTTTTACCCTGCTGTGCAGACCCAGATCCTTTCCCGTCGTTTTCCCACTTGCGCTTGTTGTTCTCTGGGGCCTTAACTGTTGAACCCTTCGCAGGCAAAATCCCCTCATTCACTTTTAAGTTGGTCATCCTATGGGCCGATCGAACTACCTCTGCATACGTAGGATGATTTCCCGCAGCCACTAACCCTGCAATTTCCGGTACTAACCCCGAGACATAGTGTTCAATCTTACGATATTCTGGCACGTGCAAATCGGGACACAGCACTGCCAACTCATTCCGTCTCACAGTATACTTCTCGATTTCCGACCCAGTCATCTTGAGGTTCCACACCTCATGCTCCAGCTTCTGTACCTCTTCCCTCGGGCAATACTCACGCTTCAGCAACTGCACAAAATTCTCCCATGGCATAGCATATGCCTCCCCAATACCCATGTTCTGGGTGATGCCATTCCACCAAGTCAATGCCACGTCCTGAAACAACGCAGCAGAATACTTTACCCGATCTTCTGGGAGACAGTTACACATCAGAAATACCGACTCCACTTTCTCCAACCACCTAAGCAAACTAACCGCACCCTCAGTGCCAGAGAATTCCTGGGGCTTGCAGTCCCGGAACATCTTGTAGGTGCACATGGGTGGGGGTGGGTCAACAGGACCACCTGAAATGAAACGTATGAGAAACCATGAATAACGTAAACAAGATTCACCAATGAGGCAAAGAAAATGGATAAAACAACTTACCACCACCGTTGTGCCCTAACTGAAAGGCAGCTTGGAGCAAGTTGTTCAGATCAGCCTGTGATAGGTTAATACCTCCACCACGACCACCAGCACCACCGCGACCACCACCACGTCCACCATTGCGACCACCTCCACGTCCTCCACGTACTCCAGACATGATTCTGGCAGAAAGAACGAGAAGATTTAGTTTCGCAGTTAAAGATAACCACTAATGTTCACAAGATCAAAGCCAGATCCAATCCAGGACTATCCCCTCAAACCCAGAGCTCACTAGGGCTTCCATGCATTTCGTTTTATGATTTTGTGTGCACCCAAAATGATAAAACGCTCTACATGGTCCTCCCAGTGTTCTCCTAGTTCAAAATTCAAATCACCGAACATAGACTCTTAGCTACACACCGTAATACTACGGTAGTTTATGACAAGTGTTTCTATTGGAGTGCGAAAGGGAGATGTCCGAGCCTTGGACAAATCTCAAGAGCACACGAGTTACTCCAACAGACCACACTGCCTAGAAAACAAGTAACCCAACCTAAGATAGAACGGATGATGTAACGTAGAAAGACCAACGATTTAGAGACACCCCGACAAGACCATACGTATACCACTATAACGTTTAGTACCATGTGATCGTCTAGTGTGTGCGACTCGGCTATAGACTAGACTCTACATGCAGTCCTAGTTCACTATAACCATTGGCTCTGATACCAATCTGTCACACCCTCAAAATCCACTTGCGGAGTTTTACCGCGAGGCGCATGACAAACCAGGATCCAAACCAACGATCACAATAAACAAGTCTAAATGAACATAAATGCAATTTCAAAACATAGTTTAAAATCCCCGTTTACAGCGGAAGCTTATTCACAACAATTATTCAATAATAAACCAATGTTCAATGTTTGTAAAATCATGCAACTCTAGCTAGACGCCGTGCAGACGCGTGCGCCCTAGTTCCATTCGTGCTACCTTAGCGACCTGAGAAAACATGTAAAAGTTTACGTCAGCACAAAAATGCTGGTGAGTTTACAGGTTTTGTATCCAAGAACCAAGTCCACCTGTCCATACTATAATAAATCGAAAACCAGTATACGCTAGCTAGGCGTACGTTTTGTTACTACCACGATTGGAAAACCATTACTAACGCGAATACCAAAAGTATGCCCGATGTAGTTCCTGTTGTTCCTGTTGTTCCTGTTTGAGACAATATGCACCCGCCGACCCTCCAAGTCGACGAGCGGGGTTGGTCACTCCCAATAGCGCTATTCACATTTCCCCGTTGTGCAAACCCGCACATTCATGGTTCCCCCCGGGACTTCCAAAGATCGTGTAGTACACAATAGAAACCCATAGTATGACAGTAGTTACCAAATAATCGTTTTAACACATGTTTTCTCCCCCGAAAGTATAAAACCAGTTTAAAAGAGGGGCCGTAAACTCACCTTAAGTTGCGTTACTCCTTAACCCGAGTAAACTCAGCTGCTATGCTAGTCCCGTAAAGCGGCGACCTAACATACGACAGTTACAAGTACTTAGACTAATAACCCGCAGGTTAATTAGTCCCTAGATGTCCAGACCATAACCAAGTTCGTTTGAAAACACCGTGACTGTTTAACTGACCCAAAGTACAAGACTCGACATCCCATTGGTGACCCGAGACTCCCCGTGTTATGTTTACGCTCCAAAACATACAATAACGCAATTACACTTAACATACGTTAACGCACAACAAGTTATAGCACATCGTTCACGTATCACCGAATTACATCCAAATATATGTTACCAAGTTATTAGACATGTTACGGGGTTCCTAGCATGTTACTACATGTCAAATCAGGTCTCGGAATGCTAATATACACTTACAGCAGCAGTACACGCGATTAGGGAGGCTAATCGCATGAATGATCACACGACTAGGGCTAATTGCCCCTGATGTCACGCGACTGGGGCTAATCGCCCCTGATGTCACGCGACTAGGGCTACTCGCCCCATGATGTCACACGAGTAGGGCTACTCGCCTATAATACAGGCGATTAGCAAGGCTACTCGCCTGTAACCTTGCTGTTCCGGTTTTTCGCGCGTTTAACGCTCCAAATCAGATCCAGAACGTGTGTAACTACCCAATATCATCCCAATAACTATTCTAAACATGTTTAAACTAAAATCCTTCGTTTAACCTCGTATAATCAGTCCTGCATGCAATCAAGTCATCCAAACACCATACACATAGCATGCAATCATCATACTAACATGCATAACAATAACCCTAATGATCAATTACTGAGATTCCTATCATCATAATATCAATATCAATACTGATCTATCATAATAACATATCAAATCATCATCATGAATCATAAAAACCCTAGCTTTCTAATCATACACACTCATAATGCATGCATATTAGTTATAATCCGATTAACAACCCTTATTGACGATTTTCAGAAAGCTTTTTCGTTTAACAACAGGTCTGGACCCTTAGGGATTGATTAAAAACGTTTATAAAGAGTTATGGATGAAAATCAAACCTTAGGATTATGAAAGTATGATGATTCAAGCTTGAAACCTTGTGTTTTGATCAAAAATCGCCTTCCAGAGGTTGTTTATGTGTTGGGGCGGGTTATGGGACGACTAGGGTTTGTATAATGAAGTTTAGGAGGTTAAGTATGGTATTTATAGTCGTTTTTAGTCGTCCAGCCCGTAACTAGCGATTGTGCAGCTCCTATACGCGATTAGGAATGCTAATCGCATGAAGGTTCACGCGATTAGGCCTAATCGCCTATACCTTCACACGATTAGCCACCCAATCGCCCCATATGTTGCCTACTCGCCTCCCCTATGGGCGATTAGGCTTCCTAATCGCCTGTAGGGGTTAATCTCGTGTGTTTTGCGCGTTAAACCCCGTTTTAACATATGTTAACACATATTAACGTACCGACAAGTCACCTAATGATTGTAAACACATAACACAAGTAAATACACATTTTCACACTCGTTCACCAATTCCCGGGACTCAAGACTCGTATGTTCCGTATGCCCTGACGATCCTACCGATCGTCACCGTTTGTACACTTGGTTAAGGACCGACATCTAATGAACCTCTAGACCAACATCCAATGATCCTCTAGACTAAACCCATAGTTCCCGAACTATAACCCGACTTAACTAACCCAGTTAAGTACAATATACGCGTGACTCGCTAAGGTAGACTTTCATCTAGACAACGTTGTTAACCAGAATTTGCCGGGTGTCACAGACACACCAACCCCAAACACACAACTCTTTTTAGCACTAATCTTTAGACCGGATATCAAATAAAAACCCCTCAAAACTCTCCTCAGATTTAAAGCGTTTATCAAGGACCATTCGCCACAGAAGACAACATCATCTGCATACATAAAATGCGTAATAACTGGTCCCGTGCCCCCGACTTTGATACCATGGAAAACCCCCAACATGGCAGCCCGCCTCATTATCCGCGTAAGACCCTCCATTGCAAGAATAAACAAATAAGGAGATAAAGGGTCACCTTGACGTAAGCCCCGTCTACAATAGAACTCACTGGTAGGCGAGCCATTCACCAAAACCGATGCCCGAGAACACTGAACAATAGACATTATCCAACCCCTCCATTTGTTAGAAAAATTCATTTGTGCCAATATTTCTTCCAAATAATCCCATCGTACTGAATCATACGCTTTCTCAATGTCAACTTTGAGAAATAAAGCAGCCAGCCTCGATTTTTTTAACCAAGCAACTGTTTCGTTAAGGATCAAAGGCCCATCAAGAATATTCCGGTCGCTAAGAAAAGCCGTTTGTTCCTCCGAAACAAGACGCGACATGAAAGGTTTTAACCGAAAAAGTAAAACTTTAGAAAGCACCTTATTGATAATCCCCACCAGACTAATAGGGCGGTAATCGGAAAGAGTCACCTGATCACGACCCTTAGGAATTAAGGCAATGAACGCTGAAAAACACCCGTCTCTAATAAAACCATTAGCATAAAATTCCTCGAACATATTCAGAAAATCCTGCTTTAAAACAGGCCAAAATCTCCTTAAAAAGGTGAAATTGTGTAACAACCGGCAAAAATAAGGTAATTCCGTACAAATTAATTAATATATGATTAACGTAATTAAATGCAATTATGTGTGATTTAATTATCAAGGCCTTAGGAGATAGCAATTTCCAAATAGTGCATAGGAATGCATACGTTTAATGGTAAAGCATGATTGGATCATGTGCGAATAAGCTATCCGGTATGGACGTTGGCAATTACCCGGTAATAATTAAATAAACGAAACGAATCCCGGACACCCAGGATATAAAATAAAGGGTATTTTCATGAAATATAATGAGTTTTGGAACTCCAAAACCATAAATGAAAACGTCTTGTACAAACCTCCCGGTAACGGATAAAATGCGCGTACCGCACCCGATACGCGTATAACTCATAATTTCACCCGGCAAAGGCCTAAATAACCAATCAACGCTTAAATTAGACTATATTTAAGGGTTATTAAAGGTATTTTTAATGTCCGGATAACGCGTGATTAAAACCCGAAAAATACCCGAACGACACCCGAACGACGGGGGATTTAACATAACAAACAATGGGTAAAAATTTGAAGTTGTGGACCCCACTTACACCCATCAAAGGGCCGGCCTACATGGCCAAAATAACATCCATGCTTGTGGTTATAATTATAAGCTAAAGACTTAGATAAAGCATGCATGTGTAAAGACAAAAGGTGTAAGTAAACATTAGTACAAAAGCAAGCTCTATCTTGTCCCCCCTTTACCAAATTTCGGCCAAGGGCCACTAGAATCCAAGACACAACCTAAACATATCATTACAACTAGTGTGCACATGCATTGGAAGGATCTTATATAAAGATATGATGGATCATAAGGAGATAGCAAGATTTGCATGAGAACTCCTACCCATACATCCATATATACACGGCAATATATACACTCACACATATCATATCTTCCAAAAATATCCCAAGTACACAACTCAATCCTCCATAAGATTTCTTGAATCTTTGGAATGATTACATGTGATAAGGCTTTATATAACATGTGTTAGGGACTTGGAGCATCAAAGCAAACTCTTCTTCTTCTTTCCTTCCCTTGGCCGTGAGTTTCCCACCTCCCCCATACATCATTCTTTCAAGTTTTTACATCTCCAAAACACTTAAAACAATCCATCATCCAAACCCCTATTGTGTGTTTCAAGCTTGGAGCTTAACCAATAAGGAAGAACACACTAAACCCCTCTCAAAATCAAAGGTTTTGTCTTCCCTAGCCTTGTGCTAGTAGTAAGCTCCCTAACCTTGTTTTTGATTATTATTATTCATGTATGTGTTCTTAGAAGCAAGTTGTACATGAAGGGTTTAAAAGGAGGTTTGAACATAATCTTTAATAGGTTTTACATGTGTAAAATGGATGATTAAAGATATGAAAATAAATCATGGATTTGATGATGATAATGTAATAATCTTGAAAATATATAAAGTTTACATTTAAAACTAAGTAGGATGATGTTTTGGGTTAAGATTGTGGAATGAACTTGAATATGTTAAAAGTAACTTTAAATCATCTTATTATGATCATCTAAGGCATAATGTATGGTGGAACATATTAGAAGTTCATAAATAAAGAAGATGGAAAATTAAAGTTAGCTTACTTAGAAGAATGATATTTTGTTAAAATGGACAAATACATAAAACACACATACAAGTAGTCTTCCATATGGAATATAAGACTAACAAAAGTGTTTTGATACAAAAATAACTTGCCAATAAAAAGTTGAATCTTCAAAGTCTACTATTTTGAGTGAAAAATGTTAACTTTGGAAGTTAGAGTAGAAAAATGCAACTTTTGAAAGTTAAGGGACTAATATTGTAACTTCGGAAGTTAGAGGACTAAAATGGATATTTTAGAAACTATTAGTCCAAAAATGCAAGTATGGAAAGTTTGGTGTCAAAAGTGTAAGTAATAAACTTCTAAGGATGATTTTGGTAAATACTAGTAGATATACTTGGGTATTTTGTATAAAAGTGTATTTTTGAAAGTTATAAAAATATGGATTATATTAACATAAGGATTTTTATAAAATAGAGATTTTATAAAAATATTAAACAAACTTGAGAAACTTATACAAAAATGAATACTTTTATATAAATGGGAATATAAAAGTGTTGGAGACATTTTTGTATTTAAGTTAACAAGTTGGGTTAAAAATACATAAGTATTTTAAACCATCCAAGTAACATGTGAAGAGAGGAAGAAATATGGATAATATTTCTATAAAACACATGTTGGGAAAAACTTGGAAAAACTAACTAATCGAGTTAAGATATCGAACTATAACGCGTTAACGAACCGTACACGGGCAAATCATGAGAAAAATGCCTTTGCGGCAAGATAAGAAAAATATATATTTTAAGAAGTAAAATATATATACATTATGGGTGAAAACTAATAAACACTTTCCTAAGTGTTGGAGGAATTATTCGTGGGAGAAAACACATGACATAAACAAATAAGACGTTAAACAAACGTATATACTTAACAAGAAAAATTACACATTTATATATATGTACGCTCGTCTCGGCAAAATTCTAGTATATCTACTTAATGGGAAAGTAGATATGTGGGAAGGAAAGCCGCGACGAGAAGACAAAGATATATATATGTGTATGCCGTACCAACGAGATCCTAGTATATTTATTTGAATGGGAAAATAAATATACGGTATGGTAAGTTGAACCGGGCGTTAAGAATATACAATCGAACGACAAGATCTTAGTATATTTGTTTAAATGGGAAAACAAATGTGCGGCAAAGTGAGTCGGGTCGAGTGTTGAAATATATATTATATCGAGCGATGCGATCTTAAGTATAATTATTTAAATGGGAAAATAATTATCTGTTAAGTGACGTCGAGCCGATGATAATAAGATACAAGTTAGGGAAATATTAACAAGAGTAATATATAACTTGTAACACAAAGGGTAATGTAACGCCAACGAAACCTAGGATACGCGCTTAATTAAACGGGATTTGGAATAACTTGTGGTCGGGAGTTGGGTGTACAACTTGCCAAGGCACATGCACTATAGGAATAGTGACTTATACGTCTAGGACGTTTGTAGGTGCAAGACCATCTTTGCTATCCGCCTAGTAAGCCAGACAGAGTTTCAGGTGAGTTTCACGGCCCTATTTTAAACTATTTTTACGTTTTCCGGGGGAAAGATATGTTAGGGAAAATGTTTGACGGATTTATTACTTGAGGTGTGACCGCCACTCGGGGTTGAGTCCTCGCCTCTATAATCATTTATTCAGGGAAATGAAACCGGAGGAATATTGAATAGTACTATTGGTGCCTGACAAGGCCCACCCCTAATCGATAGCGTCGATTATGCATTAGGTTATGCCTGGGGTGCATATATTCTGAACTTAAGTCGTGGGAAACCGAGTAACGACTGGGAGCGGGGCATATTTATTTTATACGTCTTGGTTTGACTATAGTCTCAAGTAGAATTATAGGAATTTGCAACTCCTATATATTGTCATAACATGGTATTTCCCAAGTATTCAAGTTTTGGAAACTAAAAACCTGTGAACTCACCAATATATTTTATATTGACGAAACTTTTAAACATATCTTTCAGGTAACTAGATGAAGGAGAACCGGGCAAGCTGGGTCGAGGAATCCTCCAATGCGGCGTCAAACTTTTGCGGGGTTTCACTTTTATTTCCCAAGGCATTTGGGATATATATGAGAAACCTCTTTGATTATCTTAAAAACAATTTACTTTTGTGTAATATTTGAACAAGATTTGACGTCTTAATAAATGACCCATTTTCTTAAAATTACTTGTGTTTGGCAATAACCTTGACTTTATGCTTTGAACCGTCGCGCCACGTGTTTCCGCCATTGTCGTGGTGTGACAAATTGAACCCATCGGGTCCGGGCGCCTTCCCCCCATCACAATCCCAAACCGCGCGCGTAATTTCATCAATCGTAAATGGCGCATCTAAAACTTCCAGGTCAGCAGCATCTAATGAAGGAATATCCGGACATAAAAAATCCGGCCGTGGACCCCCTTTACAGCTATATTTATCCACAAAGAAATCAACAATACACTCTTTAATTTGCACCGGATCACTAACCCACACATCGCCATTTTTAACCCCATGTAACCTGTTCGAAGCCGTATTCATCCTGATTACATTATGAAAGTATTTGGAGTTTTCATCCCCGTCTAACGCCCATTTGACTCTTGACTTCTGATGAGCATCTTGCACTCTTAATCGTTCCTCCTCAAATAAAATTTTCCTCGCATTAACCCTCCTCTCCAAATCATTGTTCGATAACACACCAGCTTCCGCTCTCAATTCAATTTCTTCAACAAGATGTTTACACTCCAAACGCTTGTCATCCCTACGCTTCTTCTCCGCATTTACCCATAACCGTATGCGACCCTTCAACCATTTTAACTTAGCAGCAAGAGCCAAATCTGGGGGACCGTCAAATTGAAAAGAATCAGTAGCAGCATTAACATATTCCACAAAACCCGACCATTCCAACCAGGAATTATAAAACCGGAACGGAACATGACCAAAATCCGAACTTTTCAAAGAAAGAGCTAGTGGACAATGATCAGAAAGAAACCGAGATAAAGCCGAGAGGCTCGCACCCGGCCAAGAATCCATGAAGTCTCTACACATTAGAAACCGATCCAATTTACTCATCTTATCCCCTTTACCTGACATATACGTATACTTGTGCCCTCCCATATTGTATTCGAAAAGATCAGCTTCCGCAATAAAAGAATTAAAAACCCACGCATTCGACGCTGAAAATTCCGAATTTACCCTCTCATCACTACTCCTTACCTCATTAAAGTCCCCCAAAAACACCCACATACCTCGCAATGACCTTCTAAAAAACAAAAGATCATCCCAAAACCTCCTTCGACCTGCAGGATCATTCGGAGCGTGAACATTTGCAATGTTAATCATAAAATTAGACTGAACCATATAACCCGAAACTACCAAAACATGCCTCGATCTAATAACGCCTGTTTATCGAAAACAACTAGGATCCCAACAACAAACTAAACCACCCGCAGCACCTTCGGAATCTACATAATCAAAAAGAAAAGCCGACTGTCCCCAAAATCTCGACAACAAGCGAACAGAATGTTGCTCAGTTTTAGTCTCTTGTAACGCCACAAAATCAATACCATAAGACAACTTAAGACCTTTAACCCAAGTCGCCTTACCATCACTCCTTGTCCCACGGATATTTAGTGACATGAAATTCATTAATTACCCACCAACTCACTTTCCGCAATAACCTCATCAACAACACAACCGAAAGAATTATTTAAATTGATACCAACGAGAGAGCAAACCTTTACAGTTGCTGAAACTTCCGAATTAATTCCATTGGCTTCCTCGATTACTTCAGCCGAAACTTCCGCCTGTACATCACATGGAATAGAACTATCCGGATTACCCCCAATACCCTCTTGCGAGACCTGCGCAGCAACAGCCCCTTCTGGAGCCCCTTCATCCACCCGATTATTTAAATCAAAGTTTAAAGTTGAGACAGAGCAAACCGGAACAGTAGTCACCGAAAAATCCCTATTCACATCATCAGGGGAATTATGAAAAAGACGTCTGGATCTCTTTCTACTCGTAAATTTGGAGGAACAACCCAAGTCTGCTACTTTTTCACCAACATTATCCGGCCCAGGGCGAATTGGAGTAACAAAATCATTAAGGCCCACTTCGGCAGGCCCACTTGCGTGATTGATAACCAGGCCCACTAAATGGGAATTTTGAATTTCCTGATCCGTAGCATGCAAAAAAGGAAGGCCCTTAACACCATGCACATTTCCAGGAATCTCGCACTGATCACTTGGCGAAATTATAGGAGCATTCAAACCCGTCGCTGACTTCGCCGGAGACACATGAACGGATTCCCGGATTTCACCATCCTCCATCTCATCTATGTCTTCTTCTAAATCAACTGATTCAAACTCCGGAATCCAACCCGAACTTTCTTCAACAACCCAAACTCGGTAACCTTTATTCCGCCAATACACCGTTACTTCTTCGTCAATACGAGAAGCTAGCTTTGTAAGGACATGTGAATATCCAACTGCATTATCAATACCCGACCATGAAAAGTCTGCCGGCCACACCACTTTCCCAAAAAGACGACCAATATTATCATACGTGGCACTCTCTCTAGCCAGAACAGGAAGTCCAACAATCTTGATAACAGCAATCCGCTCAAACGGTATGTCTTGACCCGTCCAAGGAACCACCTCCGATAGCGACTCCTTCCAAAACTCCTCCTTATCCGCCATAAACGAATTCATTTCTAAGGCATTACGGAATGAAATAAGAATAGACAGACCACCCAGATAAGAAACCGCTGCCTCTTCGAACCCGGCCCTGAACAACATCTTCTTGACTGTATGAAGACGATCAATAGACTCGGACGTCCCCACCACAGCCCGTCCAATACAATGCAACGGATACATGGCACCCTCACTAGAGACTTGTAACACCTTCTTCGATCCAGATGTGCCTTCGTAGACTTTAGACATCTCTGGAAAATCTTCCATAACAAAATTTTTATCCTTCGGAACCCAAGCCTTGTTCCCACCGTTGTCCTCGCCATATGGAATTCTACGATGTGAACGATCAAACATAGCCAAAGACACCGAAAGTCTAGATTCCATAATAACGATTTCATTCAGAGACTGAAGAACCGCATAGGGATCTTTAAGTTTCACACATCTAACAAAACCAAAGACGCGACCCTTAATCGACCTTCTCTTCGGAACCCACGCATCAGTTACAGTGACAAAGTCTTTAAATGCCTCCTTAAGTTTTAAACCAGTGATTCTATCCGAAAAATTAGTAACATAGAAAGTGGTCCTTGTAGCCGGATCATCAGAATCTTGATACCCATTAGTTTGTTGCCGTCGAAATTCCGATCGCCTATTAGGGTTGCCCATCGCCTATTAGGGTTGCCCTTGTTAGGGTTGCCCTTGGACACAACTCTACTTAAAAATCTTTTAAGTAGTAACGTAATGTTTGTTTTTATTTGGAAAAAATCTTAATGATGTACTCGTAAAAATAGAATGTTTTATAAAAATAGATCGTTTTATCTTGGTGCTACAAATATAGAGTCTTGGTTGTTTAAAATAGCGAATTCAAGTGATTGAAAGTTGAAACTAAAAAGAAAAGATAGAAAAAGAAATAAAAGCAGAAGTTGTATTGTAAGTTTGTTACTTGATCTATCATTTAAACCGTCTAGGTTGTTTATTTCTACAAGTAAAAACATAATACAAGGCAAACATAACACGTTTGTCAGCAAAGTTGTTTACGTTTTTTAATCTATAAAGTTTTCTTACTTTATACATGTAGGGACCATTTCGTTTTTATAGCTATACTGAAAAAAGGGTTCACGTGGACGTATTTGTAAGTAACTCAATCTCTTGACTAATTTCATTGACACAACTTGAATTATATACACATACAGGGGATATGTAAACAAGGAAAGGGAATCACTAATAATTACATAATAATACAAATTAAGTAAATGAGGTAAATCAGTTGCTTGATTTACGTAGGGCTATTACCCCCCTTCAATCGAACAGGTGGAGGACCAACGCGAAGCAAGGAGCGGAATTTCTCAAATAATGGCTTCGAAAGACTCTTGGTAAAAATGTCTGCAACCTGGAGATTTGACGGAACAAACTTGGTGTATAACTTTCCTGAAGAAACCAACTCACGAACAAAGTGGTAATCAATGTCAATGTGTTTAGCACGCTTATGAGAAACAGGATTTTGGCTAAGAAAAATGGCACTTTTGTTGTCACAAAGCAGAGTCGGTCGATCGAGAGGAAGAGCATGCAACTCACGAAGTAGATGCGTAAGCCAGATTATTTCTGCTGCTGTATTTGCCATAGCACGATATTCTGATTCACAACTAGAGCGAGAGACGGTAGGTTGCTTTTTAGCACTCCAGGAAACTAAGTTTCCTCCCAAGTAGATGGAGTAACCATAAGTAGAACGTCTTGTTTCAATACAGCGTGCCCAGTCTGCATCAGAGTAGCCGACGAGGGTGGTTAGCTTAGGTCGTGAGAAGGTTAACCCAAACGATATAGTGCCTTTAACATAGCGCAGGATGCGCTTCACAGACTGAAAATGAGCCGTGGTTGGAGATTGTAAATGTTGACTGGCCTGGTTAACCGCATATGAAAGATCTGGGCGAGTGATAGTTAAATACTGCAAAGCACCAACCAATGACCGATACAAGGTAGGATCATGAAAAAGATCACCAGCAGATGAAAAGGCTTCGTTGGTGGTTAAGGGTGTAGTAACCGGTTTAGAATCCAATAAGCCGGCACGAGCCAAGATATCATGAGCATACTTGGCTTGACTGAGAAAGATGCCATCATCGGAATAAGTCACTTCTAAACCAAGAAAATAACCAAGAGTGCCCAAATCTTTGACAGAAAACTCATCATGCAAGCGAGTAACAAAAGATTGGACAAGAGAGAGATCACTACCAGTGATAATTATATCATCAACGTAAACCAAAAGATACACAATGGCAGTGCCTTGTTTGAAGATAAACAAGGAGGTGTCCGCTTTACTGCAAAGAAAACCATTTCGCAATAAGAAGGTGCTAAGGCGTTGAAACCAGGCACGGGGCGCTTGTTTGAGACCATAGAGCGCTTTCTGTAGACGGCAAACATGATTAGGGAACTGAGAATTAACGAAACCCGTCGGTTGTTCCATATAAACCGTCTCGGTAAGATTACCATTTAAGAAAGCATTTCGAACATCCAACTGACGAAGAGGCCAACCATAGATGGTAGCAAGAGCAAGAACAACCCGGACTGTAGAAGCTTTAACGACCGGACTGAATGTATGAGAGAAATCAAGACCAGGCACCTGAGTGAAACCCTGAGCCACCAGACGAGCCTTGTACCTGTCAACGGACCCATCAGCTTTATACTTGGTTCTGTAAATCCACTTTGAGCCAACAATATTTGCATCCTTTGGACGCGGAACCAGAACCCAAGTGTTGTTTGCACGTAGAGCCTGAAGTTCCTCATCCATAGCTTTAACCCATTTAGCGTGTTTTGCTGCTGATTTGTATCCACGAGGATCCTGAGCTGTAAGTAAAGCATAATGTAAAGGACCTGAAAACAAAGCAAGATTAGCATAATATTTTGGTTTGTAGATTCCATCTTTCGATCGAGTTTGCATAGGATGCGATGGTATCGGCACAGCAGAGGATCCTTGGTGAGAGCTGGGTTGGGTGGATGGGTTTGGGCCGAGGATGGGTTCAGATGAGTGAGAGGGAGTGGGCGGAGGCGGTGAAGAAGTTGGGTTTGGGGTTGAAGTGTTGTGAGTAGTGGGCTGAGTTGGATTGGGTAAGGATGAGGGATGGGCCGATGAAGAAGTAGTTGGACTAGAAGACATGGAGTGGGCTGAATTAGTGGGTGCGGAAGTGGGCTGAGATGGTAATTGGTGTTGGGCCGATGAGTGTGTGGTATGGAATGAGGGATCAGAACATAATGAGCACAAGGATGGATCAAAGGAGTGAGGGTGGGCCGGTTTTGGATCAGGAGGTGGGGCGGAGTGTATGGGCTGAGGTGGTAGAGTTTTTGGGTCAGGAGATGGGACAGGTAGGAGTTCATCAAAATTGGAAAAAACAAGAGAGGCTTCATCAACAGGGGTGACATGGGTGCTATAAGGAAAATTGTTCTCATCAAACTGAGCATGTCGTGTTACATAGACCCGATGAGTAGTAGGGTCTAGGCACCGATAACCTTTATATTTAGCATCATAGCCAATAAAGATACATTCGGCACTTCGAGGGGATAGTTTGTGTTTGGCATAATCCCTCAAGTAGGGAAAAACACGACAACCAAAGACACGAAGATTGGCGTAAGTGGGAGAACAACCATATATGAGTTCATAAGGTGATTTAAAATCAAGCACCGATGATGGGAGGCGATTGATAATAAATGTGGCAGAGGCAAAGGCATCCGGCCATAATGTGGCAGGAGCATGAGCATTGAAGAGTCCTATAACTTCAGACATGGCTTCTTCGGATAGGGATGACTGCAAAAGGAGGCAGACGGTTTGGTCATCGGTAGTCCAGGAAAGGTAGTCAGGGTTCGGGGTAGGTTTCTCACTGACTAGAATGGTTTCGGCAGGGATGGGAAGGGTTCCATCGATGTGGCCAATGAGTTTTTGAAGAGTAAGGACAAGGGTGATTTGTTGAGTCCAAGCAAGATAGTTGGAAGAGGTTAGTTTATGAGGGATAAAGTGTAGGAGAGAGTGTAGGGCTGTAGGTAGGGTGGTTGATGAAGAAGATGAGGAGGCAGCCATGGAGTGGCGGCGGCAGGGTAGTAGGGCAGGAAGAAGAGGAAAACGAAGGGGAGATTTAGGAAGGGAAGGGATAGGATCGCCTTTTGGCTGATACCATGTAAGTAACTCAATCTCTTGACTAATTTCATTGACACAACTTGAATTATATACACATACAGGGGATATGTAAACAAGGAAAGGGAATCACTAATAATTACATAATAATACAAATTAAGTAAATGAGGTAAATCAGTTGCTTGATTTACGTAGGGCTATTAGTATTAGATGACATGATATCCAATATCAAGATTTTACTATTAAAACAACAAAATAAACCAAACAAACAGTTAGGCTATTTTGTTTTGTTAAATGGGACGTGTGTGAAGCCTGCTATGTGTGACAAGAAAACTGTTTGATGTCAAATTGTACACCTCTAGTTACTTGTTTAGCTAAACTACACGTCTCTTTTTATCATTCATTTGAGGTGGCCTTAGACTATGGGGTATGGATCGGGATAGACAAAGGGAAAGATGACATGGAGCCTTTCCCCAAGAGGAACACCGCCCCCCCCCCCCCTTCCCCCTTCGGTGTAAACGGGGAAATCTTCCCCTTCTCCCCGATCTATATAATATTATTATATTTTTTTGTCTTTTCTTCTAATAATATTATATATATATATATATATATATTGTCTTTTTCCCCTATAAAATATTAAAATAAAGAAAGGGGAAGGGGAAAAAAGGGGGAACCATTTCCCTAGTTTGAGGAGGGGAATGAGGAAGATGACGTGACGTTGATGTGAAGAAGGGGGAGAAAAGGGAGAAGGGGACCATACCCCATAGTCTTACATCAGTGACAAAGATTTTGTCATCTCCAACAATATGTGTCAAGATGATATTGATAGATGAGGGTATTTCGATTCATGATGCAAATATTCCATGTGTTAGGTAGGCATATATGTCTATCTCATTCACTTTTTGATTGTTAATATTAGAACTTTTTACCTTTTGTGTTAATTTACTAGAACAGGTTAGGGGTGTTCAGAATTCGATTCGAATTCGAAAAATTCGAAATTCGATTTAGTTCGATTCGATTACCAAGAATTCGATTCGATTATTAAGAATTCGAATTCGATTCGATTCGAATTCGAGTCCAGTAAATCGAATACGAATCGAATACGAATTTATGATTTTAAATTCGATTCGATTCGAAATTCGAATAAAAATTGTACATGTATATTTTTTAAATATATACACACATATACACATTATTATATACACAAGTATACACATTGAAAAAAAAAACTTCTAAATTTTAGTCAAACTCTAAGAACCCATAGTGTCTATAACTTTTAGCATAACCATGTTTTATATATTTACCTTATATATCACAAAACTCTATAAAACTATACTCTCTACTATTTTTACTATTCTCGTATTTGACATATTGTTGTTTATCAATTTGTAGATTTGTATTTTATATGTTAAAAATAATGAGTTTGTATTAGTTTTAAAACTAAAATTAAAACAATTTGTTATTTAAGGTGAATTTGAACTAAATCGAATTTATTCGAATTCGATTCGAATTCGAGTTTCTTATTCGAATCGAATACGAATCGAATAAATTGAATTTTAAACGAATACGAATCGAATACGAATTCAGGTAAAAATATTAAAAATTCGAATAATTCGATTCGAATAATTCGAAAATTCGTTATTCGATTCGTTGAACACCCCTAGAACAGGTTAAGCATAGAAGGGTTATGTTGCAACAACAATCAAACCAATGAATCTTGCCAATTTATATTCAAACTTCGTGGCCAAACTTCAAAAAAAAAAAAAAAAAAAAAAATCCAACAATTAGAATTTAGAAATATTATTCGAAATTGATTCTGCTTTCAAATACATGCTTATGCTTATTTTGACTCAAAGACAAATCTATCTTCGGATTTTTGGTGATTGTCTTTTTTGTAGAATAAATGATGATCCGATGGTTCTTAGTCTTGCTCAAGGAATCTTTGGGCTTAACTTACTATTTTTATTGAATTATCGTGGTTACAGTATAAATTTGGGGTATGGATGGGATCTTGCAATCCCAGTTTGAATTGAATTACAAACATAGAATGTGAACTTGTTAGAAGGGAACTAATCTGTATGTCCCGGGCACATCAGTTCCCTTATAACAAGTTCACTTTCCATGTTTGTATCAAAATATGGACTTGGGATTGCAAGAGCCCACCTGACGTAGGTTGGACCTACACAAAACGTATCCTTTATTAAATAAATTACCTTATTAAGGAGCAAGTATGTCCTTAAAGGTAATTTTATATTAATTTTAAGATGTCATATGAAAAGCCTCTTTACAAATCTCTATATTTTTGTCATTTCCTTCCCTTTTTGCCCTTTATGTACAACATATTATTATGCACATTATATTGTATATGTGTATAAGTCAATGCAACCCATAAAGATTCCCACTAACCACTACTTTCTTACCGTAATTCATTTATTACTCCCATGGGTTACGAATGTGGCTTTCAACACCCGGTTCAATGCTCATCCAGCAATTGAATGGAATTCATTGCCATTGAAGTCTGAAGATGTAGCGTCTCCCTTCATAAGCACACACCATTACCGATTCATTCTCTATTTCAATCAAATCCCTTCTTCCTAAAATCTCTATATAAACCAGTTCAAATGTCATTCTTCTCATCCACCGCTCCTACGCCACCATAACCGCCGCCATGGATGACAGTTCCGGCATGAACGTTGTTCAGAGGTAATTCACGTTTCACGATGAGTAAGTCTTGCTATTACTTTCTGTTTAACTTCAATCCTTTATCCAAATTCGTTTTCGTTTACTCGATTAGGTTTATTTTGAGGATTTTTCATTCAGTGTTAGTATTGATTGTTACATCTTTGTTTTTCGATAAGCCAATGATTCTTGCAGTTCAACTGTTACCAAGTTTTGCTGTACATTTGACAAGTTTATCAATTGTCCATGCTTTTATAATTTTTTTTTATTTTGTATAACGGACTCTTTTTTTTTTGTTTCGCAGGAAGAAAAGTTTCACGAGATTTATCCAGTTTTACAGGACGCAAACTACAGTTCAGGTAAGTGTTTTGGATTTAATATATAATTCAGTCAAATGTAGTGAGATTTGTTAGCCAATATCGTCAATGCTATATGTAGGTGAAGTATAAAGATGATAGTATTTTGAATTATGAGTTGATAAACTACTATTAGCTAACACATTCTTTAACAGCCTACAGTTCTATTATCCCAAACTATTTCTTCAAAAATGGGTTATTAGGTTTACATGAATATTAGAAGGGTTTTCTTTAGTTTACATAATGAATGAACTCATGTTAACCTCTGCATTTTATCAGCTGAACTAGCATTTTAGGTTTGACGTCATTTACTAATTTGACATTTTTTACATTTATTTAATGATTGGGAAATGGCATTGTATTTCATTTTTATTTGAGTAAAGTTATGCATTTTATAGGTTTTGGTCTTTTTTTTTTTTATAGTTTGTTGTTTAAGTAAGTACCTTCCAAATTCATATTTAGAGCTACATGTGGGCATTGAGTAATAAGTGGATACACACTTTCTTCATCACTTTCTCATGTTGAGTAATAAGGGTATATATACAGTACCATATCAAGATTCATCATTAGCTGAAACTTGTATGAGCACTACGGTAAACATGCGATGATTAATAAAGAAGTACCTTTGTCGGATCTTAAGATTTGAGTTTCCTCTTTTTTATTGCTTTTAGTCATTCGCCTTTTAGTAGATAACTTCAATTCATTTTATTGCATCTTAGTTTGTTGTTTCATGAATATACTAATCTTTACATGCCATTCGCTTTCTGATCTTCACATTCTGCTCTTCACTTTCTGCATCTGATTTTGACTTTTCAGTTTCTGTTTGACCAACATCATGACGATCAAGTTTGGGCTTCTTGCTAATAGTGGTGTGACTATCAGATGACTCGCCTCGAAGAAGAGATTTAATCTTCTGCTTATGCGTTTTTATCTTATGATTGGGAACACTAAACTCATCTTCCCTATAAGTAGCTAACTTTTTTCAAAGAAATCAATTCAATAAACTTTTTAGAAGTTGAAATACTAAAATTTAAAACAGACTCCCAAGAGAAATATTCTGGTTTTATGCTTCTAGGAAGTCCACATCAGTTTTGATTAAACTACAGCTGGCTTTGAAAGTCAAAAGTTCTTTGTTTACTTCATTTTAAAATTTCATGAGACCAGACACATGAAATTGATTTATTGCACATTTGTTTGCACTAATCAGTATTTTTTTATTTGGTTTGTACTTAGTATAAGAATCCATAACAATCATGTACTTGGAAACTAACTGTTTTGACTTTAAAATGTCAACTTGTATTTGTATTCTTGGAAAAAAAAGACATATTACTTCTTAAGTGTTTGTAATACTAAATGCACAAATTGAATTTAAAATACACAAATTTTTATGATTGAGATTGATGTGGCTTTTTGACCCACTTACTTATGAATGAGTTGAATTGGATTGGGTTTTCATCTTAAATGGCTCAAGTAAATTTGTTTAACTAAAAAGGGAAATGGGTCAAATGGATTGAACGCCTAACAAGGAGTCTATAGTCTATTTTTTAACTCTATATTTTCAATGGCATTGTTTTTTTTCACATTCCATCACCACCCTCTTCTGCTTATTGTAGGCTACGTAAATCTTAATTGGTTGCGAATTAACAGTGGAGTTGAAAACCAGAAAGAAAGGGTCACGGTTTGCAGGCATTTTTCTGACTTTTGCAACTTAGTAATTAATCAGTCTAGGTCCGTATCTTGAGTTCTCATTTCTACAATTCTGAATTTTATTAGTTAGTGAAATTACTCAATGAGTTCAATAATAAAATTAGATAGTCCAATCATCAATTATGGTTAAATTGCATGAGTTCCAATCCATTCTGTTATAAATTTGAGTAATTTTGTAAAAAAAACTGAGAAATGATTAGTGAAAGTTTCACGCTCTTTCTTTAGACATGGAATTTTTTTTTATTTAAGGATTCACATTTTGGGTAACTATTGCTTTAAATTTGTGTATTAAGACTAAATTAGCATTAAGGCGAGATGAGCTAAACAACTACGTAAGTCACTCCAAGCAAGAGCAAAACAAGGATGTAGGTGACGAAGAGAGACCGTAGTTGTTGGGTTTTTTTTATGAGAGCACATCGTTACTAAAAGAACAAAACATATTCGAAAGGTTATTTATGATTGTCTAATTAAGTTTACCCCTTATCTTGCTGGTATCACTTTTACGTCTCTTGCCTGGTAAGAGGAATTCTTTACATTGTGATATTGCCATTGCCATTAAGTTCTTTTTACTTGATTTCCGTAGGCAAATTTGGAACATGGGAATAATGTTTCAGCAATTTAACTAAAACATTGGTTAGTTTTTTCATGGCTTTTTCCCCTTTCATATTCAAAGATTATTGTGTATATTTTCATAGGATTCAAGGACTATTGATGTTTTTATACCCTTTAGTAAAATCAATTTTAACATATGCATACCATAAGAATAAGTCTTTGTTTTCATGTGCATTTAAAGATTTGTAGATGAAACATATATATTAGGTAGGAGTGTGCGTCGAAAAAACTTAGGCATTTTCATAAACCCACCACACAGCGTGCGTCGTAAAAACAAGTACCCGCGGCAACGTGCGGGCATTCCTACTAGTTAAATAAACTACACGGGAAATAAGAGTCTTACCATAAATATTGAGATACTCATTAACTTGACCTTTATATTAGGAAGGAACAAGTGGGTTCTTAAAACCCGGCCCAATTATCTCACAGTGGCCTTATACATATTGGATCTAAAGTTCGGCTGAAATGATCCAAGCATGTATCATTCAAGACCCGATTTTGATTAGGCTTATACCCGGCCCATATAATCCGAGCCATAAACTCACACAACTGACAACACTCGCAAATCAACCATAGTACGCTACGCTTATTCATTTATTCTTGACCATCTCCTCAAGTTTAAGAGCTTTGACTCTTCAGGTCATAACGGCCATTGACTTTGACCAAAAGTTAAATTTGGTTTTGTTTGTGTTCCTAGCGACAACCGTATTTCTTACATAAAAGTGGTTACTGTTGCCATTTTCCTTGTCCCTTTTCCCCGAAAAGGTTATTGGACCCTTTATCCACGATAATTAATAGATGCAGCCCCTACCTAGTCAGTTGTTTTGGAGCGGCATCATACACCGTCCCTTCTTGATTGTTTTACTTTTTGGTTAAACCATTACACATTGACCATTATGACTACATAAAACTCCTCGCTAGCCCATATTAACTTGACTTAGAACCAACTAATCAGAGTAAAATGTACTTAACGGGTAAGTCATGCACTTATGCCAATTATAATGTTCACCAAATAGTCCAAACGATGTCATCTATTTCATGATAAAGAATCTATATACACGCATTTAATTTAACGGGAATTTTATGTGTACAGGTTATGTATTTAGTAGGGTTAAGTTACGCAAAGGTTGTGTGTATATATATACAACATAATATTACACGCTTAGATGCCTTACATATAATTCCTACGGAAAATAGTTTGATATACAAAAGGTTTCAAAACATACAAAAGTACCCATATGTTCCTAAACAACTTCTAAATAGAATTCCTACCTACATCAATAGGTCATGAAGATTGAAAGACATAATATAGTAACCGTGACATACTGATCGTTGTATATATTAATATACTTAAGTGGTTATGTAAATACATAATCTTCAGAACTCTTATTTATCCACCCTCTAACTCACTTCCTATAGGTGGAGTTGAATAGAGTTAAAGTATGCCTCACGACATTGCGTGAAACATGGAAAAACATATTATTAAAACAATAATGACGGATTTAAATGCATATTGGCAGTCATAATAACTAAAATAGTTAGTTCTGCTTTTTTATTTTTTTTAACATCCAACAAAGTCCGGTCACTTGGCTACAACCATAGTCAAAATGCCGCTCACGTCCACAATCACAGACAACACTCACGACCCAACATGTCACCAATTTCAAGGCTTTCCTCAAATAGAACTCAAATAGAAGATCCATTCTTCTATAAATTAGAGGGTTGTCTGACCCAGCGGAGACACCATATCATCTACTCTCTCCCTTAAAATCTTGTACTTCACTTGATCTTTTCTTCACTCCAAATAACAATAAACACATACAACTCTAAATAATATGGGTTGGAACTTTTCCAATCCATAATCTAAAACATTAACTAAAACAAGATCCTAAACAACGAATTGCAAACGTACGGTGACCCCATGAGTTGCATTTGGCAAATCTAAACCTTTTAAGCCTTTTACCTTAGAAATATCATTACTATCCTTGGTCTAATATTTGTTGCAGAAACATCCTCTAAGCAAGATGTCAAACTGACCCACATGGGATTTCGTGACATCCCTGCATTTGGCAAATTTAAACCCTTTAAGCCTTTACCATTGTTTATTTTGACTCGGGTCAATCTTTAGTTTAGTGTTTTCTCTTTTTATTATGGTGTTGTATTTGAGAATTACATGCGTGTCTGAGCAGACCAAGTTACCAAACGACCGAAACCGCTCGATTAGAGACATTGTTAGAAATATGAACACCACAATATTGACTATTTAGCATAAAAATCCTAACTTAGCCACTCCTCTCGCTTACGTTTACAAACCCACGTCACGTGTGCATGGTCCTTCTAGTTGGTTAATGCATTATGCGTCGGTTCAGAACATTTTATACCAATCAATATATTTTGTTTTGCTATATACTTATAAATCCTACTTACGTGTCCCCAGGAAAAAAAACATAAAGAAAAACATGTCGCCTAAATTATATATGATTTGGTTAGCCCCGTAAAACTATTACCAAGACATGAAACGACATGTGGCGTCCACCTTAACGTTGAGGGTATGGAATGATAATGAGCCAAAATCCATGAGGTGGCTGTGGGTGGATGGTGTTCGGGGTTGCTGCTTGGTCCACCGTCCTCGTCACCATCACCATGCGGATTTTAAGTCTTGTCATTCCATGACTCTAACGCTGAGGTTGATGCCATTCTATTCCACATGATATACACATGACCACAAGGTACAGTCGAAGTGATCTTAAAAGACTTTCATGAACCGTACGTCTAATCAATAGAATTAATTATTTTATTAAGACAAAATTGAAAGAATAAATAATGCACGTGCTACAATCGTATTTATATCATAGACATGGCCTAGTGGTAAAAGGGCCGGTTCTTTCTTTGGGGGAGCCGGGTTCGATTCCCACGGGAGGCATGTGATGGATACCCCCACACTTGTGGTGGGGTAGGTGGTTGGGAAGTGATGGAGAGACCCTTGACCCTTGTGGTCATGTGTTCGATTCCTGATCCCTCCAGGTTTTACCGGTTCACTACCGTCGTGCCTTCGGACGGGTTTGTGGGCCGGGTTTTCCCTGGAACAGGAGACGGGTGGGCCGAAGGGCTCTGTCCGACTAGAGGCCGTCTGGGCCCCTTTCAGCCATTGGGGGCCGCGTACAGAGTACCCGTCAATACTTTAGTTGATCGTTCAAAACAAAATTCTTCTTGAAACGACACTTATTTTCTATTTCATGAAATAATAATTAAGTTTAAATATTTATTGAATAAAAATTCTTAGGCTATATGTTGTGGTGTTATTTTCTCCCTCTTTAAAATGTCACATTAATGCCACATCATTTTCCTCATTCCCTCAAACTATGGAAATGGTTGTCCCATATTCCTGCTTCCTTTTTTTATTATTTTAGGTAATCTATTTAATATATATTTTATATTTTAAAAAAATTCATCATCTTCATCTCCAACAAATCATCATCTACAACAAATCCAAAACAGCCACCTCCAACAAACCATCTCCAATAGCCACCTCCGCTTCATCTCCAACAAACCATCACAGCCACCTCCGCTCCATATCCAACAAACCATCAAGTCCCAAAACAACTTCATCTCCAACAAACCATCGGAGCCATAACTGTAGACCACCGCCGCCCACTGGTCACCACATACAAATCCATTCTTTTTTTTGTTCCAACGGTCCAAACCCACTCTCTCTTTCCGACGTTCAAATCCATCCACCAATCAAATCCATTCAGTGAAGACGGGGGATATTCACCGTTGCACTGAGATTTTTTTTTTTTTTTTTGTCGGGGGAGGGTGGGGTTTCGATCGGGGGTGGTGCCACCTCACCCTTCCTCGACTCCACACCAAACGGCCTTATAACTAATTCTATCTATAAAAATCATTTAAAATTTCATTATTATTCAACTTCTGTATAATTTTTTCATTAATGTTATTATCTTTTACTTGGTTGGGGAATTGAATTTTAATAATTCAAATTTTGCCTCGTTGGCCGACAATAAGCTATACTTAAGAAATTCCCTATAACAGTCCCAACTTTCAACATATTGGCTGATAAATGAACTTTTGTTAACTGAGAATTAACTCAATTAGTAGACGCTGACGTGGCATGCCAACACTTAGGGCTGCAAACGAATCGAACGAACACGAACACGGCATTGTTCATATTCGTTTGCTAAGAAAATTAGGTGTTTACGAATACTTATCGAACGAGATTTTTTGTTCGTGTTCGTTTGTTAAGAAAACACTCATGTTCGTGTTTGTTTGTTAATTTTATTCATGAACGCACACAAACATAAACGAACGTTAATGAATACAAATAAGTGTTCATGAACACAAATGAACACAAAGAATTTGTTCATGAACGAAAACAAACACAAACAGACATATAAATTTTCAAATAAGATTGAATTCACATAAATTAAGGAATAAAGTGCCATTTTCCCCATGAGGTTTGTCCCAAAATGCTTGTTTAGACAGAAAACGTTATTTTTATCATTGTTAACCCGGAACTTTCATTTTTATGTCATTTTGGACAGTTTTTTTAACTCAGTTAGAAAAATCAGTTAATTTCAGGGGATATTACGTCATTTTATGCCTAAACGTTAAAAAACACATATTTGACCTTCACTGAAACTTGGCAAACACCACATTTCTTCAAAAACCCTAATTCCCAAATCGATAGAAACCCCAAATCAATGATGGTATTCTGCAATTGTGGAGCTCCAAATACAATACGTGTGTCTTCGACCTCTGCAAACCCTGGTAGACGTTTTTCTGCTGCAACAAGAAGGGAAGGAGTTGTGGTTTCGTTTGTTGGGCCAAACTACCCTTGGGTCAGATTCCTAGTTTGATGAACTCTATCAACGAAAGTGAAGAGAATGAAAAACGACTAAAACTCAAGGACACAACCTTAGAGACCTTGGTTGGAACACTCAAATCCGAGAACAAGAAGCTGAAAACTTATCTATGGATGACTTGCTTTGTAATTATCATGTATTTTATCATGTTTTAGTTGAATGTAGGTTGTTTTGTAATGATCAAGAACCATGAAATGTATGTTGTTTCTTATTGTAATGATTACTGATGGTTGAATGATCAATGTATGTTTTCACATCTTGAATTTAGGTTGTTTTTGTAATCATCATGATTTTGTTATAATGATCAATGTGTTTGGTATGCTGAACCGAAGAAGAACAGATGAAGTGAAAAGCCAAAACATACTAACATCTAATCCACAATAAAACAGTGTTTGTATACAAGATCCTCCCAAAAGACTGTTGACACTAACAACTGTTGTCCCCTAACAACTGCTGTACAACTGCTGTTTACAAGGTCTGTTGAAGAAACATCTGCTGAGCCGAGACTGAAGACACAAGGTCTGTTGGAGCCAACAACACTTAGGCTCCAACAGATGATTCAAGCTATCAGAGTTTATCCATCAGTTGTTTAGTCATCAGAGTTTTCCAATGTAACAGTGTTTGTATAGGGAAGATGTTTTATGTTGTTATATCTGTTAGATGTCACGGTCTTAGGTGATGTCAGCCTTAGGTCATCAAAGTTTTCGTTTGTCTATAAATAGAACAATGCCTATACTGTTCTATTTATCACTCAAAACATTCTCTTAGTACAAACAGAGCTGTGAGTGATCAGGCTGAGGGGGAGATTGTGAACTTGTACTGTAATCTGTGATGATTAATGAAAAGTACTTGTTGAAAGCAATTGTCTCATTTGTTATGATTTAAAGTTTATATTTCCGCTGCACTTTCCATTATTATTCATCTTCATTACCATTTCATTTATTAAACTTCATAACAAATCAATCTCAGATCCTAACACAATGAAAGTTTGTAATGATGAAGAACCATGCTTGTGAACAAACAGAAACATACAAAAGCAGCAAAGTAGATAGTTAAAGTAGTATAGTGCATACATTAAAGACAAGATAAAACATGACACATAAGACTAAGTCAGGAAACAACAAGCCTACTTCCAATGACACATAAGTCGAGGTGATGAAGATGAATACGAAGAGGTGAACAGAGGAGATGTTAGGGTTTTTTTTTTTTTTTTTTTTACTTAGATCAGTGAAATGAGTGAAAGGGGTAAACGAAGTGGGTTAAATATGTGTTTTCTAAGTTTTGACATGAAATGATGTAATTGCCCTTGAACTTAACTGGCTTTTTTAACTGAGTTTAAAAATTATCCAAAATGGCACCAAAATGAAAATTCCGGGTTAACAGTGATAAAAATAACCTTTTCTGTCTAAACAAGCATTTTTGGGCAAACATCAGGGGCGAAAATGACAGTAACTAGAACACTCAAAACAAAATCTAACTGTACAAACATACTTAGTATTAACATAATATTAGTATACATAATAAAATAGTGTCTCAAAAAACTAAACTCTCAACTTAAACTTGAAGTCTTCACTTATTTAAACTTGAAGTCTCATATACTTACCTCACATAAATTATTTTGGTAAAATAAATAAAAATTAAAGAATATAAAATAAAATTATAAAAATAAAAAACTCCATTAAACCACAAACGAACACATTACCAAACGTTCACGAACATAAACAAACGAACGCGACCTTTGTTCATGTTCGTTCGTTTAACTAAATGAACAAAATTTTTTGTTCGTGTTTGTTAATTTATTAAACGAGTGAACACAAACGAACTTCATGCCGATCGGTTCATGAACTATTCACTGAAAATTCAGTTTGTTTGCAGCCCTACCAACACTGACATGGATATTGATGTGGGCGTTGACATGGCATGTTGATGCTGGCGTAGATGCTGACATGGACGCTGATGTGGACTTTGACATGACATGCCATGTCAGCATCTACTAACTGAGTTAGTTATCAGTTAACAAAAGTTCATTGTCTACCAATACGTTGAAAGTTTAGACTGTTGTGGGGAATTTCTTAAGTACTTATTATTGTCGGTCAATGAGGCAACATTTGGGTTATTAAAATTCAATTTCCCCAAAAACTTTAACTACACTTAACAGTTAAGTACTACTTAATTATTTTAATATTTTTAGGATCAAAGTGAATAATTTGAACTTGATTATTATTCTTTTATAATGTATTTGAAATGGATATTTTAAAATACCTAAAAGTTAAGAGTTTTTTTTGGACTTTAATGCATAAGGTATAATCATAAATTGAGGATAATTACCCTTTCAAACGTTATGGACTCAACTTGCCCTTTTTGTGGTGACGGGGAGGAAACGGCTTATCAGTTCTTTACTTCCTGCCTTGTCACTACCGTCTTGTGGCAATTTGTTAGTTCTTGGTGCCCTTCATAGTTTCTTTGCCTTTTCATTTAGAGACCTTTTGGAGTCGCACAATTACTTGGGGTTAAAGGAGCCGGAAAAAGAGGTTTTCCACGGTATTATCATTCTTGTTTGTTGGTGCATTTGGAGAGCTAGAAATGGTTTGAAATTTTTCAATAAGTGGTTTCGTATTGAAGATATCATTGACGAGGTGAAGTCTTTTGGGTTTTTGTGGTATAGAAGTAAATCTAAAAATAAGTCTTTGTCTTGGGAAAATTGGTGTAAACTTGTAATTATGTAGTTGTGTTTGTCCCCGTCGCTCTGTTTCTGGAGTTGGCTTGTTTGTTGGTTTTAATGAAGTTAGCCTTAAAAAAACACTAATTAACTTTAATCCTCTCATCTTAATTATTCTTTAATTCTCTCAACTTTACTTGATTTTTGTTATTTAAATATTACTTAAACTTTTTCATTTTATTTTATGCCAAGTACCACGACGATTTTTAAACGACTATAATTTTTTTCATACATTATATCTTTTTAAAAAAAATTACAACACAAAAACGAGCATTTTGTTTTCTTTAATTTGAGTATAGTATTGTTATTTTTAATGTAAAAAATTTATGTGTTACATAATTCAAAATGTCTAGGAGTGAGCAACAAAGGAACCACTAACCGATACCAAACCAAAAACAGATGAAATCGAATTGAAATTAATCTCAAATTAAATTAATCAAAAACCGAATCAACTTAAAAACACAATGTGTTCAAGTAATTTATTAATCATGTCTAGCTAAGTCACTAATTCTGCTAAAACCAATAAATAGGAATTATATTTTAATCCATAACAGAATAGGTTAAAACTACTCGTTTCCAACAAAAGACGCACCTTTAAGACCACCGCCTAAATCACGCTCTGCAATGGTTGTTTTTAATTCTGCTCCACATCCAAACGTACATTTTTTAATATATAATGCATTTTCATTATTATTCACATGATTAAAATTATTGTTTTCTCATATTGTATTACATTAATTTATATGTTACATCATAACACACATTTTATTAGTTTATATTAGATTTGTCTATCACGAAAAACTTTTGGGATATAATCTAGTTTACCTTAATATTAAGATTGTACTTTATGTATTAAATTGGAAAAGTTTTTTAATATTAGGTATTTTAAAATGTCATTTTCTTAAATGCGTTATTTTATACTCCAATATATAGTTTAGAAAACAGTAAATCAAAGGGGAAATAACGTAAATGAATTAGGTGGAAAGTACGTATCACATTACACCACCTTAAATAAACTAAAAAGAAAAACTTTTTCTCAACATATAAAGGCATTGAATGTAAACAAGCAAATGCGTCCCTCCGAAAGAAAACCAAAAAGCAAAACCAATACATCATTTCGCCTTTCAAGGTAAAAAGAAAAGAAAACTAAAAGTCAATGCATGTCTACAGTGTAGTATACGACTATACTCAAATATCGGTTGATAATCCGTATGTACCTAGAAGATGAAACATGTCTCATCTGCCGTAAAGCTTGCATAGATAAATATAGGAAGCACGCAATTCATTGCAAAGAGCTCCCTGGTTTCAAATACCGGCATGACTGGGTGAGGGACGTTTTGTGGGACATCCTGAGAAGAGCTGTGAATTCTGCCAAAAAGGGGGCCCCTGTAAATTTTCTCACAGACCATGCGGAAGGGGGATCCACCCTACGACCAGCGGATCTGCTTGTCTTTGGTTGGGAGAGGGGGAAACATGCTTGCGTGGACCTCACAGGGGTATGTCCTTTGGTTGGGTTAAGGGAAACATGGTTTGTAGCAGGGCAAGCATCGAGAAAGGCAGAATCGAAGAAAGTAGAGAAGCATGATAAAGTTTGTGCAGAGAACCAACATGTCTTTATCCCCTTGGCCTTTGATACCTTTGGCTCCCTAGCGCCAGAAGCTATTCGTTTCTTGACCAGGGTCCAATGGGTTGTCCACAGCAATAGTTCATCTCCAGGGGGCAAGAATTTGTCTTTAGTATACTAGGGTTCGTAATTCAGAAATTGGTGGCGACGCAGCTTGTTGCCCTTCTACCTTCTATTATAATGTAACTTTCGTGTTTTGTTTTAATAAAAAAAAGGTAAAGTTGCACTAATTTTAATGTTATTTTACTAATTTCGTGAAAATAACGTTAAAAATGACGGAAGGTTAATCATGCATCAGGTCGTAACGTTGATAGCCAAAAGACAAGGGGGTACATGGACCAATCGGGTTTGTCCCGATTGCTAAGTGTTATGTGCCTTATTGTCTAAGGCTTGATACAAAACCACTATTGAGCCAGGGGTCTCACTGGAAGCAGCCTCTCTATTCCGACAAGGTAGAGGTAAGGCTGTCTACATCTTACCCTCCTCAGACCCTACCTTAGCTTTTGCTATTGATGGGATTAACTAAGTATGATGATGATGATCAGTTTGTTAAAAAAAAAAAAAAAAAAAGGCAAAATCCCTACATTTTTGCCATAAAAAAGAAAAAAAAAAGAAAACCAATACATTTTGTGCTATTTTAATATCATATGTATCTATTTGTTAGCTCCTTTATACCATACTATTTTTACACTTAATCACTTAAGCTATAAGTTCAATTAAATATTATAGTAGTAAATTAAGAGGAAAAAAAATTGACCAAACAAAAATATCAAAAATAGACAAACACCGTGCAAGCTAACAAATTTGGAGGCTAAGCTGGCCAGCCGGTTTTTTTGCTCACAAATTTGTCGGTTTAGCCATCTAAAATTGTCGGCTTAGCCAACGTTTGTCTATTTTAATAATAAATTGGTCAACTATGTTTATTTTGGTAATTTTTCGATATTAGTATCATTGAAAGATAAGTCAAATTTCTTTAAAGTTGGAATTGGACATAAATTTGATTGCTGAAATTTGTAGGAATTGAAAATCATATTCCACCATTTCATTTTATAATAAAAGACAAGTTACAATTAGATGACAGATAAATAGGCAACAAGTTGTGTCACAACCTCTTTAGGAATGATGAGCTCTATCCTACCGAAAACAAACCTTTGATTTCGTCGAGAAGTTGTTTTTAAAACTCAAACATTTATGTAGCTATATTTGATCTGATTTCTTTGTTTATGTATGCATAAATACGAGTAAATAGACTGTAGATGTATGGTCCTTGACCTGACATACCGTCTTTATTACTTATATTATTTACTAATATTGGGGTGTGGAGATAACCCCTTAACTGGGCTTGGTGCTAATGGGTTATGTGCCCATATAGTTAAGGGTCCTTGATGTCCGGCCCATCGGGCCCAATCGCGGCCCATGAAAGCCCTATATAAAGGGTGAAGACCTCTCATTAAGGCACATGCTATGAGATGTTTTCACACTTATATTTACCCCCAAATAACACATGGCCGTCGCCATCATTTTTGTGTCTGTACGTTGGACTCCACTCGTGGTTTCCTAGCAGTCACCTCACCGCCCCACTTTCCTTTTCTCTTTGCAGATCTGGATCCAACCGGAGAAGACAGAGACTGAGCCACAGTAACACCTGCATGAAATCATTATGGGACGCTCGCGCGCCGGCGACAGTTAGCCTAGAAGGTGACACTTGGCCGGCAACAAGCGTAACGAGCAACCCTCACACGCGTCGGTGACAGTTAGCCTAGAAGGTGACACTTAGTTGGTAACAAGCGCAACGAGCAACCTTCCACACATCGAAACAGGAAGACGAAACGTTTGAGTCATCAATCCACCAAGAAGATAAAGCTTTTAATCTTCATTCCCGAGTACTCTTGGTTAGTCTAGCGCTCCACCCAACGCTTGCACGTGGGAGCAACACTAGACTAGGGGGACTTGTAGAGGTATGGTTCTTGACCCGACATACCGTCTTTATTACTTATATTATTTACTAATATTGGGGGTGAGGAGGTAACCCCTTAACTGGGCTTGGTGCCAATGGGCTATGTGCCCATATAGTTAAGGGTTCTTGATGTCCGGCCCATCGGGCCCAATCGCGGCCCATGAAAACCCTATATAAGGAGTGAAGACCTCTCATTAAGGCATAGGCTATGAGATGTTTTAACACTTATACTTACCCCCAAATAACACATGGTCGTCGCCATCATTTTTGTGTCTGTACGTTGGACTTCACTCGTGGTTTCCTAGCAGACACCTCCACGCCCCACTTTCCTTTTCTCTTTGCAGATCTGGATCCAACTGGAGAAGACGGAGATTCAACACCGTAGAGGCATACATCGGACACACGTTTCGGTTCGTGTTTCTTCGTTACATGTACCCGCAACAAACGCTTATTCTGTCATACGCTCACAGCTTGATCACTGTGCGCGCACCAGTTGACGATGATCATCAATACATGTACACGATTTGTTACATGAAAACTCAGTGACGATTGGATGTAACTTACCGAACACATGTTCTATCGAAACTAAACAGAGTCCAGCATCCTCTCCTCACCCATGAGAGAGCACTGGACTGGGGGGACTTGAAGGGATATGTTACTAAAATCCGACAATACCATATCTTAAAATCATTCCATTAAACAGCGTCGGGCAAAACCATGACTAAACTCCCCCGCCCGTTTTACGTCAGCGGGTCAGCTTGCGTCCATCGGACGATGGACGCACGGCCTACCACCCGTTTTACGCCAATGAAGAAACACGAACCGGAACTGCTGTCTGATGTATGCCTCTACGGTGTTGAATAGTGGAACTTGTAACATCGCAAAAATTTTCCCCAAATTCTAATACATATATTATATTTTTTTTATCATTCATAATATGCCTAAGTTTTTATTTTCCTACCACCCAACTTATATATATATATATATATAATGGTATAAATAATAATAATAATAATAATACATAATAACAATAATATAGAAACAATAAAACTAATTAGCTAATTTAATCATTGTTAACCCAACCCAACAGCAGGCCCACCCAGACCCAAAGAACCCACCGGCCCACTTGTCCTCCCCTTTTTCTGCTTTAAAAAAAATGTATGCTCCAGCCGGGTTTCGAACCCGAGCAACGAGCCGGTTCACACTTAACACACACACACCACAACCACTAGTCCATGTTGCCATTGGTGATGAGATCTAGGAACATTATTTACTTAACATATTTTAAAAACAGATCTGTTCCCTTCTACTCCCTGCGCGCTACTGTGCACAGCCAAACCCACAATCAAATCCACAATCAACTCCACAAACCCGCGTCCAAACTCAATCAGATCCCATATGTTACTCGCCCATTAATCCCTCCTTTCCTAATATCAGTATTTTGTGCGATTGAACGCGTTTGACTGTCAATTTAGTGATTTAATACCCTCTATGAACCTTCCATAAACTAATCAATTGAATTCGTATATATAGACCATGAAAATACAATTGAACTCGCATCTGCACACTAAAGGGTGCGACTAAGAGAACCCATACATTCATTTTTATTTTCAAACGCATTCTGAAGCATAATTGAAGTTTTTTTTTCTTGTTTCATCCGTTTCTTCAAGGCATGTTCTAATCGGTATGTTTTCTGTAATTGATGCATGATTTTGAGTCGATTTCTGATGTGAAATAAAAGCCCTTTAATGTTCGTTGATATCGATACCTTTTCATAGATCAATTAAAGGGATTAAGGGTTAGGGTTTCGCATGAATTGAATTTGGGGATGATGACCAATTTACATATCATATAAATATTTTAAAAACTGAAACCCATACAGATCTGATGCCCAGATCAGTTGGTTATGCACTTGAACCCAGAGACATGAACCGGCCGAAGGGCCTGGGTTCGAGTCCCATAAGCTACATCATTTTTTAGTTTATTTTCGTTTTACCTATTCTTTTGCATTATTAATGTATATTACATATAAAATAGTTATTGTGATATGTAAATTCTACAAAAAATTATTTTATACAATATGACTAATAAACTTTACCATACAACTTTTATTTTCGGAAAAATTATTTATTTAATATATATAATAAATAATTCAAGTTTATTCAATTTTATTTATAAAATTCTATAAAAATATCAAAACGATTATATAAAATTCCATAAAAATTATTCTGAGTTTTTATAACATTAAGCTTTTCTGAAATAATTTTTAATTTTGAAAAATCATTTATTTAATATTTTTAATCAATTTTTGTTAGTTTTAATCATAAATAAATCATAATAAATTCGTTTTTCAATATTTTTGCACCAAAATTTTATATAAATTATTTCTATTTATTTAGATCAGAAATTACAATTTTTAAATTAATAATTCTGTAATTTTAATACTTTTAAATATTAAAGTTATATTTTGACAATTTGTAATAAATAGATTTAATATTCTATTTTTAAAGAAAATAATTTTATAAAAATTATTTTCTTACTTAAAACTTTATTTTGTGACCATCTTTAATTTGAAATTTACAAAAAAGACTTTTGTTTATTTATTTAACAAATTTCTCTTATTTATTTAAACATATTATTGATTAATCAAACGAACATTTTTCCCCAAATCGAAACCCTATAATATATTTGTAGACTAAATAGACTTAGACATATTTATTACCTTAATTATAGGGTAATACTTGGCATCGTTGTGCAACACATATTCTATTTTCACGAGACATAACATTTTGCTAAGGTGAGTTTACATAGCCCCTTTTCTCTATTTTCACTATTTTTGGGGTGAAACATGTTTAAACATTTTATACTATCATTTACTCATATTTACTTGTGATTCAAGTACATCATCATTCTATCATTTGACTGTAACAAAAAGACACAGTACAATCATTAACAATGATCAAGCCGCCTGTTTAGATTATAGCGCTATAGGTCTGACAAACCCACCCCCCGCATAAATTCAGGGATGATCGATAACAGTAACAACATTTAACTAACTTGCGAGTTAGTCATCAGTCGACACAAGGTTTGGTTATACAAAGACGCATTGTTACATGTCGGTCACATACTCTATCATCATACAACTGTGATTGTTGTACAAACGATTGTTATCAATTATATTAAAAAACCTATGTATTCTCACCAACTTTTGTTGACCCAAAAATATTTTCAACTTAACATGTTTCAGGTTCTACTTGCTTGAAGATTTGAATTAATGCTTGAAGATGTGTGCATAGTTTTATTCATTTTGATGTTCGAACTCTTGTAGAACAAATGTATGTAATTTATTTAAATCATTTAATGAAATTTATTATTCACCATGAGCTACTGAACAATCATCAATACGTGACATCCCGATGTTTCCGCCATCGGTTGGGGTGTTACAGAA
This sequence comes from Ambrosia trifida, assembly GCA_028751855.1. NCBI lineage: Eukaryota > Viridiplantae > Streptophyta > Magnoliopsida > Asterales > Asteraceae > Ambrosia > Ambrosia trifida. The sequence continues at coordinate 195,083,283 of CM054122.1, read as the reverse complement.
CTGCAGCTTGATGTCCGTCTTCTCCGGTTGGATCCAGATCTGCAAAGAGAAAAGGAAAGTGGGGCGTGAAGGTGACTGCTAGGAAACCACGAGTGGAGTCCAACGTACAAACACAAAAATGATGGCGGCGGCCATGTGTTATTTGGGGGTAAGTATAAGTGTGAAAACATCTCATAGCTTGTGCCTTAATGAGAGGTCTTCACCCCTTATATAGGGCTTTCATGGGCCCGATGGGCCGGACATCAAGGACCCTTAACTATATGGACACATAGTCCATTGGCACCAAGCCCAGTTAAGGTGTTACCTCCACACCCCAATATTAGTAAATAATCTATTAATATCTATTAATATATATAAAAGAATTCAACATTGCTGACGTGGCGTGCAATGGTGCATTCATCCTTTTCATGAAACTGCCACGTGGCATCATAGAAAAATTTTAATGTTTTTTGAATTATTTCCTTTTTTAATTAAAAAAAAAGATAAACATAAAACCCTAAATTTATCTCTCTATCTCTCAATTCTCAATTACTAAAATTAAATTGAGTTATTTTAGGAAAAAAGAATTTAAAAACAAATTTAAATTTTTCTATTATGTTCCTCCCATAATTTTTAAACGTTAATATCTTTTATATTCGGGATTTTTTAAATAAAAAAATTACACCAAATTAACGAGCGTTTTATTATCTTTCCAACGAGTACCATAGTGCTATATAAAAAACGGAGAAAAAAACGACTATTTTTTGTGGGGTTATGTTCATACAGAAAAAAAAAACACAAAGTGTTCAGGTTATTCATTAATCATGTTTTTTCTTTTAAACCAGGTTCTTATCTACGATGTTGAAATTCAGCCCAATCGCCATGCTATCATTAGAATTTTACTCTTCTAAAGATGGATAGGTATACTTCATCAAGAGAAGTTAGGAGAACGAATCACGCAACACTGCAACACATGGTGTCACCTTATAACAAGGTTATTTTTTATTTATTTAATTACAAGGGTAATAATTATTACTATTAGTATTAATATTATTAGAATTGTTATATTTTTCAACCCCCATCATGAATTCTACATCTATATAAGTCAAAGTCAAATTGTAACATATTTTAAATTACGTGAAGATGATTATATGTTGAAGGTTATCCTTTTAATACTGTATTATGTTTAATATGGTTTATGCTTTTTATTTTTTTTTTAACTTTTTAAATAAATGTTTTTTAACTAAGATTGATTATGTTTAAGTTATTTACGCTTTTCGTGATTTGAGTTTTCTTCTTTTATCATTTTTTATCATTTTTTATTAAATCACATTAAGTTTTTCAACCCCGGGACCTTCCCGGGGTAATCAGCTAGTAATATATATAAAAGAATTGAACATTGCTGACGTGGCGTGCAATGATGCCTTCAACCTCTCCATGAAACTGCCATGTGGCATCATAATTGAAAGATTTTGGTGTTTTTGAATTATTTCCTTTTTTAATTAAATTGAGTTATTTTAGGAAAAAAGAATTTAAAAATAAATTTAAAATTTTCTCTCTCATGTTTTCTCCCATAATTTTTAAACGTTTATATATTTTATATACGAGATTTTTTAAAGAAAAAAATTACACCAAATTAACGAGCGTTTTATTATCTTTCCAACGAGTACCATAGTGCTATATAAAAAACGGAGAAAAAATCGACTATTTTTTGTGGGGTTTCGTTCATACAGGAAAAAAACACACAAAGTGTTCATGTTATTCATTAATCATGTTTTTTCTTTTAAACTAGGTTCTTATCTACGATTTTGAAAATCAGCCCAATCGCCATGTTATCATTGAAATTTTACTAGGTATACGTCATCAAGAGAAGCTAGGAGAAAGAATCGCGCAACACTGCAACACATGGTGTCACCTTATTTTTTTATTTATTTAATTACAAGAGTAATATTACTATTAGTATTAGTATTATTAGAATGGTTATATTTTTCAACCCTAGGACGCTCCCGGTAAGAATTGATAGTTACTGACGTGGCGTTCAATGGTGGCCTCAACCATCTCTTGATTATGCCACGTGGCATAATGAGATGCAATGGTTACAACTTCCAACTTAAGTGTTTGTTTAGTTTATTAGGTTAGGAATTATAAGAACCATTAGAATGTGAGAAATTAGAGAGATGTGATGAGTTTTTGAATACTTGCAGCTTACATAAGTGATTCTTTACATGATTACTGATTAGGTTTTAGATTAGAGAATATTGAGTTATTACTGATTAGAATACTATGAACATGCAATGATTGAGAGATTTTGCGGTTAGTTAACTTGAGCCATTTGCAATAGATTATCACGTAAAATTAGATTTTTCAACACCGGGACCCTCCCGGGGTAATCAGCTAGTATAAGTAATAAAGACGGTATGTCGGGTCAAACACCATACCTCTATATAGACATAGTAGGGTCAAATGTTGTTGCTAATCCTTCGGTTGACAAACATTAGGAAATCAACGTCCTCTATATTGTTTCTACATGTAAATCTTGATTTGTAATTGCTGAGATGCAGATATTTTTACAGGTTGGATTCATGGCAATAAATGTGGAATTTATTAATGATTTCATGAGTGGCCAGGGCCGGCCTGAAAATTCAGTTGCCCGGGTTGAGCTGTAAAAATTGTGCCTCTTAACCTTAGGCCTTAAGGAAATAAATAATGTAAACTATTTTTTAAGCTACAATTAAAGTAATATCAAATTGATGGATCAAATTTTATTTCTCACTTAGGTTGGAGTTTAACGATAGATGGAACAAACCCTCTTGGAGAGTTTGGGAGTTCGAATCCCACAAAGGGTGAAAATATAAACGGGTAAAAGTTTGGCAATTAATTTTTTTTGTTTCATAATAAAAATAAAAGTTAAAAACAAAGTCAAAACCAACTGGTAAAAAGCAAAAACAATTAAGTGTGAGTCATCTTCATTTCATCTTCTTCATCCTTTCTAGTCCTATACTCATTAATAAATTTGCAATTTTTTTCTCAAACCATTTCATTTTCTTCTTTAATTCTTAACCTTTCTCAACATTACTTTACTTTCTGTTTTATATAAACTACCATTTACTATGATTAATACTTGATTAACAATTTTAGGGCTCAAACATACAAAAATCCATCGAATTAAAGACATCACTATTAAGAAAACTTGGATTGTCGGAGAGTCTATGTGCCCTCGAGAAATTGGGCCCGGGCCGGGAGTCCTCCCCGCACCCCTTAAGGGCCGGCCCTGTCAGTGGCGGACCCGGAAAACTTTTTCATGGGGAGCGGAAATTTATAGTGGGTCATTTATCAATCCGTATATAATAATTTTTTGGTTTGGTTCGGGTCAGGTCATATGAAAAAAATAATCAATGTATGTTTTATATAATAAAAAGTATGTCAAATACCATTACAAATGCATAACAAAAATTGAAAATCTAATTTATCTAAAGTTGTTACTAGGAGTTTTAATTTTTTAAACATGTATATTTCGTCATATATAATAATGCAACTATCATTGGTTTTTAGCGAAGTTAATGGAATCATAACGTTCGGTTAGTTTTATTTACTACAATGCCCTTTTAAAATTATATCATCGCATAGTAAAACTATTCCCGAATCATATGAAAACAACAAGTATTATAAAATATGAGTTACGAAATCACTAAGGTGATAACTAAATAAAATAATATATAATAACATAGGGTTGGTTATTCTACAAAGGCTACAAAAAATGAGAAGGGTGAGAAGCCACTAGAAAATGACATGCGTCCAAAGGATTAACAAGTGGGAGGGGTAATTTTGTCAAAAACATATGCACATGCTAGTCACATGCCATTTCCACCTTCATTTTTAAATGCTCGTAACTTTTTTATACGTCATCCGTTTTTAAAAAAATTATATCATAAAATTGAGCGTCGTTTTATCTTTAATATGAGTACCATATTGCTATACTTTTGAAAAAAAAATTCAAAACCCACTTGCATAAGACACAATGGAATGTAAAACACAATGAACACCAATTAAATATAGGGTATAAAACATAATCAAGAGTCTAGTAAAACACAATGGACGACATACTAAAGACACAATGAATAGAAGACTAAAACACAATGAATACTTTTGAAAAAAAAAAGTTGAAAACCCAGTTACGTAAGACACAATGGATGACATACGAAAGACACAATGAACAAAAGACTAAAATACAATGAATACTTTTGAAAAAAAAAAGTTAAAAACCCAATTGTGTAAAACACAATGGACGACATAATAAAGACACAATGAACAGAAGATTAAAACACAATGAATACTTTTGGAAAAAAAAGTTGAAAACCCAGTTGCGTAAGACACAATGGAGATAACGTAAAACACAATGAGTACCAATTAAATATGCAATGAATAATATGGTATAAAACACAATGAACAGTCTAATAAAACACAATTGACGACATATAAAAGACACAATGAACAGAATACTAAAACATAATGAATAATAGACTTAAATACAATGAACAACATAATAAAACACAATGTACGCCTAAATACAAAACTCATTTGCGTAAAACACAATTAAAAGCATACTAAAAACACAATGGACAAAGTTAAATCATGTGTAGACTAAAAAAACATAAATAACATATTTATAAAGCACACATGCATACTATAACACAATGAACGTGCAGAAGACACAACGGAGAAAAAAATACCCATTTAGCACGATTTTTTTTTTCAATTTTAATGTAGCAATGTGGTACTCATATTAAAGATAAAAAAAACGCTCGTTAATATGGTGAAATTTTTTTGAAAAAAAAAATGTCGTATGAAAAAGTTATAGACGTTTTAAAATGATGGGGGAATTGACATGTGCATTGCATGTGGAGAGAGAAAGTCAACAAATGTGGTTTTCCTTTTATGCCCTTTCTCTAATTTATTATTTATTTTTTTCAAACAAACTAATCTCAACCCTTCAAATATATGATCAATAGATCACAATCCTTCTCACCCTTCCTGGAAAAAGTGTCTTGTATATTTGATCATAACCCTAATAACATAAAAGGAAGAAATAACTTATAGGAAAATTGTAAAAAACTAACAAACCCAAATTTATTTAAAAATAGTAAATAAATAAAATAAACTTGAAAAAAAAAATCTAGAATGATAAATGAACTTATTATTAATAAGTTCACATTTTAGCCTTCAAAACTAAAAAACACTCACTCTAAACAAAATAAAAGGCATTTGCGGTTAAAAAAAACCATCTTAAATAGTAAAGTTGAAATTTGAGGGAAGTAACTTTCACTTTTGAAACAAAGTTACCATACAAAAAGGGAAGTAAGGGACTAAAAAGTTAAAACTAGTACAGGTACATTTAACGATAAAATAAATAAGGCAAACTTCATCTTCTTCCTCTTATCACCACATAACCAGTACTATTGTCACCGGAAAACAATTAAGAATACTCTATCCTTTCTTTCTTTACTTGTTTGGGTTGGTTTAGAAAGTCCAAGGAGAGCAATTGCAAAATTTTAAGGGGAGCGATCAGAATTTTCTCGCATATATAATATTGAACTTTTTTTTTTCAAGGTGGGCGCCTGTTCATTATGTAGAATTCCATATTGGAAAATTTAACGTTAATACCCTAAACTATTTCTACACATACCCTGAATCCAACCTCTTTAGCTAAATGAGTTCGCTAATACAACCTGAAATTGACCAAATCATGTTTATATTGAACCAAAACCTCGTGAAATTTTTTGTTAGCCTCTGTTCTATTGTAAATTCACACCCTAAAAAACACGTTAAACATTCACATTTGGTTATCTATATTTAGGGTGGGCGGGGTGGTCCGTGATTACCTGCATCCCGCGATTGTCGTGATAGTCACCAACACTGCCCAACCTTGATGATCACGCCTGATGCGTAATGGTTATGACAACCATCACACCCCTTTTTATTTCTATCCTCAATATTATATTATTATCCTTCTATATCTTCATTGTTTTAATGGAAAAAAAAATACTAAATTAAACATAAACATTACATTAACACGACTAAAACATTAATTAACCTAAAATTTTACAAAAAACTTAAACATTAACCTAAATTAAAACATTATATAATCCTAATTAAAACATTTATTAAACTTAAAATACTTAACATACCTACGGAGAGTAGTTATCCCAATCCTCCAGAGTGTACTCTGGCGACGGCACAGAACGATCGCAATCACGATCGTCCGACCTAGCATTCGAGCGGATGCAGCCGAAGTCAGGACTTGGAAGACAATAAGGAAGATGATACGGTTCATCATCTATATTCACATACTCCGAGCCAATGTCAGTTTCGTACCCTTCCTCATTTGGAATCGAAGCAGGAGGGTTTGGGGTGATGTTGGTTTATCTTCCCCCAAGTTGTTGCTGACCCAATCCCAACATAGCTATCATGTAGTCATGTGCCCAGATACATTCGTCATTTGTAAGAGGGGCATCTAGATCCATAACTGCATGACTTGGTAAAGGAGGAACAGTTATTAGTCGATAAGTGTACACTGGTTGACGAGGAGAAGTGTACACTGGATTAGTAGAAGGAGCGTGCACTAGTTGACGAGGAGGAGTGTACACTGTAGGAGGAGGAGATGACACTGGTTGTGAACGTCGTTGGCGAGAGTATCGCCTGAGGTTGGAAGGTCTGGTTGTTTCGTTAATGTAACCACCACCCATATCTTTGATTTTTTTTTTTGGGTAGTTTGAATAGTGTGGGTGATAATTGTGACTGGTAATTGGTTTTCTGCTCGGTATTTATAGGGTTACAAAACTAGCCGTTGGAAAAGTAGTCGTTTGAAAAGTAGCCGTTTGAATATTATTATTATTTTTTTAATTATTATTTTTTATTTAAAAATTTTACTTTTTATGTTTTTTTTATGTTTTTTTATTTATGTAAGTTTTAATGTAATGTGTTTATTTTATTTAAAATTTTTTGAATGTGATAGGTATCATTTCACTCCATGGGGTTAGTGATGAATGTGATGTAAATGAGGTGACACCATATTATTGGGTGTGATAGTGTGATGAGATCACCCACCACCCCATCCACCCTTATGCGAGTGAAATCTTCATATTTTGATAAGTGGTGATAAATGGTTGTGAGTGAAGTAAAGATAAAAGTTACTATTTATCAGTAAATTTGGAGGAACACTTTTCACCCCTATATTTTTTAGTGATATTTTAATGTGGTTGTGCGTAGAGGAAAAACATAATGATAAAAATATTTTTTTAAAAAAATACTATTTGTTACAATATATTAATAAACCAAGTGATATTGAACAGTGATTTTATTATTTTTTTTATTACCATTTTAAGTTACAAGCTTATTTATATAGAAGATTAGGGATAAATAAACAAATGATGTTGCAGATCAGTTGGTATGGGTGTTGTTTGTGTTTGTGTGACACCCGGGTTCGAGTCAGGCGGCCTCCGGTTTTTTTTTCCTTTTTTTTTCTTTTTTTTTTTGAAACGTTCCAGCTGTCCGGACACGTGTCTTTTCCCTGTACTTCCTCATACATATAACCTTACGTATTCTCAGTTCTCACAACAATATATCTGATCATATACACACACACGATCTTACACACATACACACACACATGATCTCCTTTCTCTCTCTGTTTCCTCTCGCCGCCATACTAGCACCGTCCGCTGCCATCTCAACCGCCACCGTCCGCCGCTAACTCCATAAACCATCGGTGTATCCGGTTATTGATAACGAAATAAATATGAGTTAAGAGCGTTTCATCTTTGGAGTAGATCTGTGACAATATGTTAGGCGGATTCCTATGGTGTAACAGTTTCTCTTCCAAATGGTATGTTTTATTATTATTATTATTATTATTATTATTATTATTATTTGTTGAAATCGTGTACGTGCATTGTCATTGTGTGGTTAAATCTGATTGTTTACTGTTTTCTTTATGCAGGTAGATTCGGGTTCAGACAGTTGTGTTACGGACATGATAGTTTTTGAAGGATCTGATGTTCGTGCCTGTGTAAGGCTACTGTTTTCTGGTTATTGCTTTTCATTGTTTGTTAGCTTTAGATTAATTCAGTTTTTGTGTAGTTGATATTGATTTGTATTTCTTTGTTTATGTTTGATAAGTTTAGGAAGATTATATAGGGGATGCGGATGTCATTGTTGTTGATGAAGGTCTGTGTGGTGATGTAGAGTATATATAGTGTAGGCGTTAAATTGATAATAAAGGTTATATGGTGATATAGAGTAGTGTAGGAGTTAGGTTGAAGTTGTTCTTGATAGAGGTTTATGTGTAGGGTATATATAGCGTAGGTGTTAAATTGATAATAGAGGTTTATGTGGTGATATAGAGTAGTATAGGGGTTAGGTTGAAGTCGTCCTTGATAGAGGTTTATTTGGTGATTTAGAGTGCATATAGCATATGAGGCAGGTTGATAATAGGGATTTGTGTGGTGTTGTAGAGTATTCATAGCATAAGAGTTAAGAGAATGTTTGATATACTTTTGTGCTTTCAGTCATATGGTTGTTTAAGGGTAAAGCCGTTGGAATTGGGACAAGAACATAAGGATCTAATGAATTAATAGCGTGGGGTGTTATCAACAAATTTAAGTTTATCATCCTTGATAAAGGTTTATGTGGTGATATCAACTAGGTACAATATTATAGGTGTTATTGTTGGATTATTATTCGCTGTTAGTTACTGTCTGTTGCCGGAATGGCAGTTAATCATGTTTGATCAAAGCGTCTTTAAAGCTGATTAGGTTATTTGGATGGAAAGTTTATTTAGAAACGCCTTAGACACTTATATGTTGATATTAGAAGGTTTATTAGTGTGCTTAATTACTGATGATGATACTCCACATATGTATGTAAACAAATAACATGCTCGGTATTTGTTTGCTAAAGGAATCAAAAGTTGTTGTGTAGTATGTAGAGAAGAATGTGGGAGATCGGAAGATAGGTGGTTAGTTCACATAAGAAAGTGAGTCAAATAGATACGTCCATTTTCCTGATAGCTGGATCAGTAGATACAAACCAAGATTTGAAATGTCTCAGCCCTAACCATTTTCCAGTTCCATGTTAAGTTATCTTGACCACCCCTGCCTTCTACGCCCTTGTAACTGTCATCACTGTAACATCACACAAATTTTCTTTATATATATAGAACTCCCTCGTTTATTCATCTGATTCATGTTTACAGTATCTTTACCATCCATTTTGTTAATTTTTTTTTGTTTAAATAAAAACGTTAAAAAAATGTTTGCCTGTGCCAGGATTCGAACCCGAGTCCCTGGCGGGCTAAACCTTAACCACACCACACAAACCACTACACCATTTGGTGTTTTGTGATGTTAATTAAAACCAATTAAACTTAAACCCTTTCAAGGTCCCTTAGTCAAACCTGAAAAGTCAAACGTAGTCTCCTAGTCAAGTCAAGTCAAAGTGTTAGTAAATATGGTCTCATAGTCAAGTCAAAGTGTTAGTAAATATGATCTTCTAGTCAAGTCAAAGTTGTTCCTAAATTCTAGCCTAGTCAAAGTAGCCCCTAATTACAACTCCAAATTTTACACTATAAATACACTAGCCTACCATTCAACTCTTTGTACCATTAAAAAAAAAAAAACATTATTATCCCATCTCCCATATACTAAAGTTTTCATCCGTCATTATCTCCTCTAGCTAGTTTCGAGTTTTCCAAGGCATTATTACTAAGTGTTTGCACGCTCAATAAAACGCACGAACTCATTATGCACCTAAGGTGGGTTTACATAGCCCCTTTTTCTGTTTTACATTTTGGGGTGAAACATGTTTAAACATTTTATACACTATCATTTACTTATTCTTACATTGTTGAAACTTGTGATTCAATTATACTATAATTTACTCATTCTATCATTTGACTGTAACAAAAAGACACAGTACAATCATTAACATTGATCAAGCTGCCTGTTTAGATTATAGCGCTATAGGTCTGACAAACCCATCCCCCCGCATAAATTCAGGGATGATCGATAACAGTTACACTTTTACTAACTTGCGAGTTAGGTCTCAGTCGACACAAGGTTTGATTGTACAAAAGACGCATTGTTACATGTCGGACTCATATTCTATCATTACTCATTATTATACTTCAACAATGATTGCTATACAACATATTGTTTTCAACTATATGCAAAACCTATTTATTCTCACAAACTATTTATAGTTGACCCCCTATCTTTCCAACTTAACATGTTTCATGTTTATATGCTATTGGAAGTTGTACAAGTCTTGGAACACATAGGAGCTTTGGACCTAGTTTATATTAATCAATTTTTGTAATCTCTTCTTGTAAGATGAATTGTAAATTGTTAAATATTATTCAACTTTCATTTAGTACCATGAGCTATTGAACAATCATCACTACGTGACATCCCGATGTTTCCGCCATCGGTTGGGGTGTTACAATCACCCCCACCTTCTGCGCCCTGTCCAAAACGTAAAGCAGCCGCATGATTGTGAACAGATCACAGAGACGATGATATCATATGCGGATGCTATGTAGCAGTGGTGATGGTGTTGTGATGATGATGTCACAACAATTATAATGGTACGTGTAGGATGATAACGTTAGTGTGCAGATCGCATTCTCTCTTCTATATTCCTTTCCACCAATTTGGCCATCAATGATGGTGATGGTGATGGCAATGAGGTCCATTTTACCCTCAATGGTAGTGATGGTAATGACATTGGTGTTGGCAATGAGGTCCATAAATCAGGGCGATGGTGATGCAGAGTCTATTTTGTTGACTTTGTTTTATGCATAATATTAATAAACCTTTCTTTGGTTTATGTTGCTTAGGAAATTTTGCGATGTGAGGTAGGGTTCTCAGCCCCTGAAGGCACGTATCGTAGGCTAAGCTAGCGTGGTGGACCTCTTTGGTTTTCTTCATACGTTAGATGGAGGCTTGGAGGTATCTACTTGGCTACTAATGCAACTGCCATGTCAAAAACTGTCTATAAGGCAGTTCTTGATTCATCTCCAAGTAGTAACAAGTCATGGAATAATGCCAAACCCTGCCTATAAGGCAATTCTTGATTCCTCTCCAAGTAGTAACAACTATTGGAATATGAAGTATATGGCAGTTCTTGATTCTTCTCAAAGTAGTAACAACTCTTGGAATATGATGAAGGTAGATTTTATTGTTCACAGTTCAAATAAATTGTAAAATTCTTCATGTTACCGGTTGTAACTTATTTTACATATATAATATTAATAGAATTTTATGTGATGTCTATTGTTTAGGAAATTCTTCAATGTGGAATAGGAGTCTCAGTGCCCAAAGACATATATTGTACGCTAAGCTTGCACGACATACATGTACGGGATGAGGAGCTTCATTCTTTCTTTGGAAAGAAATCAATTCCTCGAATTAAAATACAAGACAGTTGTTGATTCTTCTCCAAGCAGTAACAACTCATGGAATACGAGGAAGGTAATTTTTCGGGTCTAAGCTAAAATAAATTGAATGTTTATTTGGTTTGTGAATTTTGGCACAGTTTGTTACTAAAGTCTATTTAGCATGTTATTGAATAAAGTTTTCCTTGATTTGTGTTGTTTAGGAAATTCTGCAAAGTGGAGTAACTACTTCAGCCCCCAAAAGCACATGTCGTAGACTAAGCTCGCGTTATTTTGTAACGTAAAACGAATTGTGTATTCTATAATGTCAATTTTGTAATGTAATGTTACTGGCTTTTAATAGTTAGTTTTTGTTTTGGATATCATTATTGTAAATCCGGTTGCCGCCGCCGCAACGCGCGGCCGGATAAATAGCTAGTTTAATTAAAAATGATAATAAATTCGAAAAGGACAAAAAAGTGTGGTATTAAAACTATTTAAATGAATTGATTTGTAATAAATTCACCGCTTTAAGTTCACGCATATCACACCACTCTATCAAATCCTCCCTCATTTCTCATTGCTCCCTCTCCAACTTTCTATCTCATTTTTTGTATAAATAATAATAATAATAATGTCACAGGTGAGATTAATAATATCTGCATAACTTCACATACAGATCAATCAGAATCAAAACCATATATCTATCTGAAGTTAGAATGGGAATATTATCGTTGATAACTGGATGGCCGGGCCCCAGTGGTTTTGGATCAGCCTCCACTGCTGAACAAGTTACTGATTCCATTGATGCTTCCCATCTCACTGTTATTATCACAGGTATACTAACACACACACACACACACACATATATATATATATGATGTAACTAGTAATATTAGTCGTACGTAATACACACGTATTGATTGATTCGGTTTGGTTCGATTATTGGTTACTGATGCACGACTGTTGAAGTGGGTCGGTGGGGAAATGTTGAGATAATAGGATGATTTAGCAAGCGAATAATCATGAATAACCTAACACTGTTCATTTTTGTAAATATGTTTACAAATAGATAAAACGAGATACTCATGATCTGCTAAAAGAAGATATACTGTATCATGCATTTAATGGACTACATCTGTCCACCGACGTAGCTAATTATTATCTCCACCTGCAATATCAACGTGACACGACCTCTCGCCGCCATCACTAGCGTCACGACACTCTTGATTTGTCTCTTCACATAGCTACTATTACCATTACCCAACAGCTACCATTAACTATTTCCCAAAAAAAAAAGGATTTTGGGTTTACTAACACGTTAATCCAGACAATAGTTTGGTGTAATGACGGGCCCTACCCCACTCATCCAGACTATGTTGTCTGAACCGGGTTCATGCTGGGGCGGTGTTGTGGCTTCCGCTGAAACTATACTGCCTCCGCACGATATATATATATATATATATATATATATATATATATATATATATAGGATTTGGATCATTTGAGAACCACTATTTAGGGAGAGAACCAAAGAACCAAGTGTGAACACAAAAATCCCTCCACCAAAAAATAAAAAAAAAATAATAAAAAAATTATATAACCTAAAAAAATAAAAAATAAAAAAAGTAAAAACACCAAAATGTTTTTTTAGTGTTAATCTTTCTGAAAAAAAAATAAAAAAAATACAAAAAAAATAAAAAAAAACAAAAAAATGGCCTTTTTACGTCATATTTACGTCATATACCGTATGCACATGTGCATTTCACTATTAGAGCACACTTTTGAATAAATTATCAATTGCCATAATGAAATAATCATTTAAATAGACGTGATATGATATATAAGGTGGAAGAATTTTATTCAATGATCTTTAAATAAATGCGAAGTGCATTTCACTATTATAGTTAGGTTTTTTTTTCATGGGTTTAGCTTTAGGGTTTAGTTTTTAGGTATGATGGAAATGGGGTTAGGTTTTTTGGGGTTGTTGGTGAATAAACTTTAAAAAAAACCCCTATATAAAACTATAAAATAAGATAATTGTACTACATGCACATGTGCATTTCACTATTATAGTTAAGTTTTTTAATGGGTTTAGCTTTAGGGTTTAGTTTTTTGGTATGGTGGAATAGGGGGTATCTTTTTGGGGGGATGGGATGGAGCGTTTTGGTTTTTGGGGGGTGTGGGGTTAGCTGCACATGTGCATTTCACAATGGGGGGGGGGGGGGGGGGTTGGGGCGGTGTGGGGGATGGGGGGTTTAGGTTTTTAGGGAGTGAGGTGGGTGGGTTTAGGTTTTTAGGGGGTGAAGGTGGGGTTTTTAGGTTTTTTTGTTTGTGTTGACAATGGTTCTCTGGTTCTCTCCCTAAAGTTGGTTCTCGTATGATCCCTACCCTATATATATATATATATATATATATATATATATATATATATATATATATATATATATCGCTGGAGTAACAGCCGGATGAAATCAGGTCAGCTTGGGATCGAACTTGCATCACTAGGATCACAAGTTCTCACCGTCGTTGCCTGGCGTCCCCCAAATGGTGCCAATGGGGATCGAACATGGGTCTCACAAAGGAGAACCCGGGTCGCCTAACACTAAGCCACAAACGGAAGACATGTTAATCCGTTTAACTATTTAGAGAAAAATACTTTTAATATTTTTGTTTTTGTTTTTCTTGTTTACCAATTTGCATGGTTAGCTATAATAATTTTAGTTTTATCACACCCTCAACGTGTCAAGCTATTATACTAACCATTGAAGACGTTAACAATAACCTATTTACCACCCAACAACCTTCTTATAACTCGACAACATGTATGGACTTATTTAGAAAAAATGGGTTAAACGGATCATGTTCGGATTACCCCGAATATATGTGTGTGCGAGTTATGGTTGAAATCTTTGACACAAATAATAATATGAGTGGGGTTCAGATTGCATATTTCAACACGTCAACTTGATAACACGACACCCCTACCGTTTTTCATATGTCTCTTAAAACGTTTTCAAATTATCCGCACTTTTCTATGAGCAAATAACTTTGTCATCTAAACTTGAAAAATACATGTTTCTTTATAAAATATTTTTGCAAGTTTTCAATACATGATGTACAATGTTTTTCAAGCATGATTTAAGAAAATATGTAATTTTACAATTTAAAGAAATATTTGAAATTGTCCCTACTAATAAAGTCAGTTATAATTTTGCTAAGATTCATGTGCGTGGGGTGGGGTGGGGTGGGGTGGGGTTTAAGTTATAACGTGTTGGATATTTGTTTATGCAATGCTTTATTTGCACAAAAAAGTTAAGCCCCGTATCTACATTTAAGCGGATACAGGGTGTTTAATCTTCACATATTAGGGAGTGTTTGGGATTGATTATTCAAAACAGATTATGCGTTTTAGAAAAGCAGGGGTAGAGCTGCTTATAGATTATTGCGCTTTTGTAGCCTAAAAAACTGATTATCTGCGTTTTCAAAACGCAATCCCAAACACTAAAAACTGATTATCTGCGTTTTCAAAACGCAATAATCTAAAAATCAGATTCAAAACGCAATCCCAAACACCCTCTTAATGTTTATCTGATTTAATCTATAAAATAGATAGAATCAGTTTTTTTTTTTTTTTTTTTTTTTCAAATGGTTAAAGACTACAAATTTTTTTAACGGTAGAGTGGTCCACCAATTGCGTAGGACACACCATGTTAGAACAACTTTAAGCCACAACGAAGGTGGAGCAACAAGAAAAGCCTCCCCAACCGCGGTTAGAAGGTACCACAACTTTCCCTCCACGCCCATAATTAGAACCACACCTCCCCCTCCACACCCAAAAGTGACGTCACGTTAAGTATGAACCGAATTCCTTCAAAGTTCACACCCCTAGGAATTGAGTACTATAGATAGTCTAATGTTAGTTATGTAAAGGGAAAGATAGCTAAATGATTTCTTGTGTTTGAATTAGGGATGAGCTTGGTATCATACCGTACCGAACCAAACCGATCTTGATACCGAAAGGGGTCCAATTTTTCCTTCCCATCCATCCCACATCCAATATATTTAATTTAAACTTGTTTAAACCAAATAAAATGGTCTCATCCTCATTTCGTTTGGTACCAAACACACAAGGGATGGTGTAGATTGTGATACCATGTGCCACCTTGGAAGTTTTTCGGTACCATTCATTTTCTCCTGATACCGTGTGCATGATAAACTTCCATCATGCCTCATTTATTAAAAAAAAAAAAACTACACTTATTGCTTTGTTGTAAAATCATTATCAAACAAACTTTGTTGTAAAAAAAAAAAGTTGGTAACAGTTGAATTATAATTCAATGAATGAATGTTACTTTTAAAGGTTGCATAACATTTGTAACATTAAATAGTAAGATCTATCATACAAAGGTAACATTAAATAGTAAGATCTAACATTTGTAGCATAGTAATTGTTCGACAACCAGGGATCAGAGTTTCATTTTTAATAGAATAGGTTTTGCTATCTAAAAGGGGGTGGCGGCGTAGCTTGTTGCCCGCTTACCAGCCGCCCACTTGTAAATGTGTTGTGGTTTTATTTTAATGAGATATATATTTAATTTTTTATTTTTTATTTTTTAAATACAAAGGTTAAACTCTTGTCTGTAAAAGTACTATTTGGATATGAAAACATTTAGCCTGCAAAGTTGATATGGATAACTACATCCAATGATTTGAAGATGAAAATGATAAGAAATGTGTTGTTCTGCAGGAGGAGCAAGTGGGATTGGGTTAGAGACAACAAGAGTATTAGCAATGAGGGGAGCTCATGTGATCATAGCTGCAAGGAACACAAAGGCTGCAAATGAAGCCAAACAAGTCATTCTTGCAAACAATAACAAGGCCAAGATTGATGTTCTTGAGCTCGATCTTTCGTCTCTCAAATCAGTTAATGCCTTTGCCAGTAGCTTTAAAGATCTTAATCTTCCACTCAATATCTTGATGTAAGTCCTCTCTCCCCCTCAAAATTTCGTCGTTAAATAAATCTACATTAAATTATCATATTTGACACACTTATTGTATATATAAAAATTTAAAACCTGAACTCAATTATGAGAGACTATTTTGAATATAAAGAGTATGTGCTGTCATGTGTCTAACTGAAATTCCTTAAATTTCCAGAAACAATGCAGGTATTATGTTTTGCCCCTACCAACCATCACAGGATGGGATAGAGATGCAATTTGCAACCAATCACTTAGGTTGGTCATTAATGTAGCAATTTTTTTATATATAAATTTGTCATGACCCGTCTCTTTCGAGTACATAGAATATTAACTGTGGGAGTGAATGTTCTTAGGACACTTCCACTTGACAAACCTACTACTTGATAAGATGAAAGAAACAGCCACAACTACCGGAATCGAGGGTAGAATTGTAAATTTGTCATCTGTAGCTCATCTCTACACTTATGAACAAGGGATCAGATTTGATAAAATCAATGATAAAGATAGGTAAATCTATTGATATTGACTCTTTTATGTTGTTTTATCAAGTCAAAAACAAATTTTATTATCGTAATATTTTTCTAAAGCAGCTACTCAGACAAAAAGGCATATGGCCAGTCCAAGTTAGCCAACATACTGCATGCAAATGAGCTCTCTCGACGTTTGAAGGTATTAAATTTGTTTTCTGATCTGTCAAATGATTTTAATATAACCTCGCGGTTGGTTAATATTAAAATGCAGGAAGAAGGGGCAAATATTACAGTAAACTCGGTACACCCGGGGTTGATAATGACAGATCTCATGAGACATTCATTCCTGCTTATGAGTAAGTGTCTGTCTGTTGATATTTTAGTTCTCTTTATCAAGAATCAATATCTAATTTTAAACGCGTCTATCATCCCCATTCTCTTATTAACTATTTACCATGCCATATATGATATATCCCTTATTGTCAAATAATCGTTTAGGTAAAGGGTTGTGTTAAACGTACGCCACCCCCTCCATTTTTACGTGTTGTACGTCCTTTCTTTCAAGTTGTCAAATTACTAATATACCCACTTTTCGCAATAAAAGACAAAAAAAATCCTTTTGATTAACGTTTTCAGAATGAGTATGATGAAAAATGTAGGAGGTGAGGTACGTTTAGCCAACCATTAGGCAAACGTACAAATTTTATATGTGATTTTAGGGCAAAGTCGTTCAAAATGAAAACTTGACACGTACAAATCACATCTTAAGAAAAAAAAAAAAAAAAAAAAAAAAAAAAAAACCTTGAACTTGTGTGTTTGATTTTGACAGGAATTTTGAAGTTGTTCACTTATATCCTCTGGAAAAATGTACCACAGGTACAGTTATGAATTGCATATATCAAATTTACCAAAATCTTTTTCCTTTTTGGATTATTAATTTCTACAAGAGTGATATTCACAATAATAGACCTTGTAAAATCTGTTGGGTCCGAACTGTGTTTTCATTTATTGCATGTAGGGTGCAGCAACAAGTTGTTATGTGGCAGTACACCCTGGCCTAAAAGGGGTGACTGGAAAATACTTTGTGGACTGCAATGAATATCCAGCTAGCAACTTTGCAACCGATCCGGAATTGGCGAAGAAGCTTTGGGACTACAGTCATAACCTGGTCAAATCTCTTCAAAGTTCCTAAGTTATAATCGAAACTTTCAGTTTATTTATGTTTTACTTGAAACATGTCAAGGTTAACTACAAATGTTTTTTCTTTCGAAGTTTTTAAATCGAATAACATTGGCCATCATCTTTCGTTGGCGTTCGCTTGGATCTACTCAACTTTTAAGTGTGTGGTTATAAATTACTTATAATAGATATGTGTGATTGGTGATTTTGGTGTCATCATATATCATTTTAGTATAACTCGATTTACTTAACACCAAATGAGAAATTATAATAAACATTTTTACGAGTATGGAGTATACACTTGTTTCATAGTAATATGATCTTGGGTAGTAGGGAACCTCAAAGGGGCACCACCCCTTGCCTCATTAGTTATTACAATAAATTGAAAGTTGCTTAAAATTTGCTAGCCGATGAGACGTTGTTTGAAAATGATCGTTAGTACTAATTATCAACGGCAACTTAGATGAGTAGCAGATTAGTAAGTAAATAGTGAGAACTTAGTCGTTATAACTTTGGCGGTACTAACACGAAGTTTCTACTAAAGTTTCCATTGATGGAACTTTAATGATCATCGGTTAATTTGTGTACTCTTCGTAAAAAGTTCTAACGTTTGAACTCTTCATTTTGATTGTTCGACCGCTATATAACGAATGGCCTTAACGAATTAATGTAACATTAGTAGCAACACAAGTCTTGAATTAATTATATTTTTTTAAGAAAGAAGGGTTAGGATTAAATAACATTTTTTTCTAGAAAGGATGAGAAAGATTGTGATCCATTGATTATACAGTTTGTTTGAAAAAAAAATTAGAGAAAGAGCATAAAAGAAAAACCACATTTGTTGACTTTCTCTCTCCAAATACAATGAACATGTTAATTCCCCCCATCATTTTAAAACGTCTATAACTTTTTCATACGACATTTTTTTTTCAAAACAATTTCACCATATTAACGAGCGTTTTTTTATCTTTAATACGAGTACCACATTGTTACATTAAAATTGAAAAAAAAAATCATGCTAAATGGGTTTTCTTCTCCGTTGTGTCTTCTGCTCGTTCATTGTGTTATAGTATGCATGTGTGCTTTATAAATATGTTATTTATGTTTTTTTAGTCTACACATGATTTAACTTTGTCCATTGTGTTTTTAGTATGCTTTTCATTGTGTTTTACGCAAATGAGTTTTGTATTTAGGTGTATATTGTGTTTAATTATGTTGTTCATTTTGTTTAAGTCTATTATTCATTGTGTTTTAGTCTTCTGTTCATTGCGTCTTTAATATGCCGTCCATTGTGTTTTATTAGACTGTTCATTGTGTTTTATACCCAATTGTTCATTGCATATTTAATTGGTACTCATTGTGTTTTACGTTATCTCCGTTGTGTCTTACGCAACTGGGTTTTCAACTTTTTTTTCCAAAAGTATTCATTGTGTTTTAATCTTCTGTTCATTGTGTCCTTATTATGTCGTCCATTGTATTTTACACAATTGGGTTTTTAATTTTTTTTTTTCAAAAGTATTCATTGTGTTTTAGTCTTTTGTTCATTGTGTCTTTAATACGTCATCCATTGTGTATTACGCAACTGGGTTTTCAACTTTTTTTTTCAAAAGTATTCATTGTGTTTTAGTTTTCTATTCATTGTGTCTTTAGTATGTCGTCCATTGTGTTTTACTAGACTCTTGATTATGTTTTATACCCTATTTTTAATTGGTGCTCATTGTGTTTTACACTTCATTGTGTCTTACGCAAGTGGGTTTTGAATTTTTTTTTTTTCAAAAGTATAAGAGTATGGTACTCATATTAAAGATAAAAAGACGCTCAATTTTATGGTATAATTTTTTTTTTTAAAAAAGATGACGTATAAAAAAGTTACGGACATTTAAAAATGAAGGTGAAAATGGCATGTGACTTGCATGTGTATATGTTTTTGACAAAATTACCCCTCCCACTTGTTTATTCCTTTGGACACATGTCATTTTCTAGTGGTTTCTTACCCTTCTTATTTTTTGTAGTCTTTATTGAATAACTCAACCCCAGAAAGAAATAGGCGTTGTATAAGGAATACCTGGAGTAAGTGAAGTGAGTGTTTATTTCACAACTCAACAGATACTACAAATAGGTATATAAGATGATGGGATTCTATTAATCTTTTGAATTAATAAAGTTAAGGAAAGAATGCAATACAATATGACTAAAAGAGTAGATGATCGGAAGCTTGGGTAGCGTTCGTTTTCATGGATTGCAAAGGAATTGGAAATGGAATTCGCGCGAGAACCATAATTTGTTTTGGAATTTTGATGTGTTCGTTTCATAAAATAATACGAAGTCTCGATGGAATTGAAACATGGATTCCCTTTCATATGTTGTTCAATTACAATTTCCTCTTTTGTTGTAACGAACAACATAAGAAGTCGAATACAAATTCCAATTCCTTCCGAATTCCATTCCATTCCTGTGAAACGAACGCTACCTTAGGGTCTGTTTGGTATGGGGTAATGGAATGGAGAGGGAATAGAATGGACCAGGTAATGGAATGAACAAGGTAATTGAATGGATCATTACCATTCCATGTCTTGTTTGGTTGTCATGTGGGAATGAAACAAAACATTACTTTGTGTTGTTGGATAAGCAGGAAAAGACGAAGGAATAAAATCGGTGGTGAGTGGTTGTAGTGGGTGGTGGTCAGTGGCGGTGATGGTGAGTGGTGATATGTGGCGGTAGCGGCGGTGGTGGGTGGCGGCGGCGGTGGTGGCGACGGAAGGTGGAGATGGATGGCCGTGATGGTGGGCAGGCGACGATGGTGAGTAGTGGCGGTGGTGGGTGGTGATTGGTGGCGGTGTGTGGCGGTAACATGGTGGTGGGTGGTCGTAACGATGGCGATGGGTGGAGGTGGATGGATGTGATGGTGGGTGGGTGACGATGGTGAATAGTGGCGGCGATGGTTGGTGGGTAAAGAAAATTGTGGTGAGTGACGGTGGCTGGTGGTGGAGGCAGCGGTGGGTGGGTGATGGTGGCGGGCGGCGTTGGGTGGTGTTGGATGGCCGTGGTTGTGGGTGGGTGACGGTGGTGGGTGGTAGCGGGTGGTGGCGGCGACGACAATAGTGGTGAGTGGTGAGGGCGGTGGTGGGCGACAATGGTGGATGGTGACGACGATAGTGGTGATGATGGTGGGTGGGGGGTTGTGGTGTTGTTAGTAAAGGGTTGATGAGGGATGAAATGAAAAAAAAAAACAGGGGGGGTAGATGGAATGGTTTTGAGAGGATGAAATGCCTTGTGGAATGTGTTATTACATTCCTTTAACCAACCAAACACACTATTTTTCATTACTTCGTAATGATCCATTTCATTCCTCCTTCTATTCCATCATACCAAACGCTACCTTAGAGTTTAGAGAGTTGGAGATGGAAAGAAGAAGAAGATACCAACAACATTCTAACAATATTCATTCCTACCCTAGGCTCTTCATTCTCGTGACTTATAATCTATAACTATTAATAAAAGAATTGACTTATGATGAAGTGTCATTCAATGAAGGGCTCAACTCCCTCATTGAATGTGCCATGTGGCATCATATGGGATTTTTTAATTTTTAAGCTTTTTTTAATAAATCTATATATATTATAATTATTTTGGGAAAAGATAAGAATTTAAAAACAAAATTAAATTTTCTCTCTCATGTTTTCTTCCATAACTTTTAAACGTTAATATATTTTATATACAAAATTTTTTAAAGAAAAAGATTACACCAAATTAACGAGCGTTTTATTATCTTTCCAACGAGTACCATAGTGCTATATAAAAAACGGAGAAAAAAACGACTATTTTTGTGGGTTTTTGTAACATCGCAAAATTTTCCCCAAAATTTTAATACATAAAAAGCCCTTATATATATATATATATATATATATATATATATATATATATATATATATATATTTTATTACACCTTTATCATTAATATTATACAAATGTGCCTAAGTCTTTATTTATCCTAACTCACAACTTATATACATACATAAATGTATATAAATAATAATAATAATATGATTCTAAATTCTTTTTTTTTCACATACAAGATTTTTTTTTTTTTAAATAAAGCCTTGAGTCAAATAGTCAAAGTCCTAGTCAAAGACTTAATACTTTGCTAAGGTGAGTTTTAAATAGCCCCTTTTCTACTTATCACCATTTTTGGGGTGAAACATGTTACAACATTATTCATGCAATTCAATCATCAATGTGTCTATGTGTATTTCTATGTTGCATTATGTCTTGAACATGACTAGGGTAAGCACAATTCTAGCATAAACATTCATCAACCAAACGGTATACATTGATAGATCTATTGGACTGACAATCCCACCCGGATACGTGCCTCCTTCAAAGGTTGCGTGGGTGTTTGTTACTGCAATATAAACGAGTGAACCATGAGCGTATGGGATGTACCACAATACAACAGTCACAATGGTTGATTATGCACTCGATTTACTTCTAGTATGTTTTCACATATGGACTAGATTGCCATGACACATGAATTGCACAACAATTTTATTCGATTATCAAAACCTATGTAATTCTCACGAACTTTTGTTGACCCAAAATATTTTCAACTTAACATGTTTCAGGTTCTACTTGCTTGAAGATTTGAATTAATGCTTGAAGATGTGTGCATAGTTTTATTCAATTTGATGTACGAATTCTTGTAGAACAATTGTATGTAATTTATTTAAATCATATAATGAAATTTATTATTTACCATGAGCTACTGAACAATCATCAATACGTGACATCCTGATGTTTCCGCCATCGGTTGGGGTGTTACAGTTTTGTTTTCAAATATATTTTACTCTACTAATAAATCACTACTTAGGGTTTTTTATATTTGAATAATAACGATAAACTGTTAGGACAAAGAGGATTGGTGAAACCACTTTTGTAAACCTTAGTCTAATTCACTTCTGTCATTTTTGGCTAAGTATAGAAGTACTGAAAAGAAGACAAGAAACTGCTGATTAGAAGATATGAAGAAGTGCTGAAGTTGCAGAAGTTCTGAAGTCCAAACCAGACAAGTTCACTTCAGAAGTACTGAAGACAAAACTACTCTTCAGTAGTTGTCCTTCATCAGCACTTAGCAGAAGATATTTCCCACCGCCTTTTTGCATCAGTAGTTTGTTGTTTAATATTACTTTTAGCTGTATTTGTTTCTTTCAATGTTGCAACTTGTGCAACTTGTCACTGGAGTTTCTGTGCTTGCATTTTAGGCAAGATACATGCATGTAATCGTCTATAAATAGGAGGCTTCAACCTTCTATTTTAGACATTGATTTTCAACAGAAAAATCCTTCAAACACTCTCATTGTTATATTCCATTTCTGTATTTATTGTGAACCTCTCTCAGTATCTAATTCTCATTTACAACTTAGATTCATAATAAATACTTTGTCATTTATTAGTTTCAAACATCAAGGGGGAGTTATAACTCTGCCTTTGTATAAAAAGTGTTGCTTTAACTTATAACATTCCGCTGTGCTTATAATCTGATTTACAAGGACTTGCTAAACACTTAAGTGTCAAGATAGCAAGTTCTTACTTAGCAAACAAGAGCAAACTGATCCAACAATTGGTATCAGAGCATTGGTTTATCTGATCACATATCAATCTAACAAATTGAGAATCAGACACAAAGCTCTTATTGATATTCAATATAAAGATCAAAAGTTCACTTTTTATCAAATATCCATCACTTAAAAGAGTCATCTGACAAATCTATACTCTTTAAAAATGGATCCACATAATACTGGTTCTGCCACCAAACCTGCCATGCTTGTGAGAAATGAGTACAATATATGGCAAAAGAGAATGGCACATACCTTGTCACAAACCAACACAGGTTGTTGGAGATCTGTGATATATGGTCCACACAAACCAGTAAACATAAATCTTGAAACTAAAGAAGGGATTCCTAAGGATCCCAAAGACTATACAGATGAGGATTTCCTAAAACTTGAGCTAGATGCTAAGGCATTCTCTATGTTGGCAATGGCTCTCCCAAATGAAATATACTCTGGCCTTTTACATTGTGAAAGTGCCAAAGAACTTTGGGACTGTCTTAAAGAACAGTTTGGAGGAACTGAAGAGGTGATTGCCAACACCAGAGAAATTTTGGCTCAACAATATGAAACATTTGCTTATATTAATGGGGAAACTTTGACACAACAATTTGAAAGATTCTCCTCATTAATCTCTGAGCTAAAGTTAAATGGTCAGACCTATACAACAGTATCTATGTTACATAGATTTTTAAGGTCTCTACCTGACAAATGGGAAACTTACTCCATTGTCTTAAGATCCTCACCAGATTTTAGCTCCCTCACTCTTACAAAACTCCATGGGAGATTACTTACTTTTGAGAGAGAAATCGATCAAAAGAAGAAATTACAAACTTCTGGTAAAACTGCTGATGACTACCTACCAGGTAGTACAGCACTTTTGGGACAAGATTCACCAACTTGTTCCTATGGATCTTATGACAATATTGACATAACCACTGGGATCTCATCAGAAAGATCTTTCCCAGGTTATGACAATGATGACCAAAGTCAAACTGCTGATAATCTATGTTTTATCATGGATGATTTGAAAAATTTTAGCAGTGATGACTTAGAGGAAATGGACATATTACACCAACTGGCCATGCTAAGCATTAAAACTAACAAGTTTTATAAAAGGTCAGGAAGGAAATTTCCAGGATTGACCAGTAATACAAAAATTGGTTTTGACAAATCTAAACTGAGATGTCACAAGTGTCAGAAGTTGGGACACTTTGCTAGAGAATGTAGAAGCTCTAGCTTTAACCAATCACAATCTGGAAATAACTATAACCCCAATTATAATAGGAACAATGGAACTCAAGGGAGTGCTCATTTTGTACAGGCACAAGCTCCTCAACAGCAATATATGCCTCAAGTACAATATGTTCAAGTGCCTGCTCAACAGATGCAGAGCCAACAATCAATCCCTCCCTTTCCAGCTGCTCAACTTCCTCCACAGCCTCAACAACCCCCTCAACAAAGTCTCTTTACCTCGGGGTATGTTGACTGGAGCAGTCTCCCTTATGACATCACAGAGTGCAATCCTGATGCAGACAACAAAGTGTTTGACATCAACTGGGGAGAACCAGACAATGGCAGAAAGAACTTTGCCTTAATGGCATTTGAAGGCTGTACCTCAAAATCTGCATTGTCTCAGGTATCAAAAGAATCTTTGACAAAACTTTGTTCAAACTCTTGCAAAAAAACTTTTGCTCTCATAAGAGAGACAAACGTGCACCTACAAGGCAAAGCCAATGATTTAGAAAGAAAATACACACAGATAAAATGTGATTTAGAAAGAAAACTGTGTGCTAAAACAAAAGAGGTTTCTAAATTAACTGACTCTGCTATTGAAACCCAAGCACAAATCAAAATGATGCTAAATGACCTGGGAGATGTCAGACAAGAGCTTGCTGACACCAGGATCACTTGTGAAAAATGGGTGGAATCTTGTAGGGGGTACCAACTACTGCTAAACAAACAAAGTGCTTCAAATGTTAAGTTTGGCATAGGATACCATCATGTTGAAACACCAACAGATTTTTCTCCCAAAACTACTGAAGATGGGAGAAGAATTGTTTCAAATGAAACTTCTGAAGGGAAAGAATGCACATCTTTCCATGAAAACTTTCTAAACAGAAATCCTGGCATTTTTAAAGAAAGTACTTCAGAAGTATTTACAAAAACTGACAACAAGCCATCAGTAGTTTCATCTACTTCAGGAGTTGAGACCCTGAAAACTACTGATGAACAAAATCTTTTCACAACTGTCAGAAATTTGCCTTCTGATAAAAAACTTAAGGCAAAAGAATGTGAAATTTGTGGCCTGTTCAACCACAAAACTGAATTTTGTAGATACAGAAAAGGAATTCAGTTCAATCAAAAATTTAAACAACAGGTTGTGGGAAATCAAATCAGAAATGATTATGAAAAAGTCTTTAAACCCAAGAAACAACAACCTGAAAACACCTTTTCTCAGAAAAAGATAAAATCTCAACCAAAATCTTTTTCTCAAAATTCCTTGTCAGTAGTTAGACCAGAATCATCAGCAGTTTCACAAACTGCTGAGATTCAAAATCTAAAGAACATGGTAGAACTACTGATGACCAAGGTTGATGGTGGTCCTAAAAAGGATACCACCATGGTTCTTAATGAAAAATCCATTGCCAAAAAGACATGGATTTCTCAACCTGGTCAAGAACAAACTGTAACTGTTCTCAAGAGCAAACCCAAAGCCAAACAGGCTTGGGTTTCCAAATCTAACTAATTTGCTTTTATGTGCAGAGAGTTTCCAGGGGCTTAAACAGCATATGGTATGTTGATAGTGGAGGCTCTATGCACATGACTGGATGCAGATACCTGATAAACAATTTTATCAGCCAAAGAGAAGGATCTGTGTCCTTTGGGAACAATGCTAAGGGATATGTGCTAGGACATGGCAATGTCTCCTCTGGAAAAATACAGTTTGACAAGGTCAATCTGGTGGAAAATCTTGAATACAACTTGCTGAGCGTGTCACAAATGTGTGATAAAGGATATTCTTCCTTTTTCACAAAGACAGCTTGCAAGATCATCTCACCAGAAGGCCAGAAGTTGATTGAGAAGATTATAGAAGATCATATTTTGCTGATTGCCAAAAGATGTGGCAATGTCTATGCAGTGGACATTGAGAAAGACAAAGTATTGAACAACACTGCCTGTTTCTTCTCAAGAGCATCAACTTCAGAAACAGATCTCTGGCACAGGAGACTTGGCCATGTGAACTTTAAAACCATAAATAAAGTCACAAAAATGGGCTTGGTCAGAGGTCTACCTTTGAAAGTATACCAGTGTCAAGAACACTGTGTATCCTGTTTAAAGGGAAAACAGCATAAGTCCTCCTATAAGTCTATTGAAGAATCAAAAACAACTGCATGTCTTCAACTACTCCATATGGACTTATTTGGACCTGTCAAGATTATGAGCCTTGGTAAAAAGAAGTACTGCTTAGTCATCATTGATGACTACTCAAGATTCACATGGGTATTCTTCTTATTTTCCAAGGATGAGGCTGCTGAAATCATCAAGTTCTTCATTCTACAAGTAGAGAAACAATATTCTCTATCTGTCAAAACCATTAGAAGTGACAATGGGACAGAGTTCAGGAACAAAACTCTGGATGAATTCTGTTTGTCTAAAGGGATTATTAGACAATACAGTGTTCCCAGAACTCCTGAACAAAATGGTGTAGTAGAAAGGAAGAACAGAACATTGATAGAAGGAGCAAGAACAATGTTAGCTGATTCTGGACTGCCATTATACTTTTGGGCAGAAGCAGTTAACACAGCATGTTATGTTCAGAATAGAGTTCTTGTGGTCAAGAGACATTCCAAGACTGCCTATGAAGTTCTTCATGGCATGAAGCCCCTTATCTCCTTTTTCAGGGCTTTTGGGTGTCAATGTTTCATCTTGAACATCAAGGAATCTATTTCAAAGTTTGCTGCCAAAGTTGACTCAGGTTACTTTCTTGGTTACTCTTCAACTAGAAAAGCCTACAAGGTTTTTAATTCTCACACCAGGATAGTAGAAGAAACATTGAATGTCAAGTTCAATGAGTCAAAACACACTCTTATTCCAGCACATCCTGCTGAACTCTTTGACCTTGACAACTTTCACTTTGGACCTGAAAAGGCTGTTACTTCTTCCAAACCTACTTATTATGGTGATCAAAGGTTTGAAGATGAGGATCCTGCACCATGGACTCCTCAAACAGTCATTAAGTCAACTACAACACCATCAGAAGTTTTTCAAACTTCTGATCAAACAAATACTGAAGGCCAAACTCAAACATCTGCTTCAGCACCTGCAACTACTGAAGAAGCTGAAACTGCTGAACCAGATATTATAGACCTCAGTAGTTTGTTTGAAGAACAAGAGCCACCTACACCTGTCAGTGGTTTACAACAACTGATTGAACACAGAGATCATCCACTTGATCAAATCATGGGTGATATAGCTACAGGTGTTCTGACCAGAAACCAGCTCTCCAACTTTTGCCTATTCTCAGCCTTTATTTCACAGTTGGAACCAAAGAAGTACCAGGAAGCCCTCAAAGACAATAATTGGGTGCAAGCTATGCAAGATGAACTACTTCAGTTCAACAAGCAACAGGTCTGGGAAATCTGTCCCTTACCTCAAAACAAGCAACCAATTGGTACAAGATGGGTTTTCAGGAACAAACAAGATGAAGCTGGTATGATAATCAAGAACAAGGCAAGACTGGTAGTTCAAGGGTACTCTCAAGAAGAGGGAATTGACTATGATGAAACCTTTGCTCCAGTTGCAAGGCTTGAGGCCATCAGGTTATTTCTGGCCTATGCCATTTCCAACAAAATTAAAGTTTATCAAATGGATGTGAAAAGTGCATTTTTGTATGGAAAAATCAAGGAGGAGGTGTATGTCTGTCAGCCACCTGGGTTTGAGGATCCTTCTCATCCTGAGTGGGTATACAGACTGGACAAAGCTCTTTATGGGCTCAAACAGGCTCCAAGAGCCTGGTATGATACACTCTCCACCTTTTTACTCAAAAATAACTTCACAAGAGGTGCCATTGATAAAACACTTTTCATTAAACATGTTGGAAATCATGTCTTACTTGTTCAAATTTATGTTGATGATATCATCTTTGGTTCAACAAACACAAAATTGTGTGATGATTTTAAGAAACTCATGCAATCAAAATTTGAGATGAGTACCATGGGAGAACTGCAGTACTTTCTAGGACTGCAGATCAAACAACAAACAAATGGAACTTTTATACATCAATCAAAATATGTTAAAGAATTATTGAACAAATTTTCTTTAAATGACTGTAAATCATGTTCCACTCCCATGACACCTATCACACAAGTTGAACCTGATGATCAAGGAAAACAGGTTGATCAAACCATGTACAGATGCATGATAGGTTCCCTTTTATACTTAACTGCTTCTAGACCAGATATTATGTTCTCAACATGTGTCTGTGCTAGATATCAATCAGCACCAAGGGAATCACACCTTATTGCAGTCAAAAGAATTTTTAGATATCTGAAAGGAACTCCAACACTGGGAATTTGGTATCCTGCTTCAAGCAATACCAAGTTATCAGCTTTTTCAGATAGTGACTATGCAGGGTGTAAGATGACAAGAAAGTCAACATCTGGTGGTTGTCAATTCCTGGGTAACTGTCTAGTGTCATGGCAATCAAAGAAGCAAACATCTGTTGCAACTTCAACTGCTGAAGCTGAATACATTGCAGCTGCAAGTTGTACATCACAGATACAATGGCTTCAATATCAACTTCTTGATTATGGAATCAAAGAGACCAAGACACCTTTGTTTGTAGACAGCAAATCTGCCATTAGCATCATTCAAAATCCGGTACAGTTCTCAAAAACTAAACATATTGAGATCAGGTACCATTTCATAAGAGATTGCTATGAAAAAGGCAAGATTGAGGTGAAGCATGTAGCAACAGCTAATCAGATAGCTGACATCTTCACTAAACCCCTTGACACATCAACATTTCAGAAGTTAGTATCCATGCTTGGAATGCTAAATTTGTAAGTGTTTTTTTTTTTTTTTTTTGCATATCAGTTAGAATCCAAGTTAACACTTGATTCTACCCAACTCTACATCAAACTTCTACATCAATCACTACTGTTATGCATCAAAATTTTTCTTTTTCCTTTTTCCATCCTTGATTCCATCCTGTTTACCATGGTGGAATCAACAAGAAAAATTTTCTTTTTCCTTTTTCCATCCTTGATTCCATCCTGTTTACCTTGGTGGATTTCAAGTTAACCTTTTCCATCTTTTTTCTGGTTTCCACTTACAAATGACAAAAGTCTGCAATAAAACTTCTGAAAAACAAACTACTGATTAAACAAAAATCAGTATGAGAGAAACTACTGATGAACAAAAATCATCAGTATGGGATAACTTTCTGAAAAAGTGTGTAACTTC
Source organism: Ambrosia trifida (assembly GCA_028751855.1). Taxonomy (NCBI): domain Eukaryota; kingdom Viridiplantae; phylum Streptophyta; class Magnoliopsida; order Asterales; family Asteraceae; genus Ambrosia; species Ambrosia trifida. The sequence goes on along the minus strand of CM054122.1, from coordinate 195,053,168 downwards.
TGATAAAATAACCTTCAGAAGTTATGAATAAAGTATTTATAAAAACATTTCTCATCAGATGTTAAAACTACTGAAGAGAAAATGGGAACTACTGATGAAGTAATCCTTCATCAGCAGTTTAAGTCAAAAGGGCAAATCTGACTTTTCCCATCATCAGAGGTTTGACCTAATCAGTTTAAAACCTCTGATAAAGAGATTTTTAACCAAAGGCGGTTTTAAAACTTCTAATAAAGAAGATTCAAGCGGTTAAAACTTCTAATAAATACCTTTTCTACACACTTATCCTTTCAAACTCAAAAATATCCCTCCTTCTCTCTCAAAACTCTCTCAAAACCTATACCTGCAAATCCACTGTTCGATCAAACACCCAAACCACAATGGCTCTAGTTCTAAAACAGGGACACAATCAAAGAGCCTTTCTTGAAAAACAAGAAGGCTGGTCCCAATACGATGAGATCATTGATCTTGTCGTCAAATCCCAATACTTTACTGCTCTCACAATAAACCCACCAATTCACACTGAAACTCTGAATGAGTTCTGGGCAAATGCTGAGACGGTTACAATGGGTGGTGAGGTCATTTCCCTCAACTCAAAGATAAAAGGGAAACAACTGACCATCACACCGGCCACACTAGCAACAAGACTGGGTCTGGATGATGTAGCTGCCCCTGACCATGTTGCTAACACTGATATTCATCTAACCATGACTGAGTGTGGTTATCAAGGTACTCTCTCCCATGCTACAATATTCAAAAAATATTTTGAACCAAAATACAAACTTTTGTTTCATTATATTATTATGTGTTTGAGTCCAAAAACAGGGTCTTATGACCAGATGCCCTCCACTTTTCAACCAATATTTCATTCCATTGTGAATGAAACTAAATTCAGGGCATCAAAACTGTTTTTCAATGAGTTGGTGTTACATCACAATAATACCAAGAAAAAGTTTTTGTTGTACCCAAGGTTCATTATGCAATGCATAATAGGGGAACTGGGTAATGAGGTGCTTGTGGGAAAAATTTCAACTTTAAACCCTTTAACATCACAAGCATACTCAAGACTTAACAAACCGGCTGCCTGGCCAGAAGATGATCAGGGAGAACAACAACAAGTCCCCCTGAAGCCCACATCTTCCAAACTCACACCACCAAAAGCCAAAAAGCCCAAGCCAACAAAAACTGCAACCCACCAACCCAAAAGAAAAGCTGTTCAGGAGGTTGAGATGCCTGAACATGCTCATGAGCATTCTGCTCTTCAAATTGATGAGACTGAAACACCCTCTCAGTCTCATCCATCTCAAACCCCACCAAGAGCACCCATATCTGTTCAATTCAAAAGAAAAAGACTTAGAAAAACATATCAAACACACTCTTCTTTTGAAACTGCTGAACAACAACCTATTGCCCAAACTACTGAACCAACCCCACAAATTTCTGAACAAGAGGCAATAGAAATTGCCAAACTTCTCTCTGGGCTAAAAGAGAATGTCCCATCTGATCATGTCAGTCCCCATCAACCACAACAAACAGGGGACATAACTACTACATCAGACATGGATGTGGACATCACTAGCCCTATCCCAAGAGATGAGGGTGGACCAGAGTCTTTAAGCCCAATTTTAGAGACTCTTGGGGCATCTGAGGCTGCTACTACTCAGTTACCACCCAGTGGTGGATCTGAGGACAGAAGTAACATAGCTAAGACCTCAGATGTGGCAACTACTGATGAAGGCTTAATGCCTGAAGTAGGAAATCCTCAGTACCAAGAAACAGAGGTTCATGAGAGAACTGAGTTGGGCTCAGCTCATGATTTAACTGAGACAGTCCTCACTGAGGGCAACATCAGGGATTCAGATGATTCCATTAGTTTGGATGATGTTTCACATACTCAAACTACTGAATTGACGGCAATTTCTGAAGGTCCTGCTGCAAAGGTATCCAGGCTCAAGAAGCCAGTCACCTCTGCACAGGTTAAAGCCCACTCAATCCCTAAAACCCCTAGAGTGGCATCCTCTGTACAACAAGAGGATCTCCCAAAAACACCCCCTTCACAGCAAATGCCTACCCAATTCCCTGGGCAAGCAAGCATAGACCTGAACCAACTATGCAGCCCAGAGGGTCCCCTGTACCACATGATGAATACACTCATCAGAAATCACTTCCAAACATATACAGCTGACTTGGAGCTGTCCATCAAGAACCAATTTGGAGTGATTAAAACCAAGATGAACGATCTGTCCAACAAAATAGACTACAACAGCCAGCAGATTGCTCATCTTCAAGGACACTTCTCCCAACCCTCTGCTTCAAGGGTTAAAATTGATGAATCCAAAAAGGGGGAGAAGATCAGGGAACCTAAGGAGTCATTCCAAGCCAGGATAAAGGCACGAGTGGCACTCCTTGAAAGAGATCAGAAAGATCAGGTCAGGAAAGAAAAATTGGCCAAACAATTTGGTGTCTCAATTGAAGAAATTGAAGCTGCTGAGAAAGAAGATGAGACCCAAAGTTCTGAAGATTCCCTAAGGCATAATGAAGAAACTTCTGATGACCAAACTTCTGATGAAGAAACAGAAAGTACTGAAGACAATCCTTCAGTAGCTGACAAACCATCAGCAGTTGTCAGCACATCAGAAGTTAACACTTCCCAACCTCAAACAACTGAACCTTCCAGAACCACTGCTCCCATTCAACCAACATCTGATCCCATCAGGCCTACATCTGTTACAACAATGACTGTATTAAACCCTTCTCCTATCTCTCAATCAGCTGAACTATTAGAGGAGAGCTTAATTGCAGCCAACAAGAAGGCCAGAGAAGATCAGATTTGGAAATCTCTGGAAGAAAGGGATGATTTGGACTTAAGCCATGAAGAAAAACTTCAGGCTTATGCAGCTGAACTACAAAGGCAGGCTAGCCTTGATGAGATTGCTGAACAGGATAAAAGACAACAACTGGTGTCTTATATTACCAAGAACAGCAAGACTAAAGCCTTTACACTCAAAGGACTCTCTATGCAAGAGCTGACAAGAAGAGCACAACTGCTTGCAGACAAAATGGCCACAAGCAAAGATGGAAAGGCCAAGAGAGCCCAGATAATAGAAGAGCTAGTAGCAGAAGGATATGGTTCAAAAGCCTCTGTATCCAGATGGAAAGAAGAAAGACTAATGGATACATATAGAAAATACTTGGCTGCCAAGGCTGCAAATCCTGAGAAGTTTCAAACTGCTGATCCTTCAAGATCAGTAGTTAGAACTTCTGGTGTATCTAGAAGATCTGCTGCTCAGAAGAAGAAGACAGAGGACAATGTCAAAACTGATTTCAAAATGGTACTACTTGAAGGAAGTTCAATAGTCCATTCAGATTTTGACATTGAGGAGAAACCTCTGTTAACACAGTTCAGGGATCCTTCCACTTTTGCTTATCAAATACAAAAGACAATCAAAGAAAAGCTGCATACCAAAGTAGTGACTGAACACCATCTCCCAACTGTTCAGATGCCTGGTATGCAACAACAACAACAAGGAAGAGAATCCCACCTGAGGCTATCTGAAACTGAAGACATCCAGCACTCAGGACCATCAACCCAAGGGACAAGTCTGGTTCCCTATTCTTCTGACTTTAACAAGTCAAAGATCCCTATCATCAGATGGTCACTTACTGATAACAACTCAGTACTGTTGACAAGAAGAGACTTCTCAAGCAGGGCTTACAAGAAGATCAGTGATCTGAAGAAACTGTCAACACAAGACCTGCTCACAATTCAACATCTAGAACCACAGAGAGGATCTCTATCTGATGATCAGTACAACCAGCTCAAGAACACCATGTACAAAGAGATATGGAAGATTGTTCAAGACAGAAGAAACACATAAGGAATTAGTAAGGTTTTGGCTTCATCAATCCAGGGGGAGATTGTTAGGACAAAGAGGATTGGTGAAACCACTTTTGTAAACCTTAGTCTAATTCACTTCTGTCATTTTTGGCTAAGTATAGAAGTACTGAAAAGAAGACAAGAAACTGCTGATTAGAAGATATGAAGAAGTGCTGAAGTTGCAGAAGTTCTGAAGTCCAAACCAGACAAGTTCACTTCAGAAGTACTGAAGACAAAACTACTCTTCAGTAGTTGTCCTTCATCAGCACTTAGCAGAAGATATTTCCCACCGCCTTTTTGCATCAGTAGTTTGTTGTTTAATATTACTTTTAGCTGTATTTGTTTCTTTCAATGTTGCAACTTGTGCAACTTGTCACTGGAGTTTCTGTGCTTGCTTTTTAGGCAAGATACATGCATGTAATCGTCTATAAATAGGAGGCTTCAACCTTCTATTTTAGACATTGATTTTCAACAGAAAAATCCTTCAAACACTCTCATTGTTATATTCCATTTCTGTATTTATTGTGAATCTCTCTCAGTATCTAATTCTCATTTACAACTTAGATTCATAATAAATACTTTGTCATTTATTAGTTTCAAACATCAAGGGGGAGTTATAACTCTGCCTTTGTATAAAAAGTGTTGCTTTAACTTATAACATTCCGCTGTGCTTATAATCTGATTTACAAGGACTTGCTAAACACTTAAGTGTCAAGATAGCAAGTTCTTACTTAGCAAACAAGAGCAAACTGATCCAACATAAACATAACTTCATAGGCAGAGATTTCTTTTTTTTATATAGTTGAACTAGACTTTTGCCCGCGTTTACACGCGGTTCACCAACGTACAATTATTTTGAGTGGTAAAACGTAAAAAAAAATATAGTAGAAATATTTTATTAAAATTTAAAAGAAACCAATACACATTTTATTCAAATATCATTAAATATTTCTTTATACACCACATTTTTTTTAGTCTTGACCTTCCCATCAGCATCAAGTATAAGTAAACTTCACACCTGCCCTGTTTTTAACTCTTGACAATGCGACATTGAAGAAACAAATAGCCTCACCACCGATTAGGGATGATAAGGTTATCAGTTGCTACAGAGTTGATCCTTCACTAACAGCTACGGCTTGGAGATACCTGCAAATAAGAGTGAAAGTATGGGTGTGGAGACGACTACTCGAAGTAGTTGTTTATAACAAAAACGGGGTGAATGGGGATACTATCTAGTATGATAGCTCTCCAGCTTAGTAGAAAGTGTCCTCTCCCATTCGGGATGTGATCCCTTTTATAGGAGAGTCCGTATGCCACCATTACCCAAGTCCTAACCGTGGTTAGGTTGTCTCCATCACCCTTAATTATGTCAATAAGGTGATATATGGAAAGCTAGATTAAAGGAAATAGTGGAATCGAGTACCGCCTTAACTGGCATGGTTACGTGATTCATGCATGGCTATTGACCATGCATGATATTCGCCTTGACCGGTCCTTGACTGTTGACTGTGCATTTAATGAGCTTTGACCAAATCCTGCGCATGTCTTTCTTCCGCGCGCTAGTGTTGTTCCGGGTTTGGATATGCGGAATGGTCTATTCAGTACCCAATCCCATCAAGTCCCCCCAGTCCAGTGTGTCTCCCATCTTAGATGTGAGGGATGCTGGACTAATTTCTAGTGGTTTACTTCCTTTGGTCTTTTTCCTGCGTATTCAATTTGCGTTTGACGTGAGTATAATGCGGAGAACGGGTTTGAATTTTACGTCGTTTGTCCGCATTGGTGGGACACGTCAGTTTTGCATGTGTGGACAGGTGTCATTTCCCCCTTGTGTTTGAAAATTTGTGGACCTTATGGCGAGTGGTGTTGACATGACCTCTGTCTACTGGGACGTGTGCAGAGACGTGTGACCGGCGGTTGTCAGGCGAGTGGGCGCGTGAGGCGCGTGTGACGCCTGTTTGTTTTCCAGTCCACACGTGTCAATCTGTCATTGGGCTCACCTCCTAAAAGCTTGTCCATGACGTCAGGGACATTAATTGCAAAGCCTATATATATTAAATTTTGAATGTGGCTTCTCCCATTACAACTGTTTCAAGTTTTTTGAATTTCTTTCTTTTCAACGTCTCTTTCTTTCACAAAATTATCCTTTCCTTCAACAATGTCTCAAGATTCCCAAGATGTGCAAGAGTCGAGCAAAACCTCTGACATTGTGAAAGATCTGGGCAAGGAATCGTCCAAGAGTATAGAAGCCACCACGATTAAGTGGGATGAAGATTCATATTTAGGCTTTATTGACCGGTACGGCATATTGCCGGAGTGGGAGCCTGAACTTCCTGCTGAGGGAAAAACTGCTTTGAAGGCTCCACCTGGTAAGATCACCTTGTATGCTGCTGCTTTCACCAAGTGCTGTTTTCGGTTACCAGCCTCTAAATTTGTGGTGGATGTGTTGTTGAGATATGGAGTGCATCCAACACAATTGACCCTTTATGGTTGGTGCCGGATCTTACATTTTGAAGCCACATGTCGTTCACTGGAAGTTGAACCCACGTGGGAAAGATTAAATGTATTTTATGTCCTCGAAGCGGCCCGTGGCGGAAGTGGTTGGTTTAGCTTGGGCGTTCGTCGGAAGGTGAAACAGCTTGTTTCTGAGAAAGTGAAGTCCATGTATGAATGGAAAGACAAATTCTTCTATATCAAGCATGGAGTTATTCCTGCACCCTTTCAATGGATGGTGCTTGGTTTGAGAGAGAAAATTGCTGAGTTCCCCCCTATGGTGGGTTATAAGGATCAAGATTGGTACAAAACACTGTGTGATCATGCAACTCCACTGATGATGGATGAATGTCCTGAGAGTGTTTTGAACTTGTTGGGGATTAGCCTTATTATTCCTGAGGGTCAAGACCCGAATCCTTCAAAAGGTATCTGGGTTATATTTGTATTTTGTCTCACGCGTATGCTTTGCGTTATTCCTCACATGTTTTCCTTGTGTATCCAGATGTCTCATTGTTCCAATTGTTCGCTAAGCGTGGTGCAGCGGACGTGCCGTATACTCCGGTTGTTGCTGGCGTTCCGCGCTTGTCTGAGAGGATCAGTGGGAACTTTTTGCATCCCAATTTTATAGATCCTCCCAAGCAATATGTTCGAACAAGTATGTCGCTTCTTTTCTGTCTTTTTTGTGTTCATTTTCTGCCTTATGTATGCGAAGAAGCGCACTTGGTACGCGGTCTGCGTACTGATTCAGCGCGTTCTTCGTGTTAGGTGCGGGTATACAACTCCGCAGGAAAGTTCATGACGATGTTGCGGAAGTTACTTCGGAGCGCAAGGAGTCCCTTGGTTAGTCCTCATAAATTTTTAACTTGTTTCTTACGTATATGTTAACTTGATACAGATGTGGTTACCGCGCCAGGCACAAGCACTACTACTAGGAAGCGTGCTGTGGCTAGTAAGAGAACCAAGCCACCTGCCGCGCCCATCATTGTGGAAGAGGTTGATGAAGACCTGACTGAGTCTGATACGGAACTTGAGCACAAGCGCGCCAGGCGGTCTTCTCCAACCCGAGAATCAGGTGGTGTGGCTGAGGATCTATATCAGCAGAGGATTACTGAGTTGAATCAGAAGCAAGTGCAAGTTCCGCAATCCTCTATTGCGGGTTTAGATGTTACTTCACCTGGGCCCATTTCTGCGGTGCCAGTGAATGTATTCAAACCGTTGGCGTGGCCGTCTACCGACAAGTTGGATATCCCAGTGAAGCCTCCGCCTGTGCGCGAGAACTTGCCAATGAAGACTCTAAGGCATTTGTCTGGTACACATGCTTTTCTTACCCTTTTACTGCGCTTGTGATAAATGTGTTGAAGTGTTGTGAGCAGCATTTTATGTAGGGCAACATCCTTTTGCAGAATCGCGGAAGAAGCACTCATCCCTGTTGAAGGAAGTGTCTACCTCTGTTCAACCAAGTGATGTGACCGAGCAAGTGATGCCGGTTATTGTTGAGACAACCGTTGGTGAGAAGTTGTGTTCTCAAACCACTCCTGTCCCGGAGGACTTTGGTATGCAAGTGGAGAAAGAAGTGGTGCAGCAAGAAGGGCCTGTTCAAGCTGAAATAGTGACTGATGTTGAGAATGATGCTGGCAAGCTGGTGGATGAGTCTGTAACACCTAATTTGGAGACTGGTCATCTTGATTTGACGGAGCAAACACATGAGCCAAGTTCGTCTCAAGGATTTGAAGCAGCGCTTGAGAGTCAGAAGGTTGATGAGCTTGTAGCTGAAAATCCGTCCAACTTCCGGCGCACAGTTGTTGATTCTACCATTGTTTACACCGACGTCTCCTCCGGTGGTGGTAGTAGTTCTGGTCATCGGCGAAGAGCATTTTCCTCTCGTCCCTCTGAATCATCAAGGCCGTATCAGCCTCGCTGGGATATCATGGACACAACTCGCTTTACGAATGCGCTTGATGCGCAGGAGTTTGTTATGATGTCCGTTCCTCCTGCGGAGCGTGACTATCAGGATAGCGTTGACCGTCGCTCTTTATTCATTGATATGGCCATGAATCTCTCTCTTGGTGTCAGCGGTCTGGGATCCCTTATCAGACGTGAAAATGAGTTCCAAAGGGATTACCAGAATTTAAAGGATTCTGAGGCTGCGCTTTTGGGGCGGGAATAGGAGTTCCAGCGTGCTCGTCATGACGTGCGTGCTGAGATTGAGCACCACCAGAAAGTTGCTCGTGATGCCCTTCAAGAGTTGGAGAGACTAAAGAAGGAGAAGGCTGACGCGTCTCATGCTTGGTCAGTTGCTTGCAAAAGGACAAACATTGAGACTGAACAGCTGCGGTCTTCCATTAAAGATTTGAAACTTGAGAATTCTAACTTGAAGAAGGAGATGGAGCAAACTCAAGCAGCATTCGAAGGAAAGCAAACTGAGCTTGCTGATGTTATTAAAAAATACAACTCTCAGCATGATGATCTTATTCGCGCAACTGCCTCCTTATCTGATGCGGAGGCCAAGATGGAGAAATTGACTTTGGAGAATGCCCAGATCCAGGAAGAGAAGGCCTTAGCGGAGTCCTCCTGTACGCAGGCTAAAGTGGAATTGGACAAAGTGCAGGTTTTGTTCCATGAAGCCACTGATCTAGCCGTGGCTGCAAACGAGAGGATTGCCTGGCTGATGGGCGATGGCGTTGCTGGGGTACGTCAAAAACTCTTGTATCTTCTCTACTTTGAAATGTGTTTTATATGCTCATTATTATTTTGCGCAGGTATTCAAACGTGTCTGGAATGATCCTGCGCTGACGGAAGTGATTGCGCGTATATCAAGTTCATCTGTGAAGCAGGGCATTAAGGTTGGTTTCTCTGAAGGCTTCGATCATTGCGCTGAAGGCAAAGGAAAAGAATCCAGTCCCTATGAGAATGAAACATATGATGATGAGTTGCTCAAAGCCTATGACGACTATGAGCACCTGAAGTTTGAAGTCTTCGACCTGTTAGAGGCCTGCGCGAAGACTGATGATCCTGCTGGGGAGTTGCGCAACTATTTCATCAAATCTGATCGTCTTGGTGCGGAGCTTGCTGAGAAGGCGCAGACGGAAGATAAAGGTAAGGCTGTGGCTACTGATGCGGGAGCCGGAACATCCTCCACTGCTGAAGGAAAGCGCGCAGAGGGCGCTGGGAGTGACGACATCTCCCAATATTTGAACCTTTAGTTTGATTTTGTTTATGAACAATTTTGATGTATCGTGGTTTGCATGTCCTTGTTTGAACTCTTTGATTTTCATGTATGTTAAACAGTGCAACTCCCTATGACTTTATGTTCCACGTGTGCATGGTGATCATTAGATGATGTCATCTGATGTGCTTCTGACGCAGGTGACTGTCAGTCTGCCCTTGAAGTGACTGTTAGGACGGCGATGACAGGCCGCCTGTCAGTCTTCCCTAGGTACTCGAGTGGATTACCATTAATGGTAATTAATGGTGGTAATCTCTCTCCTCTATATATAGTAAGCATGATCATCAGAATAGTTTATACCTTTATAAAATTTTCATCATTTTCTCTGAAAAAATGGCGTCCATAACTTCTAGCAGCATTCTGAATGTCAAAGAGATTTTGGCAGTGCAGGGTATTACCCTCTTGTCTTGTTATCCTGATCATCATTTCACTTCCACTGAAGCCCTTGATCGTTTAGCAGAACACTGTTCGTTTTTGTTGTCTCAGGAGGACATGCGTCCAGATCATCTGGATGATCAAGGTACTGTTGATGGAAAACCCTTGAAGATGAAGAAGTTATCTGATCTAGGAGATGTGAAGAAGAAGAAGAAGAAGAAGTCTTCCAAGAAGGTTACATGTTAGGATGTGGATATCCTATGTAGGAGTCTTCAAGTGAAGCTGTGTTTATCCTTCTTCTCTTTTTTTTTTTTTTTTTTTGAGTGATTGTTTGATCACTGTGTCATGGGGTTTTAGTATTTAGGGCCCCTCTTGTTTTGGTGATGATCGTCTATGATTTTGGGATGTAATCTGTATATGCTAGCCACCAGTTTGTATAAAAATGCTTTATTGCAATGTGAATTAACTTTGGAAATCAATTCCTTATTACATGATCATTGTAGTTTGTTACATGTAACATATACGTAACTGGGCTGCATTCCAGGTGCGTGGAATTGGTGAACCGTCTAGCCGTTCCAAAGCATATGCCCCTTTTCCCAGTACTTCTTGAACCTTGTAAGGCCCCTCCCAAGTTGGGGCCAGCTTTCCTGGTTTTTCTGCATTTGAGGCTTCATTACTGCGGAAAACGAAATCACCCACGCGGAAAGTTTGTTCCTTGACTCGCGCATTATAATATTTCTCCAACTGTCTCTTGTATGCGGCTTCCCGTACATGAGCTGAGTCTCTTCGTTCGTCCAAGAAATCTAGATTCATACGCAGCTCCTTGTCATTATCGATTGACTCCGCAAGCAAGACTCTTGGGGAAGGATTTGTAACTTCTGTTGGGATGACCGCTTCAGTTTCGTAAGTTAGGCTGAATGGTGTTTCCCCATTACTTGTTTTGGGGAGTGTGCGGTGGGCCCAAAGGAAATGTGGTAATTCATCAACCCAACCGCTGCGCTTTGTTCCCAAGCGCGTTTTGATCCCCTCTACAATGCTTCTGTTTGCCCTTTCAACCTGTCCGTTTCCTTGGGGGTGCGCCACAGAAGTGAAGATTTGCTTGATTTTCATAGAATGAAGCCATTCTTGTAAGTGCTGGTCCGTGAATTGCGTTCCGTTGTCACTCACAATCTCCATGGGTAGTCCAAATCTGCAAATTATGAACTCCCATATGAATTTCTTGATATTGCGCCCATCGATCGTGGCCAACGTTTTTGCTTCTACCCACTTGGTGAAATAGTCAATAGCGACCAATAGGTATTTTACATTGCCAGGCGCAGTGGGAAAAGGTCCCACTAAATCTATGGCCCATTTTTGAAATGGCCATGCTGCAGTGACCGGTACCAAGTTATTCTTTGGCCAGAGTGTTCCTGGTGCATGTCTTTGACATGCGTCACATTTCCGCAGCTCTTTGACTGCGTCAAGGTGCATTCCAGGCCAAAAGTACCCAGCGTTCATAAGTTTCGCAACGACCATGCGAGGTCCTGCATGTAGTCCGCATGTTCCCTCGTGAATGTCTCGAATCAGGTATGTTGCTTCTGCGGAATCAACGCATCTGAGTAATGGCCCAAGGTAGGACCGCCGATACAGGATGCCATTATTTACCTCGTAATGCAAAGACTTGTGTTGCAATTTCCTTGCTTCCGCTTTGTCTTCTGGGAGAACTCCCTTGGTTATGAAAGCCATTATCGGAGTAATCCAGGATTCCTTACCTGTTTGGATTACATTCACCTGTTTTGACGGAACGGATGGTTTGGCCAGTTTCTCAACTCGGATGTCTTTTGCCATGTGGTCGAATGCGGTTGACGCCATTTTGCTCAATGCGTCGGCTGGTTTGTTTTGACTTCTGCGGACGTGGATGACCTTGCAGTAATGGAAATCTTTCATTAATTCCTTGGTATGCTGTAAGTACAGGACCATGGTTGGTTCTCTTGCTTCATACGTGCCATCGATGTGGTTGGCGACTAACATTGAATCCACGTGTGCTTCAATGTGTTGTGCGCCCATCTTTTTCGCTATCCGCAATCCGGCAAGCAGAGCTTCGTACTCTGCTTCATTGTTTGTTGTTTGGAACTCGAGCCGTATTGCGTATGTGTATTCTTTTCCCTCCGGTGTTATTAGGCGGAGGCCTGCGCCCGCGCCTTCATCATTACAGGCTCCGTCGGTATACAACTTCCATACCTGGGTTCCATCGGGTGTGATAGAACTGGACGCTGCCTCTTTGGTGCATTCCTCAATTTTATCTGCTGGGACCTCTGTTAGAAAGTCTGCGAGAACCTGCCCTTTGAAGGAGGGTCGTGTTTTGTACGAAATTGAGTGCTCCCCCAGCTCTATTGCCCATTTTGCCAAACGTCCGGAGAGTTCTGGTTTCCGCAAGATGTCGTTGATCCGGAAGTCTGTGAGGACATTGATTGGATGTCCTTGAAAATACCTCCGCAGTCTCCTCGATGCGTGGACTAATGCCAAGACCAATTTTTCCATTGTCGAGTAACGTGTTTCAGCATCTAGAAGCATGCGGCTAACATAGTAGATTGGGGTTTGGACCCCTTTCCGATCAACCATGAGAACTGCCCCGATAGCCTTGTCTGTTACGGACAAATACAAGGTGAGTGGTTCCTTTGGTAATGGAGCTGTGAGTGTCGGCAGGTTGCCCAGGCACGTCTTCATTTCTTGGAATGCATTTTCTGCTTCTTTCGTCCAGTTGAAATTGGACTTCTTTAAACAATTCTTCAGCGTGTCTACGAAAGGAAAAGACTTGGACGCATAGTTTGACAGGAATCTGTTCAAAGCTACAAGCCGTCCCATTAACGTCTGCACTTCCTTGATTGAGGATGGTGAAGGCATCCGTTCGATTGCTTGAACCTTCTCTGGATTTGGACGAAATCCATCTTTTGTTACCAACACGCCGAGAAACTTTCCTTCCTCCATTCCGAAGGAACATTTCCCCGGATTAAGCTTCATCCGCACACTTCGTAGCTGATCAAATGTTTTCTGTATGTCTAGTAACATTTGATCTTCCTCCCTGCTCTTGATCACCAAGTCGTCGACATATACCTCTAGGTTTACACCGATTTGTTTGACGAAAGCGGTGTCCATTAATCTTTGGTATGTTGCCCCTGCATTTTTTAGCCCAAACGGCATTTTGGTGTAGCAGAAGGTACCCATGTCTGTGCGGAAAGCAGTTTTATCCTCGTCTTCTTTGGCCATTTGTATTTGATGGTAGCCCTTGTAAGCATCGAGGAAGCATTTGAATCTGTATGGCGCCAGAGAATCGACTTTTAGGTCGATTTCAGGCAGTGGGTAACAGTCTTTTGGGCATGCCTTGTTTAAATCTTTATAGTCGACGCACATGCGCCATGTGCCATTGGACTTCCCTACCATAACCGGGTTTGCTACCCACGTTTGGTATTTGCTTTTGCGCAGTATGCCGGCCTTCAAGAGTTCTTCTACTTGCTCGTTCATCGCCTTTGTTTTTTCTGGCCCCATGCTTCGTTTCTTCTGAACAATAGGCTCTGCGTTCTTGTAAACATTGAGCCTGTGCTCCGCGACGTGTCGCGGGACGCCGACCATGTCTGATGGTTTGAACGCGAAAATGTCCATGTTTTTTGTCAGCAGCTGTTTCAAATGAGTGCGGATGGGGTCAGAAATTGCATGGCCGATGACAACTGTTTGTTCCGGGAATAGAGGGTTAACAACCCATTTTTCCGGTTCGGTCCGAACAGTTGGTTTTGCTTGCTTTGAAGGCCTGGATGCTTCTGTTGCATGACACGTTTTATTTCCCCTGATGAACGCGACTCCTGTTCGCGTTGGGAAACCCATCATTTGGTGAGGTGTAGAGGCATTGCAGTTGAACTTTGCCAATCCCTCTCGACCTAGGAGGACGTCGTGTGAGGAATTGACTGGAAGTATGGTGAAGTCGCACGTTTCGGTGCGTGAATGTTTCCCGTCAGAGAGTGTTACCGGGAAAGTCAGAGTGCCCAATGGGTAAATGGATTCATGAATGAAACCGGATATTGGTTCCGTTGTTGGGACTACCCTCTTTTTGTCCTCATCATCCAGCTGGTCAAAACACTGCTGGTACATGATATCGGTGCTACTGCCATTATCTAGAAACATGTATCGTGTTCGATAATGACCAACAACACCTGTTATGATTAATGGAGCTGTAGAGCATGCTCCGCCTTTTACCCTTGGCATAATCACCTGTTCTTCCTTCCAAGAATCGTTTTTTGCTTCGATGAAGGTACGCTTATGGCTTGCGCTCCTATGGATCATGTTGCATGCGTTGCGGGAGCCGCTGTAGACGTGATGTGCGTTGAGATTGCGTATCTTCTTTTGGGAGGGTTCTCCTGCCTCTGTGTTGTCCCTCTGCTTTCTTCTCATGTTTTTAACAAGATGTGTCAATTGACCAGACTTGATTGCGTTTTCGATTTCCATTTTTAAGCTATAACAATTATCCGTCATGTGACCGTGGTCTTCGTGGTATTCACAGTACTTTGACCTGTCCACGTTTTTCCTGTCACTGCGAAGCTCTTGTGGTTTTGGAAATTGAATCTGTTCTGTTTTCAACACCTCAGATGGTGTTTTGGACAGTGGTGTCCAATCAAAGTTCTTCTTTGAATGTCCCTTGTTGTCACGGGATCCTCTGGAGCTCAGCATGTTTCTTGCGTCTTGTGAGGAAGAATATTTTCCCTCCTCAGCTGCGCCTGAGATTCTTGACCAAACGGACTGCTTACTTTTTCCTCTATTATTTGATGGTCCGTGATGACCATTGCCTTGCTGTGTGTTTTTGTTGCGCTGGAAAGAGCGCTCTGAAGACGCGTAGACTTTGGCAGCTTCGATTACTTCATCCCAAGCTTCTGATACGCCGTCTTTGCCGGTTAAGCATCTCATTAGATCATCATTTTTTACCCCGTGTATAAAGGCTGCGCGGGTAAGTTCTTCTCCGCATCCCAGTTGGAGTGCCTCCTTGTTGTATCTGACTATATAGTCTTCCAGAGACTCATTGTCGTTGCGCGAACACAAAAGGATATGGGCTTTGTCCTTCTTGTGCTTGCGCAAATGAGAGAAATGGTTTTTGAACTTCCTTATTAAGTCATCGAAGTCAACGAGACTCCCAACTGGAAAACTTTCGTACCAAATTCTAGCTGCCCCGGTTAAAGTTTGTACGAACAAGTGGCACCAGGCTTGCACTGGCCATAATTTGGAGCTGCCAGCACAATCGAATGCGTGCAGGTGATCATCAGGATCACGCAGGCCATCAAATCTTCCGATGGTACTTGGTAATTTACATTCTTGTGGCATCGGTGCCTCTGCGATTCTTGCGCAGAACTTCGAACGTTCTGCGAAGGTTTTTGGTCTGTATGGCTTGTACAGATCATCATCTTTGGGAGCCAGACTGCTGGCAGCAGTTTTGGAATGTTGTCTCTTGTTCGTGTCATGATACACTTCGTCCTCGGATTCGTAGCCGTCTGGTTCACCGTTCAGGTTGACGGGGTCCTGACCGTGAGTATTTCTACCACGGCCTCCACCACGTACCGCCTGACGGTGTCCCTTTGTGTGACGGCCACTGTTGTTCTTCTGTGGGGATTCTGAATCATCCCCGCTTAGGTCGAAACTCAACGCCTTTTGAGTCTTGAGTTTTGCTTGCTTCATTACCATCTTCTGGTATTCAGCAATTGTTTTTGAGTTTTGTTGGGCCAACCATTCGTCCGGGTCAACCGAAGAAAGGTTGTCCTGTGCCTTTTTTCCTCCACTTGTTCCTCCCTTTGTTGGGTGGAATTGGAATGTAGAGGCTTGTTGCCTCTGGGCCACATTCTTGGTGATTGTGTTTGGCGTTACGTCTTGAATTTCTTCGTTGACTGTGGCCTCGGCATCAATGTTGTTGTTTCCATCCTTTGAGAAAGCCATTGTGCTAGTTTGAAAGATTGGTGTAACCGTATGGGATGGCGCCAATGAAGAAACAAATAGCCTCACCACCGATTAGGGATGATAAGGTTATCAGTTGCTACAGAGTTGATCCTTCACTAACAGCTACGGCTTGGAGATACCTGCAAATAAGAGTGAAAGTATGGGTGTGGAGACGACTACTCGAAGTAGTTGTTTATAACAAAAACGGGGTGAATGGGGATACTATCTAGTATGATAGCTCTCCAGCTTAGTAGAAAGTGTCCTCTCCCATTCGGGATGTGATCCCTTTTATAGGAGAGTCCGTATGCCACCATTACCCAAGTCCTAACCGTGGTTAGGTTGTCTCCATCACCCTTAATTATGTCAATAAGGTGATATATGGAAAGCTAGATTAAAGGAAATAGTGGAATCGAGTACCGCCTTAACTGGCATGGTTACGTGATTCATGCATGGCTATTGACCATGCATGATATTCGCCTTGACCGGTCCTTGACTGTTGACTGTGCATTTAATGAGCTTTGACCAAATCCTGCGCATGTCTTTCTTCCGCGCGCTAGTGTTGTTCCGGGTTTGGATATGCGGAATGGTCTATTCAGTACCCAATCCCATCAGACATAAAGCTGGCCATGTGAGAATACAGGGTCTCTTAAATACAATCCAACCTTCGATAGAGACTGTCCTTGGCTTTTATTGATGGTCATTGCGAAACATACGGATATTGGGAATTGGCGCCTTTGGAACTTGTCTGGAATCATGTTATCAGATGGTATTTGAGGAGTATTATCTAGTAAAAAATAAATAGTAGTGAAAAATATTTCTTACAAAATGTTAAAAGTAAGACACTATTTTAGTCAGATCATTCAAAATTCGATTTAAATGTTATAATTAAGTCTAATTGTTACCATTATAGATATTAAAATATGAAATTAAATAGTTAAATAGAACATTTAATATTTGAATATTTATAAAGTTTAACTGAAATCTATCGATTCAAATTCTTGTAACTAATTTGATAAATTTATAACTAAAACTATTATTTATTAAATTTCAAAACTATTATTGGTTAAATTTTAAATATATTAGGAAATCTCTAATTATAATATCTCTATTTTAATGATCATAGTAGGATTAATTGTTACAATTATGAATTTAAATTTAAACTTTGAATTTTTTTTAAAATATCCAGATCAATAAAAATTTGAATTAAATGTTATAATTAAGTCTTATTGTTATGATTATTATCCAAAATTTAGATTTTTATAAAGTTAAAAAAATTTAAAAACTAAAATTATAGATATCAAAATATGAAATTATATACTTAAATAGAACATTTAATATTTGAATATTTATAAAGTTTAATTGATATCTATCAATTCAAATTCTAGTAAACAAAATTTAAAAGATTCAAATCTCTCAACAATTTGAATTAAATATTTTAAATGTGTTAGTTAAATCTAAATCTAAATGTTACCATAAATCTTAAATTCAAAATTTTGAGATTAAATATTTAAATAAAACATTTAGTATTCAAATATTTTTAAAGTTTAACCGAAATCTATAATTTCAAATTCTAGTATTTAATATTTTAATTTTTACTTGTAATCAATTTGAGAAAGTTACAACCAAAATTATTGATTGTTATATTTTAAATATATTAGGAAATCATAATTTAAAGATAATAAATAGGTGTAATGGTTACCATTATTAACATTAATTCAAAGTTTGATTTTTTTTTAAAGATTAAGTCATTCAAAAATTGTAATTAAAAGGATAAATAATATGTCTAAATTCTTACCATTATCAAACAAAATTCAAAATTTGAAATTTTGTCTAATTCGAAATTAAATATTTCGAATTTTAATTTGAAATTTGAAATTGATAATTCGTTGAAGAAACAATAAGTATATCGGAGATTACACGTAATCTCCGGATGGTTAATACTTATGTAACTACAAGGTTAATCCTTTACCCAAACCGTTATGGTAACCCAAGAGGTTGTTGATGTAAGTGATGTGTGTGTGAGAACAAAAGATTTAAGTGGTTCGGTCGTAAATGACCTACATCCACTGCAAGCACACCGAAATATTATTACTAAAGAAGGAGATTACAAGTTGAGTATATGGCAGTTGTGACTATATTTCTGAATGAATACAAGGATTGTCTTTGATCCTATTTATAGGCCTGATAGTGGGCTGCATGGGAAGCCCTTAAGCGATTTCATTGACTTGGGCCTAACCGAGGCCCAAGTCCAAGGTCCTCCTTGAAATGGCGGGAAAGGACGGGTTACTGTTGATGACGTCACGCTTATAGAGTAGTCGTTGTTGCGGTTGGACACGTGGCGGATTCTCGGTGGTGTGCAGTAACATCGTACTTGCTACAGTATTCAGACCACTTCTGCCGTCTGACGTGATGTCTGACCGGGGGCGAGTTAATGCCTGCAGGTCACTGTTCATGACAGTGTGCACAGTGTAGCCGTTCACCTTTTGTACTATCTGCCACATGTCCCTCTCCTATTGGTGCGTGCTCTGGCATGGATCTTTATGAATCTTCCTTTTGTCATTCCTTGAACTTCGTACGAGAGGTGCAAAGGGAAGATTCCGCGCGTGGTTATACGCGCGTATCAGGTATCTTTTGTTGCTTATCATTCATCTTGGCGCGCGAGGCGTGCTGATTGCCTGCCCCGCGCTGGTGTGCTTCTGCGCTGTGCCTTGGCACAGTTATTGTTTCTTGGGGATAGGGACGCCTTTCAAATTAGGCTCCCTATCCCTTCAAGTCCCCCTAGTCTAGGACTTCTCCTGGTCGCTGATGAGCAGGTGGAGTGCTAGACTCAAAGAATGTTAGCCGCGGATGGTAGCCCATCTGCTTGTAGCTCTTGAAAGTCTTCTACGTGGATTCTTGGAATTTTTTGGCGGGGAACGTCTTTTGGAATTTTACGTCAAGTTACCGCCGAGCAGGACGTTCTCCGCCCTGACCTTGCAGTAGTTGGGCGGGGAACGTCTTTTGAATTTTTACGTCAAGTTGCCGCCGAGCAGGACGTTCTCCGCCCTGACCTTGCAGTAGTTGGGCGGGGAACGTCTTTTGAAATTTTTACGTCAAGTTGCCGCCGAGCAGGACGTTCTCCGCCCTGACCTTGCAGTAGTTGGGCGGGGAACGTCTTTTGAAATTTTACGTCAAGTTTCCGCCTAGGCATTGAATGCTGTTGGAGTGGTTTAATGCGGGTCTGGAGTTTGTAATAAATTCTGAATCATTGGCATTGAATTTGTCTCTCATGATTTGGAGTAAATGCGCCTGGAATTCCAACGATCAGTTGCTTCTGATGGAAGTTTAATGGTTGCTGACGTGTTCAGTGACTGTCTGTTTGTGCAGACCGAGGCACGTCACATCATTGTTGCAGTGACCAATATCTCGTCTGTGTCAGGAGCGTGGGTTGGCACGCGTCTGACGTATTGTCTTCTTGGCTGAGACTGTGCCACGTGTCGTTGGGCACGTGTTGTTTGTCAGGCGCGTGAGTTTTCACGCGCTTGTGTGGCTGATATTGTGAGATCTGTCGACACGTGTCGATCATCCGGCGCATATGTAGTGTATAACTGTCATACACTATCATCCAAGCCGCTCATTTTTGTTGTGGACACGTGTCGTCATCTTGTGCGTGGAATTTGAAAAGTTGACGGTTTGTGCTTTCCTGGTGGGTCCCCTTGCCATAAATGCGATGAGTATATAAGGCCTGTTGTGGCTCTTTTGAACGGTTATGCTCTCTAATTTTCTTCCATTTTTCTTTTCTCTCTTCATTCTCCGGTCAATATCCGTTTGAAGTTTCCGGTTAATCTTTGAAGATCTTGATCTTGAAGATTTATTTGAAACTTCATATTTCTTCTACGTTGGTGTCCTCTTTTCATCTTCGTCTTGTTTTCTGGTCAGTTAACTGCTTATTTCCTACTTTCATTGAAGATTCCGTTTGATCTTCAAACTTTCCGGTGAGGTTTCCAGATTTTTCATTATCATGTCTGAGAGTGTTAGTGCGTCTGAGGAGGTTGTGGGCGAGCAGCCGGAGGAGGTGGTGCAGGAGACCACCGTTGAACATGGCAAAATCAAAGAGAGGAAGTTGATGTCCAACACTTGCTGTGTTTGGAGTCAAGAAGCCTTCAACCGGTTTCTTGTTATGTATGGGATCTTGCCGGAGTGGGAGCCCACCCTTCCTACTCCGACCAGCACCGTTCTTTCAGCCGGTACCGGTCAGTTGGCGTTGTACGAGGCCCACTTTGCTAAGTGTGGGTTCCGCCTGCCGTGTACTCGCTTTCAGATTGACACCTTGGTGGCTTATGGTGTTGGTCCTACGCAACTAACCGCTTTTGGGATGCTGCGGTTAGTTCATTTCGAGGCTTCCTGCCGTGCCCTAGACATTGAGCCCACTGTCGAACGGTTCAATGTCTTCTACTTTATGGCGCGGGACGAGATGTGGTTCTCCTTCAAGCCGCGTCCCAAGGTGCCGCCCATGGCCACCCATACTCCTAAGTCCTTACATTGGGCTAAGGAAAAAATTTTCTTCGTGAAGAGGGGTGTGATCCCCATTAGCCTCCCCTGGAAGGTGATAGGGGATGGGCAGCGGGTGGCGGACATGCCTGTGCCCAAGGACTTCAAGAAGCAGGGGTGGTTCCTTGCCCTTACCGCCAATGCCACTAAATTGGAATTTCAGAACCTGACAGAAGGCATTTTCTTTCTTCTGGGGATGAGTCGAAATGGCATTCGGGCGGGTAAAGAGCCATACATTGCGCAGGAGGGTAAGTATAGTGTCATTATTATTATTAGTATTTCCTGCGCTCTTTTCCTTATTGTTTGTTATATTGCAGGCGTAAGCAAATTTGAGTTTTATGCTGCCCGCCAGGAGAAAGGTATCAAGTGGAGGCCTTTGGCGGAGGGTCAAGCTTCCTGCTTGGACGCGCTTGCTGACCGGTTCTACTATCCGGATTTGACTACTGCGCCCAAACCTTATTACACAACCGGTGAGTTCCCCGATCCTTTCGGTTCTAGCATTTTTGGGGATGACACTACTGGGTTCTCAGTAGGGAGTGTCCCGCCCATGGGTTCATCCGCGGGGCGTGGTCGTTGGAAACACGCGCCGCGGAATCATGGGTACCGAGCGAAAGTGCTGCTTTCTGACTCGGATTCTTCCGTCTCAGCAGGGGAGGCTGTGAGAGGGCGTCGGCGACGCAAAGATGGGCCTCCTTCTGAAGATGAGGAAGAAGCTGATTCTTCGCAGTTGGAGAGGAGGAAAAGGGCGCGCGTTGATAGCGCCGCCACTAGTAGCGCTGCAGCTGCTACAGAGGATGTGTCAACTGCCCCCACTGGTGGGGGCGAGAGTGGGGCTGCCACTCTGAGTGAACCAGTTACCGCCTCCGGAGGCGCTACTGGTCTTGCTGGTGCTCAAAAAACCAGTGTTGCTGAGGGGCAGGGGGGGAGTGCCCCTGTTTTTTCTGTTGGGATTCGTGCTGCTCCTAGCAGACAGCCGCTGTTCCAAAAGTTGATCAAGAAGAAGGCGGCTGGTAAGTGACTTACCCTTTGTTTTTTTTTTTTTTTTTTTTTTTTTTTTTTTTTTGACTTTGAGCTCCCTTTGATCCTTTTCCTTGTTTGTGCAGTTTCGCCCAAGTTGATTCCCACTCCTCCTCCTTTGTCTCCTTCTGCGGAGGCTGCTCGTGTGGAGGAGGAGAGTTTGTGGCAGGAGCAAGAAATTGCTCGTAAGCAGTTGGAGGCTGAGAAGGCTGCTGCTGCCAAGCAGGCTGAAGCCGATTAAGCCCGCCGTCGGGCTGAGGCAGAAAAGAAAGTTGCTGCTGATGAAGCCGCACGAAGGGCTGAGGCGGATAAGAAGGCTGAGGCAGAACGCCTTCGCCTCCAGGAACAAAGTTTCCTGGAGGAGAAGGCCAAGAAGGTGGCTGAGGCGGAGGAGCGCGCAGCCAAGGAACGGTTTGTGGAGAGCCAGGAGTTGGCTCATAGTGAGGACGGTTTTGAGAGGGCCCTGTTTCAACAGGGTGCCTCTGCTGCTGCTGGCTCGCGTCAGGGTCGGCGCGAGTCTTCTCGGGTTGGGGGATCAACAGGAGTTTATGACGGCTCCTGTTGGTCTGGCGGAGATGCCATCTGGCGCCCTCGCTGGGCAATAAGGGAAAACACCGTGTTTTCCAACTCCTTAGCCGCCGAGGAGTTCGTTAGCGAGGTGGTGCCTCCCTATGAGCGCACTTACCAGGATTCATTGAGTCGTCCCGACCTCATTGCCGCCTTGTGCGTTAATCAGGCGACTCAACTTTCTATGATGGATTCGCTGCGGCGCCGCGACTCGGCGCTATGGCGGGACATGCAGGAGGTGGAGGCCCAGAAGGCCAGCCTTGCGGAGAAGGAGGCTGCCTTCCAGGCTGAGGTAGCCAAGTACCGCCGCCGTGCACATGACGCCGAGGCTAAAGTCTCTAAGCTTGAGGAGGATGCGGCCTCCGAAAGGCGTCGCTGGTCTGATTCCTGGAAGAAGGCCAATACTGACATTTCTGATCTTAAGGATCTTCTGTCAGTGGCGCGGGAGGAACGGCGTTCGGCGGTGAAGATGTTGGAGGAGAAGAGCCGGGCCCTCACGGAGCGGACGGCTAAGTATGTAGAGATGCGCAAAGAGCTTGAATCGAAGGATGGGGCTCTTGTCGCAGCTACTGAGCGCGTCTCTTTCCTGGAGCAGGAGAGGATCCAGGTCCTTAATGCAAAGGAGGATCTGGAGCGAGACCTGGACTCTTGTGATCAGGCTCGCCTTGAAGCTGTAAAGGAAAGCGAGGCGTCCAAGCTCTTGTTGGAGGAGGCTGTCTCCGCCCAGACCCAGATGCAGGATTCCATCAAATGGTTAATGACAGACGGAATCAATGGGGTAAGTCTTCGCGCTTTCTTTACTTTTGATACTTGTCTTTCGAGCTCGTACTAACTTTCGTTTTGTCTTCAGGTCTTTAAGAGGTTTTGGCAAGAGCCTCTGCTGGGCGATCAGATTGCTGCAATTGCCGCCGCCGCCCAAGCTTATGGTTATAGCGAGGGTTATGAGGATGGTTTCTTGCACACACAAAATGATGGGCGCATAGTGGACGCAGACCATTATGGCAAGCCTTTGAAGGAGGAATACGAAGCGGAGCTTCTGAAGTTCGAGCAAATAGAGTTTCCCATCCTCCAAGTGCTTGCGGATTGTAATAAGAATGCGGATCCCCCTGCAGCCTTAAAATACTTCATCGAGACATCTGATGCGTTGACAAGGGCTGGTGGCGGGGAGACCTCTGGGGCGGGCGATCAGTAGGCGCTGGTTTTGTTTATTTGTAACTTTTACTTTCAATGTAAATAGAAAAGGGTTTTTAAGTCCCTTTGTTTAATGAAATTTTTGTTTGTTATATCGTGTTGTCTCGTCCCTAATTTACTTATTTAACCAAGTCGTCACCCGGTGTGTAAGTAAGAGTTAGGGCGCGCGCTCAGCTAGACAATCCGGCGTCTAAGTGAACACTTTCTCGCCTTGAAGATTGTAGCGGAGGCGACTTGTGCCGTTGAGTCCGACTCAGGTGCGCGATAGCCTTGCCTTGAAGACCTTTTACCGCGTTTACGCTGCGCGCTACTCTGTCCGAGTTGCAATGACTCTAGAAGACAAGAGTTGGTGCGCGTGTCATTGCTACGCGGTGTTGTAGGTCCGGCGAGTAAATCCGTCTTGAAGACCACTTAGCCAAGTATGAACCCGACGTGCACGTGGCGCGTCTTGAAGGCGTGACTTGCTAGTGTGGTCCGACGCGATTTTGCCCAAGTCTTGAAGACCCTGGCGCGGAAGATACAAGTAGAAACACAGATATAGGAAACGTTTTCATTAATATTATGGCATGTGTAGCCATTTTGCATTACAAATAACAACGCCGTAACTGGGCGCCATTCCATGATCGCGGAATAGGGGTGCCATCGAGCCTCTCTAGCGCGTAAGCGCCCTTTCCTAGCACTTCTTGAATTTTGTAGGGGCCTTCCCATGTTGGGGCGAGCTTCCCAGGCTTTTCGGCGTTGGACGCCTCATTGTTGCGGAATACATAGTCCCCAATCTTGAAGGTCTGCTCTTTGACATGCTTGTTGTAGTATTGTTCGAGTTGGGTTTTGTAGCTGGCTTCTTTTATTGCCGCGAGGTCGCGGCGTTCTTCTAGCAGATCAAGGTTTATGCGGAGTTCTTTATCGTTATCGGTTGTGTCAGCCATCAATACCCTTGCTGTGGGGCAGGTTATTTCTGCGGGGATTACTGCCTCGGATCCATATGTTAGGCTGAATGGTGTCTCGCCGTTGCTCGTTTTTGTGAGGGTGCGGTAGGCCCATAGAACGTGCGGTAGTTCGTCTACCCACCCTGTTCTTCTAGTTCCGAGCCGTGTTTTGATGCCTTCAACTATAGTACGGTTGGCTCTTTCTACCTGGCCGTTGCCTTGCGGGTGCGCAACGGATGTAAAGATTTGTGTGACTCCCATTTGAGCCAGCCATTGTTGGAGGGCCTGGTCTTCGAATTGTGTTCCATTGTCACTGACCAGTTGCATCGGTAACCCGAACCGACAGATAATGAACTCCCATATGAATTTCTTGACATGTGCGCCATCGATCTTGGCTAGAGGTTTTGCTTCGACCCACTTAGTGAAGTAGTCGATAGCGACAATCAAATATTTCACATTGCCCGGCGCTGCTGGGAATGGTCCGACCAGATCGATGGCCCACTTTTGGAAAGGCCAAGCTGCTGTGACTGGTACTAAATTGTTCTTGGGGCGCAGGGTGTTTGGGGCGTGGCGTTGGCAGCTGTCGCATTTGCGTAACTCATTGACTGCGTCGACATGCATGCCAGGCCAATAATATCCTGCGTTCATCAACTTTGCCACTACCATCCTTGGTCCTGCGTGCAACCCGCATGTTCCTTCGTGTATTTCTTTGAGGAGAACAGATGCTTCTGCCGGGTCTACACAACGCAGGAGTGGACCGAGGAAGGAGCGACGGTATAGGATGCCGCCCGCCAGTTGGTATTGCAGGGCCTTGTTTTTTATCTTCCGGGCTTCTAGTTTGTCATTAGGCAGGGTTCCCGAAGATAAAAAAGCTTTAATTGGCGTCATCCATGACGCATTGCCTGTTTGGGTGACATTGACCTGGCGCGCGGAGACTGACGGCTTGTCTCGGACCTCTATTCGGACCTCTTTTGCCATGTGCTCGAAAACCGTGGATGCCATTTTGCTAAGCGCGTCGGCTGGTTTGTTCTCGCTGCGCCTGATGTGTTCGACTTTGCATGTGTCGAACCTGCGCATGAGATGCCTGGCTTGTTCCAGGTATAGAGCCATGGTTTCGTCCTTTGCGTCATATGTCCCGTTGATCTGTCGCGCCACCAGCAATGAGTCCACATGTGCCTCCACGTGCCTGGCCCCCATTTTTTCCGCTATGCGGAGGCCTGCCAGCAACGCTTCGTATTCCGCCTCGTTGTTTGTACTTTTAAATTCGAGGCGAATGGCGTATGTGAACTCGTGTTTGTCTGGGCTGATGAGGCGCAAACCGGCGCCAGCACCGTCTCCATTTGAAGCTCCATCAGTGTATAAGGACCACTTTTGTGATGGATCATGTGCTGGCGCGGGTGATTCTTCTTCTCGGCATTCTTGAATCTTATCAGCTGGGATCTCGGTTGCGAAGTCTGCTAGTACTTGGCCTTTGATTGCGGGTCGGGGCTTGTAGTTGATTGTATGCTCTCCGAGCTCAATGGCCCATTTCGCTAATCTTCCCGACAACTCGGGTTTTGCTACAATGTCATTTATCCGATAATCTGTAAGTACGTTTATCGGGTGGCCTTGGAAGTATCTGCGCAGCCTTCGAGAAGCGTGAATTAGTGCTAGGACCAGCTTTTCCATTATGGTGTACCGGGTTTCCGCATCTAGCAATGTGCGGCTGATGTAGTAGATCGGCGTTTGCACGCCTTTACGATCGACCATCAGGACTGCGCCTATTGCCCGCTCCGTGACCGAGAGATAGAGCGTGAGTGGCTCTTTGGGGAGCGGGGCTGTCAGTGTTGGGAGGTTCATCAGGCATTGTTTCATTTGTTGAAAAGCTGATTCTGCTTCGGGGGTCCAACGGAAGTTGCTCTTCTTCAGGCAATTTTTTAAAGTATCCACAAATGGAAATGACTTTGAAGCGTAATTGGATAGGAAGCGGTTTAGGGCAACCAAGCGGCCCATTAATGTTTGCACTTCTTTGACGGAGGCTGGTGACGGCATCCGCTCGATTGCTTGAACTTTTTCTGGGTTGGCGCGGAACCCATCCCGCGTAACGATAACGCCCAGAAATTTCCCCTCTTCCATTCCGAATGAGCATTTGCTTGGATTCAGCTTCATGCGGACCTTTCGCAGCTGATTGAATGTCTGCTGGATATCTCGTAACATGTCACTTTCTTCCTTGCTTTTGATCACTAAATCATCGACGTATACCTCGAGTCTTACGCCGATTTCTTCTACGAAAGCCGTGTCCATCAGACGCTGATACGTTGCGCCCGCATTTTTCAGGCCGAAAGGCATCTTTGTGTAGCAGAAAATGCCTGCGTCAGTGCGGAACGCTGTTTTGTCTTCATCCTCCTTGGCCATTTGTATTTGGTGGTATCCCTTGTAAGCGTCCAGAAAACACTTGTATCGGTATGGGGCGAGGGAATCCACCTTTAGGTCAATCTCTGGTAGAGGATAGCAATCCTTTGGACACGCCTTGTTGATGTCTTTGTAGTCTACGCACATGCGCCATCCCCCATTTGCTTTGGCGACCATGACGGGGTTGGCCACCCACGTCTGGTACCTAATGGGGCGGAGGATGCCCGCATTGAGCAGCTCGGTGACTTGTTCATTCATGGCCTTTGTTTTCTCCGGGCCCATACTTCGTTTCTTTTGTACGATTGGCTCTGCGGAGCGATAAACGTTAAGCCTGTGTTCCGCTATTTCCCGCGGAACACCCACCATGTCTGCCGGTTGCCATGCGAAAATGTCCATGTTACTGATCAGTAGTTGCTTTAAATGGTTACGTATGGACTCGGAGATTTCATGGCCAATGATCACCGTTTGGTCCGGAAATTTGGGATTGAGCGTCCATTTTTCCGGCTCTGTGCGGGCGTTTGTTTTGACCATCTTTAACGGCTTGGCTGTATCTGTGGCGTGGCAATCTTTGTTTCCTCGGATGAAAGCGACGCCCGTTTTGGTGGGGAACCCCACCATTGCGTGCGCCGTGGAGGCGTTGGCGTTGAAGCGAGCGATGCCTTCTCGGCCTAGAAGTATGTCATGGTTTGATGTGGCTGGTAGGACCATGAAGTCACATATCTCCGTACGTTCGTGTGTACCGTCGGTCCATGTTACAGGCAACGAAAGCATGCCGCGGGGCATGATGGTTTCATGGATGAAACCGGAAATTGGCTCATTGACGGGAATAAGCTTTGCTTTATCTTCTTCATCGAGTTGTTGGAAACACTGGTCATACATGATATCCGTGCTACTGCCGCCATCTAAAAACATATACCGTGTGCGGTAATGTCCGAAGACGGCAGTGATCACCAATGGAGCTGTGCAGGAGGCACCCCCTCTGACCCTTGGCATGAGGATGTCAGCCTCTTTCCATGAGTCGTCTAGCGGCTGTACCCGGGTGCGCTTCCCATGTTGGGTGTTCTTGCCCCGCCATGTCATGTTGCATTGGTGGCGGGGGATTAGAGTTGCAGCGTGAGTATTTAGGTCCCGGATCTTCTTCCGCGACCCTTCGCCTTGGGTTTCATCGTTGCCTTGACCCTTGCCGGCTCGGTGAACATTTTTGACCAGGTGGCCGAGCTGGCCTGATTTCAGTGCTGCCTCTATCTCCATTTTTAAACTGTAGCAGTTATCTGTGAGGTGACCGTAGTCGTTATGGTACTCACAGAACTTGCTACGGTCCACATTTCGGCGCTTTCCCAGAGGATTGGGTTCTTTCAGGGTGACCTGCTCGGTTTTCAGAACTTGAGATGGTGTTTTTGTTAACGGGGTCCAGTCATGGTTTTTCTTTGAGTGTCCGCGCTGGTCCCGCGTTTGTTTGGAGCTGATGATCTGTCGGGCATCACCGGCTGGAGAATACTTTCCCTCGTCGGTGGTGCCTGTGATGCGGTTCCAGACGGATTTGTTTTTGTGTCTATTATTACTATTATTATTATGGTGTTGTGGCTGGAAACCGTGTTGTTGGTTGAAGGATTTTTCGGAGGAGGCATATATTTTGGCTGAGCGTATGAGCTCATCCCAGGACTCTGGGATGCCATCTTTGCCGGTGAGGCATTTCATGAGGTCTGGACTGCGCACATTGTGAATGAACGCGGCCCGTGTAAGCTCCTCCCCGCATCCGATTTGCAGTGCTTCTTTGTTAAACCGGACTATGTAATCTTCGATCGTTTCCCTGTCATACCGTCTGCATAGCAGGATGTCCGCCTTGTCTTTCTTATGCTTACGTAGGTGCGAAAAGTGGCTGCCGAACTTTTCTGTGAGGTCGTCGAAATCCTTTACGCTTCCCGCTGGGAGGCTGTCAAACCATACCCTGGCGGCACCCGTGAGGGTTTGAGCGAAAAGGTGGCACCACACCTGAACAGGCCAATCCACGGACACACCTGCGCACTCAAAGTCGTGCACATGGTCGTCTGGATCACGCAGGCCATCGTATCTACCGATGCTGCTTGGGAGTTTGGCCTTTCTTGGTACCTTGGCAGCCGCTATGCGAGCGACGAACTTGGACTTCTCAGCAAAAGCTTTTGGTCGAAATGGTTTGACCAAGTCATCGTCTATCTCACTGTCTCGCGACGTGTGAGTGTGTTTCTTTCTTCTGTGATCGGAGTCACTGCTTGACGATTCGTAACCGTCCGGCTCTTCACGTGATTTGGCGTAGCCCCGAGCTCTGACGTTTCCGCCGAGCTCCCCGCTACGACCCTCACCGTGGTTGGCCGTATCTTTCTTCTTGTATCTTGCTTTCGACGGAGTGTCGAAAGCCAGTGTCTTACCTTTCTTTTTTGCTTGCTGCAATAGTTTGCGTTGGTAGATTGCAGCACTCTTGGCATTCTGACGGAGTAGCCAGCGGTCCGGATCCTCTTCGGAGAGCTCTTGACTGTCGTCGTCGGATTCGACGTCACGGATTTCAACGGCTGACCCGTCGAGCCGAGACGTCGTCTGCTTGACGACAGTGTTGGGTGTGGTTTGGTTATCCGGTTGTCGGAGGTCTTCGTCTCCAGTTTGGTGCATGCCGGAGGTGTTAGGGTTGGGTTCAGCCATGGGTGGGGTTAAAAGATGAGTGAAAAGAGCTGTTCTAACCGTTGGATGGCGCCAATGAAGAAACAATAAGTATACCGGAGATTACACGTAATCTCCGGATGGTTAATACTTATGTAACTACAAGGTTAATCCTTTACCCAAACCGTTATGGTAACCCAAGAGGTTGTTGATGTAAGTGATGTGTGTGTGAGAACAAAAGATTTAAGTGGTTCGGTCGTAAATGACCTACATCCACTGCAAGCACACCGAAATATTATTACTAAAGAAGGAGATTACAAGTTGAGTATATGGCAGTTGTGACTATATTTCTGAATGAATACAAGGATTGTCTTTGATCCTATTTATAGGCCTGATAGTGGGCTGCATGGGAAGCCCTTAAGCGATTTCATTGACTTGGGCCTAACCGAGGCCCAAGTCCAAGGTCCTCCTTGAAATGGCGGGAAAGGACGGGTTACTGTTGATGACGTCACGCTTATAGAGTAGTCGTTGTTGCGGTTGGACACGTGGCGGATTCTCGGTGGTGTGCAGTAACATCGTACTTGCTACAGTATTCAGACCACTTCTGCCGTCTGACGTGATGTCTGACCGGGGGCGAGTTAATGCCTGCAGGTCACTGTTCATGACAGTGTGCACAGTGTAGCCGTTCACCTTTTGTACTATCTGCCACATGTCCCTCTCCTATTGGTGCGTGCTCTGGCATGGATCTTTATGAATCTTCCTTTTGTCATTCCTTGAACTTCGTACGAGAGGTGCAAAGGGAAGATTCCGCGCGTGGTTATACGCGCGTATCAGGTATCTTTTGTTGCTTATCATTCATCTTGGCGCGCGAGGCGTGCTGATTGCCTGCCCCGCGCTGGTGTGCTTCTGCGCTGTGCCTTGGCACAGTTATTGTTTCTTGGGGATAGGGACGCCTTTCAAATTAGGCTCCCTATCCCTTCATTCGTTATTTAATTGATTACCAATATAAGTTAAACTAATATTAGGATAATATAGGGCAATTAATAGGATCAATTAATGTATTAATAAAAGTTGACACAACTAATGTAGGGACTTTGAATCATATTAACTGTGTAAATAAAAGGATAATTAGTATGTGTAATTTCTTACAATTATTAACCAAAATTTTTAATTTTGTCAAATTCGAATTTAAACATTTCGAACTTTAATTTGAAATTTGAAATTAAAAATTCGATATTTAATTGATTACCAATATAAGCTAAACTAATATTAGAATAATATAGCACAATTAATATCTCCAATTAATGTATTAATTGGAGAGTTGACACTACTTTGAATCTTATTAAATTTGTAATTAAAAGGATAATTAGTATGTGTAATTTGTTACCATTATTAATCAAAACTAAAATATTGAAATTTTATATAATTAAAATTTAAATATTTTGAATTTAATTTGAATTTTGAATTTCAAAATTCAAAATTTAACTTATTACCAATATAAATTACACTAAATTTCGGAAGTGAGTAATTTGAATGTAATAAGAAAATTTAATGAGTTCCTAATTTACGTAAGTTTCCTTTCTCATTCTCATTTATTAAGGTAATTTTTTGAATTTAGAATGGGTCTAATTCGAAATTAAATATTTCGAATTTTAATTTGAAATTTGAAATTGATAATTTGTTATTTAATTGATTACTAATATAAGTTAAACTAATATTAGGATAATATAGGGAAATTAGTAGGATCAATTAATGTATTAATAAAAGTTGACACAACTTATGCAGGGACTTTGAATCATATTAACTGTGTAAATAAAAGGATAATTACTATGTGTAATTTCTTACAATTATTAACCAAAATTTTAAATTTTGTCAAATTCGAATTTAAACATTTCGAACTTTAATTTGAAAGTTGAATTAAAAATCGATATTTAATTGATTACCAATATAAGCTAAACTAATATTAGAATAATATAGCACAATTAATATGATCAATTAATGTATTAATTGGAGAGTTGACACTACTTTGAATCTTATTAAAATTGTAATTGAAAGGATAACTAATATGTGTAATTTGTTACCATTATTAATCAAAACTAAAAAATTGAAATTTTGTATAATTCGAATTTAAATATTTTGAATTTAATTTAAATTTTGAATTTCAAAATTCAAAATTTAACTTATTACCAATATAAATTACACTAAATTTCCATATTAAATAATATCATTCAATTCTATATCCTCATAAATCGGAAGTTTTAAATCATTCCATAAAATTAGAAGCTTGAAAATAGGAAAGATCATAGATTAATCTTCAAGATCTTAAAATTGGATGTATAAAACACACATAATACAACTAAATCGGAAGTTTTAAATCATACCATAAAATTATATCCATATTAAATAATATCATTCAATTCTATATCCCCATAAATCGGAAGTTTTAAATCATTCCATAAAATTAGAAGCTTGAAAATAGGAAAGATCATAGATTCTTTTGAAAAAAATTAAACCACTTTCCGATTTTGACACGATGCAATCGGGTGCACCCACATCCGAGATCCATGATCCATCCAATCACCAACCAAACTAAAGATTTTCACTAAAAAACATTATCTCAAGCATATGAAGATCCGAATTATATTAAATCCTCAAGAACAAATAAGAACAATTGATGAAAATTCTTGAACCCTTTAAACAATTTTAATCGAATAAGAAGTTATGAACATGAAAGAAAAAATACGTGATGATTAACCAAAGCTTAGCCGAATACAGTGGCTAAATTTGGGTTTGGTCTAATGCCTAGAAACAGTTACGTACCTTCAAATCGATCACAGAATCAGAATCAAACATTAATCATAATCAGCTAACTTTAATCACCAACAAAAAAAACAACTTGTGTTAAACTAAATCAACAAACAACAAAGGACCCTAAGAACATGACAACCCATCCCTAGACAACCAAAATAATGTGAAATACACGATCATACCTTGAAAATAATCGGCCAAAATCCATACTAATCATCACCCGTATGATCAACCAATAATCAATCCGATAATAATTAATCAATGTGAACATACTCGGCCTTCCATCATAACATTTTCTTGATATTGTGCCATAGTTTCTGTATCAACATTCATGAAAACAAAAACAGAGGAGTGAAGAAAGATGAAGAATGATTGTTTTACAGAATAAGGAGACAAGATCATACCTTGAAGAAGATGGAGGATCGACAATGGATAGGAGGTTGGTTTGATTGTTTTAGGATTTACTAAATAACAAAAAGTGAATTGAAATCATAGATCAAAATTAATTAATGAATGTAAATGATTGCAGGATTCAATAGCGAATGAATTGAATAAAAGTAGGTACCTCGCTTACGCTCTCGACTACGAGCAGAAGGATGATCCTTCACCTTCGCCTTCCATTAACCTAACTCCGAATAACATGATGCTTTTACCGGTTATTCGATTTCCTCCGTCGTTAGGATCATCTTCCGACCACTTTCCAGCCATTTTCTCTCTCTAGATTATAGACAGAGAGAGAGAGAGAGAGATTGAATGGATTATTATTATTAATAAGGGTGAATTTAGATTATAGTATTTAGGAAAGTATTAAAAACCTTGACCGATTTTGACCTTAAATATTTAATGATTTTTTATTTAAAAAACGAGAAATCTATAAAAACCCACAAGGTGCCATGTGGCATAATGAGAGGAGGAGAGATAATTGAACTTGCAATGTGGGAATGCCAAGTGTCCCACATTGATTTTAAATATTAGATGTATAGATATGATAACTTATGACAGAGATTTATTCAAAATAAATAATAATAATAAAAATTTTATTATTCATTAATCATGTATTGACAAATCATTAATTATGTTGTCATATTCGATTTTTTATTATGTGATATTAGATATTTCAGCTCCGGGACGCTCCCGGGATAAAAGCTAGTAGTTTATATCAGCTGCTCCTCACTAGAACATTTAGGGTTGGGTCTATTTTCTTCTCTTGAATTGGGCTGTCAATTGGGCCTAGATGAGTGTTCATTACAGTAAGCAGTTTACTAGGTATTTGTATCAGTATGCTATACACTAACAAAGGTATAAACCCACACTAAGTGATTATTCCCGGTCATCTGTTTCATTTGGAATTACAAACAACCACTACATGAAACCGATGTTTGCATTACACAGTACATCGACCATCAAAATATTAAGGTTAGAACAACTTGCGGACTACATTAACATAGCTTATGACAAAAACATGTGAACACCAACAGTAGTGCGCAGCTTGAACAAAATTAAATTTTGTTTCACTTGAACCTGAAACGGAACTAGGTAATCTAGTTTTAATCGAATAACCTAAGATGCTACACACAAAAGAGTAACCTAAGATGTTACACTCAAAAGAGTGTAACTAAAAGAGCTAGGCCAGTAATGTTTGTTTTGGATGATAGCATTAGCAAATAAAACAAACCATGATATATGAAAATTTTATCTCATGTAACCCATGAACAATTTAAAGTCATAGACTTAAGTTACGAAGTTCTAAGTCTTCTTATAGACAATTTTACTCTACCTCATAAATACTCATATAGAAAATGAAAACTGTGGTTACTGATGAGCTAGTTTATTTCATACTTTTATAAAAGAAACATTGACATCAAAACGTAACGTACAAGTAACAAGAGAACTCTTGTTACATCAAACGGAACATACAAGTTCTGGTTCTTCCTTCGTTATTTCTTTTGTGATGTTGGTGGCAACGGTGAAGCAACACTCTTCTCTTTCAAATGAGTAGAGGCGTCTGTTGTTGAACGTTTACAATGTTGTTCGGATATTTTCTTTGGTGAATCTGAATGTCCAAATTCCTATACATATCAATGGTAAAGGATTAGTATGTAAAAAATAAATTAGGAAGAGAATATGAAGTGTTTTTGCAAGCAATTGTTTTAAACATCATATGGAGGCGGATCAAATACCAAGTGGACATCCTTGTTCAAGATAAATCAATGGCTAAGGCCATACGGTATGGAGACGGGGCAACCCCATGTCTCTTCACTTTTGCTTGTCTCAGACACAGCTAAGAGATTGTGCCACTTCGTGATTAAATAGGCATATGTTATGACTGAAAGAGAAAATAAAAACCATAATTCTTGGTTTTTTATTTAGTTAATTCATAAAAAAATAACATTTATGTACTTTAGTAACTTTTATAAAAGTTATACCATACAATAAAGAATTTTAGTTTTTAGTTTGATCAGTATAGTATTACTATATATTTTAGAAAATTACTTTTATTAGTAGTGTCTATTTTTAAATTTGATGTATTGCACGTATAACAATCCTTAGTTATTATATATAACTAACTCTACAATATTATTATATATATAATGATAAGCAATTATACAAATTATAATATAACTTACATGTGTTGTGTAGTTTTATACATAATTGTGAGCTGTTAAGAACATGTGGTATGTATAATTACATAGATTCGATACGTTTTGTATAACAGAAAAAATATATATCATTTGAGTTAGCATGATGTCAAGTAATATTAACCGTAAAGGATAATAACTGAACATTTCACACGGATCCAAAGCCATACGAATTACAATGTGTAGAGTATCTCTATTAATCTCTATTAAAAAATCCTGGATCCGCCACTAATCACACAGGTATCCATCCCTCTTTCACATAACTCGTCCGACCCTATCCTTATACACGGACGGGGCATCCAAAATCCCCAAAAACATGAAATTGGCTAAAAAAACAAAACAAAACACCCATTTTGGATACTATGTGCATATGACATTATGACAAAAGTCATAATTTGGACAATTGTTAATGAAAGGGACGGGTCAAAATAAGCAACCCGGTCAAAATAGCTCCAAAACTAGATCTACTAATACTAAGATTCAAAAAAGATATATAAAAAAAGAAAAAATATAGAAAGTGAAATTAACATGTAATTTTTGTTCAACCTACCTTCCTCTTGACATGGTTATATTATAGATCCAAAATTCTAAATTATATTCTTAAAACAGATGGAAACATCGAGTTTATAGATTAAAAAAAATGTTACATTAATTACTCAAGATAAGAAATATAATAAAAGCACTATCAAAGTAGATCTAAATGAAATTATTAAAAAAAATAATAATAATAATAAGACAGGAATTGAAGAGGGAAAAAAGCAACCTTGTCGGAAACAGCAATATTATCGGGCATGGGAGGTGGTTGAAGAACATCGTCTGGGAAGTCAAACACCGACTGGGATAACCTTCGTTGGTGGCGACGGGCTCCTCCATGAGACATTATTATTATTATTGTTGTTGTTTTGTGAGATGGAAGAAAGGTACAGTGAATATCCCATGTGTGAAGAGAAAGGCTGTATTTATACACACTTTTGAGTAGTGGAGGAGGAGTTAAAGTTCCACTGGTTAACTGCCAACATTGTCCGTTTTTTATAAAACATTTTTTATCCGCTATCCGTTTAAAAGATTTCATGAGTGTTTAGACCGCTCACATTGGTTTTTTTTTTTTTTTTTAAAGGTTAATCTTTCGAACTTAAACCCAAGACCTCTCACAATCTAGGTTTTTTAAAGGTTTTGTCTTTGCCAATACCAGCCCATTGGTAACCACTCTCATTGAGTCATTGGTGATGTTAGATTAGTATCATGAGTGAAAATAATATTAAAAAAAAAACTCAAAAGATTACAACATCCTCACAATCCGGTTGTGATGACAACTTTGGTTGCAACCCAAATAAACTCTCACTAACTTAATTACTTAAATAACTTATAATATTCAAGTTTAACAAAAAAACTAAATACACTGTATTTCTTAATTTTTTTTTGAACATCCCGATATAAATTTTATTAAAAACCGAGTTCGTTTAAAAAAATCATTTTTAGGTTGTGAATGTGTGTTAGAGTTGGGTTGTTGTAACAACCGGCAAAATTAAGGTAATTCCGTACTAATTAATTAAACGCGATTAACGTAATTAACCGTAATTATGTGCTGATTATTTAATTAAGGCCTTAGAAAGATAGAAGTTCCCAAATAATGCATAGGAATGCATAAGTTTAATAGCGAAGCATGATAGGATCATGCGCAGGCAAAACTATCCGGTATGGACACTGGCGATTACCCGGTAAAACTTAAATAAGCGAAACGAACTCCGGACACCCGGAATATAAAATAAATAATATTTTCACAAAATATAATGAGTTTTGGAAACCCAAAGCCATACGTGAAAGCTTATTGTACAAATCTCCCGGTAACGAATAAAGTGCGCGTACCGCACCCGATACGCGCGTAGCACGTAATTTCACCCGGCAAAAGCCGAAATAAATTATCAGTAATTTAACTGGGCAAAATTTAATGAATATTAACGGTATTTTAATATTAAGGTAACCCCCGGTTAAAATTTAAGAAATACCCGGGCGGTACCCGAAAGAAAATAACTTAAACATATTATGGAGAAGTAATTAGCAAAGTGGACCCCACCAACCACCCTATAGGGGCCGGCCAAGGGCCCACATAAGTGGAGATTACTTGAGTTTTTCTTGAAAATCCATAATATTATTATCAATGATTAGTATGCATGCAAAGTGATTGGGTAGAAGATTAACCAACACATCTCTCCCTCTCTCTCTCTCTAAAAACTCGGCCCAAACACCCCACTTAATCCCCAAGATTTTCAAAAATCTTTCACAAATCTTCCATAATATCACTAACCAATCCTTGCAAGATACCTATGATCTTTGGAAGATTGGGTAAGATAATATAATCACTTGGATGGACACTTGAAGAAATCACAAAAATAATCTTCTTCTTCTTCCCTTTGGCCGTGAGTTTGCACCACCCCACCAACATCTCTCTTTCAATTTTCATACCTCTAAATCACCTCTAGATCATCATTATTCAAACCCCTTTTGTGTGTTCAAGAGTTTGGAGCATAACCCACTTGGAAGAACACATTAAACCTCACCCAAATCCAAGATCTTTGTCTTCCCTAGCCTTGAGCTAGTAGTAAGTCTTGCATTGTTTTATTACTTGAATGTTCATATTTTTGTGCTATGAAAGCAAGTTGTACATTGTTGGGTAATAAAATGGATTTTATAAAAATAATGGGTTTTGTTAAAATAAAAATGGAAGAATAATAATATCATTGATGAATCTTGGATTTATGTTAATAAATGTAATGTTTGAAGAAATAATGATGAAATACACATACACTTGAGAAAATGATGATTTGGGTATATTTAATGAGAAGGACTTGAATGAGATGAAGATGATTCTAATCATCATAGGATGATATAATAATGTCAAAAAGATATTAAAATGAGTTAGAAAGTCATAGATGAAAAAGTTCCATCTTCAAAGTCCACTCACTTGGATGAGTGAAAAATGGATATTTTGGATAAAAATATGGAATAAGCATGTTGATGACATCTAGGATGGATTAGAAGATCATTAAAAGTGAAAAGAAGTAAAAACAACAAGGCACCAAGAAAATGGTTCTTCAAAGTCCACTAAAGTGGAAGAAAAATATTAACTTCGAAAGATAAGGGAAAAATGCAACAAGTATAAGTTAAAGGACTAATATGGCGACTTTGGAAGTTGAGGGACTAAAATAAATATTTTGGAAACTATTAGTCCAAAAACACAATAATGGAAAGATTGGTGTCAAAAAGTGTAAGTAATAATTTTACAAGGAAGATTTGGTAAATACTAGTAGCATACTTGGGCATTTTATGTAAAAGGTATATTTTTATAAAAGGGAAGTTTTGTACAAGTCTTCCCAAGTCTTTATTTTATGAAATCGGATACTTTTATATAAATGGGAATATAAAAGTATCGGGAACATTTTTAGTAACAAGTGGGACAAGTCGGGCTAAAACGTACAAAGTATATTTTTCCAAGAAATAAACGTTCTGAATCGGAAGTAGGAACAATACTTCCATGAGAACGCGCAACGGAAATAAATATGAAAAACGCTAACTAACGAACTTAGTTACACGAACCAACGTAAACGGTCATATGAGGAAAATGCCATTACGACAAAGATAAAAACATACATATATATTTTAAGGAAATAAAATATATATAACAAGGGTAAAACGTGCGTAACACTTTCCTAAGTGTAGAAAGAATATTCGTGGGAAGGGAAAAACACAACGTAACGAATTAAAAACGCTAAACGACACGTGAACTTAACAAGTAGTATCCACGCGATGGTATATGTACATATACTCGTTTTCGACGAAATTCTAGTATATCTATTTGAATGGGAAAATAGATATGCGAGAAGGAAAACCGAGACGAGTAGGTGAAATATATCTACGAACGCGTGAATACCGACAAGATCCTAATACATTTATTTAAATGGGAAAATAAATGTATGGTGTGGTAAGTCTAGTCGGGCGTTAAGATTATGTTACCAAACGACAAAAACTTAGCATATTTATTTAAATGGGAAAATAAATATGTGGCAAAGTGAGTCGGGTCGGATAATAAGAAATCACATTATATCGAGCGAAACGACCCTAAGTATAATTATTTAAATGGGAAAATAATTATACGTTGGGTAGAGTCGTGTCGAGTATAATATTGTACAAGTCATAAAGAATATTAATAAGAATAATATATGACTTGTAAGGAAAGGGTAATCCATCGCCATTGAACCTAGGATACGAAACTATTAAACGGGAATTGGGATAAAGACGTGGTCGGGAAGTTGGGTGTACAACTTGCCAAGGCACATGCACCATAGGTGTAAGTGACTTATACGCCTAGAACCTTTGTAGGTACGGGATCACAAACTTTACTATTTTCTTCTTTGAGCCGAGCACAGTTACAGGTGAGTTTCACGGCCCCATTTCTAAACTATTTAACGTTTTTACGGGGGAAAGATATGTTGGGATTGTATGACGGGTTGGATACTTGAGTAAAGATCGCCACTCGGGGCTGAGACCTCCCCACTATAATCATTAATTCAGGAATGAGAAACCAAAGGAATATTTGGATAGTACTATTGGTGCCTGACAAGGCCCACCCCTAATCGATAGCGTCGATCATGCATCGGCGTATGCCTGGGGTGCACGTATTCTGAAAGCAAGTCGTAGGAATACCGAGTAACGACTTGGGGCGGGGGCATTATTAATTGTCTTGGTTTGGTTATAGGCTCAAGTAAATTGTAGGACTTTGCAACTCCTATAAATGTCATAACAAGGATATTCCCACTTTATAAAGATTTATTAAATTAAAACCTGTGAATTCACCAATATTTATATATTGACGATTTTCAAACATATCTTTCAGGTAATTGAATGATGGAAGTTGGCATGGCGAGCAAGGTCGGGGATATCTCCAAGTTGGGCGTTGGGAATGTCATAACAGGGTCTCGTCTCTTTATTCCATGGACTTAGGGATAAAGGGGGGAGTCTCCTTATTAATTTCAAAAACAATTTATAATTATGTACGGATAATTTGACATGATTATTGGCGTTGAATAAATGCCCTTTTGTTTAATTACTGTTGTGGTTTGCATTAATCTTGGCTTAATACTTTTGAACCGTCGCGCCACGTGTTTCCGCCATAGGCGTGGTGTGACAGTTGTATAGATGGAAGATAGAGAAATTAGTTTTCATTAAAATGTTGAGTTGTTAATTAGGATGGTCTTAGGGGTTGTTTGGTTGATTAAGTGCTAAATCATTAAGATTGTCTGTATGGTTAAGAGACTCTGAATGGTTAAGAGTTGAATCATTCAGTATCTCTTATTAGCTTAATGGTTCAGCACTTAATCATTCCATTCAGATGCTGAAACAAACAGTCTGAATGCTGAATGATTCAGACCTGAATGGTTAAAAGGCTGATTAAGAGGCTACCAAACAGCCCCTTAGTAAACTACATAAGAATATATATTTTTATTTAGAGTTAATAGTCATTTTCGTCCCTGAGGTTTGGTCCAGTTTGCCACTTCAGTACAAAAAAGTTTTTTTTTGCAAATCAATACCTAAGGTTTGAATTTTCTTGCTATTTTCGTCATTTTCACTAACTGGGTTTATTTTTTCTGTTAACTCAGGGGTATTGTAGTCATTTTACATATTTATTTTTGTTTTAAATTTTTGTACTCACTTTTTATACATAAAAAAATAAAAAAAAAAAATCTATAGTCATCAGCCATCTCTCTCTCTCTTTCACTCACTCTCTCTCTCTCTCTCTCATCTTCAAATAGATCTGCTTGAAATTGTGTGTGTTTCTAAGCTGATCTATTCAACCATTTAACCAATAATAATAATAATAATAATAATAATAATAATAATAATAATAATAATAATAATAATAATAATAATAATAATAATAATAATAAATCGTCTTCTCAAGCTCCATTGTCTCTGTTCTCGGTCTTCTTGAGCTCCATTGATTCAGTCGCCCAATCTCTTCCCACCGTCCTCCTCCTCCTCCGACCTCCCCAACCACCGTCCTCCTCCTCCCACCCCCTAGCACCACCATCCACACGACCTGTTATAATTGTTTACAGGTCATAAAACCCGAACCTTCAAGGCCCGGGAGGGTTCCTGTTGCAATACCCGTGGTTTACAGGTCATAAAACCCGAACCTTCAAGGCCCGGGAGGGTTCCTGTCCATCTGCATCATGTTGTAGTGATTTTCCGGCGTTTGACGGGTTCGACAATGAATGATTCGGTTTCTTAAATAATAGAGTAGGAGTAATAGATCGGTCACTGGTTGGAGGTGTAGAAATGATATGTTTGTTGTTGGCGGTTCATGGTTGGTAGTGGGATAGACTTTCAAAGATTGTTGGATGGTGGTTTCGTGTTTTTGTGGGGAAGGTGGGGTGGTTGGATAGGTGACGAGGATGGGGGCAGTGGTTGGGAAGGTGACAAGGATGAGGGCGGTGGTTCAGGTGGTGGTTGGGTAGCTGACGAGGATAGGGGCGGTGGTTTAGGTGGTGTCTGCGTTTGACAGATTTAAGGTGTTTGTGATTGAATTAGGGGAAAAGATTAATAGGTTTTGTAGGGTTTTGAAAAAGATATGAATTTTTGTTTGGTTTGGTAAAGATGATGGTGATTATTGTTGTTATTGTTATTATTGTTATTAGAATGTATGTGGAGAGCACAGGGAAAGTAAAATGGAGAAGAAGAGAGAGAGAGAGATGGGGGTGGGGTGGGTAGAGGAAGACTTATAGGTTTTTTTTATTAAAATAATCATAGGGTATTAAATGACAAAATTGTCCTTCATTAAAGTGGCAAAAAACAACCCTACCCCTGAGCTTAACGAGCTTTTTTAACTGGGTTAGTGAAAAGGACGAATTTGGCAAAAAAATCCAAACCTCAGGGAAGGAATTGCAAAAAAAAAACTTTTGTACTGGAGTGACAAACTGGCCCAAACCTCAGGGACGAAAATGGCTATTAACTCTTTTTATTTATTTAATAAGTTGTTCGTTGTTATAAAAGAATATTTGGTTAGTTTTACTTGCCAAATTATAAATTACCATTTCTTGTTTGGCCACAAGGTGTTGTCATTCTCAAGGCTTCATGGATCGTGAAGTGACATGGCACTTGTGGGCTGTGGCTAATATTTACACACCATCCTAGCATAATGAACATGGTCGTGTCATGAAGGTGGTAGAAATCTCCATGATGACCACGAAGGAAGGAGAGAGAAGGGATATTGATGGGTAGGTGAAACCAAGGGAGAGAGATGGTGGGAGTAGTGATGTGTAGTGACCACATTCCGTGTTAATGGAACATATAGATGGTGAAAGGGAGTACAGGTGTGGCGTTGAGATTGTGATCACTAGATCAGTGATGGTCACTCCACTAGTACTGGTCACACCCCATAACGTAAGAAAACTAGCACTCTCCTTACTTGAACGCTTAATAAAAGAAATAATGTTATGAAAGTTTTAACTATAATATAGTAAACGGTTACTAGGTATGTAACTACTATTTGGCAAAGTTCAACTTTATTGAACATGTTCGTGTTTGGTAATATCTATTCATAGGTACTTGCAACAAGATGCTGAAATAATTGATACACATCGAAAAAATTAAATAAGAAAGTTCAGTTAGTTGACTTTCTGAATTTAATAAAACATTGACCTTGAGATAGGGTTGTGTAGAGGTTATCTCCAAATGCATTGGGATTCCTTTTGAATTGCTTAAATAATATTGCTTCTCAGTTCTCTGATTCCTATTAAAGTTACAATCATCAATCCAAAAATAAAGTATAATATGATTAAGTTGTATTTTCAAATATTAAATTTGTATTTTTAAATATTAAAATAGTTGTATAAGATCAGTTATATGAATACTTTATCCTGATTTTTTTAGCATCAAATCTTGGACATCAAAAATCACTGTTAAAAGTGAAAATGTTTTTTTTTTTTTTATTTATGCACAGCGACTTTTGTATCTTTCTGGTTCTTGCATCTTACCTGTTTTCGACGTTCAATGTATCTATTCCCAAATAATATAAAGGGAAATAATAATTTGTTGTAGCATGGAAGTTGGTTTTGTTTGAACATGTAACGAATGAGTACAGAATGAAAATGAAAACGGGGTGGGGTTAAGGTGTTTTTCCATGTGATATGTGTCGTGTTGGTAATTTTTAACATCATTGATGTCGTTTTGGTACAACTGAATTTACTTGTGGTGGAAGGGGCACTTAAGGCTATTAGTCTCGACCCAATCACTTATGTACTGACATGTCAAATATAAGTCAAAGTACTATGGAACCACTAAATCACTAACGACATTCTAGGTACAAAACATACCTACTTTTTTTTTCATTTTAAAACAAATAAAAATTTAATAAAAACACATTTATATATAAAACATAAATATTATACATAATTACTTAAAAAAAACTACAACAACATTTAAACTAACAAAACACAAACACACAATTAAACTTAATAAAAACTAATTATCCATGCGGATCCTCAACAATTTGTCATGCCGAGATAGGGGACGGTTGTAAAAGATTTATATAAAAATTTGAGTAAAAATAAAATAAAATTTTTGATTGTTACTGCACGGTAAAAGAACATTTAATGCTTTCAACCATTGCATCTTGGCAAGGTGCAACCGAGCAGCGTGGATTTTTATTGATGTCGGGGGTGGCGGCGATGTTACCATTTGGATACGACAGCCAAGAACCCCTAGCCAAGGAGTGTCCCGTCCACTTTTATAATTAAACGAGTAGTTAGAATAGAACTTAGAAGTAAATGAAACATAATGTCCATTTTTTACCGTACCTTCGTACAAGGTTCAAACTTTTTTTTTATTGTACCTAATTTGACAATTGCACATAACCATTAAAATCAAATGTAAACAATACATAAACCCCAATGCTTAATCAATTGCACATAATTAAATGTAGACAAACAATTAAACTTTAGAATTAGAACTTAGAAGTCTATAATTTTACCCGATTGGTGATTGCACAATCAATTGGTGAGACCCGATCGACTGTTGGGGCGCGGAGTAGGACCAATATCATCATTTTTGGGGCTTTTATTTTAAACAAACCTAATTAAGCATCCAAAATTCTTTTAATTATAACAATCCAAACTGAAAACTCAATAAAACATCCAAAAACCTAATCAATTATCCATTCCAAACTGAAGACGTTGGAGGGCGGAGGCTACTGCTAGTCGGTGTGTGGTGTGGTTGACAGATTCAACCTTCAAAGGTGGGGGGTCTTTGGGTTTGGGCTTTGGTACAAAACTTCAAATGGTAAATGGTTTGGATTGGGTTTGGTTTAGAGTTTAGTAAAATTTCTTGGTCTTTTGTTAGAAGTTAGATATAGGGTTTTAGTTATTTAGAATTAGATCATAAAGGTTTAGGGTCTGTTTGGTATAGGGTAATGGAATGGATGGGGGAATGGAATGGACGAGGTAATGGAATGGACGAGGTAATGGAATAGACAAGGTAATGATGACCATTCCATGTCTTGTTTGGTTGTCATGTGGGAATGAAACAAAACATTACTTTGTGTTGCTGGATAGACAAGAAAAAAACGAATGAATAAAATCGATGGTTAGTGGCGGTGGTGGGTGGTGGTCAGTGGCGGTGATGGTGGGTGGTGATATGTGGCGGTAGCGGCGGCGGTGGCGGCGGCTGTGGTCAGTGGCGGCGGCGGCGACGGTGGAAGGTGGATGTGGATGGTCGTAATGGTGGGTGGGTGACGATGGTGAGTAGTGGCGGAGGTGGATGGCGGTGGTGGTGGGTGGCGGTTGGTGGTGGTGATGGTAGGTGGTGGTGTGTGACGGTAGCGTGGTAGTGGATGGCGACGGCGGTGATAGGTGGTGGCGACGACGGTGGTGGGTGGCGGCAACGGTGGCGATGGGTGGAGGTGGATGGCGGTGGTGGTGGGTGGGTGACA
The DNA here is from genome assembly GCA_028751855.1 of Ambrosia trifida. Lineage (NCBI taxonomy): Eukaryota > Viridiplantae > Streptophyta > Magnoliopsida > Asterales > Asteraceae > Ambrosia > Ambrosia trifida. The sequence goes on along the minus strand of CM054122.1, from coordinate 195,008,572 downwards.
ATGGTGAGTGGTGGCGGTGGTGGGTGGAGGAGACGGCGGTGATGGGTGGCGGCGGTAGTGGTGGGTAAAGGAAATTGTAGTGAGTGATGGTGGTAGGTGGTGGAGGTGGCGGTGGGTGGATGACGGTGGTAGGCGGCGGTGGGTGGTTTTGTATGGCGGCGGTGGTGGGTGGGTGACGGTGGTGGGTGGTGGCGGTGGTGGGAGGGTGAAGGTAGTGGGTAGTGGCGGTGGTGGTGGTTGGTGGCGGTGGTGGGTGGTGGCGGCGGTGGGTGGTGACGGTGGTGGTGGGTGGTGGCGGTGGTTGGTAGCGGTGGCGGTGGGTGGTGACGGTGGTGGTGGGTGGTGGTGGCGGCGGGTGGTGACGGCGGTGGTGGTAGTGGGTGGTGGCGGCGGTGGGTGGTGGTGGCAGCGGTGGGTGGTGGCGATAGTGGTGGTGGGTGGTGGCGATAGTGGTGGTGGTGGGTTATGCTTTTGTTAGTAAAGGGTGAATGGGGATGGAATGAAAAAAAAAACATGGGGGGTGGATGGAATGGTTTTGAAGGAATGGAATGCCTTGTGGAATGGGTGATTCCATTCCTTTAGCCAACCAAACACATTATTTTTCATTACCTTGTAATGGTCCATTCCATTCCCCCTTTCATTACATCATACCAAACGCTACCTTAGTGAAATTTCATTTGGGGTTTTAGAGTTAGGTAAAATTTGTTTAAGGAGTAACGTTTTACAAAAACCATAATGAATAATCCACTACGTCAGGAAAGTTAAGAGTTAGCAGCTACCCTTCACCACCATTCAAGTCCACCCTTGCAAGTTAGTATATGTAGAGTGCATGATTGTTCAACACTTTTCTAATTCCATGTGCCTAAACATCTAGGATTCTAGAGGGCGAAACCTCTAGACCACAGAAGTTCCAAATCCCTTTGGTGGGGTTCGGGGCAACGCCCATGTGTGATGTGAAGTCTAAAGAACAATACCCCTAACAAGGTCCAAGTTGTTGAGATTACCCCATTAGAAAGGTATTTAGGAAGTTGCTTTGGATTTGCCTTATTGAAGCTCCATTGGAAGTTTTTATGGATTAAATAATTGGTGAAAATTGTATGAAAATGATTGTATGTGGGAACTGATTATTAGTCGTAAATTGCTACCGATAAAAATGGTAAATGGGCTCACTAGCAAGTTGGTTCATCAATGGCAGGTAGGAATGTAGGATCAATACTAACTTACTACCAATTAGTGGCAAGTAAGTTACCATTAAGTAGTAAATCAGTAGTATAGTGCTAGAGGGGTTTGAGGGATAGCATGTGCTACCCCTCAACTTTCTTGGCATGGTACATATTTAGTGTAAATTTTTTTTGTTCCTTCTTTGTTTTATGTATCGGCTACCCCTAGCCAGATTTTTTTTAGTCCGTGCTACCTCTCAATTTTTTTCTAGATCCGCCACTGAACAGTTATATCTTTCAACTGTTATCATCTTTAGCAAAGAGTTGAAAATTTCAAGTTAATTGTAGTTGATGGGTTAACTTTTTTTGTATTAGGATTGAGATTGTATTATCTATATTATAAAGGTTTATATGGAATCTATAAGGATGTTTATTTAATGAAGGGTGCACGTGACATCAAGTTAAATATTGATTAAGGTGTGTTGTGCATGTACGTCTTCAACATTATTATCGCGTGTATCAACCTCAACTCAATTATTAATGCAAAAACTTTTTTGTTCTCATCCTTTGATTAAAACCGCAACCCAATTCATCTGGCATGTTTGTAAACCAATCTCAACTTGCGTCTTTCAACGTACCCAAGTGGTTAAAAGTAACGATCGATTAGTTTTCGACTTTTGGGTTAACAAGTCAAGCTTGTTCAATAAACAAATTGTTTTGAAGGTTTCCGTTGTTCAGTATGTTTAATAAACGAACTGATTTCAAGTTGTACAAAAATTGAATAGGTCAACTTGTCAACATGTTTGAAATAGAAATTATAAAACATATAATTTTTAATTTTAACATGTCTACAGACCCATTTAACCCTTGCAACCAAGGTTTTCATAACCGGACCGGACGTCGAACCGGACCCCCGGGCGGTTCACCGGTTCGACCGGACCGGACGTCGAACCGGACCCCCGGGCGGTTCACCGGTTCGACCGGTCCGACCGGCCCGACCGGTCCAACGAACCGGGTCAAACATGTATCGAAACCCAAAAAATAATAAAAATAATAAAAAAAGAACGGTTCGACCCCTTATTTTCCGGTCCGACCGGCCGGTTTTCCGGTCCGACCGGCCGGTTCAGCGGTTCACAAGCGGTTCAGTTGCACGGCGGTCCAAACACCCGAACCGGACCGGTCCAGGCCCCGGACACCGGTCCGACCGGTCCGACCGGCCGGTCCGGTTTTCAAAACAGTGTTTGCAACCCGTTCATAATCAGTCAACCCATTTACTATCCAATTAAATCCCACCAACAAGTTTTGCCAACCCAGTCTTAAATGGGCCATATAGTTTGTAAGTGTTTCCGGATTAGAATATGAGGTGTCTCGGAGATCATAATTTTATATGTATTGAGCTCGCCCACCTAATGTAAGGGTCTGGCGACTTTCGCCCCTTTGAGAAAAAAAAATCAAGTTTTGCCCCTGCAGGTGGGAATCGAATCCGTTTTGTGTTTGTTTCTTGTTACTACTTGTTTGAAGTAGTGGTGGTTTTAAGGTGGTGTTTGTTTTCTGCTTAGAAGAGCTTCTAACCTCTTATGTCTGCGTCGCGCAGACGCGGGCAGACATTTGAGGCGGGCAGATCGTTTGATTTTTAGAAGACATTCACCTTCAGAAGCTTTGCCCAGCCTCTTCCTCAAGCAGACATCAACCCACCTCTTCCAACCTCTTCTCCTTTATTTTTTTCTTCCCTCTTCTATTTCTCCATTCATTTCTTCATCCTTCATCAGACATCTCATCCAACTCCTTCTTCCTCCCACTCCTTCCTCCTCCCCTTCACCCCTGCCGCCTCCCTCCACCACCGCCACCGCCTCCCCTCCACCACCTCCGCCTCCTCCCCTCCACCACCTCCAACTCCTCCTCCCCTTCACCCCCGCCGCCTCCCTCCTCCCCTTCACCCCTGCCGCCTCCCTCCACCGCCGCCACCCGCCTCCCCTCCACCACCTCCGCCTCCTCCCTCCTTCTGCAGATCTGGTCACACATAACTTCGTTGGCTTTTGTCTTGCCTTCTGCAGATCTGGTCACATCATCAATATATGTTAATTATATAGAGGTGTTTGGATTATTAATTATATAGAGGTATATAGAGTGAGAACCTTCTGAGGTTTATCATTATTATCAATTAGGCCAATAATAATAAGAAGAAAACTGAACTAATAGAGATGTTTAGAGAGAGAGAGAAAGACAGAGGAAGGAGAAGAGTGTGAATGATCTGTGTGTTTTAGAGAGAGAAAGGAAGAACAAAGGGGTATGCGTGTGTTTTTTTGTTTATTATTTTGTGAATATTTGTGGTGGGTTATGGTTTTGGGTTACGCTGCAGATGTTAAAAACAAACAGTCTTCCTCTTGCAGACTGCAGACCTTTGGTCCACCTTTTCTCCTGCAGATGTCTGCAGATATGGTCCGCAGACTGCAGACTTTTTGCCTCAGAAAAAACAAACAGCACCTAAGTAAAGGAGAATAGTTGGGTGCCACGACTCCATGTTCTCTAGACAGGTTCCTATTTTCTTGCATTCTATCACACCATAATATGACTTCATTATGTCTCAACCTAAAACAATAAAACCTCGATGTGGTTGTATAGTTTTCTACTTCATTTATATCACAAAATGTCCAAATCTATGTTTATCGTCTCTTTTCAGGTGATTTTCAATCGTAAATTTTGAACGCTAACTCATTGGCGAAGGATAATGGGGGCTAGGGGGTGCCCCGGCCATCACCGTTTTTTGGCTTAGTGCTGAAAATTTGCGATTTTCGTAGGTAATTTTTATGTGAATTGAGTCTGGCCCCTACCGATTTGATCTTCTGGCCACCACCGATAGGAAAAAAATTGGGTCACGTGATTTTCGGGCCCCACCAGTATTTTTTTCAAGCTTCGCCACTGCGCTAACTGATATTCATCATGCGGGACTCATAACTTAAACTTTATAGTATGGTGATATGATATAAAGATACAATTACCAAATTTCTCCGTGAGAGGTGATTACGGTTTTGCTTTGTACAAGCTTTTTATGCGTTCGTACTGCTCTGTCAAGCTGTAACCTCCACGTGTCTGGTATGCCAGTTGTTGACCGGCGTAACCGATTGCCGGTTTCAGCGACTTTATTCGGGGTTTTTCAACCCACTCTCCTACCTTCTGCTCCAACGAGAGGGTGAGTGGTTTTATCCGGCGATTTTGTGTGCTCTCCGATTGGTTCCTTATCTGCTCCGATATTCTTTTTGTCGATGGTTTTGGTGTTTTGTGTGGGGTTTTAACAGGGAGAAAGAACAGGGGAAAGAGAGGGCCAGCCGCTGACCTATGTGCTCTGATTGTCTTCTCCGACCATGATTCCATGTCTGACAATTGTGGGTTTTGATTGTTGTTGTTCACTTATTCCTGGTAACCGCCGTTTGCGGTGGCGGCCGGTGGTTGATTAATATTGTTCCCTTAATTTTGGGTTTTCGTTGTTTGCCTTGGTTGTTGATGCCAGCTTTGGACCCGACTTTATACGGTGGTTTTGATGGTTTGATGCCGTCTTGGTGGACGCTGGAAAATAGACCGACAGTGGTGACGACAAGGTCAAGGTAGCTCATATTTTTTACTCATTTACCGCGTGTTAGTTGGAGTATTTGGGCTTTTTGATGATATGTTGACCAACTTATGAGATCCATTTGAACTATGTGAATAAAACTGAGTGATTGGTTTTATTGTAGAAGAGGGTTTTCGTGATATTGGGCATTCTTTGACCATGGCTATGATGATTGCGTATCCAATGTGTTTGTCGACTGTGACGGTGCTAACGTTGCGCAACCTATCGACATGGCATTGTACGCATGAGCCATCCTAATTCGGCCAAAAAAATACGTGTGACACATACACTGTTTCACTTTTGTCCTATAAACAGTAATGCATTCTTTGACCATGGCTATGATGATTGCGTATTCGATGTGTTTGTCGAATGTGACGTGCTAACGCAACGCAACCTATCGACATGCCATTGTACACCTTAGCCATCCTGATTCGGCAAAAAAACTATATTTTAGTTTGTGCTTTGACTTAACGTATGCGTACCGTTTCCCTATGCACCGCGTGTTCTTTTCTGTAGGTCCTTTGCATTAAATTGCATGATAATAGGTCAATGAGGTGGCCTTGGTTTTTTAATTTAGGCGATGATGACATAATTCTTTTCACACCTGGATTGGCGCGTGGGTTGTGAAGTTGGTGTCAGTAGTAATGCACTCACAACGCCACTGGTTGTTGTGCTTTCCTGCCTCAACGTCTGAGCCTTTTTATAGCGCCTGAGTTGTGATTTGTGTCAGCACGTCGGCTGGGCTTGCTTATATATCGCGATAAAGATGACATACTTTTGTGTTGGATGGTCATGGTATTTTGTTATGTTGGTTGTTGTTGTTGTGGTATAAGTGTCGTTTTTTGCATTGATGTTGCCTACGCTTACTTGCTGTCACGCTTTGTTGTATTCCTTTAATTGGTATTCTCTTGTTGGTCGTTTAGCGATATTGATAAGTGACGGTTTCAATCCTTTGCTATGGCGTTTTTTTAACGTATTTGTTCGGTATGTATTTTCGTGTGCTTAAATGCGTTGCCGTGGGGCAACGCCCGCGAGGCAAAAAACTAGTTATGTACACAATAAAGTTTTTTAATCTCTAAAAAAAGAAACTCATGAAATAATATTTTATTAAGGTATAGGAACTTGAACAAATGTAGTATACTAGGGCTGAGCACATAGCACCGAATACCGATCCCGTCCCGTCCCGATCCCGTACCGTACCGTACCGAACCGATACCGAACCAAGGGTGTTCGGTATCGGTATCGGTACTCACATTTAGAGGTTTTTGGTTTCGGTATTATCGGTATCGATACGTGATCGGTATGGTATCGGTATTTTAAGATAAAATACCGATACCCTACCGGTACCGTACCGTACCGCATGTTTTCGGTATTAGTATTGAGATTTGAAAGTTTTCAGGATCGGTATTTTCATGATCGGTATCGGTTAGTACCGATACCGTCCCAATCTCATCCCTACACTATACATTGACATTGTCATCCATAACTACGACATATAGCATTAATGTGAGTCCAAATCGTGCGACTTCGTGCCTTACAAGTTTACAACAGGTATACAAGTTGAGTTATTTGCGTCACAAGATTAGTTACAAACTTATAAAGCAATGTTTTTTTTTTTTTTTTTTTAAAGGTGAACTTCATTCAAACGGGTAAGAGGTCCTCAAAACAAGGACCGTTGCCAACAACTGTAACATATACAATGGAGATACAACCCAATCCTTCCATAAGTTGTCCAATTAATTGTCAATTTGTCATGCTTTTTTTTATTCAATGTTTAGTTTATTTAATGTTTATATAACGGGGTTCTACGTACAACAAACACCGGTCAGTAATAAGAATCTAAAAACGAAACATTCTATATAGGTTCAGTTTTAGCCTATAACCAAAAAAACTACCTATTACTTACGACCTCATGTGACACCTTTAGATTGACTAGTGAGTTTACCCGCGCGTTGCAGCGGGTTTCACAAATGGGTTGCAATACAACATTATGATACTTAGGTTTTTTGCCTCAAGTTACGCAAAATGAATAGAAATGTGCACACTACGTTTTAACAAGTATTCGTAGAAAGAAAAGAAAAGAAATGTGCACCGCCACTTACAAGTGATTGCAGTTCACCACAAAACAATGTACTCATTATTGAACAAATCTTAATAAACCAAAGGTATGTTACTGCAACAGACCAATATGAACATAAAAATCGCTCTTGTGTAAGTTGTCCGGTCATTGCATATCTACATAACCGTGCCATTGAAGACACGGTTAAATAATAAAGTTCATTTACATGACAAAAACATGTAATAATATGATATTGTATACAATATCATATGAAGGTCACTATCTATTTAGAAATTAAAAGTTGTGATTTGTAAGTTTGTAATAGACTTGCCCAACGTGACCAGCAGCTAAAAAAGTGCCCAATGTAGCCAGTGAGCCGAACCATCCCGTCCACTTCGCCACTGGGTAGACGCATATATATATATATATATATATATATATATATATATATATATATATGAAAATGGTTTATAATATAAGTATTATTATGGCAAAGTTTTAAAGCTCATACAAGTTTAGCTGAGATAAAATTATTCATTGTGGTAACATAAATTATTATCTTTGATCGTCATTATATGAAATTTGTTTAAAAATATTGTTATTCTGCGTGTTTATTTAGTTTGGGTGGGTTCTATTTTCATATAAAAGTTGATTATCTTTTAGAGGTATTTAGGAAATAAAGATGGTAAAATTTAGGAAACCGTAAAGAAACACTTGTATGTCATCTTAGCATTTGACAATTTAAATATATTTATCCATACCTCATTCTTTATAACATAGTATAGATTATGAATAAACATCCTTTTAACTAGATATGTAATTATGTGTACGAATGAAGCATGATATCATCCATTTAAAACCTAAACGAACAGTTCATGAACATAAACGAACACAAACGAACATAAACGAACATTAATGACCAAAAACAAAAACAAGTTTAATAATGATTCATCACAATTCAACCAAGTTTAATACATCATAATGCAACCAAAACAAAATCTAAATTAGTAGGGTTGTGGAGTGTGGAGAAGAAAGGGGGTGGGGCTGTGAAGTGTGGAGAGCGGCTAATATGTTTAGAATGTTAGGGTTAGAATCAAATTTTAGAACATATCAAATATATTGTATATAATATAATATGAATTAAGGTTACTTAACCAAATGGAAATAAATAATAAAAATAAAGTAAAGTTTAATTAAACGAACATAAATGAACGAACAAAACATGTGTTCATGTTCGTTCGTTTAATTAAACGAACAAAAAAGTGTGTTCGTGTTCGTTCATTTATCTAAATAAACGAACATAAACGAACTTCCCGCCGAACAGTTCACAAACAGTTCATGAACGTTCGGTTCGTTTACAGACCTATATGTAATTGTGTTTTAATTATAAGGGGAGAAGGGGCGCTCAACTGATTTGCTTTTCACTTCACTGATTTCTATCAATCCTACACTGCCACATCACTTCATTGATTTCCTTCACTGAAACATTTTTTTGTAGGCAGAACTCTACTGATTCTTTACCAAACTATCAATTATTTTCACACGTAATAATAATAATAATAATAATAATAATAATAATAATAATAATATTAATAATAATAATATGAAATTGTACCTAATAAATAATAATAATAATAATAATAACACCAACAGTGGTATTGTAAAACAACCACTAAAACAAAAAAAAAATATGTAACAAAACAAAACAAATATAACAAAACAAAAGTCACTGTCATCTCCTTCCCTTACCAAACCTGCAACTTCATCATCACTACCACTTATAAAACGAAATCAAATTTACACATTTTCCACTTCATCCCTGCACTTATGCTACTTAGAAGGGTCAATTTCTAAAAAAAAGTTGTGTGAAAGTTTGTGCCACAATCCAACCCGAATTTGGTTCATGAGAGCATTACCAGCATGGGTGGCAACGGTGTTACCGTGCCGGTAGTAAGGTACCCGTGACCAATTCTGGTAGCGCCCCGTCCCCCTAATAATGCTTATTACACTTTTTACGCTAACCTCCTTTTTACGTTAGCCTCACCCAAGTATTAATATTCTCATAGTTTTTATAGATAAGAATAAGATAACAAATCATCACATTAATTACATTCGTTTGATAATAGATAGGATATGATTCACCAAATCTAAATCTGATTTACTAATTACTTCAGGGCCAAGTTTACAATCTTTTTACATTTAGATTTACAAAATATGGTTTCTATACATTAACTAAATCTCTCGCTATATATATGTATTGCACCTACATTGTTCGTAATCAAACTGCAAAGAGAGCCATGGAGGAGGCCCATCCACATAACAACACCACCATGACCGAGCTTCCGATTGATATCATAAAGTGTGAGATATTACCAAGACTTCCCCCAAAATCCCTTGGTCGTTCCAAGTGTGTTTGCAAAGAATGGCTATACTTCTTCTCAACACAAGAATTTGCCACAATGTATCGCCGCCACATTACCGCTGTAACCAAACTTCTCTTTGTTGACAGGAAATCAAATTCTATTCGCAAAATTGATTGTGAATCCCCCGATCATGTCTCAACTGCCATCAACCCTATCCCATTCGAAGCCCGTCCTTCAGATGTGCTTGTTCTAGCAAGTTTGGACGGATTGGTATGTTTATGCCTAATAAAAACTTGCGAGTTAGTGATTTGGAATCCAGTGACGCGTGCCTACAAGAAGTTGCCCAACTCAAAATCTCAAGGTTTCTTTAAAATCTATGTTGATGTCGTCGGGCTCTATATTGATTCTTCTAACGATTACAAGATTCTACATATAAAGCGAAGGCGGGGTACCATGGGGGCGTACATATACTCCCGTAGATTAGACTCATGGAGAAAGATAGAATTCTTAAAAAGGCGTCAACGTATCTACAACTATGAGTGGTCTTCGGTTACTTTCTCCGGGGATAGTCTTTATTTCATAGTAAACGAATGGTGTATTGAAGGTGAAACTATGATAATTGGTTTTGATGTGAATTCGGAAAAGTTTAAGGAAATAAGATTTCCATGTGTTTCGCGTGTTTATGGTGATAGTTGCCATGGCAATTTAGTGGATGTAGGAAACCGCCTTCACTTGTTTGTTAGTTACGGGTTCCCTAAATGGACGATTGATCTATGGAGGATGGACGTCGGAGAAAAGTGGACGAAGGTGACCGCTGTTTCGGACATTGAGAACATTCCGTTTCCGGTGACCCCAAGATATGTAATGAGCAACGGCAAATGGCTTGTGACATGGGACTCGATTATTAACAAAGATGTTTATGAAATAGATATCAAGACAAATGACTATATTTGTATAGATACCAAGACCAAGGACAAGTGTGTGCTTACTAGGCGTTGGTATCCTGGCTTACAAGTGACATACAAAGAGACTATAGTGTCGCCTAATCTTTAATTCTTGGGAGAGTCTTATTATTTTACTTTTCTTCATGTTTGGGCATATTTTTTTGTCAGTTCTTTTCTTTCTTGTTCATAATATTTGGTGAGCAAAAGAGTTTAGCTTACGTAAAGTAATTGCATGAAGTGCTTTCTTAATTGATCTCTCCATTGCGATGAGAAAGAAGGGAAGATATAATTAAGGATGAAATTAATTATTAAACAACTAATGTAGTTCAATGTGTATGCTAATTAAAATTCGAATCGGTTGTATCATATATGTGTGTGGGACGAGAACTAAGGAAATAAAATGCTGGTGGAGATACACCATTAGTTAAGAGTATAGTTATCAAAAGCGCGTCTACATGTGCCTAGGCTCGAGGCGCACCAAGTGTGTTGCGTCCTGTGAGGCGCGCGCCTAGGCACTGAGGCGCACTATCAGAGCCGATTTCCGGCCAAATTCAGGCTAAAAGTTGCATAAACCTCTAAAACATCCTAACTGAGTCATGAACAAGTCCTAAACAATCCTAAAACATCCTAAAGTAGCCCTAAACAAGCCTAAAACATCTCTAGAATCCCTAAAAAATGTATTTTACACTATGCGCTTAATTATAAAAAGTCGTCGTTTTTTATGCGCCTTGCGCCTAGGCTCCGGACTCGGCCTATGCGCCTTGAGTACGCCTGGGCCTTTGTCAACTATGGTTAAGAGTTATTTTTTATTCTTAATCAATTGATAAATAGCGGGTTTTTATTAGGGCTAAAGGGGTGCTCCTATAATGAACTTTTTCTTTCACTGATTTTAACTAATTATGCACTGCCACATCACTTAACTGATTTACTTTTCTGAAACACTTTTTTATAGGCAACACTCCACTGATTCTATTTTTTTCATTAAAATACAAATACAAACATTTTTTTTTTAAATTCACACGGTTTATAAATTTTATCACCAAACCGTCAGACCGTGTTTATTTCTCAACCGTCTACACCAAACACGGTCAAAAAAATTTAATCCCATTTAAATCGATCTTATCTAACCGTCAGAGAAATTCAATTTTTAGCATGTGATACGGTTGGTTTTTTTTTGTATATAAACGACGGTAGTGAAAACACACTTGAACATCAACAACAACACTCACACCTTCAAACCTTCAAAATGACTCGCTGGACCGAAAACGAAGAAATGGCTTTGGTTGTGTGCGTTAAGGACGCACAAAACGACCCATCGTTGCAAGTTGCAACGCCAACCACGTAGGGGCTCGGGGGGCTCAGGAGGTCGCCAAACAAGCTTCCGGGACCGTGTCTTGGCTAACTTCAAACAACAAGTCGGCGAAAGTGACCGCACAATTGAGATCCTACAGAGAAAGTGGACCGATCTAAACAACAAATGTGATCGGTGGACCACGTGCTACAAGCGTACCATGAGCCGGCACCCAGGCATTGTGCCGGAGTTGGCTGTAGAGTTGACCCAGACGAGCTATGCGGCTCGTTACCCGCGACAACTTTGAGCATCTTCAGGCCTGACAACTCATGCGTCAACTCTAAGCTTTATCTTCTATGTTTTTATGTATTTTTATTGATGTTTAATATTAATAAATATTTTCTTATGTTTTTATTTACTTTTGGTTTTATTTATTTTAAAAAAATAAACAAAATGTTGCTTTAAAATGGTTATAAATAAATAAAAAAGGAATTAAAGTAAATTAAAAAAATAAGAAATACACTGTAACACCCCAACCGATGGCGGAATCATCGAGGTGCCACGTAGTGACGATTGTTCAAAAGCTCATGGTACTAAAATGTAAATATTATTGAATAATCCAAAATTGTCTTACATGGAAATGGAAAATATAAAATCTTAAATGAAATGTAAATATTGAAATAACTGAATTTAAATAAAACACTAGATGTCTCTTGCTAAAGCACTAGATCAAACTGCACCTGAAACATGTACAAAAATAGGTTTGGTCAACATATGAAATGTTGGTGAGCATTCCTAGATTTGATATATATAGTAGGTTAAAAAGTTATACAATTCAAGTGCAAGCTACAGTGCAAATATGTAAACTATGTATCATACAAATGAGCGAAATCAACCCTGTGACTGTATAATGTACTGTATGAACTGTAGTGTACTCAACCAATCAATGGATGATAACTTAACACTGGCCACGGATTCTCCGATGAAAAAGGGGGAGAATCAATCTAGGCGGGTTGTCAATCCAAATAGCGCTATCCAATGTTAAGGTCGGCTTGTACAATGTTAATGATTTCACTAAGTACAAATGTATTCTACATGTAATGTCTAAGCATAAAGCACGTTTGTAAGCAAATGCACATAGTACTAGAATTGTATTGTAAAAATGTGAACTTGTATTTGTAATTTGTATAAGTGTACATGTAACACCCCAAAAATGAATAAAAGCAAAAAGGGGATAGGAAATACTCACTGTATACGTAATAGCTTGTAATTGAACTGGACAACGAAATATGCGTTGGAATATTCCAAAGAATCAACCTAAAGAATTTAATAATGTGTAAGGAATAACTCTAGGATACATGGAATTCTAGGGTTTCGAATTGGGGATAAATGTTTATTTGATTAATTAATGAATTGTTTATTAAAATATAAGAAATTTATTAAATAAATAAATAAAAGTCTTTTTGTAAAATTTTAAGTTAAACATTGTCACAACATAAGATTTTGGTTATGAAATAATTTTTATAAAATTATTTTCTTGAATAATAGAATATTTACTTTAATTATTTCAAATTGTCAAAATATGACTTTAATATTTAAAAATATTAAAATCAAAGAATTTCTGAATTAAAAATTGTATTTCAATTCTATATGAATAGAAATAATTTATGTAAAATTTTGGTACAAAAATATTGAAAAATGAATTTATTATGATTTATTTATGATTAAAACTAACAAAAATTAATTAAAAATATAAAAAGACCGGTTTTTCAGAATTAAAAATAATTTCTGAAATGTTTATTGTCATAAAAGTTTAGTGTAATTTTTGTGAGATTTAATAAAATCGTTTAGATATTTTTAGAGAATTTAATAAATATAGATGAATAAACTTGTATTATTAATAATGTATATTAAATAAATTGTTTTTGAAAAACTAAAATTTGGATGATGAACTTTATCAGTGGAATAACATAAAATAAATTTTGTAGAATTTATAAAATAGTTTTAGTATTTTAAAACGATTTTTAAAAAGAATGAAGATAATATAGATATAAAAGATAACAAAACAACAAAAAAAGAAATATGTTTGTTCATGGTGGGAATCGAACCCGTGACCCGTGTACAGCAATAACACGCCCAGACCAGCTGGTCTGGGTCTTTGTTTGCTGATTATGTTGATTTTGAATTTTATTTATATAATACTCTAAAGTAATCATCTTCCCCAAAAAATCATATGAACCCTAGAAATTTCAATTGCACGAATTAATGATCGATACCCACAGAAAACATGGGGCTTTTGTTCGTATGTTTATGGCGAATAAAAAGCATGTATAAATCGAGACTTACAGATTGATATTCGATCACAATTGTGAGTCAAACGCCGAAGTCAACTGGTATGATTATACAGGATTTAACGAATGAAACCAAATATTTGAGGTGAGGTTTTGTTATTCGGCACATAGGGTCTGTTAATTTACGTTCAATTTATAGTGAAGAGGTTGGATCGATGGAATTGGTAAGTCTTGACCGATTGAATGTATACGCGTATGTTAAGCATATTAAGAGCTAAAATCAAGGCTTTAATAGTTGATGTAGATGAGGAAAAAGAGCATTAGTCGTTCAAACGAAATTAATCAGTCAAGGTTTCCATATTTAGTATCAATTAATCAGCAAGAAAAGTGGGTTTGATGGTGGCATAATGTGCGCAGATGTAGCAGATGACAAACAGCTTCATTTGTCAAATAGGTTAAATATATAACACATCTGAATATATCAAAAATGATAACATGGAGCAGTGGCTTGTGGTGTGTGGGTGCGTGTGGGAGGTCTCCGGTTCGAGCCTCAACTGGAGCACCTTTTTTTTTTTTAAAGTGCAGCAAGGGGTTGAAGGGCTTGGGCTTGGGCCAAGCTGTTGGGCCGAAGTGTTGGGCTCAGGAATTGATTAAGAGGAATATGGATTGGGTTATGGATTATAAGGTTGATTGGGTTTGGTAAAAAAAAAAAAAAAAAAAAAAGTATATAAAATCTGAATTTTTTTTTTTTATATTATTATAATTATTATTATTAAAAAGTGACGGATGTCACAGCATCCCCTACTTTTAGAAACTTCGTCCCGAAGTTAATAGTAACATAGGGTTATGGATGCTTGGGTAAAAATTAAAATAACTGTGGTTTGGAAAATTTGGGTTAAGGTACGACGTAATTTATAGGTAACAAAGTGAATTGTTTCGAATGATTTGGATAAGAGGTTTGATAGGTGTGAGTTAAGGATTAGGTTCGTCTTGAATAATAAAGAGAATAAGAATCGAGTAAATCATTAAGTTTCAAGCTTTAGGTATCCTAGAATAAATGTACGAGTTGATTGATTATAGGAAGACTAATGAACTACCAAGTAACTAGAGTTTGTTCCTGGTCCGACTTCCAGTCTCACTTTCAATGCATCATTAGTGTTTGTATACAGGGTGTACCGCAGCTAACCCACCACACCTTTGATACCTTGAAAACGTACTGGACGTCTTCCCAAAAAACTCTAATAGAATTTCACACTACCTTAATGTACCTGTAAATTCATGATTACGTTCCGGACCGGAATCATCAATTTTCCTTACATTAAAGTTTTGTGTCCTTCTATGACCCCACCGATTGTTGAGCAGGTTCGATAGCCTCCACCAGCCGTGGAGTGGGTTGTAGGGCCTCTCCCGACTGTTTGAAAAGGCATAGCGACCTCTACCAATCGTTGAGTATGTTCGATAGCCTCCACCAGTCGTGGAGCAGGTTGTAGGGCCTCTCCCGACTGTTGAAAAAGGCATGATGACCTCTATTAAGTGCAACAATTATTATTCACATAGATTGCAAATTGATGGCATGTTTATGTAAGCAAGTTTGTAAGTACTACAACCATTAAGTGTAAGTGTTATCATGAATAATTAGATGTTCAATGCGTAGTCAAATTAAGGGAAAAATCTAGTTTCATGTAATAACCAATGATGTTTTCTTTAGAAAAGCATCTATAAGATCAAGTATCAAGTCCAAACGTTCCAAATAAATGTAAGGTAGAGTCTTGTATGATAAATGTAATCAATATGATAAATTTCCAATCTGTGTTAGTACACGATAGTATGCAAGGAAATTTCTAGATATTATATGCCTATGAGTATGACATAATTGGGTACAAAATGATAATAAGATCAAGAAAATGAAAACACGAGTATCATGAATAATTAAATGTCCCGTGAATAGTCAAATTAAGGGAAAATCGAGTTTCACAAATAATGATGTTTTGGAAAAAGAATCATGTAGAATCAAGTATCAGGTTTTTAGTAGTTTGATTATCATGGGTAACTAGCTCATGTATGAGAAGGTGAAGGATATGAATTTAGTTCTTGAGAGGATGATGATGAAAAATCTTGAAGCAGAATCAAGGTTGTGAGAGATGGTGAATGTGAAGATAGTTGATAAAGAGTTTATTTTATAGTATAGCAGTGTAAATTTTTGGGGTTTGGATCAAAGGTTATAATCAAGTGTATTAAGAAAACATGATTGTGGTATATGCCAAATATTGTAAAAATTTGAACAAGTTGAAAATGAGTGAGTGTTGATGTAGAATCTAGAGACTAGATATTATCAAAAAAAAAAAAAAAATTTTCAAAATTTGGTTTTGTACATAAGGCAAAAGTTGTTAAATAGTACAAGCTAAGTAGGCTTTGTAATAGTTTAAAACATTATATATAAAATCGTTTGTTACGTTAATCAATTGAATTTAAGTTCGAGGAAAATATGTACTTTGTAAAGTTACTAGGTATTACAACTAGTTTTAGAAATCTTTAGTTTGTGCTAAAGTATGAGGTTATAGTTTTTAAAATAAATAACATGTGGAGAAAAGAAATAATATGATTTGGGTAGGGTGTTGAATATTTAAAAAGTGGCTAAGGGGGTAAGGTGAAGTGTGATTGTGAAATCCATAGATGGTTATGAAAGTATGAACTTGTAAGCAATATATGAAAATCCTAAAATACAAAATATTGTATATGAACCGAGAGAGTATTTTTGAAAAAGCTTGCATAAAATGCTTGGAGTGCCCTTGTCTAGCTGTAAAGCCCAACAAGAACGTTGACTTTTCAAAGGAATTGAACTCAATGGTGATCAAAGAAGACGTGCTTTAGCCTATAAGTGGACACTCACTCCAGGAATCCCCAGGTAAGCATAACAGGTCCGTAAATGGATTTATGCGCTATGCTTGCCTATGCCAGAAAACCCAGTGTACAGGCGTCCACCCTTCCAGATTGCACGTGTCCTTATCACACTCATTAAAGTTCAACAACTTCGAAGGAGTAAAAATAAGAGTAGGTATTATGTCTAAGAATGTCTTCATAAAAGGTACTGTTCCCGTATGATGATGTAAACTTTCCACTCTCTGTAGGACACCACCTCTATGCACCATGATGAAAGATGAGAAGAATGGAGAAGGAGGGAGAGATAGAAGGAGGAAAGTAGAGGGAAATGAAGGTAAAGCAATTTAGGCAATATTATGCATGAAGGTTCGGTTATAGTCTAGGCCATTTTATCTAATAACCTAGTTCCCTATAACCATGGCTCTGATACCAATCTGTAACACCCCAACCGATGGCGGAATCATCGAGGTGCCACGTAGTGACGATTGTTCAAAAGCTCATGGTACTAAAATGTAAATATTATTGAATAATCCAAAATTGTCTTACATGGAAATGGAAAATATAAAATCTTAAATGAAATGTAAATATTGAAATAACTGAATTTAAATAAAACACTAGATGTCTCTTGCTAAAGCACTAGATCAAACTGCACCTGAAACATGTACAAAAATAGGTTTGGTCAACATATGAAATGTTGGTGAGCATTCCTAGATTTGATATATATAGTAGGTTAAAAAGTTATACAATTCAAGTGCAAGCTACAGTGCAAATATGTAAACTATGTATCATACAAATGAACGAAATCAACCCTGTGACTGTATAATGTACTGTATGAACTGTAGTGTACTCAACCAATCAATGGATGATAACTTAACACTGGCCACGGATTCTCCGATGAAAAAGGGGGAGAATCAATCTAGGCGGGTTGTCAATCCAAATAGCGCTATCCAATGTTAAGGTCGGCTTGTACAATGTTAATGATTTCACTAAGTACAAATGTATTCTACATGTAATGTCTAAGCATAAAGCACGTTTGTAAGCAAATGCACATAGTACTAGAATTGTATTGTAAAAATGTGAACTTGTATTTGTAATTTGTATAAGTGTACATGTAACACCCCAAAAATGAATAAAAGCAAAAAGGGGATAGGAAATACTCACTGTATACGTAATAGCTTGTAATTGAACTGGACAACGAAATATGCGTTGGAATATTCCAAAGAATCAACCTAAAGAATTTAATAATGTGTAAGGAATAACTCTAGGATACATGGAATTCTAGGGTTTCGAATTGGGGATAAATGTTTATTTGATTAATTAATGAATTGTTTATTAAAATATAAGAAATTTATTAAATAAATAAATAAAAGTCTTTTTGTAAAATTTTAAGTTAAACATTGTCACAACATAAGATTTTGGTTATGAAATAATTTTTATAAAATTATTTTCTTGAATAATAGAATATTTACTTTAATTATTTCAAATTGTCAAAATATGACTTTAATATTTAAAAATATTAAAATCAAAGAATTTCTGAATTAAAAATTGTATTTCAATTCTATATGAATAGAAATAATTTATGTAAAATTTTGGTACAAAAATATTGAAAAATGAATTTATTATGATTTATTTATGATTAAAACTAACAAAAATTAATTAAAAATATAAAAAGACCGGTTTTTCAGAATTAAAAATAATTTCTGAAATGTTTATTGTCATAAAAGTTTAGTGTAATTTTTGTGAGATTTAATAAAATCGTTTAGATATTTTTAGAGAATTTAATAAATATAGATGAATAAACTTGTATTATTAATAATGTATATTAAATAAATTGTTTTTGAAAAACTAAAATTTGGATGATGAACTTTATCAGTGGAATAACATAAAATAAATTTTGTAGAATTTATAAAATAGTTTTAGTATTTTAAAACGATTTTTAAAAAGAATGAAGATAATATAGATATAAAAGATAACAAAACAACAAAAAAAGAAATATGTTTGTTCATGGTGGGAATCGAACCCGTGACCCGTGTACAGCAATAACACGCCCAGACCAGCTGGTCTGGGTCTTTGTTTGCTGATTATGTTGATTTTGAATTTTATTTATATAATACTCTAAAGTAATCATCTTCCCCAAAAAACCATATGAACCCTAGAAATTTCAATTGCACGAATTAATGATCGATACCCACAGAAAACATGGGGCTTTTGTTCGTATGTTTATGGCGAATAAAAAGCATGTATAAATCGAGACTTACAGATTGATATTCGATCACAATTGTGAGTCAAACGCCGAAGTCAACTGGTATGATTATACAGGATTTAACGAATGAAACCAAATATTTGAGGTGAGGTTTTGTTATTCGGCACATAGGGTCTGTTAATTTACGTTCAATTTATAGTGAAGAGGTTGGATCGATGGAATTGGTAAGTCTTGACCGATTGAATGTATACGCGTATGTTAAGCATATTAAGAGCTAAAATCAAGGCTTTAATAGTTGATGTAGATGAGGAAAAAGAGCATTAGTCGTTCAAACGAAATTAATCAGTCAAGGTTTCCATATTTAGTATCAATTAATCAGCAAGAAAAGTGGGTTTGATGGTGGCATAATGTGCGCAGATGTAGCAGATGACAAACAGCTTCATTTGTCAAATAGGTTAAATATATAACACATCTGAATATATCAAAAATGATAACATGGAGCAGTGGCTTGTGGTGTGTGGGTGCGTGTGGGAGGTCTCCGGTTCGAGCCTCAACTGGAGCACCTTTTTTTTTTTTAAAGTGCAGCAAGGGGTTGAAGGGCTTGGGCTTGGGCCAAGCTGTTGGGCCGAAGTGTTGGGCTCAGGAATTGATTAAGAGGAATATGGATTGGGTTATGGATTATAAGGTTGATTGGGTTTGGTAAAAAAAAAAAAAAAAGTATATAAAATCTGAATTTTTTTTTTTATATTATTATAATTATTATTATTAAAAAGTGACGGATGTCACATACACGGTTACCAGCCCGTTAACTACAACCAGAAAACGGTTCACAGGACCTCTACCAGCACGGGTGGCGGCGGTGTTACCGTGCTGGTAGTGGGGTACCCGTGACCAAATCGGTAAGCGCCCCATCCGCCCTAAGTAGTTGTGAACCAAAAATCATTTTTTTTACCGGATTACTAAAAATTGGTGTTCAATCAACTGGATTTATATCTGATTTAAATAAAAAACATCATAAGGTTTTAACTCAACTAACGTTTAAATATCTCATATTTTGATAATCAGTTTTTTATTAAGAGTAAATTACCAAAATCGTCCCTGAGGTTTGAGTCAATATGTTTGTCCAGTCCAATCTTTTAAAAATTGCTTGAACACTCCCTGACCTTTAAGAAAATAGGGTAAACCAGTCCTACCACTTAACCCATTTAGATTTTCTCAGTTAAGTCAGGGCATTTTCGTCCAATCATGTATAAAATTCATCTTCTTCCCTCAATCTCTTCTTCCTTAATCATACCACCCACCACCATCTTCACCTTTCACCACCACCACCATCACTACCCACCATCTCCTCTACCTTTTACCACCACCATCACTACCCACCGTCTCCTCTACCTTTCACCACCACCATCACTACCCACCATCTCCTCTACCTTTCACCACCACCACCACCATCTCCTCCACCTTCCACCACCACTACCCACAACCTCTAATTATCTGTACCTAATCAGTGACTACTACCTAATTAATAATTACCTCACCTTTCACACTGAAAAACACATGTTTAAGTGTTTAACCAAAATAAAAATTAAAAAATGATTTCACACAAAAAGGTACAAACAAAAGCCACACAAAGTGTGACCCACACCTTCTTTCACACCCATTATTGTCCTCCTCACCTCAACCTTCCCCTCTTTCTCTTTTCGTCTGCATTTTCTGTACAAATTTATGGTCGCTGACCTTTAATTTTTGTCATCAGTGATTGCAGTGATCAAAGATTTTAGTAGAATCTTGTTTTCTTTCACTTTTCTGGGTTATTTATTGGCTGGATTGTTGAAGATTAGATACAAACTGGTGTTGTTTGAGGTTGTTTTTTAATATGGAATATGGTGTAGGGTCACAGCTTGTTGGGTCAGAGATTCATGGGTTTAAAACCATGAAAGGTGTGTTTTAATAATAAAGATATTATTACTTCCAAGTGAGGATACAAAGCCGTGCAGAATGAAACTAGGTTAATAAAATACAGTACTTATATAAATATAGAGATAAGATCCCGTACATATAGATTTTCCGTACGAACTGTACGAATAAAGTAAAAGGCACGGTGGCATTTTGGTAATTATTGAAAAAAGTTACTTTATACTTAAAACTACTTTTTGATAATTCCACATAACAACAAACTTCATTCAAACACCCCCAAATCAGATTGTGAATAAAAAAAACTGTCAAAAAACCCCAAATTAACATCACGATTGAAGCGATCAGCCAAGATGAAGTTCAAACTCGTCCAAAAACATCAAACATGAGGTAATATGTGGTTCTATATTAGAGTAAATTTTATTATTAGCTTTATAATAAACTAGGGCTTGTAAATTTTATACGATTCCATTATATGTCGGTTTCTGGTTATTTTTGTAGAGTAGTTTTTTTTGAAACTTTGTATACCATTTTCTATGTAGTGTAATGTTTGTTAAATTTGTTATAGCATTTTTAGGTCTGAGTAATTTTTGATTTTTTTTTAAACTAGTTTAATTTGTAGTCTATGAAGAGTAATTTGGGTGAAACTTGGAATGACATGTTTTGTGTAGAGTAAAATGTTTGTGAAACTTGGTGTAGCATTAGTATTAGAGTAATTTTTGAAATTTTGCCTTAACCAGTGCAAAGGTCTATGTAGAGTAATTTTGGTTAAACTTGGAATAGCATGTTTTGTGTATAGTAAAATGTTTGTTAAACTAGGTGTAGCATTTGTATTAGAGTAATTTTTGAAATTTTGTCTAAACTAGTGTAAGGTCTATGTAGAGTAATTTGGGTGAAACTTGGAATGGCATGTTTTGTGTAGAGTAAAATGTTTATGAAACTTGGTGTAACATTTGTATTAGAGTAATTTTTGAAATTTTGCCTTAACTAGTGCAAAGGTCTATGTAGAGTAATTTTGGTTAAACTTGGAATGGCATGTTTTGTGTAGAGTAAAATGTTTGTGAAACTTGGTGTAGCATTTGTATTAGAGTAATTTTTGAAATTTTGCCTTAACTAGTGCAAAGGTCTATGTAGAGTAATTTTGGTTAAACTTGGAATAGCATGTTTTGTGTATAGTAAAATGTTTGTTAAACTTGGTGTAGCATTTGTATTAGAGTAATTTTTGAAATTTTGTCTAAACTAGTATAAGGTCTATGTAGAGTAATTTGGGTGAAACTTGGAATGGCATGTTTTGTGTAGAGTAAAATGTTTATGAAACTTGGTGTAGCATTTGTATTAGAGTAATTTTTGAAATTTTGTCTTAACTAGTGCAAAGGTCTATGTAGAGTAATTTTGGTTAAACTTGGAATAGCATGTTTTGTTTAGAGTAAAATGTTTGTTAAACTTGGTATAGCATTTGTATTAGAGTAATTTTTGAAATTTTGTCTTAATTAGTGTAAAGGTTTATGTAGAGTAATTTTGGTGAAACTTGAAATATCATGTTTTGTGTAGAGTAATGTTTGTTAAACTTGGTGTAGCATTTGTATTAGAGTAATTTTTGAAATTTTGTCTTAACTAGTGTAAAGGTCTATGTAGAGTAATTTGGGTGAAACTTGGAATAGCATGTTTTGTGTAGAGTAATGTTTGTGAAACTTGGTGTAGCATTTGTATTAGAGTAATTTTTGTCTTAACTAGTGTAAAGGTCTATGTAGAGTAATGTTTGTGAAACTTGGTGTAGCACTTGTATTAGAGTAATTTGTGAAATTTTGTCTTAACTAGTGTAACAGTATCATCATATGTATGGTAATTTTTGTGAAACTTGGTATAGCAAAAGTAATTTGTCCTTGTTTTATACAAGTCAGATGCTGGTACTGAAACTGTTAGAATTATATCAAGAAGAAAAAGTGATAGAATTGCAAAAACAAGATCATGCAGATTTTCCAACGATATGTCAAACACCATTACTATTGATCTTGATGAAGAACAAATACCAGGTTAAGTATTTTTAGAAATATTAGTTATCATGGAGCAATAACTATTTATCATTGTTTTGTCTTCTTTTGTTATAGATACATAAAAAAACACAAAAGCTAAGGGTCAAGAAACAATAGAGGAATCAGCAGGAGAAATATAATATAATAAGGTTTAGGGATTGGCAACAAGGAAATAGGATTTTAGATAATTACGAAATTGCCACCGCCCTTATTTTATGTATCACGTGATTCGTACAGTTCGTATCATATTTTTGTTTGTATTTGATCTTTTGTCTATAAATATAATGAACTTATTTAAATCGATTTCTTGTTCCAGTTGGATAGAACAAGAAGCGGGGGTGAGAGTGGGGTGGACGGTCAGGGGGACGGCAGCGAGTCTTGCGACGGAGAGTAGGGACAACTGCGGCGACTCATCGGAGGGGATTAGGAGTTGAAGCTCAGCCATTGTTAAGTAAAGTAAACGAAGATGATGATTGCTAGATAGGGTTTGGTTTGTTTGGCTCTCCATTTCCACATCTCCTTTTAACTTATTAACTTACTAGCTTTTATCCCGGGAGCGTCCCGGAATTGAAAAATATAACAATTCTAATAATACTAATACTAATAGTAATAATTATTACCCTTGTAATTAAATAAATAAAAAAATAACCTTGCTATAAGGTGACACCATGTGTTGCAGTGTTGCGCGATTCTTTCTCCAAGCTTCTCTTGATGAAATATACCTATGTATCTTTAAAATAGTAAAATTCCAATGAAAGCATGGCGATTGAGCTGAATTTCAACATCGTAGATAAGAACCTGGTTTAAAAGAAAAAACATTACTAATGAATAAACTAAACACTTTGTGTTTTTTTCCTGTATGAACGAAACCCACAAAAAATAGTTGTTTTTTTCTCCGTTTTTTTATATAGAACTATAGTACTCATTGGAAAGATAATAAAACCCTCGTTAATTTGGTGTAACTTTTTTCTTTAAAAAATATCGTATATAAAAGATATTAACGTCTAAAAATTATGGGAAGAAAATAAGAGAGAAAAATCTAAATTTGTTTTTAAATTCTTACACTATGTTCCAGAGTTTCATTAAAGGAAGGAACCGGAAAGAAGGTGAAGGAATTGAAGGGAAAATGAAAAATAAGCGTGTTCCAGAGTTTCATTAAAAGAAAGGAGTGGAAAGAATGGGAGGAAGTTGAAGGAAAATTATTGCTTAAAATATTCCTTCCAAAATGGAAGGAAATGGAAGGAGGGGAAAGTTATCAATTAAAATGTTTTGTTATTTACTAATTTATCCTTCCATTTAATCTAAATATAACACCCAACAAGGGTATTATTGTAAAATTAATTCTTTCTTTTCTCTTCCTCTCAACTCGGGAACACATAAAATTTTTATTTTCATTTCCTTTCCTTCGAACTCGGGAACACAAAATAAAGTTATATATTTCTTTTCCTTCCCGTTCTTTTCTGTCCTAAATCTCCTTTCTCTTCTTTTCTTTCCGGTAGAAAACTCGGGAACACAGCGTTAAAGAGATTATGGTTAGATAAGTGTAGGAGAATGGATGAAAACAAAATAAAAAAATAAATTAAAAACTTTCACCTCAACGTGCCACGTGGCAGCCTCCATTGAATGTCACCTCATCAATATTCAATTCTTTTATTATAAGTTATAGATTGGTAGTGGTGGTGGAAGGTGGGGGAGATGATGGTGGTAGTGAAACGTAGAGGAGATGGTGCATAGTGGTGGTGGTGGTGGTGAAAGGTGAAAATGGTGGTGAGTTATGGCATTCTTATTACGCTCGACACTTAATACAACACAACTATTAGTAATAAACAAAAGTTGAATAACGAAGGAAGAAAAATGGAGGGAAAAGAGAAAAAAAAAGTAAAAATGAAAAATAAAAAAGAAAAAGTAAAAAACCATGAAAGAAAGTGAAAAAAAAAGTAAAATTGAAAAACACCGATTAACCCAAACCCGTCTACCTAAAGGCTGAAACCCAAATAATACCACTCGAATTTTTTAATGGTGACATTCTTCATCTTTTTTAGGGGATCAGTTGATTACATCTGCTAATAACAGGCCCGCCACCTCACATATGGCCAGACTATGTTGTCTTAACCGGATTCACATTGGCTCCAGTGTGGGGCTTGACGTTTCACAAGAACTGTATCTTAACACGTCGACAGATGCAAATAGAGTCAAAACAAGAACAAGCCCCAGAGGTAACCCATCAACGTAATAAAACTCGTGTTTACTCGAATTCGAACTTGCGATCTTTACAAGGTGGTGATTGGTGAAGAAGGGTTAAGTCTCCAGCATAATCATTATCCAAATCTCGATTGCGTACATATTATCATCACATCCACAGTACAAAAGATGAATTAAATCCAAACCGTCCATTTGCCCTATTCTAGGAAGCAACTACCACGTGGCAGCTTCTAGTAGGTTCAGTATACCTGGGACCCACTCATACTTTTACTCTATCCACCCACCCCTCTTCTCTCGATTAAAATATCAGTTCCTTTCGTTGGCGCTCTATTCATGCAAAAAACGGAGACGAAGATTCAAACACAAAACATCAACAAAACCCTAATTTCCAGAAAAATAATATCTCCGGTTAGTTTGCTTCTCAACTGTTTTGCAATTTTTATTATAGATCCATTACCCGTAGATACATATATTATATATACTTGAATGCATGTAAGGTTTATTCCATCGATTGATATGCGAGTCACTGTTTTATCGTTTCGTTGTTTGAATCTGTATTATCTAGAAGAGGTTGGTGAGAATCGGATTTTGAGCGATTAGTTTGTTATTGAATGTATGAATTGGAAAGAGTAACAGTGAGGGTTTTAAATTCTAATTGGGGAATTAGGGTTTATGTTGTGTTGTTTGGTTCTGAAGTTGTAGAGGGGTTCAGTTAGGATGGGGGAAGGGGAGGGTTATGTGGTGGTGGTGAATAATGTTGGGGAAATGGAAGATGATGAAAATTGGAAAAAGCGGGACCGGCAGTGGCTAACAGGTGATTCTGATAGGGAACCTGTGGTTAAAAAACAGGGAATAGAGGGTTTAGGTGAGGATGAAGTAGATGTAGATGTAGATCCTTGTGCTATGAATCAATCAGAGGTGGCTCTGGATTCTGTTGAAGAAAAGACTTGTGATAACGGGCTGCCGACAGAGGGTTTTGATGTTGTTAAACTTGAGCCTTGTGCTGAGCAGAATATGAAAGAATCTTGTGGTAGAAGTCAAACGGTAGAAGCTATAAGTGACAATATGACAAATGCTGCTGATATGGAGCATGTTCAACCGTGTTTTGAGGTGGCAGTACAACAGACCTGTGAAATTATGAAAGCACCTGAGTCTTTAAACTGTGTTGATGCAAATCATTTGGCTGAGCAGCCGGTTAGAGAAGATTCAAATAACATGGAGCTAGATCCTGCTGGCGAGAAGCACTCGTCAGGAGTTTCAAATGACACGGAAATGGAGATTGTAGTTGAGAAGCAGCCTGTCAAGGAGTGCCTGAATGGGATAGAACTAGAGACAGATGTTAGTTTGCAGAGAACAGGGGTTGAACGTGACATTGACCAAGATCTTTGTGGTAAGATGCAGACAGCAGGTGCTAAAACTGACATTAAACCAGAGTCTTGTAATAAGCAGCCTGTCAAAGAATGTTCACATGAGATGGAAACTGATGCTTTTGTCAAGATTCAATCAACAGAGCCTTTGATTCAGAGTGAACCAGAACCTTCTGTTCAGCAACCTGACAAAGAATGGCTGCATGATATGAAATCAGAGGTTTGTGGAAGGAAGCAGACGCCACAATCTTTAAATGATACAGAAATGCAGACATCACAGGCCTTGGATAATACTAAACTGGAGTTTTCTTTTGATCAACCTATTAAGGAATGTAAAAATGAGATAATAATAGATCCTTGCTCCAAGAAGGAGGCGAAGGAGGCTTCAAACGATGATATGAGTTCTGAGGTTTCAAATCCTAATATATCTCCTCGTGATAATTCTTTGAGTTTCCAGACTGTTAATAGCCAACCAGATGGGAAGCTTGTCATGAAAGGCCAAGTTGTTTGTGGTGAAATCACGTCAGCTTGTTCTGGGAACTCAATCAGTGAGGGGAGCACAAGCCAAGAGGAACACGGTACAAATGATACTTCTGTTACAGTGTCAACATCACATGTTGTAATTGAGGTTCCAAAGCATGCTAGTACTTCTTCTGGTATTAGGAAAATCACCTTCAAGTTCAGCAAACGGAAGGAAGACTCGGCATCTGCTGTGAAAGACATGAATGATGCTTTCGATAATGGTATTCGTAAGGTACCCAGGTTAACACATGTTAGTGAGCAAGGGCTGCATGAACCTGGTGATTCTTTTTTATATTCTAACAATATGGATGTGATACATGGGAAGGCTATTCCTGACGCTGACAGTTACCCTACTACTGTTAAAAAGCTTTTATCAAGTAGAATATTGGAGGGAGCCAAAGTGAAATATATTTCTACCTCAGTAAGTTGCATCTCTCTTTAGTTAATTCACTAACATTCTAAGGAAAAAAAAACATTATCATAACAGACATTGGCAATTGTCTATCCATTTTCATAAAACCAGGGGGAGCTTATTGGAATTGTTAAGGACGGTGGCTATTTATGCGGCTGTGTAACATGTAATTTTTCCAATGTAAGTTTTTCATGTATACATAAAATGGTATATTTTCGTTATTGGATTGCTCTGCCACACTTGTTTAATTCTTGAATGATTCACCCAGGTTCTTCGTGCTCATGAGTTTGAGGAACATGCTGGTGGAAAAACTAGGCACCCTAATAATCACATATTCATGGAGAATGGAAAACCAATTTACAGCATAATTAAGGCAGTGAAAACTGCTCCTCTCAGCAAAGTAGATGAAGCTATAAGAAATGTTGCTGGTTCATCTGTCAATGAGGAGCTCCTCCAGGTTTGGAAAGGTGACACTTATGACATCATTTTTATTTGTAGTTTAAATACATATGTATAGACTTACTTTGGAGACATTGAAGGAGGTATGATGGATGTATAGAGTAGTATAATATATGTGATAGATGTTGGAGATAATGATTAGGGCAGTGTAAAAATGTCTTTTTGGGTACTGAAACTATGTAAATATTAAGTTATTACTTCTCTTTGATATATCAATTTGTAGTTTTGTTTGCATTTGCTTTATAATCTGCAGGGAGTCTGCAAAGAAACACTGACATGGCTAAGATAGACAAAATCCATCATATGAAGCTTATGAATTTGTATAATTCAAAAGCAAGGTCAGACCATCCCTCTAGTATCTTTTATCCTATCCTTTTCTTAATATTTGGCTTCAGGGATCAGAAAATTACACGTTGATTTATCCTTTTCTTTATATTCCCTTGTCTTATAAAATTTATAGTATCAGTCATTTAGTCCTGCTCCTAGGCTAAAGGGATAATCAAGCATCTATTTCTTCAATGTGTGTACCTTTAAATTTGTAGTCAACAGACAACTATCATATCATCTATGAAAATGGCCTTGTGATACATTATATATTGTTTTATTTTTATTTTTTTTATATTTTTATTACCATGATGCAAATTGGAGAGAGCAAATAGAGGTTACATTAATCATGCACCATGATAAATTTAAATTCATTTGAAACTAAATATTCCAAGTATATATAATTCTTTATTTCTTAGCATTTGGGTTCATATGCTTCTTTATACACCCACACCCACATCTGTACGACTGTACATGACATGTACATTTGCCTGGCTTCTAACAGTGTCCACTATTAGTCAAACTGAAAGCTGGAAATATGGGTGTCTATAACTCTATATTTGTTCTTCATACTTTACCAACCTCTTACTGGACAATTTGCAAATGTGTGGCATTAGATATTCTGTTAGACAATGGTAAATGCTGTTAGATGTGAATTATAATTTTAAAGATTATAAACTAAATAAGTTTCGACTATTTTTTTTAGCTTCACCAGCCACACTCGAGAAGATGGTTATAGCCCGTACTATTCCTATCGTAAGAGCTACACTTTGGAACCTCAAACATTCGTTGCTAAGACCTTGAAAGAGCAGAAAGGCCTGTTTAAGAAGTATGTTATCCTTCTTTTTTGTGTCCTCTCTGCTCTCTCAAGCGCGCATGCAAATTGCACCACCTTGTATTTCTGTGTGTTTATGCATCAATGTCTAGACCAACATGTATATATGCATACTTAAGATCCATTGGAGGTGAGGGTATCTCTCCAAAGGAAGCGGAACGCTATTGACTGAGAACTATGCGATTGTATGAGATTATGAAGCAAATAATTGAACAGAGCCCTGTATGATATCTGTGCCAGTTTCTTTCCCATGTATTAAATATTCAACAACATACATTATTTTTTGTACACTGTAAAATATATGTTCATAATAAGTGAGGGTGTCAGACTTGCATAGGATCCAAGAGAGGGTCTATGTAATATCTTTTTGGGTGTGTAAATACTTATTTTTTGTGCATATTTCTCGTTGTTTGCTTAGGAGTCCATTAGAGATAAAACGATTGATCACCTATGATTGATTTTTTATCACTTGTGTGTTTGCATGCGTATATCTCATCCAGCTGATTTCACACTTCTTTTGCAGGCCAAGGTCATACACATCTATCCCTGCTGTTGAAACTAAACGAAGTTCTGAAGGTGGTCAAAAGAAAAGGTAGCAACAAATTTTATATACCTTACGTTGGTACAAAGACTCATGCATCTAGAATTCTGGAAATAGCCAGTTGACACTGGTTCTTTTCACCAGCTATTCCATTAAATATGTTATCTGGTGAAATAGCTTGTACCGCGGCTACCGCCTATCATACACTTAACTCCAAGAACTCTAAGTTTGTGGCACATGTAAAACATGTATATATTTGCTTTGCTTTCCACCCCCTCCCTGCCCCAACCAAGCTGTAATTTGTTGCCTCAACATATACACTCAGAAAATCTCTTCTGTATGGTGACAGGGATAATGATTTACACCGTTTACTTTTTATGCCAAATGGGCTTCCGGATGGGACTGAACTCGCTTATTATGGCAGAGGGAAGGTGAATGCTGTTTTAATTAAATATTGGATATTCTATTTTGTTGTGATTGCTTCATGAGTTATACAAGATTTTTACATTTTTTTGCAGAAAATCCTTGATGGTTACAAGCAAGGGGATGGTATACTTTGTAGCCATTGTGACACCGAGGTAAACATTTTTTCTTTCTCATAATTCTGGTTCAGAAAGCTTCTCTTCATTACTCTGATTAATTTATTTACTTCTTTTCCACAGATCAGTCCTTTACAGTTTGAAGCTCATGCTGGATGGGCTGCCAAACGGCAACCGTGAGTGGTGTTTTGGTAATTAATTCTAATATGATTATTTTGTGCGCAGTGTTAATATGGTAACCACACTTATGTACAGCTATAACAATATATGTATTCCAAACGGGCTGTCACTCCATGATATAGCTATGTTACTTGAAAATGGTCAAAGTATTGCCACCAGCAATAGTGATGATACGTGTGCTGTATGTGGAGACAGAGGAGAGCTGGTTTTTTGTGATGGATGCCTACGTGCTTTCCATGAAGGTAGGGATTTATCTGTCCAATTGCAATAATGCTACATTCTTATTCAACTCGTTTACCCTTTTATCTTATATATTTTTCATGCCAACAAGATGTCATGTTGGTGTGTTACTTCTATCCCGTATCAACAATGTTCTATTTTTCAGCAAACACATGCTTCATGCTTATATACTAATGTTGGACTAATATTTATAGCTTCTAGCTTGCAGGTTGTTTAGGACTGGAGGGTGTTTCTTCTGAAGATTGGCACTGTCCGTATTGTAGAGACAGTGTTGGTTCTGGTAGAAAAGCTTCTGTGGAGTCCAGGCCGATTGTTATTCGACTGACCCGGGTCGTTAAAGCCAGAGAATACGAAACTGGTGGCTGTGTTATATGCAGGTTTGTTGATGCAGCTGAATGTATTTTTTTGGGCATTTTTTTTAATCTTAGTCTGCTAATATAATGTTTATATCTATTCTCTAGCACTGCTGGTAGCCTGGTATATATGGTACATAATTTTTTCTTTTATCTGTGTGAAGATTGATGCTGCTCCAAAAGGATTTTAAACAACGGAATGTCTTTATATTGGCATCTTATTTAGGCTAGATAGGCTTAGGTCTTCTAATTTAGGCTAGAGAGGCCTTTGTAGAATCTGTGATACTTATACCCACTTACTAGTAATACATTACATGGTTGCTGACATCTTGAATATTATTACTCTTGACCAAAAGGTGCTTGCAAAGTTGTGTAGTATACTAGTATAATAGAAAATGAAATAGGCGACATATCCTGATATTCACAATGGTAAGAGTTACAATATTGGATTTACAGATGCAATGTAGTCTAGCCTTATCAGCCATCTTGCATTGGAATATTCAACCAATCAACTTGTATTAGAAATTTACCAGAGCAATAGAAAACAGCTAAAGAAATTGATTTGGGAAACTATAGTACTATACATCTTAAAATTTTCACATATAGTATTTGGATAGCCGTTTTGGTTGAATAGTGTAATCTAGTTTCATTTCTTTCTTTCTTTATTTCATTTATAGAGTTGTATCATATTTATTCTATAGCCTTTGATATATTCTCTAGACATATTAGTTTCGAATGTTCACACTTCCATAAATTGGTTTAAGCTTACCAATCAATTTTTGTGTTCCTCTACCAGGGCCCATGATTTTAGTGTTGCTGAATTTGATGATCGGACAATGATGTTATGTGATCAAGTATGCATGATTCTTTTTTTTGTACCATTTTTCTTTGTGTTTTGTTCTTTTATTATAACATTTGTGTTTCATGCTGCCTAGTGTGAGAAGGAGTACCATGTTGGTTGTTTAAGAGAGAGTGGAAGATGCGATTTGAAGGTAGCCTACAAAATCATTGCCATATTTGAACACTTGATGCCTTTTTATTGTGTAGGCAGCTAAAGATCCAGCATAATTTATTAACTTGTAACCAGGCACTCCCACCAGATAAATGGTTTTGTTGTAATCACTGTGATTTGATCCATGGTGCTATTCAAGATGTGGTTGTCAACGGAGCAGCAGTAATTTCAGGTTCAATAATGAGTACAATTAACAAGAAGCACATAGAGAAAGGTGTTCTTAGTGGAGCTCCAAATGAAATTAAGTGGCGGATGTTAAGTGGGAAAAGCCGCTATCCTGAACATTTGCCTCTGTTGTCAAGGGCTGCTGCCATTTTCCGGGTATGTTCTTATTTTATCATTGTTATCTTGTAAGGTGGCTTGTCTCTTACCATTGGGCTTTGTTGTGTATTTTTTTTTTTGTCTGATGAATATTGATCCTCACACTCCCAAGAACTCAAGAACCCTAAAAACATTTACCAAGCTCAAATCAAGAGGAAATCATGTGTTTAGATCGGGGATGTGGTAAATCTAGTCATGATTATTTTATCATTGTTATTGTCTTACTGACATGCATACAAGGATCAAATAAGAAAAATGAACACAAGACAAGACAATGCAAGCAAACAAAACTAGATTCGCAATTCCAATTTAAGTGGTAGATTTCATCAGTAATCAACGTTTCTGTTACTGACAGCTATGCCACATATCTTATGTGGGGCTTAAGTGTTCAATCTGGTTTATTCAGTAGCTATCTTGTTTTCGGAGTGGTATTATATTGTTTTTTTTTTCATAAACTTGACAAAAATGGTGTGGTTTCAGAGTTGATATTTGATTAAATATGCCTTTTTTGGTCATAATTTACTTTTTGAAGTCTGTTTTGCTAACTTTACATGGTACCCATTTGCAGGAGTGTTTTGATCCCATTGTTGCAAAGTCTGGCCGTGATCTGATACCTGTAATGGTATATGGGTAAGTTGTCTTGTGGTGTGTGTTTTTTCTTTATTGTTTTTATTCAAGGGCTTGGGTTGACTTCGGCTATGCTGGACATAGGGGCGTAAATGAGCCAAGTCCGAGTTCGTCTTTCTTACACCTGACTCGTTTAACTTTAGAGAGTTCGGGCTTCGCTCATATAGAGCTCTATTTCTAAAGCTTGAGTTCCGCTCATGAGTTTTTCAAGCTCGAGCTTGGCTCCATCATTATTTATTAATTATTATATTTTATATACATTTTATGAAGTGTAATGACCTGGTCCAAAAGTCCCAGTATACCACTGGGAGGAGTAATGTAATTTACTTAGGGCAGGCCGGGCACCTTTCGGCAAGGGGTGCGCGGTTACCGTGGCCACGCGGCAACACCGCCAGTCCGCCACCACCCCTTGCTGCTTGATTTGTTTTTGGTGATCTCAGGTAGTTATTGCCGAGAGGCAAGCACAAAATCCATGAGGTGGTTAGTGCTTTTTGACCAAAAACCACTTCTCCTCCAATTAAACCTTTAGATCAATTTGAAAGCCCTAGGCAAAGTACCCTAGAGTGCCGCTAGTGTTTTGGTGGTTCTAGGGTACTTTAGGTCTATTTTGACGTGGCGGAGCAGGATTGGTCAGGGCTAGGGTAAGTAACCTTGAGTGCCCCTTCCCCCCTTAGATAGTTATTGTTGTTGGTAGTAAAATTATTAATATTTGTACTAACTGTTCACAATTATGCATTTGGAAGCTGAAAAGTGAACAATTAGTTATTTAGAGAGGGGGCAGGTGCTAATCTGATAAACTCTTTTTGGATGTCAGATTTTTAAACCAAATTTTATGAAAAAAAAAAATTGTAGATTGCATATCTATGTGTATGATAAGAAAAGCTCAAAATGCTGCAATCTATCTTTTCTGTAACCAAGGGTGGTGACCCAACCTTTTCATAGAATATACCAGATTTCGGTTTATCGGGGGCACAAATTTCATGCCCTCGTTACTGTATACTAGGTGATGTTAGATGATGACAATCGAATAGCATAAGGATTTTGTATTGGAGCATGTTTAGTCGCAGTGTTTTTTTACCCGTTCTCTTTTAATAGGTAACTATGTCTATCATTAGCAAAAAGCACAAAGGTATATAAGTAAAAAGGCTTCATGAACCATTACATCATGACTTTTCAATATTCAGGAGAAATATATCTGGGCAAGAGTTTGGAGGAATATATTGTGTTGTTCTGATGGTGGGGTAAGTTTATTAATCTGCAAATTTTATTCGTATCTTCCACTGCTTCCATTTTGCTGTCTAATTGTATTTTCACTGCCTGTTATTATCGGTCCTCATTTGACATACATGTGCAGGTCAATAGTTGTATCTGCAGGTCTCCTGAGAATTTTTGGGCGGGAAGTTGCCGAGCTCCCCCTGGTGGCTACCAGTAAACAACACCAAGGGAAGGTAAGTGCCTGTTGACTAGATTGTTTCTTGTTTTGTTGTTTCATCTATTTTTTTTTGGTTCAAATATAGTTTAATAGAATGTTACAAGCAATGATTCACTAATCTCTCCTTGTAATCTATATTTGGTTGCAGGGATATTTCCAAGCTCTCTTCTTTTGTATTGAGGAATTACTCTTGTCATTGGGTGTTGAACTCCTTGTGCTTCCTGCTGCTGAAGAAGCTGAGTCGATCTGGACCAAGAAACTGGGTTTTAGAAAGATGAGTGATGAGCGGGTAAGTGCCAAAAATAAATTATATAACACGTTACCAAAATTCCCAGGCCCAGAGTTCAATTTAGGGTGAGCTAACTGCATGAAATAGCAGTTAAATTTACACTTTTTTCTTGACTTCAGCAGCCAACTTCATGTTAGGTCCAAAGTAGATAACAACTTGCATTTATTACTGATTATAGCAATCAAGTTCGATTTTACTAACGGTCTGCCAGTTGTAAAATGACCTGTTCACCTGGTAGCATATCATGCTGATTTTTCAAATATTGCTGGCGTGAGTTTTTTTGGTCATCTTAGTATTTATGTATGTCACGCAGCATTTAACCTGACACTAAATAACAGATTTAAAATAATTTTCTTTTTAAATTTGTGCAAATGAATTTAATTTTAAATATTTTACATGTGGCATTTGATGTGGCCACATCAATAATTTGTTTACAATCAATTCAAAAGAAGCCGGTTGCAGAAATCGGTGATAGATGATCAGTTAACTTTTATTTCGCATCCAATACTTTGTTAGTTGGTTACTAAATCAAGAAAAAGGTGTAAAACATGTTCCCTTTTCTTTCACTTGTTTTTGTTTTAAATAATTTTCATTCTCTGTGATCTTTTTACACCTAAAAGAACCTAAGCATCTCCCAAGATAACAGTTGAAGTGACAGTTTAGTTGGTTATAACTTTATATGTTGTTAATGCTTTTGCATGCAGTATTCAGAGTACGCGCGGGATATACAGCTGACCATATTTAAGGGAACATCAATGCTCGAGAAGAAATTACATCACCCTACACTATAATCTCTTTGGTTATATTGCTGCCATGACTGCTGAATGGGAGTTATGCACCAGTCAATATTGACGCAGAAAGCACAAATTATATAAAGTTTTACTTTTTTAGTTGATATAGGCAGTCTAGTTTTTATAAACATAGCCTTGTCTTTCGTTACTTATGTGTTAAAAAGCATAAACTACTGGAAAATGGGCATGTAAAGCTTTACCTTTATTAGGCACGAATATGGATGTAAATTGAAAGGGTTCTTTAGACAAGTAGAAACGTTTCGAAACATGCTTTATGTTTTTTTTAACTGTCTTTTGATAGTATGTTTGCTATTCAAATATGTGCCGCACAAGTAAATATGACACCATTTGCCCTTTATTAAGGTTTAAAACACGCAGTCTAGTAACTTTTTGACATCAACATCCTAAAATAGTTGACGCAATATTTTGTAACGTTGTTTTTAAACCGACGGGTTGTTTTAAACTTTTCTTTTAACCTCCCAGCGCTCATCTGGTTGAAGACGATTTTAACCATCAAGGCGAGTTTCATGCTTTTTCAACATCAGAACGGTGCAGGTGCAGTTCGCTAGATACGTATTGGTACCAACAAGGATACTCTGGGCAGCGCTTTTGTGGTCTACGATGCCAAAACAGCAGTCGATTATCTTTCTGGGCTTAATGTTGCGAATTGGTACATGATTGTTTTGTATTATCAGCATGCCAAGATGAGTAAGAAGTTTGAACAGAAGAAGAAAGAGGAGGAGGAGCTTACAAAGCTTCAGGAGAAGTATGGGGTTACTGCTAAAGGTTTGGAGTTCGCTTGAATTTGTACGTTCTCGTGGGGATTTCGAAGGGTTTTAATTGGTTGGGGGCATAAGATGATAAGATCGGTTTGTTTTTGTTGGTTTAGGTACTGGAAGGCTATTCAATTTCATGGTGATTAAGTTGCCATAATCGTATTGTTCATGTACCAATAGCTTAATCAGCACAAATACAAGTCCTTAATCTTACCAATGTCAACGCATACCAACGTCAACGACCACTAGCGACCACTAACACTGAAATTAGACCGAAACGTAAAACATAGAAAAGAATAACTAAGTCAATCTAGAACTTTCGCGTTGCGACGAACCTGTCAAACGAGAAAAAATAGACGTAAAAACGTTTAACCACACACGCATGTTGTGTAGTGTTAAAACAGTTCAGTCCTCGCAAAAAGTTGACCTTTCTCGGACCAAACCCGCCTTGCCCCCACTGTGGGGGCCCCACACCTTGATTCCTACCAAACACGGGTCTTGGACTACAAATTGTTTCACACTTGGATATACAACACAAGTTAGAATATGAACATAGCTCAAAAAACATTGTATGACATGTAGTGGAAACAAAAATCACAACAGATAAACTACAATTTGTATTTTTTAGGAGTTTTTCAAATTTGACAAGGCATCCTTTGTTGCAGCAGATATAACAGCATCTGAAGCATTAGGCAGGTAATAATATTTTCCTGGTAAAGCAATAACACAAATATCAGCCATGAACCAGATTATATAGCAGTTTGGTGGCGGGAAATCATACCTTGGGCCACTCGCGCAATCTCTTTGGCAAAGCCAGTTGAAACAAACTTATTTTCTGTGTCGATGACTAGGAGC
The DNA here is from genome assembly GCA_028751855.1 of Ambrosia trifida. Taxonomy (NCBI): domain Eukaryota; kingdom Viridiplantae; phylum Streptophyta; class Magnoliopsida; order Asterales; family Asteraceae; genus Ambrosia; species Ambrosia trifida. The sequence goes on along the minus strand of CM054122.1, from coordinate 194,971,750 downwards.
GACATTCCTGCTTTGTAAATTTTACCAGCCACTTCAAGTATCTCATCCTTCAAATGTTACACAACAGAAAGAATCAATATCCTAATATGTAACTTTTGTGCCTGCTATTATTCACATAACAAAGGATAAAAGGGTAAATTAACAGAAATAACCTTCAACTCTTGAGAAGAAGGTCTGGGTGCGTCTGAAGCCATTTCAGGATCGTTGGATCTTTTGAGTGAAATATTTGCTCTACCATCAGTTATCGCTACAATCATTATACGCCCAACATCTCCACTCTTCTCTGCATTCATCCCAACCCGAACCGCCTGACCAGATTCCAAATAACCATACAGAATGAATATATAAATAAGTAATTTATGAATGGGTTGTTTTGGGTAATGTTTTGTCTCTAACAAGTCAAATGAGCAATAAAGTTAAAAATCGAGAGAAAAGTAAACATGTCAAAAATAGGTTGAAAGTAGGTATTTTTTAAGCTTAAAATCTCATAAATTATTCTATTAAAACGTAGAATCATAATTTAATAATTTACCGTTGTGAGACCATGAGCAAGGGGAGATCCTCCACCACAAGGAAGCCTCTCTAGTCGTTTCCTAGCCATAGAGATGGATCTGGAAGGTGGCAAAAGAACTTCGGCAGCATCTCCACGAAAAGGTATAATGGCAACCTATAAGTTATACGCAAGGGAAAAAAAAGGAAATTCAATTATTGTAACACGGAAGGGTCGCAACTTGCAAAGAACAATAGCATATGAAGATAACTTGATACAAATCGATCAAGATTTAAACAACAATATTATTAGAGCGTTGCATAGCTGATATTGCATCTAGAAATTTGAGGATCTGTTGTTTCATGTCGTAAATCACATAATTACCTGATCTCTGCTTGTATAGCTCTCTGCTAATAGTTTAAGTGCCGCACCTTTTGCATTCTGCATTCGATTTAATGCCATGCTTCCACTAGCATCAACCACAAATATAACCTGTCATGTGTAAAAGGAAATTTATTATAAAAGAAGGCGATTTCAAGGTTCATCAAAAAACACATCTATTTATTTTCATTTGTTTGTCGATGAACATCAAGATAGGCTACAGAACGGTAATCATTAGGTACGTAACTTACCAATGCTCCTGCTTTACGGGCCATTCTTTTAGCTCTCATATCTGTTTTCTCTACAAAAACTTTTCTAATCTTTTGAACATCTTGTTCCCTACGCAATCTTTGATACGGTGCAGCTGCTCTTAATGTTGCATCAACAGCTAACCGTTTCACAGGACCCTGTTTAATATCAACATGTAGGGCTTACTAAAAAAGTCCACAATTATGAGAATCTGTTAAATCTCTTACCTTGGGAAGCATTGGTTTGATATATCGACCTCTATCCTCTGAGAAAATTACATTCTTAGCCCTCCCGGCTTTCCCCTTTTTTCTCTGTGCTTGTTGTGCAAAGAAGAGAAGTTTCTCATCCACGAAACCCCCTTCTGCATCAATGATAAATTCTTCAGGTATTTGATCTTGCTGCTGTTCGTTCTCCGGATCATTTTCATCATCTTCATTATCTTCTTCTTCTTCGTTTTCCTGTTAATACAAGGCTCCCATTATTAGTATATGCCCGAACTGGCAACAATTTTATAGAGTATTAGAAAAATAATAACTTGATCATTTTAGGGTTATTTGAAGTTTAGACCTCTTCCTTCTCTTCTTGGTTCTCAGAATTCTGATTTTGTGGCGGGGGTGGAGGGGGTGGTGGCTGTTGCTGTTGCTGGTCTGGTGGGGTCTCGTTAAATATTGAACGAGGAAGAATTACAAGTTCTACCTGTCATTACATAGCCAGAAAGTGAAATTTAACCAACACCTTTTTATGGTACTAGCCAAATGCCTGTTGTGAAAAATGGGCTTTGTTATTTCTTTTGCTTAAGAGTTTTTTTGAGTTGTTCAAGTTTAGATGATTAACCATGTCGTAGTGCATTCCTTTAGGTGAAAAGCATAACAATTCATTTTTATAATGAAAGAACTTCCTGATGTATAGCCTAATTCCAATAATTTCTTTTATTGTAACAAATTCTACTAATTTTGCATCAGGAGGATATAAACTATATGCATTGTGTTTGATATGATCTTTTCTGTATTGTACAACTCTATCCTACAATATACAAAAGATAGTATCTCAATCCAGTGCCCTTAATCCCTTATAATATCCTGAAGGGATTCATTTTCCTTCATATGCAAATAACATAAAAAAATTAGAGAAAGAGTTCTTTAAAAAAAAAAAAAAGAATTCCCTGGGAAAGAAATAACAAGTTCAAAATAAGATACTTACAGCTTTCTTCAGGTCATCCACATTGACTTTTTCACGACCTTCAAAAGCAGCCAAACATTTGGCAACACGTGCGGCGTACAGCTCAGCCCTGTGTCCCTGTAAAGACCTCAAAAGTTTGTTTCCGTTATCTCTGTTTTTTCCTATTTTTGTTTGTTTTGTACCATTATTTATTTTTTAGTGATTATATTTCAAACATGTTTTAGTTAATGGGAGATGCCTAATGCCAAGAGTAACATAGTGATAACCTGGCAACCACCACGAACAGCTTCCATGACCAGGTATTTCAGTTGCTCTCTACTAATAGTTACATCCTTCAAATATTCCCTTGACAAAATAATCTGCAAAAACACAGCAAGCAGAATATTCTTGTAACGTGTTTAACTATCATTTTACGCACCATTTAGCTACAAATATTATTATTACAGTTATTTCTGCCGGCCATCTACTAATCTACTATGCTATAATTACATCTCATTGTGTCTATTCAAGTTAACTAATTGAACATGTTTTACACATTGTGCCATGCATCATGTCCTGGATAGTGATGGTCACGTGATTAAGCAAAACAAGAAATCATGAAAGTATGAAACCGCAAACAAAAAAAAAAGTGAATAGAATGGAACAATACGTGGGCAGATGCTCATGTATGTGTGACGTGTCTATGTTGCCCGTCTATCATTGTTAACCATCATCAATGAAAAGGAAATAATAAAACTGAACAAGTTAAAGAATCAGTTGCATGATTACCTGAGTCTTTGCAGAGTCTGTTTCTTCCTCCATCATTTTAAAAACATCATTACTTTGTTCTTGAAACTGTGTTGCAATCCCTACTGCAGCAACACGATCCTCAAAACTCATTGGAAGATCTGCACTGCACAATCAAGATTCATTGGTAGAAACATATAAAGGCCAGTAAATTATACCTTAACTTGATATATAAACCATGTGCAAACAAATAGTTTAATGCAAGCAAGCATAAGAAGTCTACCTCAAATTGATTGCAATACGGTCCAGTAAATGTTCACGTACAGCACCCTCTTCTGGATTATAAGTAGCAATTAACAACGGTTTGCACGGGTGGCGAAAGCTTATTCCTTCTCTTTCAACAATATTAACACCATCAGTCAACACATTAAGAAGCAAATTACTTATGCCCTCATCCAGTAAGTTAATTTCATCAACATAAAGAACTCCTCTATGTGCTTCGGCCAAAAGACCTGGCTGGAATACAGTGGTTCCAGTTTTGACAGATTCCTCAACATCAACAGATCCAATCAATCGATCTTCTGTAACACCAAGTGGAATCTGCACAAAAGAGTCAATGAAATAACAACATATATAAGAAGACAATAGTAGTAAAATATCAAAAAGTTTTCCGACCGACATTACCTGCACAAACGGCGATCTAACTACTTGAGTCTTAATATTACCAGAAGAGTCATATTCCACTTTATCAGCAAGCCCATCTTCCCACCTAAAAAAATTATAAATAAAACAACCTTATTTTCAGCCAGCTAATAAAAGGACATAAACTTGGTTACAGTTTGTAACATAAGGATTGCTTAAGAGTTTATGTAAAGGTTATACACATAAACATTGTCAAGATTTGGTAACCTTACTCTTCAGGACATGCAGGATCAGCATTCGAAAACGAACCAACAACTACCTCAATAGGAGGCAGAATCGCATGTAAGCCGCGTGACATAACTGTTTTGGCCGTTCCTCTTTTGCCAGAGATAGCAATTCCCCCAATCTCACGGTCAATAGCCCCAAGCAAAAGAGCAGTTTTAATAGCATCCTGTGAGACGAGAGATAATCTCAGCAAACTATATAAACATTGCACCAGCTAGGGAGTAGGGGTGTTGACGGTCCGGTTTGGCAAGTTTTGACGAAACTTTTGAGTTGCGCCAATAAGTACAGTTTTAAAGAAAAACTATACCAAACCAGTGTTAATGGTAAACAAATCCTTGAATGCTGTCAATAATCAGATCACAACACATATACGCAATCAATATTGAACTTGATAAAGATAGAATGGATTTCGATAATCGTGGTGCCTTGGCTCGATGCCAGCACATTCATATATACACACTTTGATTGTGGCAATTGGTAAGAAACTTCATAACCGATAAACGGTTGTTAGTTGCTACCCACCAATTCCTAAATATTTTTCGATAATATCTATATTATATATCATACATATAATACTAGACATCAAGTTTATGCTTAATATTCTAACAACCAGCTGCCGGTTCCAAACCATAAACTGAACCGGTTTTAATACTACACAATGTATACTGTTAAAACTGAACCGAGGGTGAACCAACATGCTTAAGAAAATGCAAACAAAATCAAATAAACATAAAAAAAAAAAAAAAAAAAAAAAAAAAAAAACCTGTCCAACAACAGCGGCGAGTGGAAAGTACTGTCGGCCATAACGAGTAGTAGGGGTGGAATCAACTCCAACGGAGAGGGTGGCGGCGCCATTGTTGGATTCTAGAGTTGCGGATGCTCGAATGCGGAAACGATGGATGTTGCTGTGTTTGATCTTGATGGCAGACGAGTAATTGCGTAATTTGAAGGATGTGGAGGGGAATATGAAGGGATTGTGGATGAAATGAGGGTTTTTAAATAGCGAAGATTGTGTAGAATCGCCTGAAACAGGGGAGGATTGCAGAAGCGCCATGAAAGAGAAAGAAAGAGTGAAGGGGGAGAGTGGGGGTTCTTATCTGCTGGGATTACCGTTATCCATATCTTTCTTCATCTTACTATGATTAATTTATTTAGGCTTATATTATACAAAAAAAAAAATATACTAAAATAAATAAATTAAAAAAATACAATACACCTTTTTAATGAGTTATTGATGATTAAACACCGAGTTTCTCATGTGAAGGCAGTATAGTTTTTAGACGAAGGTCAGTTTGTGCGGTGGCCGGGGCTGATAGAACAACGCATTTGTGGGTGGAGCTGACGGGTAACGTTTTAGACGAAACCCGATAACCAATTCGGTTCAGTACATAAAAAGTGACCCTTCAAAAAAAAAATGAGTAAATTGCCAAAATGGCCCCTCAGGTTTGGCCCAAAATGCTTGTTTGGTCACAAAATTAATTTTTCTGTCAAAAGCACCCCTCACAGATCGAAAATTGCCTAAATGACCCATATTTAACTGAGTATTGAAAGTCAGTTAAGTCTCAGGGGCAATTTCGTCCTTTCATCTGTAAACCTTGTTCCCAAACACCCTCTTGTTCCCAAACACCCTCTCAATCCCAAACACCCTCTTGTTCATCTGTAAACCTTGTTCCCAAACACCCTCTGGTTCAAAACTGAGCTAAATTCATCAGCATCATTAACAGCAAAAAGCTGCAAAACAAAACCATACATCAAACATCCAAATCTGCCCATACATCATCATTAATACTATATCCACATAAACAAATAATCCACCTCATCATCATTAGGCCTGCACACGGTTTCATCCACGTCTCTAGTGCTCTTTCATAAGACAGAGCTCTTACATAAAAAACATATTCATTCCTAAAATATAACAAACTAAGATACAGCAGCAAACAGCATTAATGTATATTGACACCTTAATGCAATTAACATCAGAAGCCATTAGATAATAACAATAATAATATTCCTAATAAAAAAATCCACTCGATCGAAATAAACTACGAAAACGGATAAAAACAATTATAATTACCTTCCTGCCCTATACTTATAAAACCCATTACTACCACAATTCTGACCCCTAATCCTAAAATACATCATTGCTGATTCCAATCCACACCTCATAAACACTCTATCCTCATCCCCTAACTCAATCACCACCGTGTTATACCGCGTAAGCGAACCGGATAAATTCTCCACCGCTCTCAAATAACAATCCGTTTGCACTCCATCATAACCAACCAGGTCAGATAACCTTACTCTCCCCAACGGAGATGACGTTGGCGTGATCACTGCTGGCTCTCCTGTAGGATGAGCAGCAGAAATCGATGTCACGAATTGACTCGGCTTTGTTGTGGATTTAATTAAGGTCTGATTTTTACATTGATAGTTGTTACTCTTGTATCATTTTGTTGTATATGTTGAGAACAGATTATTATTCTTTTGATTCATGTATGATTTGGGAATTAGGGTTAGTATGCTTCGAATGGTTGTTGGAGAAGATGAAGTTCAGATGAGGAAGATGGGTTTAAAATGGGTTTTAAAACGTTTACAGATGAAAGGACGAAATTGCCCCTGAGACTTAACTGACTTTCAATACTCAGTTAAAAACTCAGTTAAATATGGGTCATTTAGGCAATTTTCGATCTGTGAGGGGTGCTTTTGGCAGAAAAAATAATTTTGTGACCAAACAAGCATTTTGGGCCAAACCTGAGGGGCTATTTTGGCAATTTACTCAAAAATATATATATATATATATATATATATATATATATATATAACATGTTTTATTAAACTATTAAACTTATTAAAATTAGAGTATAAAGAAACATTGTGAATTTAATATAAAGGTTAAGATTTTTTTTAAGGAGGGTATACATTTGTCATAGTTTTTTCCTAAGAGATTTTTTAGCAACATTCGCCTGTTATATCAATCTTTCCTTTGTGTCTTTATGGTGTACTACCAGCTTGCAGCTACCAGTTACCAGTCACCAGCTAGTTTTGCCAAAGTATGTTTGGCAATAAGCTTTTAAGAAAAAACTTATACTCAATAAAAAACTTTTTTGGTTGAAGGAGCTGAAAGCTTTTTAGTTAGGAAAAAAAACTATATAGTGAAAAGTTACTAGTACTAACTTTAAGAAAAAGCTCAACAGGGTACAAGCTTTTAATTTAAAATGACACAAATACCAATTCTATTTTAAAAATAAAATAAAAACTTTCCTTACAAGCTTTTAATTATGTTTATTTTAGTCATTTTATACATTTTATTAAAAACTTCAGATACTCTACCAAACACCAAAATATATTTAAAAAGCTTCAAGCTATCAGCTACTAGCTAATTTTGCCAAATATACCCTATGTGAGTTCGGTTTTTCTCAAACAAAACTGAAATTAACATATTTCGGTTTTAGGAAATTTGTTCTAAGTTTCGATTTTTTTATTTATTTATTATTATTTCGATCCGGTTTAGTTATGGATTTGTTTTTCTTTAACCTTTGAAATTGAAATATGTGGGCCAAAAGTAACTAGCTCCGTTTGGGCTTCAAACCTTTGAACAAAATTATATGTTAACCACCTTTCAGTTATTTTTGACCGTTTAACTTTTGGCCCAACATAATACGTTTCTTTCATAAATTAAACTAGCATTTAGGATCCGCACTTTGCTGCAGGATTATTGAACCAGACAAAAAGTAGACGTAAATATGATAAATCACGTATGTACGTTGCGCCGGTGCCAGAAAATGCCTTTCTTTGTTGCAAAATAGTAATTTCAAATCCATCTGTTATAAACAGTGTTGTAAAAATCGAGATTAATCGGCGATTAATCGCTAGTCGGTAGATTATTGAGTAATTTTTCGTTAATCAGTCCATTAATCGGTAGTCGGCCTAGTCGGGACAGTCGGCCTAGTCGGGACAGTCGGACCTAGTCGACCTAATCGGCCCTAGTCGGCAAGCCAAAAATAGACAATTCTAGCAAGATTTTGGCGAAAATCTTTAATTCCGGCCAACTTCCGGATAAATTCTGGCCAAAACTTGTAAAATTCCGGCAAGTTTCTAGTGAAATGATGTATATTCTTGCGATTATTCATGTATACTTAAAAAAATGGGTCGATGAGGGGTTAAAAACATGTCTATTCAAAATTGTTGCCTATATATGTATAACTGAAAATTACATATAGAAACCCCAATCCAATTAATCCCGATTAATCGCTAGTCCCCACTCTACCGGCCGACTAGCGCCTAGCGAGTTCTACAACACTGGTTATAAACATCAAGTTTATATTGTATTAATAAATGACATTTAAGTTACATAATTAAAGCTATATAGTCAACGCTCAACACTATTTTTGTCTTTGTTGTGCTCAAAATACTAAAATTCATTAAGCAGATTCATATTAAGACAACATTATTGAGAATCCACCAAACCTAGAGACTTTCTTCAAACCCATCGGCCATCACAAACCCAGGTACCGCTTCTTCAAACTCGTCACAAACCCAACAAATTCTTCAATAACGACTGCCAACGCACGTCGCTCATCAAATTTCTGAGCGATCCTGTTGCTACCATCACTGCCGCTTGCCGGCTACGGTTTAGGACCAAAATGAGCAAACACACGGTGTATTTATTTAGGTCGAATGTATTACAAGGGAATTGAGAGGAAAGAAAATGGTGCTAGCAGGTTGAAGATCAAGAAACTAATAGAAACTGTCGATTCTTTGAGGTATCTTCAGTCGATTCTTTGAGGTATATTCGTCTCGTACATACTGTTGAACACAATGGATCACGAAATATTAGACAACGAGTCACAACATATAACACAATGCCAAGGAAAAAAAATACAATAAATAGCAGGAATGACACAATGACGAAAATAAAGAAAAGACATAATGTATTATGTAACATAAAAACACAATGATATAACACGAATTCTAAAAAGTACAAGCTAAAATTCCACAAAATCAAAAACCTAAAAACTAAGATCGTAGGGTTCGATAAACCGGTTTCAATGACATTCAAATGAGTTTAATCAGACTTCGCTTAATACCCTTTCTACGACTTTTTTTTAATGGTTAAGAGGTCTGAATGGTTAAGCGCTGAATCATTAAGTAGGACCTCTTAATGGTTAGTTTTCTTGTCCCACGTTGGTAGAGGAGCCTCATTAAGGTTCAGCCTAGTTCAGTGCTTAATGGTTCAACAACATCCCAAATCTTAATGATTCAGACTTAACTATTCCATTCAGAAGCTGAAACAAACGCGCTGAATACTGAATCATTCAGCGCTGAATGGTTAAAAGCCTCATTGAGAGACTACCAAATAGCTGTTTATACCCACCCATTTGTACTTAAAAAAAAGAAATTAGAAAGAAAAAGAATTCCTTACTACCGATTTGAAAAAATAAAATAAAATAAAAAAAATTCCTACTCACTCGCTCGCTCGCTCGCTCACTAACTCCTTGGCTAGTTGGCGGCTCTGGATACATGAAGTTTGACACACCTACCGCACTTTAAACACTGTGCAACACTTTCCTCCTTCATCTTTTCTACAACCCTAAAACACTCTCTGATTCTTCGCCTGGAAACTATGTCATTGTCTGTTCCTCTCCACTTTGTTTCTCTTAAACCCTCACACTTCTCTTCTCCTCCAAAGGTTAGTCCTAACTTTATACATTTCCTTATTTTCTGCATCTGCTGCGTTTCTTTAATGTTTGGCCTAGTTACATGATACGACTCTTCATCACTATCATGTTAGACAATAGGGAGGACTGAGGAGGTGAGGTGGTAAAACCCTAAACCCAAGTTTTTATTTATTTATTTATTTTGTTTTATTTTTTAATTTACTCATCATAGAGGCTAAAACCCTAAACATACTTCTCTTATTTTACTCATCATTTTGATTCATATATGTTGTCATATAAATACAATTACTGTTTGACAGATGCTTATAAATTATATAATAGATAAAATGATCTAAGATGACATTTGTATATATTTTTTTTATTATTTAGAAACATTACATGTCTGTTTGTTTATGTTGACTATAATTAAAAGTTACCAGTAGTTTCTATCTTTACAATCCCGCTTACGGCTGGGCGCATATAATGTATATACGTGTGGCCCTCGGGGGCAAAAGTAAAGTTGCACTAATTTTAGCGTTATTTTACTAATTTCGTGAAAATAATGTTAAAAATGACGGACGGTTAATCATGCATCATGTGGTGACGTTTATAGCCAAAAGACAAGGGGTACATGCACCAATCGGGTTTGTCTCGATTGCTAAGTGTTATGTGCCTTATGTCTAAGGCTTGATACAAAACCACTATTGAGCCGCGGGTCTCACTAGAAGTAGCCTCTCTATCCCCACGGGTTAGAGGTAAGACTGTTTACATCTTACCCTCCTTAGACCCTTACCTTAGCTTTTGCTATTGGTGGAATTAACTGAGTATGATGAGTAGTTTCTATCTTTCTATCATCCAAATTCTAGCAATTATCCCTTTTATTTTGTAATAGTGAAAAGTCAATCCATATATTGTAATCTGAGTATCATATTCAGGAATGAAAAACAAGCTACATTGAAATAGGACATAAATTATATATATTATATGTTGTGTATAGTATGAACATATATGGCTGTGCTTTTCTGCAGAATTTGGGGTCATTCACTTCTCCAAAAAGAGATTTTAGGGTATTTGCCATGTCATCATCTGTTGCAATTGAGGCATCAACTTTCATTCCAGCAGCACCGATATTTTTGCCTGAAGGACCATGGAAGCAGGTAATGGATTTTCAGTATTTTGAGGGCGGATGTAATCTTTTTATTAGGTGGAAGACGTATTGTAAGTCGTAACACCGATATACTTTCTTTAAATAATAAAATATGATTATAGTATGTGTTCAAAAGTAAACTTGTAGTGTAAGATACATTTAGTTGACAAGTGGATCTTATATGGGGTTTTATAATCTAATTGATAACTGAGGACTGGTAGTAGACATGTTGACTTTTTGTATTGATATGATCTTGAATAATTATTTTAATTCTAAAGATTGCTGGTGGAGTTACTGCTGCCGAGGGATTCAAAGCTGCGGGCATGTATGGTGGACTGAGAGCCTTAGGACCGAAGCCTGATCTCGCACTCGTGACTTGTGATGTAGATGCTGTAGCTGCAGGTTTGTTCCAACCTACTTATGTTGACCTGTGATTGACCAATGACATTTCATTGTTTGACTTTTTTATGACATATTTTCGTCAGGGACGTTTACTAAAAATGTGGTTGCAGCTGCACCTGTTCTTTACTGCAAACGTGTTTTAGAAAAATCTAAAACAGTGGGTTTTCAGTTCTCTACTATGTTTTTGGGTATCAAATCTCTTTGAACGTATTATACTGATATTAGTTATGCAAACTTTTAGGCTCGTGCAGTGTTGATAAATGCTGGTCAAGCGAATGCAGCAACGGTAACTTTTGACTGAAACATGAGTTTTAAATTCACAATTTATGAAGCTTTTATGGTGATTCTGGATTTAATATTTACATCGACAACTAGGATTTTGATAGAGAACAGTCTTAAGAAACTTTATATGACTTCCAGGGGGATGTAGGTTACCAAGATGTAATAGATTGTTCAAACGCCCTAGCTAAGGTATGTGAAATTTGATAGGCTTTTATATTTTTGATCTACATGATGCTGATATTTGACAATTTTATAGTTACTTCAAGTTAGTCCACATGAAATCTTGATAGAATCAACTGGTGTGATAGGGCAACGAATAAAGAAGGTATATAATAGCGCATAATATATTGATAACTTTTGAAGCGCTGAGCACGTGATTAATTTATCATCATGTGTGCAGGAGCCTCTTCTCAATTCACTTCCTAAATTAATTAGTTTGCTTTCACCAAGCGTTGAAGGGTAATGTTCTAATATATGTCTCATGCCATTGAATTATGCTTCATTGCTTCTGCTTTAACTTGTTTAAAAATGTTTATAATACTTGATTGAAAGCTACTACGACTTTCACCCAACAAAATGCAACATAGTACTTGGCAGTTGGCACATAGCTTAATAAAGAGTTTATGGTTAAATGTCTAAAAATTTACTTAACAAGTACAAAATATAGGAAATTTTCAGATCAAAATCAAAATTGCTAATTTCAAGTAATAATTTTCACAATGGTTTTGCAGAGCAGATGCTGCTTCTGTGGCAATAACAACTACTGATCTTGTGAGCAAGAGTGTGGCAGTAGAGTTTGAGGTACGTATAGATGTGCTACTCATATACGCCTTCGCCATCATACATCTTTTCAGTTTTAGATGGAGTATGTTTTTAGCTTTATACTACCAGATCAGATAATATTTATACAATTCAAGAAAAAGCAAGTGTTCAACTTTTGGTAACACTACTATTAAACACTGAAAATATCGCCTTTTCTATTCTTCCTTTCTTTTTTTAATTTCAAACAGTCAGTGAATGGCAACTAAAGTAATGTTAATTCCACGCTATAATTTACATATTCTGAATAGCAAAGAAGCCTCTTTGCAGACTTGGGCATGCTTGTAAATTTATTTACGGTTTCAAATATGTCATTATATTGGAAACTTCTAATTACATGAGAAACAAATGGTTTAGTATGACTTGGTTATTAATCATATTTTTACTGGTCTTAAGTTCAGATGATTTAAAATGATTTTTCATTAACTGGAGGAATAAATGAGTGTATTTGCTTATTTGTGTCTGTGCTATTGATATTTTCAGGTTGGTGGCACCCGTATAAGAATCGGGGGAATGGCTAAAGGTTCCGGAATGATCCACCCAAATATGGGAACACTGCTTGGTGTATGTACTATGTATCTAATGCAGCAACATTGCTATACCACAAAATTGTTGCAAATAGTTTATTAAAAATCAAAAGCTGATGGTCTGACTTCTGAGATGGTCTTATCTCATTTCTGCTATTCAATTTTCAGGTTATTACCACTGATGCTCTTGTGGATACTGATGTCTGGCGAAAGATGGTACAGGTTGCTGTAAATCGAAGTTTTAACCAGATTACTGTAAGTATTACGATTTACGACTGTAAAATAAAATGAACTGTCCTTTAGCCCTAGTGACACTATCATATCATGTCTTATAATAAATGCATCGGTTGGCTTTTTGACAATTTAATGAACACAACATCTTTTTTTGCGAAGTTTCAATCCAAGATTATCTCTTTGACCATTTGAAACCATATACCTGTTAAACTTTGTAGGTAGATGGAGATACAAGCACTAATGATACCATCATTGCTTTGGCTAGTGGTCTATCTGGATCAAACAAGATATCTGCACTGCACAGTCCTGAGGCTAAACAATTACAAACGTGCCTTGATGCAGTATGTCCGAATGTTAATTTTTACCTAAAAGTTAACCCATGCTACACAAAATTTATTAAATTTAAATCTACTTGTTGCTTGATCTTCAGGTAATGCAAGGACTTGCGAAATCAATAGCCTGGGATGGAGAAGGTGCAACATGTCTTATAGAGGTCTGCGTAACTAGATCATAATCTGCGTAACCACCGTCCACCACCACCCACCACCGTCCACCACCCACCACCACCACTACCACCACCACTACCACCACCCACCACCGTCCACTACCACTACCACCACCGTCCACCACCACCACCCACCACCACCACCCACCACCATGGTCCACACCACCACGGTCCACCCACCACCACCACCATCTACCACCAGACTGCTGTAAAAACTCAGTTTGTTTAAATTTAAGTTTATTTCAGCAGCCTGCAGACGTTAACAAACAAACAGTCTTCTTCTTGCAGACTGCAGACCTTTGGTCCACCTCTTCTCCTGCAGATGTCTGCAGATGTGGTCCGCAGACTGCAGACCTTTTCCTGCAGAAAAAACAAACAGCACCTTAATTAATTAATTTCTTGATACAGGATGAAACAGGTTGGGTTGGGTTGACTTAGAACACTTTTTCTCTGTAAGTTTATATTAATAGTTAGTAATCTAACTTCTTTAATCAAATGATTTAGGATGTTTTATGCATTGAAATACATTTGGGTGAATTTCGACCTGTTTCTATTTTAGTTTTAGTATTTTACATGTTTGATTGGTTAGAGATGGAACATAACCTGAAGTTAATGGATTGAAAATGTTCTCTATATCGTTACATATTTACATGTTTAACATCTTTAGGGAAGCCGTATATTATAATTTTTAAGTTTACGCACTATAAACATTGCGCAAATAATTATTTTACAAAATCATGTGTATTTATAGAAGCCAATTGTGCAGGTTTCTGTTACTGGTGCAAGCAGTGAAGCTGACGCAGCAAAGATTGCACGCTCTGTGGCATCTTCTTCACTTACCAAGGCATGATAATTTACACACATGTCAAAATATCTGGCATTTTTATTACTTATCAATAAAATAGATATATGTAAAATGGGAACTCTTATCTGAAGGTTAAATGTCGGATATTGATACATATTTTATGTATTTAGGCTGCAATCTATGGCCGGGATCCAAATTGGGGACGTATCGCTTGTGCCGCAGGGTATGCAGGAATTCCTTTCGACTCAAATGCACTAAGAATAGCTCTTGGAGATATCCTGCTTATGGATGGAGGCCAACCGCTTTCATTTGATAGGTAATACAGGCCATTATATACCATATATCCACAAACACACACATGTATGTTAAATGCTACAAAATCTGAACTTTTTCCAGGTCAGCAGCTAGTAATTACCTGAAGGAGGCTGGTGATGCTCATGGAACTGTCAAAATCCAAATTTCCATAGGTAACTTTCTTAGTTAAGCACCATGCAAACTTCAACAGATCCATAATAACCTGCCTTCTCAAACGTTTTTTTAATTATTTGTATATATGGCCTTCGATAGGGGATGGACCAGGAATGGGTGTAGCTTGGGGGTGTGATTTAAGTTATGACTATGTGAAGATTAATGCGGAATACACCACATAGGGATACCACTTCTCCGTTATGTGCTAAGATCAGATGGCCTGTTTAATTTATAAGAGTGAAAGCTGAATTCAAACGGGCTAAGAGGGGCTCAAGCTTACGAATGCGGAGGTTCTTGAAACTGTTAAAACTTTGCATGCCCCTTAGTTGTAACATACAGAGTTTGATCTCTAAGTTTGAACTTCAAATGCTTCCAAGATTGTTTTGGAATCTAAGGATAATAATCATAATCAGACTAATAATTTTTAAGGATTCAATAAGTATTTTGTCAAGTCCTACAATCACTTGCGCAATATTTTTGCATGGAGAGGTTTATAAGATGCATAGGGTCTAAATGGGGTGTGTTTGCGACAAAATGAGTTTTTCTAAGTTGACGCGAACATGATTTAGGATTTTTTAAACTTTTTTTTGGTATACTAGTAGAGTAAAAGCTGCTATTTACAATCAAAATTACAAATGCATGTAAAATAATTGTATTTAAAATAAGGTGTTGCTAAATACACTCCCTTTATATTATTTTTACTGATTACACTCCCCCTTAAAGTTTTTAAATAAACAATTAAACCTTATATTTTTTTTATAGAATTTCATCTTCTATCCTGATCTAAGTTTGTCTCAAACTATAGTAATTAAATCATAAAGATTAAAACTAACAATATTTTAGATGGGGCTTTGTACCACCGAGATGATGACGAGATTCATGGGATGGCGATGGTTCAATTATGTGATGAAGATGATGTTCATGGGGTGAGTAACTTGAAAATGGTTGATTACATGAAGAAGATGAGTTACTAAAATGATTTTTTTTTAAGTAGAAGGATAGAATTTAATAACTTTTAAACTGTTTTTTTATAAGGGAGTGCAATTAGTAAAAAGGGGGAGTGCATTTAGCCAACCCCTTTAAAATATAGAACTAAATCCCGTGTATTTTTTTCCTCAAATTTTGGTATTAAATTTTGGTATTAATGAAGCGGAACGGGCGGAGGAATTGACACTTAGAACGGAGAAAGAAGATCTTGAACGTCTCATGGAGACTAAAGATGCGGAAGAAGCTGACGTGTGGATTTGGTCCGAATGTAAGGTAGCGTTAGATAGTATTGAGTTGCACAAGGCCCGTGATCTTAAACAGAAGTCTCGCATTAAATGGGCCACCTTGGGGGATGAAAATTCCAATTTTTTTCACAATGTGGTTAATGGTAGGAAGGCTCGAAATTCTATTCCGGGGGTGTTGGTGGATGGTGTGTGGGTTACTAAGCCGACTATTGTGAAAATGGAGGTTTTTCGCTGTGACATCCGTCACTTTTCATTGTATTCGTTTAATTATCTGTACGTTTTACCGAAATTAATAAACGTGACACTTCTATTATTCTTAAACGTTATTCCGGGTTCGTTTAAATCATATAAGATAATAATAATAATAATAATAATAATTATCATGTTGAGGCCCACCTGATGAAGCCCAACAGCCCAACAGGCCGGCCCAAAACACCCTCTTATTACGTTTTAAAAAAAAAAAAATATAAGTCCTGGCCGGGGTTCGAACCCGCGCCAAGACCGGGTTACACCAAACACAAACACACTTGACCAACTGAGCTGAGCCTTCTGTCTGATTAAACCCGGATACTTAATAATCTTATACGCGTTTTAAAAACGTGCAGTTTTGACTTGGAAAGTCAACTGCTTGGACGCGTTTGTATAATCAATCAAGATCAATGCTTGATTGATCTATAATTGGCAAATTTATACAATTACCGGCCTATTACAACTCGTCTACACGTCAATTGACATCGGATCGTTGACCAATTTTGAAATCATACGCGTATACATTCAAATCAGGGTCAACTTACCAATTAACCTAACCTATTGATCCCCACTATAAATTGAGCCTTGGAACAGCTTAACAACTCGCTCACTCATCTCCCTTAACCTCCAATTCTTTCTATCAAACTCTGATTATTGATTAACGAGTTCGTGGTTGACTTATTACTTTGACTCGACGATTATACACGATTACACACTGTGAGTCTCATTTTTGTTATGGGTTTTGTTCATCGGCTATCCAGCAACAAAAGCCCCATATTTAATCGGGCTCATGTTGCCTAGATCGTCTGATTGAAATTTCTAGGGCTCGTGTTCATGAATTGGGGATAATCTTGTTTTTGCATACGATATATATTTATTTTTAACCCAGAAAAATCACAACCACCGGCCTAGGCCAAGTGGTTGTGACCATGGTCCACAACAGAGGTCACCCGGGTTCGAGTCCCGGCTCTGACCGGTTTTGTTTCTTTTCTTTGCTTTTCTTTTTAAAAACAAACAATTAAATATATATAAATATTAAATCCTTTTAAATCTTTTAAATTCTTTTTAAAATACCAAAACTATTTTATAAATTCTAAAAAAATTACATTTGTTTAATCTGTTATAAAAGTTTCATTTATAATTTTTATTTTTCAGAAATTCATTTATTTAATAATTATAATAATTAAATCATTTTTAATCTTTTAGATTTATAAAAATCCATTTATACATCAAAACAATTTTATTAATTTCTCCAAAATTTATCCTGACTTTATTTAAAGTTAAACTTTACTGAAATAATTTTTAATTCAGTAAAATCATTTATTTTATATTTTTAATCAATTTTTGTTAGATTTAATCATAATTAAATCATAACAAATCCAATTTTCATCATTTTTGCACCAAAATTTTATACAAATTATTTTTAATCATTTAGAACAGAAATATGATTTTTAAAATAAGAATTCTTTAATTTTAGTATTTTTAAATATTAAAGTTAAATAATGACTATTTATAAATAAATAGATTTAAAAATCTATTTTAAATGAAATAATTTTATAAAAATTATTTCTATACTTCAAACACTTTATTGTGTATATCCTAAATTCAAATTTCATTAAAAAGACTTTTATTTATTTATTTATTAAATTTCTCATAATTAATAAACAATTTGTTTATTAACACAAATAAACGTAATCCCCAATTCGAAGCCCTAGATATACATGCATCCTAGAGTTATTTCACTCACACATTATCAATTACTTTAGGTTAATCTTTTGGGAGAAATCTCAAGTTCATATTTCGTTGTCCAGTCCAATTTCAAGTTACTACGTAAACAGTGAGTATTTCCTATCCCCTTTTTGCTTTTATTCATTTTTGGGGTGTTACATGTACACTATTACAAATACAAGTTTACATTTTCACAATACAATTATAGTACTATGTGCATTGCTTACAACGTGCTTTATGCTTAGACAATACATGTGGATTACATTTGTACTTAGTGAAATCATTAACATGGTACAAGCCGACCTTAACATTGGATAGCGCTATTTGGATTGACAACCCGCCTAGGTTGATTCTCCCCCTTTTTCATCGGAGAATCCGTGGCCATTGTTAAGTTATTATCCACTTGTTGGATAAGTACACTACAGTTCATACAGTACATTATACAGTCACAGGGTTGATTTCGCTCATTTGTTTGATACATGGTTTACATATTTGCACTGTAGCTTGCACTTGAATTGTATAACTTTTAATCTACTATATATATCAAAACTAGGAATGCTCACCAACATTTCTTATGTTGACCAAACCTATTTTTTGTACATGTTTCAGGTGCAGTTTGATCAAGATACTTTTAGCGCTTTATTATGCAGTTATTTCATTATTTATGTTTCATTTAAGACCTTGTATTTCCATTTCCTTGTAAGACAATTTTTTTGGGTTTCATTTAATAATATTTACATTTAAGTACCATGTGCTTTTGAACAATCGTCACTACGTGACACCTCGATGATTCCGCCATCGGTTGGGGTGTTACAGATTGGTATCAGAGCCATGGTTATAGGGAATTAGGTTATTAGAATGCCTTTTAGCCTAGACTATAACCGAATTTCAACTTTCAGGTACAACACTTCCTAATTTATCATCCCTCTCATTACCCTTCACTTTCCTTCCTTAATCTTTCCCTTTCTTCTCCTTTCTCCTCATCTTTCATCATGACATATAAGGATGGTGTCCTACAAGGAGTGGAAAGACTACATCATCATGGAGCGGGAGCAGTACCTTTCATGAAGACACTCTTAGGCATAATGCCTACTCTTATTTTGCTCCTTCAAAGTTGTTGAACTCTAATGAGTGTGAAAAAGGACACGTGCAATCTGGAAGGGTGGACGCCTGTACACTGGGTTTTCTGGCATAGGCAAGCATAGCGCATAAATCCATTTACGGACCTGTTATGCTTACCTGGGGATTCCTGGAGTGAGTGTCCACTTATAGGCTAAAGCATGTCTTCTTTGATCACCATTGGGCTCAATTTCTTTGAAAAGTCAACGTTCTTGTTGGGCTTTATAGCTAGACAAGGGCAATCCAAACATGTTATACAAATATTTCAAATGATATATCTCTATTTCACATACAATATCTTGTGATCATAATGCTTATGCTATATTACACTTACATTTATTAATCTCATAACTTTTCATTGACTGTCTTGTAGATGTCTGCTCGCCGTATGCTCCGTGATGCTAGCCAACGCACTGTTCGTGCCTCTGGACAACGTTCTGATCGTCGCCTTGCTTCTCTTGTCGCTGAGCAAATTGCTGCAGTGATTCCGAACCTTGTTAGTGAGTTAACCCAGAACAGCAACAGTACCAATACTGAGGGTGCAACTCAAACTCGGTGTACCTTCAAACACTTCAACTCATGCAATCCCACGAAGTTTACTGGAGAGGAGGGTGCTACAGGCCTCCTCCAATGGTTTGAAAGTATGGAAAGTACCTTCGTGAACAGCGAGTGTCCTGATAACCTCCGCGTTCGCTATGCTACCAGTGTCCTTCAAAAGGGGGCATTGACCTGGTGGAATGGTGAGAAGCGTAATCGGGGCGCTGATGTTGCTCTATCCTTGTCTTGGACTGAGGTCAAGGAACTTATGATCGCCAAGTTCTGCCCTAGGAATGAAATGAGGAAGCTAGAGGAAGAGTTCCATGGGTTAAAACAGGACAGTGGTGAAAATCTTGCATACAACACTCGTTATCATGAGCTCAGTATTTTGGTTCCACACATGGTTACCCCGGTCTCTCGAGCAATCGAGAAGTATATTGAGGGACTGCCTGACCTAATTCAAGATGTAGTCACTGGAAGCAGACCCACTACGGTGGAAGAAGCCATTCAGCTTGCAGCCTCCTTGACTGACAAACACGTCAAAAAGGGAAATTTGGTTAGGAAAGGAACCAAGAAAGCAACTGAGAAGACCCCCACCCCTACTACTGAATCATCAAGAGTTGCTGTAGACAATACCGGTTCCAACACTAAGAAACGGAAGTCCAGGGGTAGAAACTATGCTGTTGTGGCCCCAGTAACTCAGGCTCCAATAGCCCAGGCTCCAATGGCTCAGGCTCCTCCTGTTAAGAAGGTTTATAGTGGAAACTTACCCAAGTGTGCCACCTGTCAGTACCATCACCCCGCAAATTTTCCTTGCCGCCACTGTACCACCTGTGGTAGGTATGGTCATGTAGCTGCCACATGTCGATCTACGTTTCGACCTCAACCTATTAATGCTCAACCTGTTAACCCTCAACCAGCTCGCCAAAACCCACAACCTATAGCATATGGTCGAGCTTGCTTCAATTGTGGTGATCCGAACCACTTCAGAAACCAATGTCCAGCACTTGTCCCAGCAAACCATGCAGCAAACCCAGTGGCTCGTGGTCGAGCTTTCAACATCAATGCAACAGAAGCTCAGGAAACAAATGACGTGGTGAATGGTACGTTTTTACTTGATGGTCGTTATGCTTCAATTTTATTTGATACTGGTGCGGATAAAAGTTTTGTGTCATTAGCATTCGAACCTCAATTATCTCACACTCGCTCTAGATTAGGAGCGCCTTTCACGGTCGAGGTCGCAGATGGTAAACCCATCTCAATCGATTCTATTATTCAGGGTTGTACTCTTAGCCTTAACGAACATGACTTCACCATTGATCTTATACCCATGAAATTGGGAAGCTTTGATGTTATCGTGGGTATGGATTGGCTTTCTAAACATCATGCCGAAGTTGTCTGCTTTGAGAAATTTATTCGGTTTCCTCTCGCATCGGGTGACTTTTTACGGGTTTATGGTGAGAAACCATCCAGTGGTCTTAAACTCATGTCTTGCACCCAAGCACAGAAATATCTACGCAAGAAATACGTAGCTTTCTTGGCCCATATTGTGGAAAAGAAAAGTAAAGACAAGAGTATTCAAGATGTTCCTGTTGTTCGTGAGTTTCCCGAAGTTTTTCCTGATGATTTACCGGGACTTCCACCAGTGCGTCCTGTCGAATTTCGTATTGATCTTGTACCTGGTGCTACGCCCGTTGCTAAATCTCCATACCGCCTTGCACCTTCCGAGATGCAAGAACTTGCGAGTCAACTTCAAGAGTTGGCGGACAAGGGTTTCATTCGTCCCAGTTCATCACCTTGGGGAGCTCCAGTCTTATTTGTAAAGAAGAAGGATGGATCTTTCCGTATGTGTATTGATTATCGGGAACTGAACAAACTCACCATTAAAAACCGGTATCCTTTACCTCGCATTGATGACCTCTTTGATCAACTTCAAGGTTCGACTTGTTTCTCAAAGATCGATCTTCGTTCGGGATATCATCAGCTACGAGTCCATGAAGACGACATTCCAAAAACAGCTTTCCGTACACGTTATGGGCATTACGAGTTTATGGTTATGCCTTTTGGGCTAACGAATGCACCCGCTGTCTTCATGGATCTCATGAATCGCGTGTGCAAACCCTTCTTGGATAAGTTCGTAATTGTTTTCATCGATGACATTCTCATTTACTCTAAGACCAAATCAGCCCACGAGCAACACCTTAGACAAATTTTGAGTCTTTTGAAGAATGAACAACTGTATGCCAAATTCTCCAAGTGTGAATTCTGGCTTAAAGAGGTTCAATTTTTGGGACACATTATCAGTGAAAAGGGTATACACGTGGATCCAGCTAAGATTGAGGCTGTTAAGAATTGGATTACACCCAAGTCTCCCACGGAAGTTCGCTCTTTTCTTGGCTTAGCGGGTTATTATCGTCGATTTATTCTCAACTTTTCCAAGATTGCTTTACCTCTCACTTCCTTGACCCATAAAGATAAACCATATGTATGGGGACCCAGTCAGGAAGAAGCATTCCAGACTTTGAAGCAGAAACTGTGTGATGCTCCAATCCTCACCCTACCGGACGGCAGTGAGGATTTCGTGGTTTACTGTGATGCCTCTAATCAAGGCCTTGGTTGTGTTCTCATGCAACGAGGCAAGGTTATAGCATATGCATCACGACAACTGAAAAACCATGAGAAAAATTACACTACCCATGATCTTGAGCTCGGAGCGGTCGTCTTCGCACTTAAGATTTGGCGTCACTATTTATATGGTACAAAATGTGTGATCTTCACTGACCACAAGAGTCTTCAACACATTTTCAACCAGAAAGATCTGAACATACGACAACGACGATGGGTCGAGTTGTTAAATGACTACGACTGCGAGATTCGCTACCATCCTGGCAAAGCGAATGTTGTAGCCGATGCCCTTAGTCGTAAAGGTCATGCCCAGCTTTATTGTGCTCAGGTCCAGTCTGATATCAAACTCCGCATCATTGAAGCCCAACATATCTCTGTTACTGAGGGCAACATGTACGAAGAAATGTCGTGTGGAGCCGAAAATCAGTTGGAAACCAAAAATGGCTTACTTTATTTCATGAACCGTCTTTGGATCCCTGATCGTGACAACCTGCGTACCTTCCTCATGGACGAGTCCCATAAGTCTCGTTATTCCATTCACCCTGGTGCAGATAAGATGTATCAGGATCTGCGTACCTTGTATTGGTGGCCCGGTATGAAAAAGGACATAGCCCTTTATGTGGCTAAATGCCTTACTTGTTCTAAAGTCAAAGCTGAGCACCAACGTCCATCTGGTTTACTTGTGCAACCAGAAATACCAGTATGGAAGTGGGAGAACATTGCTATGGACTTCATCACGAAGCTTCCACGCACCACCCGAGGGCATGACAGTATCTGGGTTATTGTCGATCGTTTGACCAAATCTGCTCACTTCCTACCCATTCGTGAGACCTACACAGCTGAGAAACTGGCTAAGATCTACATCAGTGAGATTGTCAGCCGTCATGGTATTCCTCTAGACATTATTTCCGACCGTGATAGCTGGTTTACTTCTCGCTTTTGGCAGACATTTCAGTCCGCACTTGGTACACAACTGAATCTTAGCACGGCTTATCACCCACAGACGGATGGTCAAACTGAACGAACCATCCAAACATTGGAGGATATGCTTCGAGCGTGCATCATCGACTTTGGTGGTAATTGGGACACGCACCTACCCTTGGTTGAGTTCTCATATAATAACAGCTACCATTCCAGTATTAACATGGCACCATTTGAGGCACTCTACGGTCGCAAATGTCGTTCCCCTGTGTGTTGGAGCGAGGTTGGTGAAACACAAATCACCGGTCCCGAACTGATACAAGAAACGACAGACAAAATTCATCGCATTCGTGAGAACTTACAAGTTGCTCGGAGCAGACAGAAGAGCTATGCCGATCAAAGGCGCAAGCCTCTAGAATTCCAAGTCGGAGACATGGTACTTCTCAAGGTTTCACCTTGGAAGGGTGTATTTCGGTTTGGAAAGAAAGGGAAACTTGCACCACGATTCGTAGGCCCTTTTAAGATCCTTGAACGAGTTGGGAAGGTGGCTTACAAGCTCGATTTACCACCGGAGCTCAATAATGTTCATCCAACGTTTCATGTTTCTAATCACAAGAAGTGTTTGGCTGAAGATAACCTCCATGTTCCTTTAGAGGATATCCAGATTGACGAATCGATGCGCTTCATAGAGAAACCTGTGGAGATTATGGATCGAGATGTCAAGACGCTTAAGCGAAGCCGAATTCCTATTGTCAAAGTTCGTTGGGAATCCAAACGAGGCCCAGAGTTTACTTGGGAGCGTGAGGACCAAATGATGTCTAAGTATCCTCACCTCTTTCCAGAGACTACCACTTGAAGGAATTTCGGGACGAAATTTCTAAAAGTAGGGGATGCTGTGACATCCGTCACTTTTCATTGTATTCGTTTAATTATCTGTACGTTTTACCGAAATTAATAAACGTGACACTTCTATTATTCTTAAACGTTATTCCGGGTTCGTTTAAATCATATAAGATAATAATAATAATAATAATAATAATAATAATAATTATCATGTTGAGGCCCACCTGATGAAGCCCAACAGCCCAACAGGCCGGCCCAAAACACCCTCTTATTACGTTTTAAAAAAAAAAAAAATATAAGTCCTGGCCGGGGTTCGAACCCGCGCCAAGACCGGGTTACACCAAACACAAACACACTTGACCAACTGAGCTGAGCCTTCTGTCTGATTAAACCCGGATACTTAATAATCTTATACGCGTTTTAAAAACGTGCAGTTTTGACTTGGAAAGTCAACTGCTTGGACGCGTTTGTATAATCAATCAAGATCAATGCTTGATTGATCTATAATTGGCAAATTTATACAATTACCGGCCTATTACAACTCGTCTACACGTCAATTGACATCGGATCGTTGACCAATTTTGAAATCATACGCGTATACATTCAAATCAGGGTCAACTTACCAATTAACCTAACCTATTGATCCCCACTATAAATTGAGCCTTGGAACAGCTTAACAACTCGCTCACTCATCTCCCTTAACCTCCAATTCTTTCTATCAAACTCTGATTATTGATTAACGAGTTCGTGGTTGACTTATTACTTTGACTCGACGATTATACACGATTACACACTGTGAGTCTCATTTTTGTTATGGGTTTTGTTCATCGGCTATCCAGCAACAAAAGCCCCATATTTAATCGGGCTCATGTTGCCTAGATCGTCTGATTGAAATTTCTAGGGCTCGTGTTCATGAATTGGGGATAATCTTGTTTTTGCATACGATATATATTTATTTTTAACCCAGAAAAATCACAACCACCGGCCTAGGCCAAGTGGTTGTGACCATGGTCCACAACAGAGGTCACCCGGGTTCGAGTCCCGGCTCTGACCGGTTTTGTTTCTTTTCTTTGCTTTTCTTTTTAAAAACAAACAATTAAATATATATAAATATTAAATCCTTTTAAATCTTTTAAATTCTTTTTAAAATACCAAAACTATTTTATAAATTCTAAAAAAATTACATTTGTTTAATCTGTTATAAAAGTTTCATTTATAATTTTTATTTTTCAGAAATTCATTTATTTAATAATTATAATAATTAAATCATTTTTAATCTTTTAGATTTATAAAAATCCATTTATACATCAAAACAATTTTATTAATTTCTCCAAAATTTATCCTGACTTTATTTAAAGTTAAACTTTACTGAAATAATTTTTAATTCAGTAAAATCATTTATTTTATATTTTTAATCAATTTTTGTTAGATTTAATCATAATTAAATCATAACAAATCCAATTTTCATCATTTTTGCACCAAAATTTTATACAAATTATTTTTAATCATTTAGAACAGAAATATGATTTTTAAAATAAGAATTCTTTAATTTTAGTATTTTTAAATATTAAAGTTAAATAATGACTATTTATAAATAAATAGATTTAAAAATCTATTTTAAATGAAATAATTTTATAAAAATTATTTCTATACTTCAAACACTTTATTGTGTATATCCTAAATTCAAATTTCATTAAAAAGACTTTTATTTATTTATTTATTAAATTTCTCATAATTAATAAACAATTTGTTTATTAACACAAATAAACGTAATCCCCAATTCGAAGCCCTAGATATACATGCATCCTAGAGTTATTTCACTCACACATTATCAATTACTTTAGGTTAATCTTTTGGGAGAAATCTCAAGTTCATATTTCGTTGTCCAGTCCAATTTCAAGTTACTACGTAAACAGTGAGTATTTCCTATCCCCTTTTTGCTTTTATTCATTTTTGGGGTGTTACATGTACACTATTACAAATACAAGTTTACATTTTCACAATACAATTCTAGTACTATGTGCATTGCTTACAACGTGCTTTATGCTTAGACAATACATGTGGATTACATTTGTACTTAGTGAAATCATTAACATGGTACAAGCCGACCTTAACATTGGATAGCGCTATTTGGATTGACAACCCGCCTAGGTTGATTCTCCCCCTTTTTCATCGGAGAATCCGTGGCCATTGTTAAGTTATTATCCACTTGTTGGATAAGTACACTACAGTTCATACAGTACATTATACAGTCACAGGGTTGATTTCGCTCATTTGTTTGATACATGGTTTACATATTTGCACTGTAGCTTGCACTTGAATTGTATAACTTTTAATCTACTATATATATCAAAACTAGGAATGCTCACCAACATTTCTTATGTTGACCAAACCTATTTTTTGTACATGTTTCAGGTGCAGTTTGATCAAGATACTTTTAGCGCTTTATTATGCAGTTATTTCATTATTTATGTTTCATTTAAGACCTTGTATTTCCATTTCCTTGTAAGACAATTTTTTTGGGTTTCATTTAATAATATTTACATTTAAGTACCATGTGCTTTTGAACAATCGTCACTACGTGACACCTCGATGATTCCGCCATCGGTTGGGGTGTTACATTCGTTTCTACCGGTCCCATTTTAAAGAAATATGTGATACGCGGCCAAGCCTAGTGTGCACGGGAATCAATGTTCTTGAAGAGGCTGACCAACGATTCTTGGTTGATCCATTTTCTAGACAAGAGATAAAAGACGCGGTGTTTGATTGTGGGTCTAATAAGGCCCCGGGCCCAGATGGTTTTAATTTTCACTTCGTTAAGCGTTTTTGGAAGTATCTCGAGAAGGATTTTTTGAACATTATGGAGGAATTTCATGCTTCAGGTAATATTAATCAAGGTTGTGGTTCTTCTTTTATTACTCTTATTCCGAAGGTGAAGACCCCAATAGGCCTTAGAGATTATAGACCTATCACCCTCATTGGTATGGTTAGCAAAGTTATTTCCAAAATCTTAGCTAACCGTATTAAAAGGGTTTTGGGTAAACTTATTTCTGAAGCTCAATCGGCCTTCTTATCGGATCGTTTTATCCTTGATGGTCCTCTAATGGTGAATGAAATCTTGGCTTGGTTAAAAAAGAGAAAAAAGAAAGCGTTTTTATTGAAGATAGATTTTGAGAAGGCATACGACAATGTTAATTGGAATTTTTTGTTGTCTATTATGTCCCAAATGGGTTTTCCTCCTAGATGGTGTGATTGGATCAAAGGTATTTGTCGTTCCTCTAGAGCGGCGGTTTTGGTTAATGGTTCTCCTACATTTGATTTTCGGTGCGAGAAGGGTCTTCGCCAAGGAGACCCTCTTTCTCCTTTCCTTTTCTTGATTGTGATGGAAGCTCTTTCTTGGATTCTTAACAAAGCCAAGAACATTGGGTTGTTCAAAGGTATAAGCTTGAATAGGGATGAGGTGAATTTAAACCATCTTTTGTATGCAGACGATGCTCTAATTATGGGGGAATGGTTGTAAGATAATATCCAAAATGTTGCTCGTATTCTGCGCGTCTTCTATTTATGCTCGGGGCTTCGTATAAACCTACATAAATCTAATATTTATGGGGTTTGCACGGACGATGGCGAGGTGGATAATATGTTGGAATACTTAGGGTGTAAACGTGGGAGTTTTCCATTTACATACCTAGGTATCCCTGTTGGCGCTACAATGACCCGTATTAAAAGTTGGGACCCCGGTTATTGACACTATTAGAAATCGCCTTGCTTCTTGGAAAGTGCGGCATTTGTCTATTGGTGGTCGGTTGATTTTATTGAAGTCGGTGCTAGAGAGTCTCCCCATTTATTATTTATCATTGTATAAAGCTCCACAAGCCGTTTTGGATTCTATCGAGTCTATTATGAGACGATTTCTTTGGGCCGGTCCTAATGTTGAACAAAAAATTTATTGGGTAGCTTGGGACATTGTATCGACTCCTAAGAACAAAGGCGGTTTGGGTATTTCAAAGCTCCAAGATGTTAATCTTGCTCTCCTTCTAAAATGGACATGGAGATTCAAGAATGAAGGGAGTAGTCTATGGAAGAAGGTTATTTTGGGATGTCATGGGTCCAGCAGACCGTGGTCGTTTTTACCGTGCAACACCTCCTCGAGTGGAAGCTGGAAGTATATAGTCAAAGCTGGCGAGCATAAACTCACTAATGGTAGACCGCTTAATTCGTATTTTGCAGGGACTCTTGGCGACGGGAGACTTATTAGTTTTTGGGGAGATAAGTGGTTACTTGACAATCCTTTGCGATTGGTTTTCCCTAACCTGTTCTCCCTTGAGAAGCATAAATGGGCTAAAGTGAGTGACCGGATTCTCTGGATGAACGGTAACAAGCACTTGAGGTGGGAATGGAACATGGAGCCAAATAATCATGATCAAATATCAGAACTGTTCGAGCTTCTTCACCTTTTGTATGATGTGGAGTGAAGTGGGGGCCCGGATATTTGGAAGTGGACCGAGGATAAAGATGGCCGCTTTACAGTTTCTTCAGCCAAGAAACTTATGTCAACTTTCTATGTTGGGGATGCTAATCTTGGTATAAAATGGAAAGGGTGGGTTCCTTTGAAATGCAAAATTTTGGCTTGGAGAATCGCTAGGAATCGCATCCCTACCACCGCGGAGCTTATCAAACGTGGAGTGTGCCTTCAACATACCGATTGCAGGATGTGTGAAGATGGTTTGGAAACAACTTTACATTTATTTACCGGGTGTGGGTACTCGCATGAGGTATGGCATCGAGTTGAGCGGTGGTGTAAAATCAGTCACAGCCCTCTTTTTGACATTCCGGATATTTGGGTTTTAGCGGAGTCTCCAGTTCTATCTAAAGACGCGAAGTACATTCTCACTGGTATCATTTATACCACCATATGGTCGATTTGGAATGAAAGGAACGAACGGGTATTCAATGACAAAAAAAGACATCCAGCCCAACTTATGGAAAACATCAAAGCTACGGCTTACTTTTGGCTTCGAAATAGATCTCGTTGGAAATGTATAGATTGGAAAACTTGGTGTAACTATCCTTTAAATTGATGTACTCGGTTTTCGCTTCTTAAGTCCTTTTTCTGAGGACTTTTGAGCGTGTTTTAATAAAGTTTTCCTTTCAAAAAAAAAAAAAAAAAAAGCTCTAACGTAATATTTTTTTTTAATTTAAATAATTAAAAGTTTAAGTGGATCTAACTGGTGAGCCTGTCAGGTTGATAGACAATGACTTGACTCCCAAACCATCTAGCTAAACATGTTACTCTGGAAAATATGTATACGTAACTATATTAACTGTAGTAATATAAACCGTATGAAATAATGTGAGACTTAGGTGGCGGATGTGAACGTAAAGCCACACCCGATAGTCTTATCATGATACCGCTTACCAAAATCGATCAAAAACCGAATATTCTATACGGTCGGGTCGGGTGAGGGTCTTCAAGTTCAATTATGTGGATTTATAGACCTTAGGAGCCCATAGATTTATGAATAAGCCCAGCCCAATCCAATTCTCTCAGGCGTTGACTTAGCATTATCTTGCCCAACAATCCGTCGGGTTTATCCATTCAGCTTATATATACACTGCACAAATTATTGATAGCTAATCCTTATTTGTCGCTAATTCCTAACCATGTTCTTCCCTCTCCATCATCGATTCTCCATCCTTCAATTTATGTAATCACTTATCTCCACCAATCAAACCATCTCATATATTCATCTACTCTTCCAGATCTAATCGAATCGTCTTACTTATTAATTATTATTAGGGTTTCGTTTTTTTTTTTAAAGAAAATTAGGGGTTGAAGAGCATCGAACAATGCCTTCGGTGCTTTCGCTCGATTTTATTAATATTATTCCTCCTTTAGCTACCTCTTTCTATTCAGGTCGTTCGTGCTCGCATCGTAATAAACCTCGTCTTGAAAAAGGTGATCGTCGTGGTAATCTTAGTTAACAATCGTTCTCTTGTCTTTGTTTTTATATTAGTATCTGTTTCTACATCTGTCGACTTTTTTTTCTTCATCATCGCCTTAGCTATATCTGTTATATCAGAGATCAATTGGTCAACACAGATCTGACCTTTCTACGAAGGTACAATCTTATTATTATTATTATTATTATTATTATTATTATTATTATTATTATTATTATTATATGTACATGCTTTTGTTTTTGTATATATATATATGTTGGATTTGTGTATTGATTAGGATGATATATTTGGCAATAGTAATATCATTTCTCTTTTGTATTTATATTAGATAGATGCTTTGATGCGGATAATGTTATTTTGTGCTACAGTAAGCAGATATCTGTGTATTAAAATGAATACAATGATAAATATATGAAGGCAAATATAGTGTATTGGCGTTTATACGCACGTTCAATGTTAATAAAAAATGTAATGGCTTGTTCACATCATAGTTTAAAAAATGGTTGAGGCTCAAGGCAGTGCCTCATGGGGTTATCTTGTATGTACGCCTCAAAGGGCTGAGGCGGTAATATAAGGGGCGCTTCTGGGGGGTTTTGATGTGTTTTTTTATGTTTTAATTTCAAACATTCCGTGTCTTTTTGATGAATTTGATTATGAAATTGGTTAGTATTTTTTTTAAGATGTATAATTTTATATTTATTTTTCAATGAAGCAATCTTTTAATTTATATGGTTTGCATAATATATGATTCTATACATCCTAAATCATCAGTGGTGTTACACCTGCTCAAATTTTATTCTCTATATTGTTTGGAATAAATTTGTATCATGACAAGGCAACTGGAGTTTTAGTTTGTGTTCCCGGAATCCCATAGTAAGGAAAGGCCAATATTTTCACTTGCATAGATTATGCCTTCTTTTTACTGCCTGCTCGGGAATATGCTCGCAGATATCTAATCGGTAACTCCAGAAAGAGAATATATTTATGTATACTATGGCAAGTGACATCCAACCCTGCTCAATTTGCCAATGTTAACATGTTAAAGTTTACAAATGCGGATCATTATATTGAAATTGACACTTATTAAGAGCCCACAAATATAGATATTTATTGCAGGGAACTGATGATAAAGTGTGATATAGCCGGTCTTGTTATGGTTTTGTCTTCACCTCAATTCTTTAATTTGTAACTTAAATTTTGCGTGTTGTGAAATGCTTTTTGAGAAGTCATTATGTTTCACTAAGTTATCAGGTGATTCTATTTTGATATAGGTTTTCATACATTGTGGTCTTTAGAGCGTTCAAACAGTTTTTGCAACCCGATTGCAGCTCTTGATTGATGCAAATGGATATTTGCTCTCACATTGGTTTGGCAGCTACTGATAATGTAAATGATCATCATGGATTGTGTAAGAATGCCACCAAATCTACTCATGGAGTCCTAAAACCTCTTTCTGTGGATGAACTCAGCGTTGACGTTACCAAGTTTCTTAACATTCAAGATGCCATAGAAGAGGATTCAATCTCCTTAACACCCCACAAGAATTGTCAGTTTCAGACAAAAGACAAGTTTCTTCAGCACAAAGTAATGACGCAATCCCCTAAAAAGTGTCTTGGTAAGGATACACCGTCCTCAGGTAAAACCGTATCTCATGATTCTCATCAAGATGTCATCACAAGTGAGTTATCAACACATGATGGCAACATCAAATCTAATGATCCATCTGGCTTCTGTTCCATATCTTTGCCTGTAAGTATTTTTCTTACTAAATTGCTAAATTATATTAGAGATAACAACATTTTCTTTTTTAAACGGTGGAACTGGTCAATTTGGGTTATGGTTAATCTTTTTTGTTAAAAAGGTTTAAATTTAAAACAAATGGGTTGAACAGGGTCGAAAAACAAATATTGAATGATATATATATTTTCTGACAGACCAACTTGAAGCCTGTATCTGCAATGAAGGGCAGCCGTGAGAAACGAGGAGCAACTCCACCAGTGAAGTTAACTGTAAAATGGGCCCCAGATGTATACGATCCAATTCCTACTTCAGTATCGCATGTTGTAACAAACAACAGGTCTTCAAAGCACAGCAAGAAGAATTCAAAGAACAAGCAAAAACATGGGAGCAAATCATCACGTGGAAGCAAAAGTAAAGACAAAAAGCAAGTTAGAAAACGTGGTGGAAACTCTTCTTCTTCATCATCTTTTTCGGGCATGAGCTACAAGTTTGAACATGAAGAAGAGTTGGTTGATTTTCATGAACAGGATGAGCATCAGCCAGGTGGCATTGATTTTCATGTCGGGAATCCAGAGCGATTATGTGGAAGTAGCTTTATGAAGAGGTATGGAACTAGCTTACATATCTCATCATTTGCTGAAGCCACCTAAGATTAAAAAAAACGGGTTTGTGTTACTTTTGTGTAAATAAATAATAAGATTGTATTTTTGTTGGTTAGTCACAAAACTTGGAAAACGCTAGTACGATGGCTACTTTGATTTCTGTAGATATTGTTTTTGGTATTTGCTGTGCATCGGGTTAAACCCAGACCAGCCAGGTCTGAGACTGAAAATGCTTCAAAATCAAACTCGATAACAGGTGCAATGGAGTAAGGGTCAGTTTGGGGTTATCGGATTGGGTTGTGGACTTGTAGTCGGTCATGAACTTTTGAGCTGCCACATTGGCTTTGGGCTAGTGATGCTCTAAGGATATGAACTTCGCTACTGAGGTTAATGAACCTCACAATATAATTTGGATCACATTTGAGGTTGCTGAACCTCTCACATTGGCATTTGAAATCATATGCAATTGTGTCTTTTAGAAGACACTTTGTTGTTGCAAATAAGATGCCATATTTTGTGGATAAAGGTTAGGTAAAAACATGCTGGTATAAGTAAGACGCTGTATCTTGTGGATACTGGTTAGGTAAAATGTGCTCCTACTATATAATCCATTTTAGATGGACAAAAAAGTAATTTAACTTCATTTTCAAGACATATTATAATCTTAATCATAGATGGACGTAAATCTTTCCGTTCCATAACATAAAAGGTAAATTCATAGGATGACAAGCAACAAGCTATGCCGCAACACCCCCCCCCCCCCCCCCCCCCCCCCCCCCCCCTTGTATGGCAAAACATATCCTATCGCAAACAAACCTTGGTCCCTAGGGGTCGATAAATTGTTGCATATGATATTTTGCACTTTATAAAGTAGGGGTGCAAACGAGCCGAGCCAAGCCTGAGCTCGACCAGAATCGAGCTCGAGCTTGATTAATTTATAAGAGCTCGAGCTCGGCTCATTGGCAATTTCTCAAGCTCGAGCTCGGCTCGTTTATTATCAATTAGTTAATATATTAAATAAAAAATAATATAAATAATAGTTTGTTTAGGCTCGTGAGCTTGATAGGTGAAGCTCGAGGCTCGTTTACTAAACAACGTTAAAATGAGTGGTAATATTATTAAATATTAAAAAAAAACTAATATTACACTAAGCTCGATAAGACTCGATGAGCCTAACGAGCTTCACATGCCAGACTTGAGCTCGGGCTCGATAAATAAACTAGCTTTGTTTTTGGCTTGTTTCGAGCTTTTTACCGAGCCGAGCTCAAGTAGCTCGCGCGCGGCTCGACTCGTTTGCACCCCTACGAGTATCAAGAAACCTAATAGCTTCTGGAGCGAAAGAGTCAAAAGTATCAAAGGCAAAAGGGATAAAAGCATGTTGATTATTGTATCATGCTTCTCCACTTTTTTGGATCCCGCCTTCAGCTGGATCTATCCCGCCATGAACTCACTATTCCTAAGACCAACAAGGGGGATACTCCATTGAAGTCCACACTCCTTGTAGTGGACCGTATGCTTCCAGAACTTATTTAGGCAAGCCTTGCGACAAACCAGGCAAGGCTCATCGAATGGGAACAAGGGAATCATCAAGCCGTTTTAAGGACCGCCATATATTCAACCGCAAACATATGTTGCCCAAACCCGTTAGTAGGGACAACATAGGAAGTCTAGGGTGTGAAGCCCTCGTAGGCATTCTATCACCGCTTTTTGTCGCGGGGCTAGACCAAACTGTTCTCCCATACACTATGCGATTTTACTAGTAAAAGCAGTGGCGAAAGTTTTTTGAGGCTTTGGAGGGGTGTCTTTAGTATTGAAACCACTAAAATCAAATCCAAGGAGGGACCTGCGCATGCATCCCAGAGTCCAACCCAACCACCCCACTGTCCGGAAGGATGTGGTCCTGTAACTTCCATGACTGGGCACTTGAAGCCACGAAAGCGTGAAACATCTTTGGCCAAAAGAAGGCCCAACCCCTCAAGACGGATCGAAAAAGATGCCAACTTCCACTGAAAATCATCAAAAAACGGGCATGTCCGCAAGCCAAAAAGCAGCTTAGCAACACTCATACTTAATAAACTATTACATATAAGAGTGCATTAAATCTAGACATCAAATGTCACGTTTAGTAAATTTAAAAATTGCATTTAAAAAATATTGTGTTTAATTAATAAAAATGCATTAAAAAATGCACTTAATTCATTTCCCGGATATTTGTATTTTTATTCAAATTTATTGTGTTTAATTAATAAAAATGCATTTAAAAAATATCGGCTTCATTCATTTTTTTATTTTTGATCCTTATTCATCATAAGGATGCAATTTGTTCCTCCGCTTAATCATGCTTAAATCGCTATATATACGTTATGCTTTCCATTTATAAATTGAACATTTCAAGTATTTTTTTTTTAATAATTTCAAGTATTAATTACTAGATATTTGCCCGCGTTGACACGCAGTTTACCAACGTACGATTATTTGGAGTAGTATAACGTATAAGAAAAATAAAGTAGAAACGGTTTATTAAAATTTAAAAGCAACGAATACACATTTATTCAAATATCGCTGAAAATTTCCTTATAAACAACATTTTTTGTTTTAGTCATCACTTTCCCATCAGCATCCAGTATAAGTAACTTCACGCCTGCCCTGCTTTTAACTCTTGACAATGCGACATAAAGCTGGCCATGTGAGAATACAGGGTTTCTTAAATACAATCCAACCTGAATAAGGCGACTTAAATGGTATGTGTTAAAAATAGACTTATGGCATATTCAACAATAAGAAAGTAATAAAAATAAAAATAAGAAACTAACTACCACCTAAATTTCACAATTTAATTTGACACGTCTGAGAAGATGAGCATTACCCATATCGACCCGCTAAAAAAAGCTTCGAGCACATTTTATTCTATTTGACACATTTGAAAAGGCAAACATTACCCAAATCGACCCGTTAAGAAAAGGGAAGATTGCCCCAATTCACCTATGGCCTATGTATAAGTAAAAGGAACATCAATCTAATCAAAACACCATAAACACACTGTTGGTGGCTTTTACCCTATTTGACCCATTGGAAAAGTTGAACATTACCCAAATCGACCAATTTATAAGTAAACAAACATGAACCTACACCATTAAAACAACATTTTAACCGACTATTACCTTATTTGACCCGTTTATAGGAAGGAACATTATCTAAAGTGACCCATGTATAAGTAAAAGGAGCATTACTCAATAATTTTAACCGAATATTACCTTATAGATGCTATTTATACGCTAAAAATAGTAATGTAACAAATGAAATAATTCAGCATTTATTTTGTGTTTAAATGTCTTTAATTTTAAAAACTGGATTTTTTTTTAAATTTTGATTTTGAATGTTTAAAAATAAATTTATAAATGTATTTATATATGATTAATAATTTTATGTTTAAAGGTTATTAATTAAATGGTAATCATAATTATTAACATTAGATGTTTCCAATATTGTGTAACTCACGATAAATGCTAATTATACGCTAAAAATAGTAATGTGACAAATCAAAGAATTAAGGATTTATTTAGTGTTTAAATGTCTTTAAATTTAAAAACCGTATTCATTTTTAAATTTTGATTTTGAATGTTTGAAAATAAAGTAATTCAATTGAAAATAGACGTATTAATTGTGATGAAAAAAATTCAAATTTAACTTTCTTTATAAATGTATTTATATTTATATATGATTAATAATTTTGTGTTTAAATGTTATTAATGAAATGGTAATCATAATTATTAACATTAGATGTTTCCAATATTGTGTAAATCATGATAAATGTTATTTATATGCTAAAAATAGTAATGTGACAAACCAAATAATTAAGCATTTATTTGGTGTTTAAATGTCTTTAATTTTAAAAACCGTTTTTTTTTTTAATTTTGATTTTAAATGTGTAAAAATAAATTTATAAATGTATTTATATATGATTAATAATTTTGTGTTTAAAAGTTATTAATGAAATGATAATCATAATTATTAACATTAGATGTTTCCAATATTGTGTAACTCATGATAAATGTCAATTATACGCTAAAAATAGTAACGTGACAAATCAAAGAATTAAGCATTTATTTTGTGTTTAAATGACTTTAATTTTAAAAACCGTATTTTTTTTAAAATTTTGATTTTGAATGTTTGAAAATAAAGTAATTCAATTGAAAATAGACGTATTAAGTGTGATGAAAAAAATTCAAATTTAACTTTGTTTATAAATGTATTTATATTTATATATGATTAATAATTTTGTGTTTAAATGTTATTAATGAAATGGTAATCATAATTATTATCATTAGATGTTTCCAATATTGTGTAAATCATGATAAATGCTAATTATATGCTAAAAATAGTAATGTGACAAATCAAAGAATTAAGCATTTATTTTGTGTTTAAATGTCTTTAATTTTAAAAACCGATTTTATTTTTTAAATTTTGATTTTGAATGTTTAAAAGTAAATTTATAAATGTATTTATATTTGATTAATAATTTTGTGTTTAAAGGTTATTAATGATATGGTAATTATAATTATTAACATTAGATGTTTCCAATATTGTATAAATCATGATAAATATCAAAATGCAAGAATTGTTAACACTAAAGAGCAAAATCATGTACCTTCTGTTGATATTTTGGATCTCCAATCCTTTGTGCCCGTGCAACAATAAACTCCAATTGGTCTATGCAAGAATCTGCCAGAGTACTATTACCCTGAGCAAACAGCCTCCACCGTTGCTCACTGGTGCAACACAATCGTTATACACCTGCAACCGCCATAAAAAAGTATTAAAAAAACAAATCAGAATTTTAAAAATGTATTAAAATTAGTGCAATAACTTTACAAAACCAATTCCACCATCAATTCCATTCAACAACTTTCCAAACCAAGATTCATAATTATAGCAATTATAGTTAATACATTTGACTATGCAGTTAATACATTTGACTATGACTATATGGAAAGTGTACAACTAATTGTGCTATTAACTTTCCTATAATACAATCAATCAATGAATCAATCAATCTCTTACTAAAAAACTCGACCCTTCCTTTTAACATCCAAGACTTTTCAAACCACCATTTATAACAATTAATTCTTATAATTATCCTTCCAAACTTTAAGCCATCAACTTAGGAAACAAATAAAATGCTAATAAATGAGACCCGAATCAACAAACAGGACCCGGACCCGAATAGCTTTCCTAAGCGGATTAATCACTAAAAAATATCCAACATTCTTTTACCTTTCATCTAATATTATGATCCTCAAGAACACCTCGAAGAACATATGAACATTCAACCTCACCCGAAGACAAACATCATCGAGCCAACATAATATCATGAAGAAATATATAATACACGGAAAATTTTCGTGTTTTTACTACTGAGAAAACATGAAGGATCATATCACAAATCTGAAAATTATTAAAATCTAATAATTTTTGAAAACAACAAACATAATACCTAATCATTGAAAACAAATAACAATACCTAAACACTGAAACTGATCATATCACAAATCTGAAAATTATTAAAATCTCATAATTTTTGAAAACAACAAACATAATACCTAATCATTGAAAACAAATAACAATACCTAAACACTGAAACTTAAAAGTCACAATATAATCTCATAGTAGAAAATAAGAAAGATGAAACCTAAAGCCCCAAATCTGAAAAATTATTAAAAACCATCAACAATACAAAAATAAAAGTTTAATATTAGAATCTGAATGAAATATTAGAATATAAATAGGCGACGATCAGAGAAAAAAGAAAGACCTAATATCATTCATCACTTAAATCTGAAAATAATTACAAAAAAAAAAAACAATATATAAAAGGAATCGTATCAAGAAAGTAGAAAAAATGATTACCTTGAATGAGAGATAGAGGAAGACGAATGATCGGCGATGGAAACATAGAAAGAAACAGAGAAACATAAAAATCGATTAAATCAGTAAATAATTATAAGAAACAACGATATTTAACAGAAATCGTATGAAAAACAATGAAGAAATCGTTACCTTGAATGATATACACGAAGAAGATGAACAATGATGATGGAAGCTTTTGATCGGATGGAGATAGAGGAATCACCGAGAAGAAAGAATAATTGGCGTGTGAGAGAGAATGAGGGTAATTGATTGAGTAGGTTAATTAGATTAGGAAAGTAGTAAGTGATAATTGTTACCATATGTATAGATTATTACTCTATTTTTAATTTTTTTTAAATGAAAAAGTTTATAAATTCTCACAATGAGACACTTGGTACAATATGATAGGCTACACAATTGAGGATGAATGTAGGAGTGCCAAGTGTCCTCATGGACTTTTGTTTATTAGATGTATAGATTATCATGTTTGTAAAAGTTCATTTAAAAAAATTGTGCACTAAACATTGTGATAGTATGACTTTAGATGAATATACTTTTATTTTAAAAAACCACTAAGACCATGCGTAAATGCGTAAAGGGGGTGAGTAAGGGTGTGGCTTGCTAGGTGGCCCTTTTTGGCATTGCTCACCGTGTGCCGCTAAGAGCGTGGGTGATGCGTGGTGACCATGGTATCCCAACCTTAATGTTTGAAGTTGTGGCATCATATGCTCTTTGAATTTAGCACATTTATATATATTGTGTTTCTGAAATTCACAAGATCTTTGAATTTGTCATGTTTTCTTTTGGACTACATTATATATGAAGTTGTCCTTATTTTATGCAAATGGAACAGAGTACACCTATGGCTATCTTCTTGTTGATGACCTATATCTTGACTACCTAGTGATTGTCAAATCATTTAGATGCCCATGGCGGCCAACATTTCAAAAGAGCGCAAGAATCGATAATAAAGAATATTGAGCAGACATTCAAGCCCATTATCGACATAAAACCATATTGGACAAGTCAGAACATTGTTCGGGGGTTTGCATTCTACGGAAAATTCCCACATAAATATCATAACAAAGTACCGAAGACAATCTTCACTTCACAAAATGGTAACTGGAAAATTACAAATATCTATACTAATATAATGCCTTAGGGTATACTTTAACCATTCTTAACTCCACCTAGATGCCACATCATCCATTTTTTCTCATTTAACTCCACTTCACCCTAAGGAAATGGCTTAATCTCATTAACTTCACCTAATCATATATTTTTAGTGGTTTTTGATTTATAAAAGGAAAAAAAATTAATGTAGACTTTTAACACCATGTTAACATGTTAACACATAACCTCTTTAACACAAGGAGGGAGTGGTGGTGTACAATGCAAGTTAACATGACATGTCATCTTTAACACCACATATGTTAGGCATTGGGGTATACTTTAACCCTCCTTAACTTCACATAGGTTTTATATCACTCACTTTCTCCTATTTCACTCCACATCATCTCAAGCAAATGGTTTAAGTCTATTAACTCTATCTAACACTATTGTTTTAGTGGTTTTTGGTTTAAAAAAGGAAACAAAATTAATTAGATTTCTTAACACTATGTTAACATGTTAACATATAATCCTTTTAACGCCCGTTAACACGAGGGGGGAGTGGTGTACAACATCGGTTAACATGCCATGTCATTGTTAACACCCCAAATGTTAAAGTATACCCATGGCCTAAGATAATCAAAAGTTAATTTCTTTTTTCATTAATGCATAATGTTCAATCTTAAAATAGGGGTAAAATATTTAAACACTTTTACACTTTAATATATCATCTTAGTAAACTTTAATTTCCTCAACCTGAATTAACTTTTGCTTATCTAAATAGTAGGTGCACAATTTGAACATGATATTGCCTTGTGAACGTTTTTGTTTGCGTAATCGTCCCCAATGTACAAATAATCATATATACAAAAGGAACATGTGTTTAATTTTTTACCTTATAAAATGATATTCATTAAAAATAAAAGGATAAATTACATTAAGAGTGTTCAAAATTCGATTCGGATTCGAAAGATTCGAAATTCGACTTAGTTTGATTCGATCACCGGGAATTCGATTCGATTCGAATTCGAGTCAAGTAAATCGAATACGAATCGAATACGAATTTATGATTTTAAACTTGATTTGATTCGAAATTTGAATAAAAACTGTACATGTATATTTTTAAATATATATACACACACGCACACATTGTTATATACAAAAATATACACATTGAAAAAAAGAACTTCTAAATTTTGGTTAAACTCTAAGAACCCATAGTGTCTACAACTTTTACCATAACCATATTTTACATATTTACCTTATACATCACAAAACTCTAACAAACTATACTCTCTATTATTTTTATTATTCGCGTATTTGACATATTGTTGTTTATTAAATTTGTAGATTTGTATTTTATATGTTAAAAATAATGAGTTTGTGTTAGTTTTAAACTAAAAGCAAAACAATTGATTATTTATGGGGAATTTCAACTAAATCGAATTTATTCGAATTCGAGTTGCTTATTCGAATCTAATACGAATCGAATAAATTGAGTTTTAAGCGAATACGAATCGAATACGAATTCAGGTAAAAATATTAAAAATTCAAAAAATTCGATTCGAATAATTCTAAAATTCGTTATTCGATTCGTTGAACACCCCTAAATTACATAAGGATGGTAGGTAGGCGGGTAACAAGTTAAGCCGCCACCCTTTTCTGGATAGAAAATCCGAATCTGCTAAATACAAAACCCCGCCTTTGAGGGGTGAAAAGTTGTTGTGCACTACCCGCTGAACCTGAGCCAAAAACAGCACTGCTTCTGGTGCCAAGAAACCGAACGTGTCGAAGGCCAGAGGAACAAAAACATGTGTATTATCCTCACATGCTTTAGCGTGCTTTTCCACTTTCTTGGATTCAGCTCTCATGACCGCTTGCCTGACCACAAACCCACTATCCTGAAGCCTAGCTAGGGGGACACCCCGGTAAGATCAACGCAGGCATGTTTTCCAGCTTCCCAACCAACACTATATAAGACGTCTGCTGGGTGCAAGGTGGACCTACCATCCGCGGGTTCTGTGTTTAATAAACTACAAATACGAAGACAAAGACGGCAACAACGACAATACTTTATGTTTTATAAATGAATTTGGAGAGACGGGTCACGGTTCCCAAGGAGTCTGAAGCGTCTCCAGAGAGGGTTTGGTTACCGACCAATACGGATCCAACACGTGGCGTGTTTGATCCCTTCTCATAATTATTTTAAAGGCAACTATTGGATAAAATTTTTTAATATAATTTTTTTTAGTAAACACCGGTTTGTTTGAAACCTGTCCGAGACCGGTTTGACCAGAAACCGGTTCAGGTCAGTTTGTGTTCTGGATATGGGAATCCATTAGGAACCACAAGTTCGTAAGAGGGACCGAAACCGGTCCAAGAAAAACCGGTTCCGGTTCTCAAATCAGTTTTTTTGTTCACCTCTGTTTGCGGGCCTGCAGCGAAATAACCCAATAATCATGATCTATTTTCCTTTTGGGGCTTATGGCTGTTATATAATCCCCAATTTCCCTAGAAGAGATACGACACCAATAGAAACCCTAATATCTTGAATCGGAGATGGAAGACGAAGGTACGTAATTTATAGGGGCTGTTTGGTAGCCTCTTAATGACCATTCAGAGGCTACCTCTTAATGGTCCATAACCTCTGAATGATTAAGAGGTAACCTTAAGTCTGAATGGTTAAGAGGCAACCATTAAGATGTTACCTCTTACCATTTATAATTAAGATTGTATCTTAATTATTAAGAGATTATGAACCATTTAGATGTAGCCTCTTAATGACCATTCAGAGACTACCAAACAGCCCCTTAGGAATTTGATAATTGGTGCTTTTGTCTGTACATACTAATTTTTCTTCCAACGTATTTCAATAAAACGTATCTGTTGTATGTATGTATGTATGTAT
This sequence comes from Ambrosia trifida, assembly GCA_028751855.1. NCBI lineage: Eukaryota > Viridiplantae > Streptophyta > Magnoliopsida > Asterales > Asteraceae > Ambrosia > Ambrosia trifida. Next base: position 194,929,467 of record CM054122.1, on the reverse strand, counting down.
GTATGTATGTATGTATGTATGTATGTATGCATGTATGTATGCATGTATGTATGCATGTATGCATGCATGTATGTATGCATGTATGGTGTTTTAATCCGTTCAGAAGGTGACTAAGATTACTCTTATAGTGGTTTTGTCTAGACCTTTAGTATCAGTTTGTTCTTGTCTTGTTAATTAATAGGTAGAAAAAAAAATCTCTTTATTTGACCATTAACCAATATATCTGTAATCTTATACATACATAGGCACAAACGCTCAAGTGACAGCGAATCACCCTTCTGTTGAGAATCCAAGCTCTGCATCAGCAACAACTGCTGCTCCAGGTAATCTGTAATCACTCGATTGGTTTGGTTGTAAAACATATTAAGATATTTGAATTGTTTTGTTCAACTGCAATCCTGATCTTTTGTTTAGTTTGTAAACTGCTATGTCTCTTATGCTAGCTTATGATTAGTAACTATATATACAACTAATAGGTTCACCTGGCTTCGGATTCGGGTCTATCATCGACTTTAGTTCCAACTCTCACAACTTTGGAAGGCCCCCCAATGATGATGATGATTATATAGGTAACACTTTTAAGATATTAATTTGCTTAAGCTTGAGTTTCATCATCATCATAAATTGTAATCTGAATCTCAGAGTTTTTTGAGGAGGTCTTCGAGGGAGGCCGCATAGTTCCAAAAATCAGGCGTCAACGTATTGTTTATACTTTATCCTCCACGTGTTGATCCCCCTGAAGGGGGTTGGAAAGGCGGAGTTGAATTCCTGCCAAATGATGAAAGGTTCAGCTATAAAAAGGATCCATTCTATTTAGCGGCAGTTGCTGGTGGTATTATTTATTAACTGACCTTTTATTTTGTCAAATGGCAAGGGTTATGATAAGCGGTAGCTATATCTAAATACTTGCATTCTTGTGTTGGTTGTTAGGTGCCGAAGTTGAAGGCATGGGATTATCCTGGTGGTGCGAGGTCAAGGGAATCTCTCCACCTCCTTGACCATCCGAATCTACTCGTTTCGTTTCGTTTTCTTTCCTTTGGGTTCTTAAAATCTTAAACCTTTACTTTTGAGTTTTAATTTTGTATGGGTATTAATCACTCTTTCTGAAACCTTTACTTTGACTTTTAATGTTGTGTCTATGGGTATTATTTACTCTGTCTGTTCAGCACTAGTTCACTAGTGTGCTCTTCTATGCTCATATCAGTACAGTACAATCAATTTATAAAATACTCTTTTTAGGCGCTTAGACAGGCCCTAAGTAACTAGGCGCGTTTTAGGAATTAGTATCAAATTATCGGAAAAGAGCATTAAATCAAACGGGTCGATATAACAGGTCGATAACTAGGTAGTTTTTCTGTATGTTTACTTATTCCTTATTTTTCTGTTATTTTTACAAACTTCTATTGTCTATTTCTTATTTATTTCCAAAATTATTCACAAATATGATTGTGTTTAACTGTTTATCTTTATTATTTGTTATACGGTATTTCATCGTCACTCTAGTCCAAGTTGTTTTTTTCCTGCGTGTCGCTGTGTGTCATTGCTCATGAATCTGTTTGTATATGATTGCATAATATGCCTGAAGCTGAATCTATATTTGCTATCGATACTTTAATTAGTAAGCTAAACTCTGGTGACCCATTAAATCTTTATGCTAATCACTCTAGTAATCTAAGTGTAGCAAGTCTAAAATTAAAGGGAACAAAGTCTTGCACTAGATGGTCAAATGCTATGAAATTTCCTTTACAACTAACTGGGTATAGTTAAATAAGTTGGGTTAAGCGCCTGTTTGGTAGTCTCTTAATGAGGCTCTAAACCATTCAGCTCTAAATGGTTCAGCATTCAGACTGTTTGTTTCAACCTAAAAAAAGGCTCTGAATGGAATGATTAAGAGCTGAATCATTCAGACTTGGTGCATAGCTGAACCATTCAGCACTTAATCATTCAGAGCCTCTTAACCATTCAGACCTCTTAATAATTCAGCACTTAATCAACCAAACAGCTGATCGGCTTCACTAATGTTTCACCGTACATTCATTTTTCACCATTTCTTCCTCATTTCTTCACCACACATCCATTTTCTTTTAAAAAAATACCATTGTTCAAATGGCACGATCAAGATGGACCGAGGAATAGAAGATAGTCTTGGCTACGACCTGGGTAAATGTCCATGAAATGGTGCCTACTAAAAGAGGTCGTTCCCTTTGGCTTAGTTTTTTTTAATCGCTTTCGCCTATATATGGCTCGAACGGACCGCACCCCACACCAACTAAGTTCAAAGTATGCTAATTTGCGTAACAAGACATTGCTATATCACATACTCTACAATGAGGTCATGAATGGCGAGGGTGACCTAACTAAAGACGAAGCCATCGAAGTGGCTAAACTCAAGTACAAACATACGTACGATCATGACTTTAATGTATTTCGGCTTGGAAAATTCTAATGGCCAACCGTGACGAATGGTGAAAGTGGTTAGTAAGAGGTAAAAGTGAGTGGGGGGTTGTTTTGTTGATTAAGTGCTGAATCATTAAGAGGTCTGAATAGTTAAGAGGCTCTGAATGATTAAGTGTTGAATGGTTCAACTATGCACAAAGTCTGAATAGTTCAGCTCTTAACCATTCTATTCAAAGTCTTTTTGGGTTGAAACAAACAGTCTGAATGCTGAACATTCAAAGCTGAATGGTTCAGAGCCTCATTAAGAGGCTACCAAACAAACCCTAAGAGATATTGAACCAGTAAGAGTACACCGATGTAATGGTAGTTGGTGGTATAGGAAGTGGTGGGTTGAGAAGGTGGTGTGTGAGCAGCCGATGAGGTTTATGAACAAAACTGAAGGGATAAAGAGGTAAAATTTCCATTTAGCATCATTTTAAAACTTAATGGGTAAGAGGCTTGCCTGATTCAGAAGTGTCAATCGGGTGAACCAAACACACTTAATGTGGAGTGATTATGCAATCATTAAGAGGGTACCAAATATCCACTAAATAGAGTAGCGCATCTGATTATAGAGTAGCGCATCTCATCATAGAGTAGCCGGTGGCGCATCTGATTGGAGTTTCTTCTTTCAAGACGATCTCGCACACAATTAAAATCTCCTCCAACGACCCAATACCCTTGATCTCGTACAATAACTCGATTTAACTCTGACCACAAAATTCTCTTATCGACTATTTTTTGAGGCGCACACACATTAATGAAGCTTACCTCCTTCCCCATATCTTTTAGATTACCTCGAATAGATAAGAAATATCTATGTTTCGTGACCAACAACATAGTGAATCTTTTCGGGTTCCATAACAATAACAAGACTCTTGACCCAATCAAATGCATACTTTCCGTTACCCTAATACGCCCTAATGCCCATCCCCTCCAAAGAAGAAATTTGCGTCCCACACCATGCTACAACACAAATCAAGCTATCAAAATAAAGAGATCGGCTTCATTCATGTAACACCCCCAAACAATGGCGGAAACATTGGGGCGCACAATAATTGCTCAAAAGCTCATGATCAACTATAAAAATTTAATATTTTGTTTAAACAAATTACAATTTCATACAAGTATCAAACCTTGACAAATTGTTCCAATAAACTACATAATTAAAATTTAAAATTTAACTAAGTCCAAAGATCCTATGTGATCCAAAGCTTGTAAAACTTTAAACGTTGATAATCCCTGAAACATGTTTAAGTTGAAAAAAATGGGGGGGGGGGGGGGTCAACTATAAATAGTTGGTGAGAATACATAGGTTTTTTTAATGTAAAAGCTAAACTAAAAAAAATACATTACAATTAATATGTTTAAGATAATCTAAAGCATTTATGTGAAAACAAACTTAGGTATAATAACGCATAGATGAATCAAGGTATAGATGAATCCAAGGATGTATGTGAAAATAAGAATAGATGAATCCAAATTAAGGAGTGTTTTATTATCGCTGCAACGAGTACCATAGTGCTATATAAAAAACGGAAAAAAAGACTTTTTTGTGTGGTTATTATTGAAATATATACTTAAGACTGAATTACAAGTTTTGTCCTTTAAGTTTATACCAAATTTCAACGGATGTCCTTTAACTTTAAAATTGATTGGTTTTGTCCTTTACATTTCAGAATCTTGCACGGTTTGTCCTTTAATGCTAACCCAGTTAATTTTTTTCGTTAAGTGGAGGGTAAAATTATCTTTTTACCCATTTATTTACAAAAACACTTTAAAATTAAAACAAAAAGAATTTTATATATATTAATCTATCTTTCTCTCTCTCATTCATTCATCAACACCACTACCTACCTCCATCCCTACACCACCATCACCTTGCCACCGCCACCCTACACCACCTACCACCACCACCACCCCACCTACCACCAAACCTACTATCATCCATCTCCAAGAAATGTCCAGATTAAATGTCCCTTCAATTCTTCCCCAATTTTACTGAATATAAACCCTAATTCAATTGATTTAACAATCAAATTGATCCTAGGGTTCAGAGGGAAACCTATTGAAGACCAAGAACACATTACTGTAATCAAGAGTGAAACCTATTGAATATAAACCCTTGAATATAAACCCTTGAAACCAAAATGAAGAACAAAACATCACTGTAGCAAAATTATTGAAGACCAAGAACACATTACTGTAATCAAGAGTGTTCAGAGGGAAACCACAGAACACCGGCAAACAAAAGAAAATCTCTTCTCGACCCTCCCTCACTTCAAACGTCGCCGCCAACCACCTACTGCAGCCACCCCTTTCTTTCTGTTCACACCACACAGTCAAGATAAGCTCCGATCTGTTCGCTTTGGGTCTTGGGTCTTGGCTCTGTTTTGCTCCGATCTGTTCGCTTTCTTTCTGCATTCCGTTTGACTTCAGTCAAGATAAGCTCCGATCTGTTCGCTTTGGGTCTTGGCTCTGTTTTGCTGGTTCGAGTATGGTGCAGAAAGGTGAGTTCGGGTGTCGTGTGTCGGGTTTTAGGCAGAAAGGTGAGTTCGGGTGCAGAAAGGGGCGACGACTTTTGCTTTTCTTTGTAAGTTCAGTCAGTTTTCACGTGGATCTGAGTTGAGAGAGAGAGAGGGAGGGAGAGAGAGAGAGAGAGAGAGAGAGAGAGACGGTATTAATATATATATATATATATATATAATTCTTTTTTTTTTAATTTAAAAATGTTTTTCTAAATAAATGGGTAAAAAGACAATTTTACCCTCCACTTAACGAAAAAAATTAACTGGGTTAGCATTAAAGGACAAACCGTGCAAGATTCTGAAATGTAAAGGACAAAACCAATCAATTTTAAAGTTAAAGGACATCCGTTGAAATTTGGTATAAACTTAAAGGACAAAACTTGTAATTCAGTCTATACTTAAATTATGTATGCATATAGAAATTAGTTCGGAGACATGAAAAGTTATCATCTTCAATCTTTTTAGTTGATAGCAGTTAAATTATTTTTATTTATCTTCAAAATGGATTTTCACTGCTAACACATTGATTGTTTTATTCGGTGTTACCCAAGGTGATCCATTGTGTATTCATAATAAAGATTGAACATTGATGTTATTTTTTAACTTATGCCCACTTTACACTTCAGAATCCTCTATCATCATCATCATCATCATCATCATGACATATCATTTGATACTAATTTAGTTTTTTTTTTTTTTTCAGGTTCACATCGCAGCTTTAGACACTACAAGGAAGGAGAGTTTTAGCGGCGACATGTGTCGCCACTAGTGCATCGTCGGAGACTTTTCTAGCAACTTTTCCAGAGACAAATTTCCAAATTTCAAACCAACAAAAACACTACTAATTTGCTAGAAACTTTTTTAAGATTGAATATGAAGCAAAACACGATTTATTTATCAGTAAAATGGACATTACATTACATGATTTATACAAATAAACACTACAATGTTTCTATCTAAAATTACAAAAGATATAAACTAGCTGTAGGAGCTTTCACCGGAGTCATTAAAATCATAAAGTTTTCTATCTAAAATTACAAAGTTTCTCATCAAAATTGGAGTAGATGGTGATGGTGACGATGGCCAGAAGTTGCAGGTGGCGTGATTGTTGTTTGTATTGTGATTAGTTGAAGGTTGATGGTGATGTTTGAGAACGACATGGGTGTGTGTTTGAGTAGGATTGTGTTTGTTTGAGAAGGAGAAGAAGTTAAGCATTGGATCTATCTTTTATCACCGGTTAGGAGCAAATCATGCAAAAGCACACGGATCGAGCCTTTTGCTGCGATGGCATTATCGGCGACAAAGAGCAATAGCGGCGGCGAGTGTCTTGAGGAAATGCCAAAGTTGTACAGAGACTTCACTCGAGCTAAAGATTTACACGTTGAATTAGAAGTAGGTTTTTTGAGTTATCGAGTGTTGATCATTTACAATTTTTTTCTTCTGAAAAACGGCCTATTCCTTTTATGGTATTTACATTTTGTCACTTCATATTAAATTTGTTTATCACGGTACGCTCCCGAAGGATAAACTACTAAATACTATAAGACCATGTCTAGTGGGGGTGAAATTTGGAGCCCCTCACTTGGGCAAATGTTGACACGTGGCGTGTGGGTCCCACCAGGGGCTTGAAATCTATAAGGGGTGTAGTGGTGTGGTGTGGTGTGAGTGTGTGTATATAATGGTATTAAATTTGAGTAAAAAAAATGAAGTGGCATACTATGATTGGTTGGAAGATTGAATTCACACCGCGAAATATTTCGCGTGAAGACGTTTAGCGCCCAATTAACACAAGGGGGCGTTTGTCGGTGAAATGGGCGCCAAAAATGAGCATTAACGCCCCATTTGCTCACCATTACGTATGTTCTAAGGCCTCAAGGGGTGCTCATAGTTTTTAATTTTAACTTAACTGATTTACTTCACTGAAACACTATTTTGGAGGCAGCACTCCACTGATTCTTTTATTTATTTACATTTAAAGGCCAAACTTTTTTTTTTTTTACATTTTTTGAACGGTTTAAACATTTAATTCTTAGTATTTCAATCGTCCCACCAAAACGGTCAAAGAAATTAAATTGTAAATCTTGGAAACCGTTGATTGAATTGAATTAATCTCACCTAATCTCACCTAAACGGTCAGTGAAATTTATTTTAACAGTGTCACCGCCGATTGTATATAAATTGATCAAACCGTAGGGTTAAAAGCCACACTAACACAGTTTAAAAACAAAAAAAATAAATTATAACAACACTACAAAACACACGGTTAAAACAAAAAGAAATTAAAACAAAAAATATAACAACATTACAAAACACAAAAACGAAAAAAATTGCATTTATATAAACTCAAAATTAAAATAATCAACCGGTACCAGCACGGTAGATATAACCAGCAAAACAGTCCACGGCCACTACCAGCGTGGGTGGCGGCAGTGTCACCGTGCTGGTAGTGGGTACCCGTGGACAATTCAGGTGGCGCCCCGTCCCCTAAAAGGTTGAAAATTTGCAAGTTTTGGAAGCAATAATAGGACACGTGGCAAAATCCGAACGGGGAAAAGCTAAATAAATCAACGATAGAAAGAATAAGAAAAAAAAAAAATAAAATAAAAAAATAGTGGAGTATTTGAACGCCCGACCACTGCTGACGTCCGTCCAGAGAGGCTTCTTCTCATCTCATCACATCTCATCTTCCTTTGTTAGATCTATTTCTCATTTCCTTCTGATCTGCTTATTATTATTATACATACAAATTTCTATATCTATACATTTTTTTATCAGAGGAAGAGGAGGAAGAAGATCAGTCTTTTCCTAGGGTTTTTACTCAATCTAATAATATTATTATTTTTAATCATCAACCAAATGGCGGCTCCTCCAGCTAGGGCTCGAGCAGATTACGATTACCTCATCAAGCTTCTCTTGATTGGCGACAGCGGTATGCATTCTTTCGTATTTGATTTACGTTTTATTTGTGCGTATGATGTTTTGACCACCGATTGCTTTGATTTATTGTAGATTATCAGATTTGTTAGTTCGAATTTGAATTTAATTGCGATGGGATGGAAGACGCACATTTTTTGCTATTAGGGTTATTATGTGAAATTTAGGTGAATCCTGATGTTTTGCTGTATCTGAATTGTAGTATGTGTAATTGGTGATGTGTGACTTGTATTTTGTGCTTCAGATATAATTGGGGTAAATCATGTATATTAGGATACTTATATGGAAGCTGAATACATTTACTAGAGTTTCGTTAATTGTAGTCTCATTTAGTTAGCTTTTTTTACAAAAGAAGGGGAAAGAAGCGTGTGTTTGTACGCTTTTAACCAAATTTTAAGTTTAGTATCATTTAGAATTGTCCAAGTGGTGCTCAGAGGTTCATGGTAGCCTAGCTTTTGAGCCGTGTTTATGGAAGGAAGGACGCCTTACATATTTTTAGTACCAATTGAATTCATATGATTAAATTTTAAGTGGACAACTTGGTACAAGTTTATGGTCCTATAAGAGATGGGCTTGAGAAACAGTCAAACCGTTATAAGTAAGATTGATAGGTACATAGTGATTCTATTGCAAAGACTTTGTGAGAAATATGGGCTGCACATGGAGCACACTTGACACTCCAATAAAGTAAATGGACACATTATGCGTGTTAATTTCATATGCTGGTGCCTGGTACTTGCAAGCTCCATCTGTTTGTTATAGTATTTTTTTTATTTGATAATACGTTTTGAACATCTTGAGGACGCTCTGTTAAAGATTGTATTAGTTTGATGGTCGATCTTTATTCATATTTGTTCCATAAGTTTTAAGAGCTATCTCGTTTGAGCTCGTTATCCAGTTTTAACTTATGTGTATTCTTTCAGTTGGTTGTATTGGGTTGTCTAGCTCTTGTAGGCTCATACTTCTATTCCATCCCTACTGTCCAATGCCTTATATTTTCAGCTTTAAATGATAGCCTGTTTTTTTTTAGTGTTTTTGCTCAAATTTGTTTTATTACAAACCTTTTCTTTGTAGATTACTAGATTTACTGAAGTTATCAGCTGATTCAACGCAGTCTGATGATAATCCTTTAATTAATTGCTGCAGGTGTTGGCAAGAGTTGTCTCCTTTTGCGATTCTCAGATGGTTCTTTCACCACTAGTTTCATCACAACCATTGGGTTCGTATATTAAGTTTTTAATTGCTTCTTATTCGTTAAAAAATTGATTTTGGGATTATGCGTTTATGCCGGCATACTTGTAACCTGATTTTTTTGTCCTATAGTATTGATTTTAAGATAAGGACCATTGAGCTTGATGGAAAACGAATCAAATTGCAAATCTGGGACACTGCTGGTCAGGAGCGATTCAGGACAATCACAACCGGTAAATCTTTAGCAATAGAATCTTTGACTTCCATGATTGATGATATTATTATTCATGTTTTAGTGAGTTGAGCCATAACATGTGTCCTTTATAAGATGCTTGTGGAACGTGGTCTTTTTGCAAATGAATCCAACTACACAAGTAGTTTCATAGTTACGAAGCTATATGTGATTTTTTTTTTGACAAATAGCCTCCATGTGTGTATACCGCATGAGTTTATAACATGGTGCACATCTTAACTAATCTTGGTATTTTGCAGCTTATTACCGCGGAGCGATGGGTATTCTGCTTGTCTATGATGTAACTGATGAATCATCGTTTAACAGTAATTACTATACCTCTCATCCACAAAATTAAATTTCTATTAGCTGCACATATAGGTAGTTTTTTGTCTAAAATCTTTTTCTCCCCCAGTTTTCTTTTGCGAGTATCATTTCTTTCTTTTGGATTACGACTGTTGTGTATGTTTCTTGTTCTTTGGCATACTTCCATCAACTCCCATTTCTAAGAAATAGTTTCATTTTTTATGTTCAGACATCAAGAACTGGATTCGTAACATTGAACAACATGCATCTGATAATGTAAACAAGATACTGGTTGGGAACAAGGCCGATATGGACGAAAGCAAAAGGGTCATCCTTCTCTCTTTCAACAGACATAAATTGATTATTAAAATTATGTGTATTATACCCATTTGTTTATGCCATTTTCCACACTGAGTGAATTCGGTAATGTAGGCTGTTCCCACTTCTAAGGGTCAGGCACTAGCTGACGAGTATGGCATCAAGTTTTTTGAGACTGTAAGTAAATATGTACTTATGAATTACGATTACTCTTTTTACATATACGATGTGATTTTGGTATTTATATTTCGACATTTAAACAGAGTGCAAAAACCAACATGAACGTGGAGGAGGTCTTTTTTTCAGTAGCTAGGGATATAAAGCAACGACTTGCTGAAACTGACACCAAGGCTGAGGTATTTTGATATTTATTAATAATGAAAATTACAACGCTTGCCTTGGCAGATAATTGAAGGAAATTGTTTGTTTGCACTACGTTTTGCTTAAATTAGAGCTATCTTTTAACAAGGTCAAATAGAGGAATAATGAGCAAATAACTGATTTAAACTTACAAACGCTTTTAATACAGAAAGTTCTGATATTTCTTATGAACATATGAAATAGATGGTTCACATGTGCTGCTGACTACTGAGTGCTGGGTACTTTATTGAAATATCTAAAATACCCCTTTACTCCTTTAGTTTGAAATATAGTTGATTTTTTTGAACAAAATTTTGGTACAGTTGATAATGGATATATGTACAGGGTTCTTAAAATATGATTCGGGGACATGACGGGTTGCAACTTTAGATGGGGATATATGAAATTTGCGCCTTTTGTATTTGTTTTGGGGCTTTAATATTTCATTTACTTAAGGGAGAGGGAGTTCTATCTTCATCCAGTTCATTTGTGGTTGCAAATCCTAAATATCTGTATTTTTTAATAACTTTATAATTGCAGCCACAGACCATCAAGATTAATCAACAAGGGCAGGGAGCAGGGTCTTCTGAAGCTGCTCAGAAATCAGCATGTTGTGGGTCTTAACTGGATAATAAAAAAAAGATTAGTCACAGAGACAAAAGAAGGCATGAGTTCCAACTCTCAGCTTCGACGTAAAACGTCGATAGGGTCCATTATACTAATCTTGTCATGACAACATTATGTTTTATGTATTTTTCCCAGAATTCTAACTTTTTTATTTACCAAGTCGTGTTTTAAAATGTTGATTCCTGTTTTGAAAAATTGATTAAAATACATCTTCATTTCTCTATAAACTGTGTTCATGTGTATATCCAAGTGGAGAATTGTTAGCAACACATCATATACTATTGTTTTAAGTTTTAACTATGTAGGTTAGGCTATACAAATTCTTCATCCCTAACTATTTTTTTTATATGTTTTTTAAAAACAGTTAAGCTTTAGTAATTTATAAGCATATATAAGATTAGTTATTATGATCATAAATTTGTTTATGTTTAAAATAAATAAAAAATGAAAACTAACTAAATTCAGCATAAAATAGAAAGAAAATAAATAAAAGAAATTGAGGTAAGTAATGACAAAAGAGCTGGGATTGCTAGTTCTAAACACTCTCCCTCTTTTCCCCCTTTTCTTATGACTTATTTGTCTGAAATGAGAGGCTGGGACCCTTAGGGAGGGGGAAGAGGGGGGGCGGGGGGGGGGGGGGGGGGGGGGGGGGGGGGACCTAAAAGGTGCGAGGTTTCGTTATGGTGTGAATCGTTGGCCATTCAAAAATTGTCTGCAATTCAACCTCCACTTGCACCATCAACCTCGTCTGCAGTTGAGGTGAAAAACAAAACGTAAAGAGGTAGAGAGAGAGAGAGAGAGCGGGACAATCATCATGTCCTCACTGCAAATGAAGCGAAAAAACAAAAAGGAAAGAGGCGAAACAGAGTGGGACGACTATCACGTCCTCACCGCAAAACTGTGGGATGCAGGGGGAGCGTAGTGTTCTTCGTAACCAGGGCACACCTTGATCGCCCATCTTAAAAGTTTGGTTAAGTATCCCATTCACCACATGATCTTTCAAAACTACCTTGGGCCGCCAGGGCCCGGAAGGCCGTAACTATATAAAAAGAAATTGGGCCTTTTAATTTAAAGTTGAAAGCACAACCCATGATAGTTGTTTATTTATTCGGTGAAGCACAGCCCAATTAATATCGTTGATCACAGCCCAAATAAAGCTAATAAATATACGCTCGAAGTGCATTGTGATAATGTTCTTTTGTTTGTGAATGCAAAATTAAAGTTTTATTTATGTAATGGTTTTTTGTTTGATCAGGGAGTAAGGTTTTCAAAAACATTACTAGTTTATGATTGAATATTTGTACCCTTCTAATACTCCTTGTTGATTAAATGAAATTTAGTTTGATTATCTTTTTTAATATGACCGGGACTTGAACAGATTCAAACCAAAGAGGCAAAAAAAATTATATGGCGATAGACATACGACCCTGACTCTTGAAATTTTCTGCCCTCAAGAAAAAAAATCTTAGGTCCGTCATAGTCCGTAACCCAGCATTGCCATACCGCATGTATAACATACAACCTTGCAATCGTATAACATTATCCTTTTCTTATTTAGAAGTTTGATTCTTTTAGAAAGCATTTTATTTGCTTGCATCCCTTTTGCTAATAATTAACCATTAGACTCCAAGGCTACAAAGTTAAAAAGAACTTCAATAAAAGGAGCACAAAGTTCACATAAAACATGTTGACAAAATTGACAAGAGTGTTCTTCAATGAAAAGCCATTGACTATTAAACCTCTCGACTGTTTTCTAGTTTCTAAAAATAATAAAGTAAAAAAAAAATATTTTCTTTTCACAATATGATTACAATTCACAAAACCACGAGAATTTAATTAAATAGTATTAAAAGCCGGTTATATTCCTTCCATAACTTCCATATGTTTACCCTTTTGACATCTTCTCCATAGCTATATCACCGGTGTAACTTTACCATTGTATGTACCCTTGGCCCTAAGGTCATATCCAAGCTATGAACAGCTCAATGCACCAATGTCCCAAACTTTTCCAAACTAAAAAAATGAAAGGCCTAAAACAAGGTGTGGACGCCTTTGTTGATTGAACACGACACGTGTCGTGATTCTACTGGCTACTTAACATTTTTGGCAACTCCCAAGAACCTTGGAGTGCTCTCTATGCAACTTGTTGTCTTGCTTATTAACAACTCTTGGTCTTGGCCTTTAGCTACACAAACCGGTGATAGCGAAGACTTTATCGCGTTTGGATCCTTGTAGATGTTTCCATTCTCGTTTGAAGGCAAATTTACTTGTACATGGAATAAAGAATTGACCGGTCTATGATCCGAGAACTTTGATTCGCCTCTTACATATGACATTTGTTTTAGCCCTTCACCTTTCCACAAAATTCGGTCACACCTATAGTCATATTCACACATAACAATCATTAATACAACTGGTACTCGAAATTCTACTAAAGAATTACAAATAACTCATCTAGAATAGTGATCAATGTCCATGACGTCATTAAAATAAGAATAGTCAACCATGTGTGTGTGTCATGTCTTAGAAGTCAACATGACACATAGATTTTTTAGCAAGTGGAGCTTTAAGAAACATTTCAACTAAAAAAACTAGGCTCATGGTTTTGGATCTCACATGCTAATAATTTTGATTTATTTTATATGAATGAATGGAGAGTTGACCGAATCAAAATACAATAAAGTCAACATGTGGTTGTAATTAATTTCAAACCACATTGATTTGTAATCTTCATCAATCTATACATTTATTTAAAAAGAATTTATGAAGATATTGAGATCTCACCATGCGGGTGTACGTCTTTTATCTTTAGGAGTAGAAGTTTGTGCGACATAGTGATCGGAATTGGTGATGTATTTATACGTTGGTGCGAAACGTATCTCTCCCTCTTCCCATCCCTCGAATATTCGTCCGGCCTTTTGCTCTATTTTCAACTGTAAATCACAAATTATGTTAATGTTTTATAATTTCAGTCACTCGAGAGGTAAAATAAGGAATTTTCTTCGGTTATATGGCTAGAAATTGCAATCACGAAGAACTACTCACCTGATCTTTCTCTAAAAGTGCTTGCCAATCGTTTCGTTGTAGGATTGCGTGCACATCATCAGAAGTCGACGACAAACGATAATTCAAATCACCAAGCCAAATTATTTTTCTACACATCAAACCAAAAGAAATATTATTAGCTAAAACATAAAGTTTTCAAGTAAAAAGAACCATATATAGAAAGTAAATAAAATAGTAAAGAAATCTTACTCATGACCCAAAATGTTATTAGGAGGAACGAGTTGTCCAAGTGTTCTAAATGCACGAGAAAATCGCGTCTTTCTCAAGATTTCAATCACGTCTGAGTTTCTCTTTAACTCGTCCCCTTCTTTCTCTCCCGACGCCAAATGGGTACATACGAAGCAAAATGTAGTACGATGTAATGTCACGCTAATGGAAATAGACCCCTAAAAATAAAGATGATACAATAATGTTTAGAGGCCAATAAAATAATAAATCAAAATATTTATTAAACGTGGTAACATGTGTTACCTTATTTCCAAGATATCCCATGATGCCTCGTCCAACACATGACACCTTCAAGTCGCTAACATAATGTCGCAAATCATTGCGAATAAATATACAAAGAAAGATCCCGACCATTTGCTTACTTGCAACTAAGCTGAATCCTGGATTCAGCTTAGTCTCGGGATCATTAATCGTGCTTAATAGAGAACTAACATCGTTATTGTAAATCCTTTGGAATTCTTCATGACCAAGCTCATCTTCAAGGGATAGAAGATCAGAGAAGCTGGCTCTTGGCTTAGGAGTTGACTGGTAGTGGTCAACGTTGGGGGTTGTATTGTAATTAAGTGGAAGTTGAGGGTTAGTGTTCAAGGCTTCGTGAATAAGTGATAGCCACTTGACAGCAGGGCTTTTGTTCTCAGCTCCCAGTACATTGCCTGCGTTTAGGGGTACAATTTCTTGAAACCTGTTGTACAAACAGGGTTAAAAAGTTAAAACAACAGTTGTGTACTTGTGTGTAATTATGTTTTTTTTTCTTCCATTATTAACTCTATCGGCTATAGCGGGGGAACTTAAAATCAAATTTCGGATAGGGTAGTTACGAGACCCTTAAAATGGTAGGGCTGGATTCAATACGTTTAAAATTTTAGGATTAAATCAAGTAAAATTACACTACGAAGCAAAAAAACAGCGGAGGCTGGAGCCATAACTTCTTTAAAGTGTTAAATTGATCGAGGGAGATGAGTGTCTCAATATTAATTTAGGGTGTCCCAATAAGATCACCTAAAGAAAGTGCATAGCTCTTTTATTATTATTATTATTATTATTATTATTATTATTTATTTGTTTATTATTTTACAATCTTGTAAATGATTATTTTTTGAAATCAGAATTAAGGATAAAAATTGTAAATACCCAATGACATAGATATCAGCAGGGGATGAAGTTCTAAGCCAGTCTTTGACGTCCAAGTCCTTGTTTGGGCAATTACCTCCAACATTCCATGTCCCAACAAACATACTAGACAAACAAAACATAGCAATCGATTCAATAATTATAACAATAATACATCAATAAATAAACCTCTGTGATCATCTCTCCGATATGTCACATTTCTCACGCCGCCCCACCACCAGTAGTGAGAGGTACAACGTCCGGTGGTTGTGGTTGGATTTGGCCACATGTGGGGCGTTCGCGTGAGAAAGACGGTGATTGATACAACGAAATGAGGTGACAATTTTCGACAATATCTACAAACTACAGGATATTTTCTATTTTTAGCATTAATACTGATTACATTTGTATTAAGCATTTTAATCCCAAGTTTTTTTATTTAATAAAAACTTTTAAATATTATTAATAAAAAAAATATTGAACATGATTGGGAGTAAAAAAAAAAAAAAAAGTTGTAGCATGAACTAATTTCCTTTACCTGAGATCAACTTTCTCTTGTTTCGACCGTTCACTGTTATCATTTGACAACCATTCTTCTGTAATAATAATAATAATAATAATAAAAAAAAAACACTTTTAGTACATAAAACAAATAATCTTAATGTATTTATAATCAATATTTTCTGAAGCTAAAAAACATCTACTGTGAAATGTTAGCAAAAAGACAAACCAAAAAATAAAACTTTCCATTTTTATTCGAGTCTTTTCAAGGCTACAAATATAGAGTGGCAGATCGGACGGCTAAAAACAAGTATGGAGCCGCCAGATATAGAGAAATGAGTGGTACCTGATAACTCCTCCGGTACGACCGCGTATCTGCCATCATCCGAGCAGCTCTTCCTTCTCTCGCTCCTATCTGCTGCAATTGATACTTATATTTATTCATTATTATTATATTCTAACGGCTTAAACTACACTAAATCCGTTTTTAACACGCTCGAAAGAATTTAAAGAAATTAAATCATACCATTTACAGAAAAATCAGAGTGAAAACTTTCTGCTCCTTTCTTCAAGTTCAACCACTTTCTCTTCATTTTAGACCACGATCCCTTCAAAGCAAAATATTCCACTTTATTATTATTTTTTTTATGAATATTATTTCTAATAAATGGATATTCAAAAATTGAATAAAATTTTATATACTATAATTATTTCTATAAATATTATTTTTAATAAAGGGTAAACGGCACAGTTTTTTGCCCATTTACCATATATCTCGATGTAATTGTCCTTAACATTGGTTAACATATTCTTATTAATATTACGACAACTATATAAGATTATCAAACAAATATTATTTTCTAATAGTGTTATTCATTTATCGAGTTTATAATAGATATATGGGTCATTAAATCATAAAAGAAAAAATAAACATACCTTCGAATGTTGAATGCTTTCGGTTTTCATTTTTGGGGTGTTACACTAGCGTCGATATCATGAGTTTGAACCTAAAAGATCAAGAAAAAATATTTGTTTTTTTATTTGTATTTAGAGAGAACCAAAACAAGGTGATATTGTATTATTGTGTTGCATAATTATTAGTTTATGGAAATTTAAATTAAATATTTAATCAACCAAAGCCAATTAAATGTAGCCGGTTTGCATATACATTTCAATCAATTAAACCAGCCTGACTCTACGACGGTATTGTGTCTAATTTATATTTACCAAATATATATTATTTTATATGCATTAAAATATTCGAATTATGATTTATGAACAACTTAAAAACACCCATTTGCAGGAAGAATGGAGGCAGCGTGCATCTGAGGCGGTACTTTGGAAACAAATAAATTCCAATTTAAAATCATTTCGTATTTATTAACACTATATGTTTACATCTCAAATGACTAAATTAATAATTTTTAAATTATAATATACGTACACATAAGAGCCAGATTGTTGCTTTCTCTTGAAGATAAGAAAAAATAAATAAAACTTTTTGAATGAGACTTTACACAGACTAGAAAACAGAGAGATGAATAAACACTTGGAATATTTACATGATTTTGAGATCTGTCATACTTCCAGATATGATCAAAGAATAGAATTTTTAGAAACCATTAAAAAATTGGAAGCCTTTTTCAAACATAAATCTTAAATATACCCATGATATTATTAATTTATTATTAATAAACTAGTATTTATGATTTGGTTTATTATTGGAAAAATATAGACAGAGAATGTAATGATCATGATCTGCATGAAGAAGTGTAAAGTTTGATGCTATTTTTTATGTTTATTATTCAAGAAGCATGAAAACAGAGTATGATATATGGGTGAAGAAAGATGAATGTTTGAATATTAATAATATTATGAAGAGCAAAGAAAGAAAGACTTACATGAAATGTGTTGTAGAGAGTTGATGTAGAAAGATTTGTGTTAGCCGTTTTGGTTTTACTGTGGTATTGGATTTGGATGTATTAAAATGTTTAAAGAGTTTGGATTGGTTGTGAAGAGGAGAGGGATGAATGGGGGTTGTGGTTGAGATTGTGGGCGTTTTCCTCGGAAAAGAGAAAAGGGGCAGTTGCTTCCTTATTTATACGTAGAAAGAAACAACACTTCATCATGTTTGACGAGGGAGGGAGTGGGGTACGGAGCAGGTGTACATTGCTTATTTTCATTTTATTTATAATAAAGGTTCTCAATATTTCATAACCAATATTGTTATGTAATACATTTTTAACTTTTGTTTTAAGTGTGAAGTGTAAAGTAGTGATATAACTCCCTATTTTATTATTAATTTTTTTTTATCTCTTTTGCTATATCATCATACACTAGGTACTAATGCTTTATGTTATTCTTGATTTTTTAACAAAATATATTGGTTGTGAAAATTTAATGTAGGAGGAACTGTAGTTTTTTTAGTGAATTGAACGTCGAAACAACTCAATTTGAATTCAACGAAAAAAATGAATTGGCGTCATACGTCTTCAGTGCAGTTTATTCAATTTAGCGTTTCTTATCGGTTTCAATTACGCGTTAGTGGAAAACGCTAACATCGCAATTGCTACCTATTAGTGGTAACCTGGATTGCGACATTAGTCGCAGTTGATCAACATCAAGTGCAAAGTGTGTCGCATCATCAACAACTGATCAATAGTTTGGGTATTTTGTACCCTTTAGGGTCCCGTTTATTTCTTTTGGCTAAAAAAATAATGTCTAAGTAACACTTCCATGTATAAATTACTTCAAGGTTTCATCCTATTGTATGTGACAAGTTTTTACATTTTTCCCCACTTTTGTAGCCTCATAATTGTAAACGCACAACTTTAAGTTCATTTATATCAACTCTGCTCTAGGCTTTTTTTTATTTTTTTTATTTTTTATTTTTTGCGCCCATAGTTGGTGAGAAACTCATTTTCACTATGTTACCCAGCAAGCGTGCTATATTTGTGTCCTCCTTAAAATCCATATGTTTCACATGATTTATAGGTTCATGTCGTCAAATTTTCAGGTTCAACCTGCGAGCACAACTCATTTCACACCCTTAGTTTACGGTGAGATCACTTTAGTTTTTGTCCTCCCACATTCTTGGGTGGATCTTTCTACGGGCCAGATGAGGCCTCCGCTAGGGGTGTTCAGAATTCGATTCGAATTTAGAAAATTCGAAATTCGACTTAGTTCGATTCGATTACCAAGAATTCGATTCGATTATTAAGAATTCGAATTCGATTCAATTCGAATTCGAGTCCAGTAAATCGAATACGAATTTATGATTTTAAATTCGATTCGAATCGAAATTCGAATAAAAACTGTACACATATATTTTTAAAATATATATAAACACATACACATTATTATATACACAAATATATACATTGAAAAAAAGAACTTCTAAATTTTGGTCAAACTCTAAGAACCCATAGTGTCTACAAATTTTACCATAACCATATTTTACATATTTACCTTATACATCACAAAACTCAAACAAACTATACTCTCTACTATTTGTATTATTCTTGTATTTGACATATTGTTGTTTATCAATTTTGTTGTATTTTATATGTTAAAAATAATGAGTTTGTATTAGTATTAAAACTAAAAGTAAAACAATTTATTATTTATGGTGAATTTGAACTAAATCGAATTTATTCAAATTCGATTCGAATTCGAGTTTCTTATTAGAATCGAATACGAATCGAATAAATTGAATTTTAAGCGAATACGAATCAAATACGAATTCAAATAAAATTATTAAAAATTCAAGAAATTCGATGCGAATAATTCGACAATTCGTTATTCGATTCGTTGAACACCCATAGCCTCCGCCCACCCAGCTTTTTCGCTTCGTAGTATAAATTTTGCCGAGAATTTACCAAAATTTTTATATGTATTGAGCCCGGCCCTACTAGATTGAGTCCGGCCCTACCATGTTTTTTGTTCAAGATCTGCCACTGCCGACATTAAAAGTCTTTCAACCATAGAGGCATGATTAGTCACCAGTCACCACCCTTCATCGTGAAGGGACAAGACTCGGTACAATTAGCACCACAATGATCATGAAAGTGGGAAAAAAATATTTCGATAAAAAATATATTATTAAATTATGTTATTCAACGTTTACTGAATCAAATGCAACGCCTGTCTTAGAATTTTGTGTTTGCATAATGATTTGTAGTTCCCATTCACGCCTGTCTTCTTAATTCTCACATGTGCCCAGATCAACTTGATGACTACACCACCATGCCTTTGCCTTGTATTACCCACCCCCCTTGGTTACAGGGCCTCTAGCACTACTTGCTGAAACGTTTTATTATTTTTATTTCATCCATCAAATTTAGTAATCATGTTCTGTTTAGCTAAAAACTAGCCCAAACAAATAGAATAATGAAAAATAGAAATCATCTTTTGTATAACTAGGATTCATGATTATGTTATGGTTATATCATACGTGAAACTAAAATAACCACAAACCGAATATTCTATCAAACTGAATCACGTGTTGCAGTTCTATAAGCACAAGATTCTTTTTTCTGCTTATCTTATTTCACTCATCCGTATTTTATTTCTTAAATTTTAAATGTTAATTGAAAAGAGAATAGTATCCATTCCATTATACACTAACAATCTTGTTTGGCATGTTTGTCATTAAAATTGATCGGTTATCTAAACACCAAAAACATCGGTTATATGCTTGGTTTTGATCATTACCGAACGGATCAATGATGAAAACATAACCTGCTGAAGTCAGTTCGTTTATGGATTTGTGTTTGGACATTTGAAAAGCCGAATAGCTTGAAAATAACTAAATGGACCCAATAAGCTCCCTATACGGGTGGCTAGGAAGCAAGGTTATAATGGTAATTGGCATTAATAAGTCGACACATCCTTGAGTTGGTAAAAAGGATGGTGGGTCATATATAGTTTATGCGCTTAAAGATTGCACATTGGCGTGTAGTGATATAGTGAAGAAGAGGGGATGATAATGGTCAATTTTAATTGGTTGATCTATAACTGAATCTTGGTTTGTAGTCAGAAGTATGCATGTTGTGTGTACTTTGTGCAACAAAAGATCGTACGTTTAAGCAGGGTGGGTTATTGGGTATATGCACAAGGAAGAGTGGCGTGGGGAGGTGGGGTATGTGCCAGGGTTATAGTAGTCATTTCGATTAGTTTGTTTTTCTTAACCCAAGTCACGCCCTCTAGATCTTTGGTTTGTTATCTTAGACTATGAGTATGTTTGGTACGGAGCTTTTAAGAGCTTTTAGGAGTTTCAAGCTTTTAAGAAAAATCTCCTAATCAATAAAAAACATTGTTTGATTGAATGAGCTAGAAGCTTTTAAGGGTGTTTGGGATTGAGTTTGGAGATACAAAAGTGCTTTTAGTCAAAAATGCTTATTGACTTATGACTTTTTTAAAAGGAGTTTTAGAAAAAGTGTTTGGATTAGCTTTTGAGATGAGAAACGTCAAAAAGTCAATAGATTGTCTTTTTTTAAGTGTTTCGCTTAACTTATTGTGAATATTGGTTGTATGGGTGGTAGATTTGTAATTTTTTTCCACCATTAAAAGCCAAAAGCTAAAAGTCAAAACAGAAAGTGCTTTTGAGTTACACAAACAGTTTATCGACTTATTGTCTTTTTGAAAAAGCCAATAAGTCAATAAGTTGTTTTGAAACTCAATCCCAAACACCCTAGGTTAGAAAAAAAGCTCTATAGTGAAAAGCTACTAGTACTAGCTTTTAAGAAAAAGCTCTACTAGCTACAAACTTTTAATTACTAAATGACACAAATACCCATTCTATTTTAAAAATAAAATAAAAACTTTATTTACAAGTTTTTAATTATGCCCATTTTGGTCATTTTATACATTTTATTAAAAGTTTCAGCTACTCTGTCAAACACCAAAATATATTTAAAAAGCTTTCAGCTACCAGCCTCCAGCTAATTTTGCCAAACATACCCTATATGGTGTGGTGCAACATTAATTCCTTCAACTCCCCCAAATGTCACATCAACGCCACATCATTTCCCCAATTTTCTCAAGTTTGGAAATGGTTTCCCCCAATTCCCCCATGCCCCCTTCCTTTTTAATTATTATTTTTATTTAATTATTTATTTTATATTTCATAAATATTTTTTTTTTCAAAAAAATGTAAAAACCGTAAAAAAAATATAAAAAAAACGTACAGAATAAAAAAAACAATAAAAAATAAAATAAAACCGTAAAAAATAAAGATAAACTTCATTAAATAAAAAAAAATTACAACCTACAATGCATAGAAATTTAAAAAATAACAAGAAAAATACATAAAAAAACATCTAAAGCATTTGTTTTCCAAGCCACTTATTTGCCATCTTGTCTTTGATCGCCGACATCACCGTTTTTTCTTGCTCGGGAAGGTCGTCGAGACTTTTCTCCATCATGGCAAACTCCGCCTTTTTGTCTTGCAAAATATCGTACGCGAGACGTGCCCTCTCCAATTCAAGCATCTCCTTCTCTAGACTCGCGGCTTGTTCCTTCTCCTTCTTTCTTTCATTCCACCTTTCCTTTTGCTCCGCTTTAAACTCGTTAAAGTTTTCAATCAAGGCATCTATTTTGTCAACCACTTTTAATTTCGAAGCGGAGGCCTTTCCTTTTGAGCTCGATGCGACTTTTTTCGCGCGGGCCCTTCTAATTGCCCGCTCCGATTCGGGAGGTGGGGCTTCATCTTCAAACTCCGGGTCATCATTTATATTTATAGCACAATGTGCATCGGACCCCCCCCCTCCACACACACACACACTATAATTTCCCGAGGAGCTCGTCTTCGTTCTTTTTGCTTGTGCCACTTCATTTGGCACCACCTTCCATTTTTCACATGCCTTCAAAATCTCGTACGACCTCATGTACACCCACCCCCTTTCTTTGTGCTAAACTTCGCAAGCGTCTTTTCAACACATTCTCGTCACTTTCACATGTCTTTCGATTGTCCCAACAATTTTGATTAGCACCCGCAAATTCTTGGCATTTGGCGTTCATCTCCCTAAACTACGTACTAACGGAATGAAAGGTTCGATAAGGCTCGCGTTGCATTAACTTGAAACCAAACATATTCATAATACAAGATGATTTCTTGTGTGAAAAAAGTAGTTGTTTTAGTTTTCAGTATAAACAACAATAGTAAAGAAACAATACACAAATAAAACAAAATAAAAAGTGTAGTGCAGAAAGTTGGCTGGTTATGTGTATGAATGATTCACTGGCGAGGAGTAGAAATTTGTTAAAACATGTGGCAAAGTATTGATTACCGAAGGGTTGTGGTCCATCAAAAATTGTCAAGTCGTTTTCCCCACCTAAACCCTTATGTGTTCTACCGTCGCTATACATAGGTTTCGGTCCACGCCCTCTGCTAGTTTGATGGTGAATCATTGTATGTATAGGTTATATTGTTGTTTTAACATGTTAACATAAACCTAATTTCAATGAGCATCATAAGTGAAGACTGTGTATAAAAAACAGTGTCATACACACTAGTAGAAAAAACAGTTTTCTTAATACGCAATACGTCATAAATGGTGCCAATGACACAAAAAATGTCGTTGATGATTATGTCATAAATTTTACATGACAAACAGTTGTATGTCATATGTTTATGACATATGCTTGTGACACGCATTTATAACTCTTTTTTGACAAGCGCTTACGACATACCTTTATGACATAAATTTATGACGTTTATTTAGCATGTCATGATTTATTTATCTAAAAAAATTCCGCAAAATTACAAATTTGCCTTGAATTTATAGATACCAATTAATAACAAAATCAATAAGAATTACTAACAACAAAATCTATAAACCCATTTCATTATAAACGCATATATATATATATATATATATATATATATATAGGGTTGGGCTAAAATAAAAACCCTCCTGAGTTGTGAAAACTCTGGAAACCTCATCCCAACCATTGGATGGATGAAATGAATGGTTAAGATCAACTTGGAACCTTTTTTAATATTAAATGAATTATTTTAAGTGGAAAAGATACCAAAAGGGTAAAGTTGGAATCAAAATATTGGAGGAATCAATGGACAAGACATTTATGACATTCTCTCACCACCTTTTTGAACTTTCTTTCTCTATCTTTTTATTTTTTACTCTTTATCTCTCTTACTCATCTCCTACTTTTGTCTTTAGCATCTTTATCATTATCAAAACCTCATGTATTATTAAATACGTAAATGCAAACTATCTTTATCATGTTTTTTGTAACATGTTTTAGTCATCATGAGGTTTTGAATAAATATTCAACGTCTGGATAACCGATCAGTCAGATTTGTCTGTAACACTTATGTGTTACGTTTTAACATGTCATAGGTATCATCAGTTAGTTTTGTCTGTAACACTTATGTGTTACGTTGTAACATGTTATAGGTGTCATTGATATTTGTTACAAAAACATGTTACAAAAATGCCAACTTATAATAAAAACATGTATATACATGAAACAAACTTTTTGTTACGTGTTACATCTTTTACTTATAGTATATTATGATTTTTGTTACCATGTTACAACTTATATCCCCATGTTAGATTTATGTAACATCTGCAGTAGAAATAAACAAAATGCATTTGATTATATTTAAAAGAAATAAAAAGAACATAACAATCTATTAATTATTAAATGTACACTTGTAATAAAAAATGATAACATGTCTCAAATAAAAAATGTTCATTATAACAACCCATCTCATGTTCTTTTACATCCTTGTATACTCTGCATCCCAACTTGTACACAATAAAGATATGGACACTAGTGTTTATATCATTAATGAGTTAACACAAAGGATAGAGTTAGCCATGCATCTTAAGTCCATTTTAAGTTCAAAATCCTCCCCTGAAACAAAAAAAAAAAAAAAAAACTGTAACACGTTTTTGTGTTGAATCTACACACAGATCCTAAAACGTAAAAAACAAACCTTAAGTTCTGAAAATTAATCGGTGGAAGAGGAAGAAAGAAGGAAACGGGTCACCATAACAAAACCGGATCGACCAAGATCTGTTTTATATTACTTAGAAACAACCCCAACCGGATCGACCAAGATCTGTTTTACCATCTAAATCAGATTTGACCCGAAGTAAAAGGCGTTGAAAAGTAAAGGCGTTGATGGGGGTTTACCTTCTAAATCATATCTGACCCGAAGAGCACAAAAAATATTATTTATGCATTTAAATTGATATTTCTCTTTTTCATCAACTCCTCTATCTTTTTGAAAACTAAAAAGACTAAAAAGGCCAAAAAAAAAAAAAACACCCACCGAAAGCTTCCCCTTTGAAACGGTAACGGTGACGCTCCTGTTTCCCATCATGTATTCTCTTGCTCAACATGAATGCTCTTGCTTTCTTCTTTCAAGTGAAAAACACTGTACATAAAAAGCTAAAAGTAGTAATTAAATTGAATTACATAAGATGTTTTAAGATTCATCCTTTCTCAATAATTGCATTTTTCCTCATGATGAAATCTGAATAGTCTAGAAATAAAAACATTCATCCTTTTCTAAAACTCGATGAGTATACTCAGCCAATCAACGACGTCTTTAAGATGAGGGGCGGTGTTATCTTCTAAATCCTTGTTTAGATCTGATAATTTAACGGCCACGACGTCGAGTAGAGCGATGGTCTAATGCTCGGTCGAAGCTCCGGTAAGAAAATGAAAGATAAAATGGAGGTATGTTCTTCAATTCCAATGAGATAATAATTAATAAGAAAGAGAAGGTGGGGTTAAGAAGTGAGATGATGTTAGTGTGTCAGAGAAGAGAGAGAAGAAACAAATGTTAAATGACAAATACACCCATGAATCAGATTTATAACTTGAATATGTGGCAAAGTGTGGACCTTTGGATGGGTTTTTACAGTTTTCACAACTCACTAAGGTTTTCACTAGATACATAGCCTATATATATATATATATATATATACTAGTTTTTATCCCGGGAGCGTCCCGGGTTGAAATATCTAATATAATATAATAAAATATATTATTATTATTATTTTAAACAAATCTCTGCCATAAGTTATCATATTCAAATATAAAAAAAACGAATCTCTGCGCCGGGGTATAAATCTAGTGTCATTACAAATGAATTTGGAAGTTTGTAATCGATCATTCTAAAAAAACTAACATGAAATAAGAAAAAAAAGTTAATTATTGAAATATCGAACGCATTTGTCTAAGTGTTATATGATGCGTTAAAAAATTCATGGGTATATAGTTCGGGTATTCTGGTATGTTGTTTCGAGTAATCGGGTCGCATTAGTCTAAGAGTTATGTGATGCGTTAAAAAATTCATGGTTATATGATCGGGTATTTGAGTATGTTGTTTCGGGTAATCGGGTCGGGTATCACCTAATCCCAGACCCGACCCAAACCCACAAATTTTTTTTAAACTAATCCCAAACCCGACACAATACCTATCGGGTTACAAAAAATAGTCATTTTTTTCTCCGTTTTTTATATAGCACTATGGTACTCGTTGGAAAGACAATAAAACGCTCGTTAATTTGGTGTAATTTTTTTTCTTTAAAAAATCTCGTATATAAAAGATATTAACGTTTAAAAGTTATGGGAGGAAACATGAGGGAAAAAATAGTAAAATTTTAATATTTAGATTTAGTAGATTAGGTACTAAATAGATTAGGTTAAAGATTATAATAGATTAGGTTAAATCATATTTATTCCTTTTTTTTAATTGGTTTACACTTGCCATATCACATCCTATGTGGCATCTCTCAAAGGAGAGATTGCATAAGAGTATGACATGTAGGATTAATCCCTTTGCAATATATATATATATATATATATATATAGATATAGATATATAGACAAAAGATCAAATACAAATAAAATTATCGTGCGAACATACGAACTGAAGGGAACAAAAAAAAGTGGCGGTGGCATTTTCGTAAATAATAACCACCACTCTTTGTTGTATAATTACTCTAGTGTATATAATTACTCTAGAGTAAAAAAGTGGCGGTGGCATTTTCGTAAATAATGACCACCACTCTTGTTGTATAATTACTCTAGTGTATATAATTACTCTAGAGTAATTACCCTAGAGTAATTATATAATTACTCTAGTTATATAATTACGCTAGAGTAATTACGCTAGTTATATAACTAGAGTAATTATATAATTACTCTAGTTATATAAAGTTTCCAATATTTACAGAAATGCCACAGCGTGTTTTTTACTTCAGTTCGTACTGTTCGTACGATAAAGCCTATTTGTACGTGAACTTTACTCTAGATATATATATATATATATATATATATATATATATATATATATAAACCAATCCAAGTAAACATTTGTTAAATGTACCACAAATATTTAACGGTAACAAACATATTGTGTCAACAATACATTAGTCGAGACTATAAAAACAGTTTCACTTGAAAATAAAGGTCGCGGCATAACTTGACCATTCTTCGCGAATACCATCGATATCATTATCATCCACATAAACATTCATTCCTCTAGCTTGAGATAATAATTAAATTAATAAGATAAAAGGTTAAAGGCTGGTTTAAGTAAACCCTACATAAAAAATAGGCAAAGGATTTCATCTCAATCCCCTTTAAAGATGAAATTTTTCTGCATGACCACCAATATTGACAAAAACAGAAGCGCCGGGTAAATTCAAGCAAATACGAATCCAAACACGCCAATGATAATCAAAACCCATAAAAGTCATAATACTTTGGAAGTATTTCCAGCTTAAAATAATACGTGTTTTAAAGTAAATTTGTCATAATAAACGATTGTCTCCTTTTCCTTATACAATCCATATCTCGATTGGAAATTACCATATGAGTTTTTGGCGACCTATAATAAACGCTATCCACTCAGGCTAAAAATCATATATAAACCTAAGGACTTGAGACTTTAGAAATTAAGGTTACAAAAGATGAATTACAACCTTTCCAAATTTTTGCATCACGAATTAATTCTTTAACAAACCCCATAAATCTTCACATGTAGAGGGTAAACTAATGCATAATTTTTATCTTCATGCGCTTGTTAGAAATGCATGTTTTGAAACCTTTTATTTTTCAATACTCTTATTAGAAAATGTAAACATTTCAAAACTTCGAAACCATCTTTCTAATACGCTTACTAGAAAGAAAACTTTAGCAAACGTTTTTACACGGGTTTACAAATATTATGTCTCTTCTAATACTTTAATTAGAAATGTAATATTTCAAAACGTGTAAATGCATGTTACTACTTATTAAAAAACCCATGAACCCGAAAACTTGAATAAAAAATTTGTTTTGCAAAACAGTCTTTGGGATTAAAAATTGCATCCCAATCATGAATCTAATCCGATTCGATGTACCACAACTTATTTCCAAAAGGAAAAACATTTACAAACTTTCGCGAACTCAAACTCCTTAAGAAGAAGGTTTTAAGATCGGTTTCTAATCTACACGAAAGTTTGTTTTAGTAATCTGTTTAAGTTTGATAGAAAACTTACATTGAAATCTAAGACAAAATCAGTAATGTGAACCGGACTTGTGTTCTACATAATTCCCTTAAATAGATTCACGGTCTGTTCCGAGGGTACACCGGTTCGAAAACAGTGGTGGTGCACTGCCGGACTTGCACACTTGCCTGAAAGATAATCATACATCACTTGAGTTTGTTCTCTACATATATGTGTGTGTGAGTATTTTTTTTTTTAAATCTCAAATGAGACACCAAGCCTTCGTTATATATAAGAACATGGTTTGATCAAGGGTTTCATTTCTAAGTCACCTAATTAGAGACTTAATTTTATAAATAAAGGCTCTAATAAATTGATATAAAAAAGCTCTAATAAAGTGACAAAAACTTTAATTAAAAAACATAAAACTCTACTCAAGAGTTTAGTTTTTTTAATTCACCACATTAATATTCCATTTAATAATTTCATTATATTAATTTCCATTCATACTATAGAAATTTCCAACATTGCCGACACGCCTCCTCCCCTGAATTTTCTTCCAACATTGCCGACACGCCTCCTCCCCTGAATTTTCGCTCAGAAGTTCCGAGTATACAGTATTCGTATACAATTGTTTTGGTATATACGGGTTCGACCCCCATTTTTTTAATAAAAATAGTTATACAAACCAAAACTATAGAGAAAAAAATTTAGGTCCCGTCGTATGACCGGTGACTTTCGACCCCTCGGTTCGAATTTTCAAGCTTCCAATTGATGCTGACAAGAGCAAAGAATGATCGCAATGGAAAAGACACTTGTCATCGAATTATCAAGAAGATACACTTGAATGGGCTCAATAAGTTGAATGATGATCACAATGTTAGTCGTAGGTATGAAGTAGGCTCTTGATTGATTAAGAGTAAATATAGTGATACGATTTAATTTGTAGAATTGTAGTGGATCATAGAATAAATTTCACGAATAAATTTTTTTCCCGGTTTTCTTGCTAGTTACTTGCTAGCATTTTAATAAAGTTGTTTGGCCGTTCAATATATATATATATATATATATATATAGGGGAGGGTTATCTTGAGAACGCTAAATATTGTGAGAACCGTGAGAACAAGTAAAAAAATCAATCAAAATCAAATTTTTTTTAATACAAACCTCATTATTATCAAAATACAACATTAATAAATGAATTTTCTTTCCAAATAATTCATCTTTTCTTGCAAAAACACTTTCAAATTAACTTTTTACACATGTGTAAATGAAACAGTTTACACATGTATAAACAGTAAATTTACACATGTGTACAAACAAATTACTTTCGTATACGTTTGAATTTTTACGCGTAATTTGTGTTTTTGAGATGGAATTTTAGTAATAAAGACAAGTGTAAAAAGAAATTTGGAATTTGAATGGTTTTAGATGCCGTTCTCACGGTTCACACGAAATATAGGTGTTCTCAAATTAACTTTCCCCTATATATATATATATATATATATATATATATATATATATATATATATATATATATATATATATATATATACTAGATTATACCCCGGGAACGTCCCGGGATTGAGAAATCTAATATATATGACATATTAATTTTACATATGAAATAGAATGATCCGCTTTACAGTTACATGCAGAAAGCTTCGGGTAGTACCTATCCTAAAACAATTAAAATTGTATCTCCAATGTTAACGCCTAATCTTAAACAATGTATAAGTCTAATATTAATATCTAACCTAAAACAATGTATAACTCCAATGCTAATGCATGTTGAAAATAGAATTCATATTTATTGATTTGAACATAATTAGTGACTTGCATACACATGATTAATGATATACATGAACACTTTGTGTTTTTTTTCCTGTATGAACAAAATCCCACAAAAAATAGTCGTTTTTTTCTCCGTTTTTTATATAGCACTATGGTACTCGTTGGAAAGATAATGAAACGCTCGTTAACTTGGTGTAAATTTTTTCTTTAAAAAAATCTCGTATATAAAAGATATTAACGTTTAAAAATTATGGGATGAAACATAAGAGATAAAAATCTAATTTTGTTTTTAAATTCTTTTTTTCCTAAAATATCTCAATGCCACATGGGATGACACATGACACACTCAAAAGGGAGAATGCCTCTTTGAATGACATGTCATTAAAATGGCTTTGGTTTATTATATATATATATATATATATATATATATATATATATAGGGGAAGGATAAATTGAAAACCCTCCCCAGTTAAGAAAACTCACGAAACCCACATCTTGACCATCCATCCTACATGATCTATGGTTGTGATTGCTTCATCCTTTTGATCAAATGTTGAAATACATATGTAGTACAAAAAGGGTAAAATGGTCCAACAATTTTTAAATTCTTTCTCTCCCTCTCTTTCTTCCTGACAAGCACATTTCTCTATTTGATTTACTCTTTCTTAACTCATTTCTCTCTCATCTCTCCTCTCCTCTTTCATTTCTTAAGAGTTGTACACTTCTATATTATTTTATTAATAAAAATCACAATGTTTTTCTCAAAATTTAATTTTTAATAACAAACAAAAAAAATATACATTTATTTTAAAGATTTTTAAGTAAGTTGCCATAATTTGAGTAACACATCTTTCAACGTTGACTCACCCAATAACACAAAAACATATGTTTTCACAACTTATCTCATAAAAAACATATAATAAAATATAATCCAACAACAAAACATATGTTTCCGCAAACTAATCTCACTAAAAACATATAATAAATTATAACTCAACAACAATACATATGTTTTTACAACTTATCTCACAAACATATCATAAATTATAACTCAACAACAAAAACATATGTTTACACAACTTATCTCACTAAAAAATTATAATCCATCAACAAAAACATATGTGTTCACAAACTTATCTCACTAAAAAGGTCAAATTGTAAAATCCAAACAACAAAAAAAACATATGTTTTTAGATGAAAA
Organism: Ambrosia trifida; assembly: GCA_028751855.1. Lineage (NCBI taxonomy): Eukaryota > Viridiplantae > Streptophyta > Magnoliopsida > Asterales > Asteraceae > Ambrosia > Ambrosia trifida. Next base: position 194,898,159 of record CM054122.1, on the reverse strand, counting down.
ACAACTTTAATATTTATCACCACCACCAACGTTGCAGGAACACCACCACCTTGTCAGATCTTGAGTCGCAGTTTTTCATTCGCGACCTTCAAGGAGTGAAAACCATCGTCAACTATCGAACCATGGTACACACAAACATAAAACAATATCACAATAACCATAAAAAGATTGTAATTCTAAAAAAAAAAAAACAAATTTAGACAAACATAAAAAGTTAAATAAGCACCTAAAAATACCTATGTAATTTAAATACCACACAACACTGATCCTAAAAATTACCCTACTATGCTTGAAAACTAACACATTTTTTCTCTTTCTTTAATATTAGTATTAATTCTTTAAAAGAGAAATGAAAGTTTGAAAATTAAAAAATGGTGGATCCCATTCATAAAGTGCTAACTTGCCTCTTAATCTGTCATCTTCAAAATTAAAAGTTGTACTTCATCAAGATATTAAAACACACAAAAGCAACCGTAAAAATCAATTCTTGAGTTCAAATTCACCATAAGATGAGATTGTTGTTTAAACCCACAAAAGTCAAAGCTTAATTACCCCAAAGATCAGAAAACTCACTTGTCGTCGCCCGGTGAACGAAGAATGAACAAAATCAAAAGCTTAATCAGTCTCCTTCTCTCTTTCTTCCTTTCTCTCTGAGGTTGAGATAGATCTGGGTTTAGATCTAATGTTGGTTGGAATAAAAACAAAATCAAAAGTTGTATATGTGTTTTGAGGTGAGAGAAAACATCACATTGAATTGGTATTTAAGGTGATAGACAATTTGTCTGGTTATTGTGTTGCATCTATAGAGAGAGTGTGTGTGGAAAAAGTAGATAAGAAAGATGTATGTACGATTTGTGTAAGAGATGTGAAAGATTGTGTGGAATGTATAATGTCTATATTACCCCTCTCTTAATCTTCAAAATGGTTGATGTGGAAGAATCTTGGCCATACAATAGGGTTTCTTTGGTTTTCTTAAGTGGGGATGGTTTGCATTTTATAATTCCCCTATATATATATATATATATATATATATATATATATATATATATATATATATATATATATATATAGGGGAGGGTTTAAATGAGAACACTCATCTTTTGTGAGAACCATGAGAACAAATCTTAGCCACTCATTTATACTCTCTTGTGTTTTAATAAAAAGGTTAAGATGGTAATTATACATGCTCACAAAACCCAGCAATTCATTCAGCCTATTTCTTATAAACCTGAAGTTAACCTTCATTCAACTTTGAATCCTTCAATGGCATGCATATAAAATCATTCGATTCTGAATCCAATATGTGTTCTTTAGCGATTTCTCAGCCATCTCCAACAATTTCTTGAATTGGTATGCAGGTACCAGGTTTGTATTCCATGATCAACTCTGATTTTCAACGATTTGTTGATTGTGTCGATTATGTTACATGTATTCCTCGATTTCAATTTTAATATGGTGTTTTTAATTTGCCCTAATTTGTTTTTAGAGTGAATTGCAGTAATGGTTTATTATATTCAATTTGCTACATGCAATTTGCCCTAATTTCTCAATTATAATCAATAATTTATGTATTTTTGATGTGTTATCATTAGTTTTATATATTTTCAAGTTGAGAAAATCTGTATTTTTTTTTGTTTTCCCATTTCTATTGTAACTGGTTTTATCACTTTGTATTTTGATTTACACATGTGTAACTGATTATTCCTTGTTTTGCAAAGAGAAAAAATTGAGGCACACATGGATGTTTAAGATACTGAAACACGAGATTTATAATAGTAACTCTAATTGATTATGTGTGCTTTAGTTATTTTTATGATATGATTAAGATATGTAGTTGGGTTTACGAGTTGGTTTAGTTATTTGGCTTGATGGCATGTTATGGTGTTATTATTCTAGGAATAAAATTAATGTTTTCTTTCCTTTTTATTCAGCCATTTCATTTACGCTTTGTGTCAAATGGATTAGAAGGTTGGATGTTAAATTGATGAGCTAGTTTGGTGCATTGAGTTTTATGAATTTGATGACCATATTATGGGTTTGGATTACTTAAATTGCTACTATAGGTAATTTGGGTTATGGTAATGGTTTTCATATAATGTTGGGATGATGCAGATGTGTTTCTACGATTACAACTAGCTTGTGGATTGAAGGTCAAGATTTGTTGCGCTTTGAAGTTATCAATGATAAAGGGTTGGAATTAGTTGTTTGAGCTTTGTTTTTTAGGAGCGTTAGTGGTCTCAAATATAGTTTAGATGTTTCTTTATTTGTACTATGGCTATATGTCGGGAGTCCATGAACTCTTGTTTTGTTAGGCCTTAGCCCGTTTGTTTTTTGGGGTTGGTGTTCTCTTTGGGGCGTATCCCGGAGAGCCAACGCCCGTAGCTGTAAATACTTTTTATTTAATAAAATTACTAGGTGTCATCACCAAAAAATAATCTCATCTTGTTTAGATTTACGCACGTGTAAGTGTTAATTGCTTGCACCCTATTCTGTCCTGATTTACATATGTGTAACTGTTGCTCCATATTCTCTGTTAATGATGCTAAGCCTTAGCTTAGGTCAAATACACATTAGATTGACTTCAACAATGTGGTGACCAATTTAAGTGTGAATCAACAAAGCTTGCTTCTTTTTTTTTTTTTTTTTTTTTTTGAATAAAGCATGGCTATTAAGCATAAAATTTTGAAGAGTTCCCAAATGATCCAAGTTCTAAGAATTAGGGAGCTGTCTTTGCAGGTTTAATTGGACATCGACAACTTGCTAATGTTTCTTTTGTGGCTCTCTAAGGTATTAAGAAGATGTTATTGATTTCTGATTTTTTTTCTTCTTTTTGCCAATAGTAGCCATGCGGTCAAGTTTGTGTGGTTCATTTAGAAGCTTATTTTGATTAAAAGCTACCATGACAAGCAACTTGTGTCCCATGATACAAAATTCAACAACTACAATTACAAATAGTATGTTGCTACGTTTGTGATTTTTCATAAGGATCTTGTATGTATCCCTCCAAAGCTAGCCGTTAGGTTGGGAAACCTTGGGTCATGTGACATCTACACGTGGCATTTACACATGTGTAAGCTACATAAAATATCTTTGTTGATGCACTAAAGTTCAAGATATTAACCATCTGATACAAATATTCAAATTCCATTTGTGTAAGTGTCTGATTTATACATGTGTAAATTGTTCATTATTATAGTTTTGTTTGATTATATGGTTTTACACATGTGTAGTACCTGTTTTACACATGTGTAAATTGTGCATTGTCATAGCTTTGCTTAATTGTCTAGGTTTTACACATGTGTAAGTGCATGTTTTACAAATGTATAAAGTGCTCATTGTCACTATTTTGTTTCTAGATTACACATTTGCAACTGGTTTACACATGTGCAAAATGTTCAGTCTTTTATTTCTATTATACCTATGTTAAGTTGTGTTACACATGTTTAAGTGCTTGGTTTACACATACGTTTGTGTTTGTTTTGCACATGTGTAAATTGTTCTATTTCACATATTATTTTTTTCTATTTTACATATATGCAGCTAAATTACACATGTGTAAAGTGTTCACTGTCACATATTTGATCTTTTTTACATATGTGTAGCTGATTTACACATGTGCAAATAGTTCACCATCATATATCTACATCTCTTTTACATATGTTCAGTTGTATTACACATGTGTAAATTGTTCATTGTCACTTATTTGTTTCCGTTTCACACATTTGTATCTGAACTTAACATGTTTAAATTGTTCATTATAACATAAAAACAAGTCACAATCCATAATATAATCTAGTCTTTTGGCCTCTTTCAAAATCCAATGCTTTCTTCGTCACATCTTCTCGGTGAATATGCGTTTTCGAGAGTATAATATTCGAATCATATTTCATTATAAGAAAACTTAGTTGTGCTTTCAATCTCTTCATTTTCTCGGTTTGAAGTCGCATTCCAATTTCTTCACAAGCTTTCCTTATACATTTGCATGTGTCTCACCGCACTCCATAATCAATATTGTATACCACTGTAAAATTAAAAAAAAAATGTATTTGAGCAACATGTGAGTAGCAATTTACATAACAAGCTTACTTACACATGTGTAAGTAGCTTATTTACATATGCTTAACTTGCTTAATTACACAAATTGTTCCCTGTCTTTTATTTCTAGTTTTCTTATGTTTAGTTGTTTTACTCACGTGTAAGTGCCTATTTACACATGTGTAAATTGCTCACTGTTACTTATTTGTTTCTGGACTACACATGTGTAGCTGATTTACACTTGTGTAAACTGTTCTCTGTTTTTTAGTTCTAGTTTTCCTATGTTTAGCTGTTTTACACGTGTGTAAATGCCTGTTTTAGACATGTGTACATTGCTCATTGTTACTTATTTGTTTCTGAATTACATATTTACACCTAATTTACACTTGTGTAAATTGTTGGTTAGAACAAGGAAACAAGAGTTATAATCCATACACGAGTTGCATAAGTGTAAACGCAAATTATAATCCATGATAAATTAATGTATCATATATAAAAAATATAAACATGATATCAAATGAAAGTTATAATCCATGATACACGATCCGTGAATCAACTTTGAACCCAAAAGATGACCTTTATACAAATAAATCATCACCTTTAAAGGGTTGTTGTTTCCAAGCCAAACACAATGATGACCTCGCATTTGCGTTTTGCATAAGCTGCAACAAAAGCATACGTAACTAATTGATCAGATTCGATCCCTTGTCGAATTGAATACCCATGAAGTTCCTTCACTTTCGGTAACTTTGAATGGTGCACACAAACTTTTAACACGTTTAATGTGGTGACCCGGCCAGGATTTACACAGTAGCTGCCAATTTGGATATTTGCTCAGCTTCACATTCTTTAGTACAACTCAACATAACCGAATTCCAGGAAACAACAATCTTGTTTTCATTTCTATCAAGTACCTTTCCGGCTTCTAACATGTATCCACATTCCAAATACATATTCATCAAAGCATTCTGCACCTTCAAATCCTGATACAACTCCAATTTGACAGCCAAGGACCGGATCATTTTCCTAAACCAAACATCTTTTTTGGCAGCGCAAACTCGCAGCATAGTTACGAGCGTAGCAACATCCGGGATCAAATCATCTTCACTGACTAGCAGCTCCATGAACAGATCGATTCATTCCTGACAAAACCCGTTGTTCGAAAACCCAAAAATCAATTAATTCCATGTGGCCAAGTTTCTTTGAGGCATTAAATCAAACACCTTAACTGCATCCTCAATGTAATTTGTGTAATATCAATCATCCAAAACATAAACTCGCATTTACAGGTTTAAAAATAAGCAATTTATACAAAACAAAAAGCAAAACAATGACGATATCACGATAATCAAACACAATTAATTGTAAATATAAATGAGAAAATTTTATCATGAAATCATGTAGTGCGAACGACGATACACAAAAGCATTCAAAATGTTAAAACATAAATGAAAAACTAAAAATAATCTTACAGATTATTGATTATATGAAGGAATTGAAGAATGTTAACATATGTGGCTGGTGAAGAAGGTTGATGAGATAGTTGATCGACTAGGGTTTGTTTGGAGCTTTTGGGGTTTTCCTTTGAGAAGATGATGGATAGTATACAGAGAGAGATGCTTTGTTATTTGTTGTTTTACAATAATGCCCTTTTTCATTTAATTTTAATGTTATCTACTCATTTAATCCCCCATTTAATCTTAGCCCTTGATTGATCATTATCAAGGGATGAAAATGGTTCTTAGTGTTCTCACAAATTTCCTTGTTCTCAATATAACCCTCCCCTATATATATATATATATATATATATATAGGGGAAGGTTCAATTGAGAACTCATAGTTAAGGAGAGAACTCAAGAACTCCTTAAGCACAGGGGTATTATTGTCAAATAGTTCATAAAACCTCATTACCTAATATACAACCCCAAAACTATGTAGAACCCTATACAATTTCTAATATTCAGATCAATGAACCAATCAAGAACACATATCGTATGATCATATATCTCAATTCATCCATTCAGCTTCTGTATTTGAATCAACATTCATCACACTTTGTTATTAACGATGATCGAAGGTATCTTTTTTTAATCTCACATATGTTTGTATGTCATGATTAATTGTACGATTTTTTTTGTTGTTGTGGTGATTGTTGTTGTTAATTAGGTCAAACCTCTTCATCTAATTCAAATAAATACGCGATACATGAGGATTTTCATCACGTATAGAAGTTAATCGAGGAAAACAACCTATATTGATAGATGATATTGTAGAATCTACATCAAACATTGCTTCTTCTTCTACATGTATCAAATCCGCTTCAGATGATACAAATTTGTCTGGCATCGAATATAGAGGTATTTGATTCAATATATACATACTGCACATGTGCATTACATTTACTACGTGTCTATTGGTAGTTTTAAACAACATATAGGTTTGTGTTTCTTTTTTAATTATGTACTGCACATGTGCAATCTTTCTGTCACTGAACATAGAGATACCTGATTCAATATTTACGTACTGCACATGTGCACTGCATTTACTACGTGTCTATTGGTTGTTTTAAACAACATATAGGTTTATGTTTGTGTTTTTTTAATTACGTACTGCACATGTGCAATACATTCGGATTATTACCACTTTATTTTTCAAACATAGATATATTTGTTAAAAATTTATGCATTGCGCATGTGCACTACATTCGTTATGTCGTTCTTCATATGATACAAAGCTTTGTGGTATTGAACATAGAGGTACCTATTCCAAAATTTCCGTACTGCACATGTGCACTAAATTCAGTTTGTGCTTACTGAATGTTTTATGCAACCTAGGCGTATTTGTTTTTCTAAAATTTACGTATTGCACATGTGTACTATATTCCAATTGTGTTTGCTGTATTTTTTACACAATATGTACATGTTTTTAAATTTACGTATTGCACACGTGCAGTACATTCAGTTGTTTCTACTGTATTTTTTTTACACAAAATAGAGATACGTGTTCAAAATTGAAGTATCATACATGTGAAATACATTCATTTTGCGTTTACTGTAATTTTTACACATGTTTTTATAATTCGTGTACATGTTCACTACAAGTAATTATAATACAAATTTTTTTTAATTGCAGGTCGTGTATCCGGTCATGTTTATATAACTCCTGGTGGAACCACCTATTGGGTACTTATGTATTGGATTCGAATGATGTTCTAACATGTGACAAGTGCGGTCATAGAGGCCACAAATAGGAGAACTTGCAAGGGTCAATCACAATAGAATGGGGTTAATAAAAAAAATAATATGTTATGAACATGTCTTTTGGATGATGTAGGTTACGAACATGTCTTTTGGGTTATGTTTGTTATGAACATGGTTTTATGATATTAGGTTAAGAACTTGGCTCTTTGGTATGTAATCAACTTGACGGTTTTATATTATGGCATTTATCACTTATGTAATACTGTTTGTTTTGGTATGTGTTAAAAAATTACAACAACAAAAAAAGTGTTGAAATATATTAAAATCTGCAACAAGAATGTGCCGGAATGTGTTAAAAACTGCAGCAAAAATGTATCATAAACCACAACCGAAATGGGTCATATACTGCAGCCAAAAACTGCAAAAAAAAATTGTGCCGAAATGGGTCAAAAGCTGCTCCAAAAAAAACTGCAACAAAAATATGTCGAAATGCATAAAAATTGCAGCCACGAAAGTGCTAAAATGTCTCATTGTGCATTGAAAATGAGTCATTATGCAGCAAAAAATGCCATTAGAATTTAAACAACCAAACTAATATTAACATGCCATACATTCATCGTTAAACTTGGTACATACATAAATTCAAAACACATATCCATTAAATCATACATCCAAACTTAGTACAAGGTTAATTCGTTGTAAAACAAAATATATGATCAAATGGACCCAACTAAAAACAAAAAAAAAAACTTCAATCTTTTATTCTTCAATGCCACAATTCTAGCTCGTTCTTCATGTCGCCTAATATGAGCTTCCCATATCCTAGCTTGCTCTTCGTGGATGTTAATCAATCTCAATAGACCTGATATCACTTCATCAGCTCCTCTATACAATGGAGTCTCAGCCAAACCTATAAACCCGTAACTCCTTCCCTGTAGCATTACACTATGTCAAATAATGTTCACATTTAACATTGACAATAACAGTCACATTACACATGTGAAACATAGTTACATGTATATATGGAAGCACATGACAAACAAAACATTATATCATTTTAACATTAACTATCTCAAATTAAATTACCACACATGTATAATACATTAAACATTTAGAACACATCTGTATTACATTACATACAAAGCCTATTCACACTAAACATCGACTAAAACAAGACTACTGCACATGTGAAATACAGTTAAAGAGATATCTCATATATCCAACAGATGACAAACACGTACATCAGATGAAAAACACTACACATGGGTAATACATGGAACAATTATAACACCTGTGCAATAATGTCAAACAATTCCCCGTTCACTATTAATGTTAACTACAATAGGCATATTACACATGTGAATTACAGTTACATCTATAACATATGTACGTACATGACAAACAAAATATAATCTCGATAAACACTATCAGAAATTGTACCATCACACATTTGTAATATATACACATTAGTAACACATGTGTAGTACATTACATACAAATAATGTTCACATTTAACATTGGCTAGAATAGTCGCATTTCACATGTGCAATATAGTTACATCTGTAATATATGGCAACACATGACAAACAAAACATTGTATCATTTTAACATTAACTATCACAAATTAAATTATCACACATGTGTAATACAATAATTATTTATAACACATGTGTAATACATTACATACAAAGCCTGTTCACACCTAACATCAACTAAAACAAGCCTACTACGCATGTGAAATACAAGTATAGATATCTCATATGTGCAACGTATGACAAGCACATCAGTTTAACTTAACACTAACTATCATAAATAATATTATCACGCATGTGTAGTACATGGAACAATTATCACACTTGTGCAATACATATCATACAAAGCCTGATCATTGTTAACATTAGCTGAAATAATCATACTACACATGTGTACTGCAGTTACATCCATAGCACTTGACAAAAAAAAACCCCCATAATATCATTTAACACTAACATCAACCATATTTAACATATATTTCATGAATAAAACATGAAATGTTGTTCAACATTTCGTTATTTTACACAAAACACCCAAAAATTGACGAAATACACGAGATGATGCGATATGTGTATAGTACACCAAATATGTTATGATTATATGCGAATAAAACTGTTTGCAAGTATGAAATCGTACCTATATCGATCGTCAATGAGTATTGATTGATTTTCGTGGTAAATTGTTGATCGAATACAAGTTTAGTGAAACCCTAGGATGTTTGTTGAGAGAGTTAGAGATAGAGTGAGAGAGAAAGAGAGAACATGTGAGGGATTTTTTTGATTTGTTTGAATGAGTGTGAAAATAGGTTTTGCAAACTTTAGTTTTCCAAAACTACCCTCCCTTGTAAAATCCTAGCCTTTTTTAAATCCCTACATCCTTTTAATCACAGCCCTTGATCTTATAAGATCAATGGTCATTATTTAGTTCTCGAGTTCTCTCAATAAAATGAGTTTTCTATTGAACCATCCCCTATATATATATATATATATATATATATATATATATACACACACACACACACACGTGACGCCTCATATCAGTTAAACTACTCCAAACTGAACATTTTCATTAAAACCATATCCAACCCGGTGCTCGTGAGACAGTGTGTGGTCTATGTTGAAGAGGAGACAAGCGACGACGTCGAAGAGGCGAGGGGAGACAGGGAAATCCTTCATCACGGATGGGTTCAACAAAGGAATGTGAGAAGGGTCCGTTCATTGAAGCCTTTTAACGTAAAGATAGAGCCCAATGCTTTGTTTGTAGCGATAATGACGGTCTAAATGTTGAAATTGCCACCCCTAGTATTACACATAGTGTAATTCATCATATTTTATATATTATCAAATTAAAGTTTTGGTACCACATCTGGCAATCCCACAAATTAAGTGGATTATTACTGAAGTCATCATTTAAATCAAAATATAATAAAGATTTAAATACAAATACTTTAGGTTTAATTAAATAATCATGTTCATTGAATTTTTCCAAATTGTTTTCTATAGTGCAACAGGAATTGTTTCAAGTGATTAGGAGGCAATCTCCAAGATATTCTTATCTATACAAGGTGACACTTGTCCCATAAAAACAATAACTTATTTCGAAATTTTACTTTTCACAGTCATTCCATAATAAATTAATTTGTGTTTATCATTAATTAAGGATATTTTAATTAATTAAAGAGTAATTTGACGTGGCTATATAAAGTCCTATAAAATATTAATTACTCAAAAGTAAGGTGTACATCCGCTAAATTTGAGATCTAATTTACAAATTTTTAACCCTATCATTTTCCCTTTCAATACACCAAAAGGTCACATAGATTCCTATTCAAAGATTGTTACAGTTAACAGAAATTTATACATTTTGTAATTTTTTTAATAGAACTTTAAGCTCATAGAGCTTGTCGAATAAACGAACAAAAAATGTGTAATTCTCCTAAAAGTAAAGCTTGCGCTTATGCTAAAGTCGTTAGGTTATATAAGCCTAATGAAATAGATGTTTGGCATGTCATACAACTTACAAGTATTTTTTGCTTGTTGGTTGTAGGGCTTGAATCTGCCTGTCCAAATAACAAGATAAAAATCCTTTACTTTTTACAACTCAATTTGATATGGACAATGTCAAGATAAATTATGAAAACTGTTTGCTTGGATAATTGAAAGTAAATCGTAGTATACATGTCTTTATGTTTAAATTTACTTTTTAGTAATATATTTATTTACATACTAAATATTGATGTTTTATAAGTTATACATTTACCTTTTTAGAACGTCAGGTAATGATAAATAAAACAATATATGTAATTTATAGATGTTGCATGTTTAAATAGTACGTATAAATCAATTTTATCCATTAGTTGTGCCCAGTGGTAGGCGGCTTATGCTTTTATTTATGAGAAATGGGTTCGATCCCCTTAAGCCGCAATTTGAGGGATATTAGGTAATGAAGAGGAAAACTTGTAACTCATTAGTTGCGCAGTTTCGAATCTGAGCTGACCCGATTTTTATCCGGCTGTTACTTCAGCGTGGACCCGGTTCAGACAACATAGTCTGAACGCGTGGGTGATTAGGGTCTGCCAAGAGGCGGGTGTGATGATCTCTGCCACATAGTTAAAGAAAATTCACCGTTAAAAACGTATAAATTATTTTTGTTAACAATATGATTTCAAATCCAGTTTCACGTATTTTCTCTCTTTATTTTCTTACTTGTCTACTTGATCGCATTTGTTACCGGATTATTCATAGAGGATGGGTAAAACAAACAATGATAAAATATAACGTTTGAGTTAAGCACGTAGTTGTCTCTGGTCTAGGCAGATGTAATGATCCGATTCATTTATGGTTTAAATAACATTATTTAGGAGACGAAATAAGTATTAATATTTATTTATACCAAAAGTGGTGCATGAGTATTAGGTTAAAAGTTGTTGGGTAATCTAAATAAGTGGCACGTTCGATTCTGTAGAATACGTGACGGTTACAAATCTTGAAATTACGTAAATTGTATGATTAAGAAAATATAAATATGAAAAGGGATATGCATTCTCCCTGTTTAAGGAAGTACGGAGTAGATTATTTAATATTGTCATGTTATTCAATAAACGTTGTTGAAAAAATAATATATCTAAGACACCTCGTCATAAGAAAATTGATACGAGGCAGCTTCAAATTTAACGAAATATAATATGTGTTTTTAAATAAGAATTTTTTTATTACTAAAATATACTATTGTTCTATTTTGTGTAAAGAAATATCATGAAACATTTTTAAAAAAAATTGCTTAGTTATATAAATCTTTTCAATTAATAAAATACTTTGTCGATCTCAAAATAACGAATTCTTTTAGTTTTAGTTTTAAGAGAACTTCTCCCTATTGAAACAACTAACATTAAACTATCCTACACAGCGATAAGCCACATCCGTGCCGTACACCGTGCCGGCATAGCATGGTGTTAGAGTGGACGTCGGGGTGGGGTAGAAATCACGCGTTGACAAGTGTGAGGATGAGTGAGTTAAACATTGTTATTTGTTTTTAACCAATAAAATGGTGTCACGTAACTCATCTTTTTTAGTTAAACCATTACAACATTTTAATGACCCCATCAGATTTTACCTATAAATTCGATCGATTTCATTTTAAACTCATTCGATTTCAATTCTTTATCCACGACATATAAAATGTCGTGTTACGACTTCATTTTCGGTGATTCTTACAACGAGTCAAAATTATATAATGTCGAGGAGGGTCAGTCTAGTAATGTCGAGGAGGGTCAGTCTGGCATTCGTTACCGTGACAATAGGGTGCAACTGGACTTGAATACACCCTGGAAGGACCCGTATGATTTTGATGACTCTCACCGTCAACCCGACTACGGTCCTTATACTTACTACGGTTACGGTGGTGATGACACATTTGAAGAACAAGACTATATGCACCATGAAGACAGCGCTGGCGAGGAGAAGCAGGTAGAAAGTCAGGAGGAAGGATCTAACCCGATCAAATTTCGGTTCGAGACTGACCGGACATTTTCCATACGTGATGAGTTGGTCGACTGGGTACAAGATACGGGAATGGAAAATGGTTACGTAATCGTTATAAAAAGATCGAAGAAAAGAGGAGAATGTTGCGTGAAGGTATATATTTCAGTCACTATTGTTTTTAATATATTAACAAATACGTACTTTATTAATTGTTATTTAAAAAGCCACAAAAAAACTTAACGTATAAATTAATTACTAAAAACACGTATTTTATCCTTGGTGAAGGTTAATTCCCTACGGGTGCACCAGTGGTCTTCGGGTCACACACCTTTAGGATTACGTTTCTCCTTTGCTAAGAGTATTGTTAATTTTTACTAAATAAACTTTTTTTTTATAATTTATTATTTAAAAAAGTTATAAAAATACTTATTTTCTAATAAACTTATTTTCGTGAAGGTTGTACTTCAATGCACTCTTGGAGGGAGCATAAGAGTGTAGCTTTGGTGAGGAAGACGGGTAGCAAAAAAAATTGGCTGCCCGTTTGAGTTGATAGAGGTGCTTGAAACTCAGACACAGGTTTGGAGGATAAAGGTGAAAAACCCGGCGCACAACGACACTCCCCTTGAACACTTAGAGGGTCACGTGTATGCCAGAAGGCTTTCTATAGATGACAGACAACTGGTCGGGCAGATGGCAGAGAATGATATTCCCAAGCGTAACATCTGGAGAATGCTCATTTCAAAGAACCCGGAGAAAAATACTACCCTGAAAGATATACATAATGCGGCTCAAATAAAGAATGCTGAAAAGGGAGTTGGTCCCAAATGTGCAATGCCGCACCTCGAATCCTTTCTGTCGGAGAGAGAATTCACCTACTACACGCGCGCAAATGACACCACGAACGCTCTCATAGATATTTTCTTCGTTCGCAAACATTCATTTACTATGTGGTGCGCATTCCCGCATGTGCTGATGATTGACGCCACCTACAATACAAACGTGTACAAAGATTCTATGTGATAGATTCTTTATCCAGTTACAATGCTATCCTAGGGAGACCTTGGATACATGATGGGTCAACAACTACACTAATATAGCCAAACCACATTTTACACATATGTATAACCAACCCACATTTTACATACAAAAAGCATGAAGTTCAAGACATCAGTTTACATACCACATCAGCTTACCATTGTTTATCATACCAAAAGACTGAAGTACTATGATCTTAACCTACTAACACACCTATATATTTCCAATGACAATCATCATCTGAACAGTAGGGTGAATATAATGGATCATACTCCCCTTTATATGGATCATCATACCAATCATCATCTGTCTCTGTGTTGCGATAATCAAATGCCTGCTTCAACACATCTGGATCAATATCTGGAATTGGGTCATCATACTCAACTTCCTTCTTAACTTGCTCAAAAGGATCATTCTTAACCTGCTTAAAAGGATCATCCTCAATCTGCTGCCAAATCTGCTCATGCCAAAGCTGATGAAAGACAGGTATGTTTTTTAATGCATCATAGTCATGATCAATATGCTCAACATATATATCAATTGATTTCTAAGTTTCAACAATCTTGTTCAACACGCGCACATTACTGTCATTTAACAGCTGTCTTAAACTCAGTCCCAAGCCTTCCCATGGCAGCCTATAGTAAAACCTAAACTTGTCATCCTTATAATAACCAAGTTCCACCAGCATGTCAGTTGTGCAAAACAAAACCCGTGGTCGTCCAACCAAGAAGCAACAAGAACACAAGCGAGAACAATATGCGAGAAAGAGCTTGCATATGCCGGATGAAGAAAGTGGGTCCGACCAGGAGCTTGACTTTCCCCGGTACAACTCTTTCGTACCATCACAGGAAGAGCTCGTACGACATTCCCAGCCCTAGCCTGGCATTCCTTACGAGCCTCACCGTTATAGCTCTTACATACCGTCAACGTCCCAAGAGGGAAGCATTTGGGAGAAATTCTATTTCTCGTTGCTTTCGCAGACAAAAAAGATAGAGAATGCAATAAGGAATTTTGGGGATAAAATTCCATCTGTTTTTCACCCATATATATCCAAAATAACAGATGTGAAACCAGATGGTCATTGCGGGTTTCGAGCGGTAACTGTGGGGTTAGGTGTTGGTGGTGAAATCCTCAGGATGGATTGACCTTGAATATTCTGTGTGACATCCTCAGGATGGTGAAGGACTAAACAGACTTCAGGATGTAACAACATTCTGACAAGTGTGTATCCTGAGAATAGATTAACAAATTACCTTGTCTTGATATTTTTGCAGGTACAATCAATGAATTAGTAAGACTTGTAACTCCTCTCCAACGGCTAGAAAGTCTTACCAAGTCAATGAATTTAAGGATGCAAGAAGAATACGCATATAGACTTAAAGAGCGAGTAAAAGTGTAACCGCCAAAGATAATGAATGATAGGCGAGAAAGGTGGAAACTGATGTCCAACGTCTATTTCAGTTGAAACATCCTCAACAACTACTTGAAACAGCCCACAAGATCATTGAAGACAACAGATATTGTGGGATCCTCTATTTATTATCATGTAAACTATATATAGGGGTATGATGAACAAAAATAGAACACTTCGAGACACTTAGACACTTTGTAACACACCTGATACTCTCTCTGCACACACACAACACTACACAATCATTGTAATCATAGATTGTGCATCATACTTCCAAAGTTGTAATACCTTTTTACCATTTTAAGGATGAAAGGGGCACTCATAGTAAAAAGTTTATCTTTCACTAATTTTAACCAGTTATAAACTGTCACATCACTTCACTGATTTACTTAACTGAAACACTTTTTTGTAGGCAACACTCCACTGATTCTTTCATTTAAATTTGAGAAAACTAACCGTTTTATAGTCAGACGGTAATTAATTTTGTTACCGTTACATTTAAACCATTGTAACCATTTGGAATCTGTACCGTTACGGTTTGGTCTATAAAACACCTTAATCCAACACAAAAAAAGCACACAATAAATCGGTTATACTTTAATCGTTTTGTAAAAAATGGTCTTGTGGAATGCAAATGAGGATATCGCGTTAACGAGGGCATACCTGGTAGTGAGAAACACATGGGTTCATGAAGTCGATACCCCAATTTCGTTTTGGCACCGGGTGTCAGGGATATTCAATAATTTAACCGGCACAAATAACCGGTCCAAGGATTCGCTCGTTCGTAGGTGGATTCTTCTCTGGTCGAGGTGTCTTTGTTGGAACGTCCTCTATGAAGCCACGATGGAGAGACACCCTAATGTTCAAGAAGACATTGCAATCCAACTCACTCGCGGCGACTACTACCGTGCACAAATGACTAACTTCACCCATTTTTTGTCATGGCGAATGTTGCGAGATTTATTTAATAATTAATGTTTACGGTTGTTTAATGTTTATTGTGTAATGGTTTTTAAATTTTGAATGAAAGTTACTCGTGGCACTTATTTTATGTGAATGTATGATTTGTATAGGGGTAAAAGGTAAAAAATGGTCAAAATGTAAACGGTCAAAAAATAAAACACGGTCAAAGGTGAAAGAAAAACGTGGCATATTATCATTGGTCAAGAAAAGGACAGTTTCTTTGTACCAGCACGGTAACAAGCACCAGAAAACGGTTCACGAGAACCCTACCAGCACATGTGGCGGCGGTATTACCGTGCTGGTAATGGGGTACCCGTGCCCAATTCTGGTGGCGCCCTGTCCCCCTAATATTAACAAACAAAGGCACGAGCCTAGACTCCTCCCGAGTTGTTTTTAAGCAATCTAGGTTTAATAAATGTTTTAATTTAGGATTATGTAATGTTTTAATTAATGTTTTAATATTATTTGTGTGGTTTTAATATTATTTGTAACTTTTTTTAATATTATTTATGTTTTTTTTTTTACTTTTACTTGATTAATTAAAGAATAAAATAAATAATAAACAACCAATCATTAAAATGAGCCTTAAATTTAAGGACCCTTCACTACACCCTATTTTGAATTAAAGCTCCATGCTGACTTATCAGTTATCACATAGATCAATCACAAAGGGGGCTTAAATTTTCTTCCCCAAGCATAAAATTGTGTTCTAACAGTTTTTTTTTTAAGTTGGTGCTTATTTTCCATTACATTTCTATGTTTTGTTTATGTTTATTTTAGTACTAGGTTATGTACCCGTGTGATACACGGGTTGAACAATTTAAATTATATATATTATATATAAATTTAAAATATAATTAAGAAAAATTAGATTACATATGTTATTTAAAATAAAAAAAGTTTCTTGTACAACAGAAAAAATATTAAATATTCATCAGCCCCTAAATGATTTCTTGTAAAAAACATTTTTATTCACATAAAACTTTTTTCAAACATTTCAAAATATATCTTCCACACACAGCTATTACCTTGTAGACTACAGGTACAACAAAACAAAACAAAAATAAATTTGACATCAGGTTTCCTCAAAGCCAAAGTATTTCTAACCTTGAGTGTATAATCATTTTTTTTCTAACATCAAGGTCCTTAAACATAATGACATTTATTGGTTCAATTTTATTGTATTATAAAAAAAGATTGTGTAAATTAATAGCCTGAAAATAAAGATTGAAATGAATTAGTAATGGAAAGACTGTTTAGATATTGCATTTCTCTATTAAAGTAACTTGAAAAAACAAAGTCAATGAAGATTTCAATTACTTATTTTTCATATATAAAATGTATTTTATATATCAACCTATTATAATACGAAAATAGCCAAACATATTTAGTTTTGTATTGAATCAAATATTTAATTAATGTGGATTGATTTGTGTTATTTAATTTGTTTAGAATATTGTAAGAAATATAGTTTTAAATTTAGAGTGAAAGACCACATATTAAAAACACGTTTTTTAAGGTACACGATTTAAATTTAATAACATATAAATACATTATGATTTTTAATAAAGATTATTTTTGTTAGTTCATAAACATTTTCAAATTATGTCTATTAATTTATTTCTAATTTTGTATTAAAATATAATTATATTAATTGATTTACAAAAACATAGAATATATATCTTAAACTGAATTCCAATAATTATATTAATAATTATAGTTGTAACAAATAAAAAACTGAATAAGTAATAATTATTAAATAAAGAAACAAATTAAAATAAATGTATTGTTTGAAATATAAAAAATAGGAGGCTTTATAATGGAGTTCTATGTACTCCATGTGTTGTCTTTTATTAACTAATACATTTGTGTTTATTTTCCAGTACTACAGTCTACATTCCAACTGTAGGGGGCAAAATAACGAAGTAAACGTGAGGTTTAATAAAGTCAAATTTACTATTGTTCAATGTCTGAATCAATATATATATATATATATATATATCAATCTATATCAAAATTTCAAATATCATATTAGAGGGTCAAGTTATTCTACACAAGGTAATAAAAATGAGAAGGGTGAGAAGGATACAAAAAACACAATAAATCATGAAATATGACACAATGAGCCACAAAATATAACACAGTGCCAAAAAATATAACACAATGCTGAAGAAAAAAGACACAATCAATTGAAAAAATGACACAATGATGAAAATAAGAAAAAGACACAATGGTACATGAAAGACACAATGATATAACGCATATTCTAAAAACCACAAGCTAAAACCTCAAAAAAACGAAGACCTAAAAACTCACGTTGTAGGGTTCGATAAAACGGTTCCAATGCCGCTTGAATGAGTTCAATCGGAGTCCGTTTGATACCCTTCCTACGACTTCCTATTTTTCTTTCACTGTGTATTTGATCCTAACCCTCATATTAGAAGAACACATAATGCGCTTTTGAAATTTAGAGATTTCGGTGGATAGTAACATCGAAAGCAGTACGTATATTTGTGTTTATTATTTTATGTTGTTTATTGAAGTATTTGATAGAGTTTTAATTTTTTGAACGGGCAAACGAAATTTTATTCCACCCAAATTAACAAGAAGCTAGAATAATCACACAACAAAAAACTGCGAAAAAGAATCAAGAGCGAAAAACTAGAATCACCCTACAAACACAAAACACCGCTTAATTACTGAGAAACTTCGCTACTCCAAACAAGACCACTGCATAAAAAGACCTCTAAGCAATGTTTTAAAAATCGGTAAATATCGGCCGGTTATAGCGGTATTACCATTTTCTGATTGAAATCCGGTACGAAACCCTCAGGTAAATATGGGAAACGGTATCGATTTTATACCACCGGCAAAATCCGGTATACCGATTTGAACCGCTATACCGGTGCCGCCAGAGGTCAGTTTTTGTGTTATTTTTAGATTTTTTTTATTAAGGAATAAGTTTTAAAAAAATTAAAAATTTAGACTATCTTTAGGGTTCGCAATTCAGAAAGGGGTGGCGGCGCAGCTTGTTGCCTGTATACCTTCTATTGTGATGTAAAGTTCGTATTTCGTTTTAATGAAAAAGTATATTTTAATTGTCAAAACTTTTTAATAGTATTTAATATGTAATTATGTGCTTTTAGATTATTATTTTTTTGTTAACGTTGTAATTTATGAAATTATATAGCTAACTAATCAATCCGATTAATTCAACCGGTACATCAAGATTCAACCGGTTAAACCATTTTTTTAGCCAAATCCAGTATAATTAAAAAACTGGTTTTTAAAACATTGCTTCTAAGCTTCCTCAACCGCAACATGGCGGGTGCACCTGAGGAAACATAGAGACCGACTTAGGAGGAGCTGGAGCCGTAATCCCTCCAACCATTGAACACTTTTGTTTTAACACTCCTCTGCTTCCAAACCTTAAGACATTAATATCAAAATATAACGGCAAGAAATTCACAATATAAAATCAGTACATCTTAATGCTCCTCTATGGCTCTATATTCTTAATATCAAAATATAATGGCAAGAAATTCTTAATATAAAATCAGTACATCTTAATGCTCCTCTGTGGCTCTATATTCATGAATTTATCAGTTTTAAATATTAATAACGGTTCTAAATTTTTTAAACTCTTCATTATAAATATACAAATTACGGATTCGTCAACTTATCAAGCATAAAAATTTGACTAGTTCTTATAGATTTTAGCACACACATCTAGTTCTTATTTTATTATGAATGTACGTGTGTATAAATACATGTAATGTACGTGCTGTGCTAGTTATTCAACAAACTTTCACCTATAAATTGACATCATAAATGAAGTAAACTTAGGCAGCTTGACAAATTATGTGGCTAAGAATGACTACTGAATTCAAATTTAGTATATTGTATACAAAGGACATTCATAATTGATTTTAGTTATCCACCTATCCGTAATCTTTTTTTTTTTAATTTTTTAAGCGACAACAAAACTACTTCATGTCAAAACGCTAGCAAGAAACTAACAAAAAGTACCCGAGTACACCAATACAAACCATCCGAACATAACAAGAAACAAACTACAAGAAACATACACGTAACAAACTAAAGAGACCTGCCCCACTTTAGTCGTGTCGAACCTACAGCATGATTCCCAAGTCATGTCCGACATCCTAGCCCGCTTTTTAACCCACAAAAAAAAGTCATGATCTTAGTCTCCTCCAATATATAACGCACCGAAGCCTGTTTTTGGTCGAATACAATCCCATTTCTAAAACGCCAAATAGCCGTCAAGACAAGCACATAGAACGCCTTCTTATACCTAATCCTAATCATTACCGACGAGTGCAGGTTTAGAAGATCTCGAACATGTAAAACAAACGAACTCGGGATGTTACACCTCATAGATAGAAGCTACCAAAGTATATGCCTTCAAGCTAGCTAGAACCCCGATTGTTGGGAGTTTGTCTAAGCTTGCTTTCCAGGCCACGATGCAAACTCTTTTTAGTACCCATCTGCTCTAAAAGAAAGCCGACTGACCATGTTCATTCAAAGCCTCAAAAATTGTTGTTTAACGTTGCTCACCGAGTAACTGTTTAACCCTTTACCAGACCACGACCAAGGATCACGCCCTGAAGTGAGCTCAACGTCTCCAAGTAACTACACTAAATCATCCAACTTCGCTGATTCCTCGCTTGTCAAGGATTGCCTCATCCATTCCCACTTAAACCGAACACCTGACAGATCCGTACCAATCTGATCCGAGACAGAACAACAGCTCCACTTCTCTAATGCAAACAACAAAGAAAAATTAGTGCCAAAATGCCCGACCCAAACCACCAGTCCTGCCAAAACAAAATATTATCACCACAGCCAATGTTCCCTTTAATCAGGTGTTTTGAATCCAAGTGAAGACTGTCCAAGAGCCGAGGAACACTGGCAATATGTTTCAAAGAACCTCCAATAGTCAATTTCACCGGTATATAGTTCCACGCCAGAATATTACCATTTATGGCCCATATAACCTTCCTCCAAAGGCTGCTTTGGTCAGTTTTGAACCTCCACCACCATTTGGATAAAAAGACTAAGGTTTGTGTCTCGTAAAGTGCCTATACCGACCCCCCATAATCAACCGGTGCAATAACGTGGTCCCAAGTGACCAAACTCATCTTATCAACCTCGTCATTACCACCAAAAAAGGTCTGCCTCATTCTTTCCAAACTATTAATCACTTGCACCGGTGCCCGAAATAATGAGAAAAGATACAAGGGTAGAGAATTCAATACCGATTTCAATAACGTGATGCGACCCCCGCAGGAAAGGAATTTAGATTTCCAAATTGACAATCTTCGCTGGAACTTCTCAAGGACCGGATCTCAACTCCTAATTAGATTCATGTTTTCCGCAATTAGGATTCCAAGATGCACAAATGGAAAACGACCCGCCTTGAATCTTAAAACCGCCGCCATATCAGAAATCTTCCCTTCCCCCAATCCCACTCCGTACACACAACTCTTCACGATAATGATTCTTAGTCCGAAAATCAAAAAAAAAAAAACACCATAACAGGCGCTTAAGATTCCTAGCATTAGTATGAGACCACTCCCCACAAAAAAAAAAAAAAAAAAAAAAAACCACATCGTTTGCATAACTAAAATGTGATACTAAAGGGACATCCCCGCTAACCTCTATACCTTGGAAAATCCCCAACAAACAAGCTCGGAGCATAACACGAGTAAGATCCCCCATGTCTATTATAAAAAAAAAAGGAGAAAGAGGATCACCTTGGCGAAGACCTCGTTGACAATAGAATTCATATGTAGGGGACCCATTAACAGGAACCGAGGCTCTCCCATTCCCAACAATCAACATAACCCAGCCCTACCACTTGTTCGAGAAGTTCATTTGCCCCAACATATTGTCCATATAACCCCAACACAAAGTGTCATAGGCTTTATCTATGTCAACTTTAAAAAGGCCCGTCAAATTTGTTTCGATTGCTCAAGAATGTCGTTTGCTCCTACGAGATAAAAAACGACATCATAGTTCTAAGCCCCGACACCAAAACCTTGGATAAGACTTTGTTCAAACAACCTACCAGACTAATAGGCCGATAGTCGGAAAGAGTCGACTGGTCCCTACTAGGGGTGTTCAAAACCGGATATCCGAAATTTTCGGATAGCCGGTTTTACTATCCGAATCCGTATCCTAAATTTCGGATATCCGATCAGATAGTGAATCGGATATTCGAATACCCGATTTTATTATAATATATTTTTATTTTATATGTTTCATATATAAATTTTCGGATAGTTTCGGATATATTTCGGATATTTTTCGGATATTTTCAGATATTTTCGGATATCTTTGGATATTTTCGGATATTCGGATATTTTGGATATCCGATAAAAAACTTTTATAAATTTTTGGATATCCGAAATATCCGAAAATTTTTAAAATCACTATCCGAATCCAAAAATTCGGATATCCGAATTTCGAATATCCGAAATTTCATATATCCGGTTTTTTGGATAGTTTCGGATTCGGATATTTCCTATCGGATTTTCGGATTCAGATACTTTTGAACACCCCTAGTCCCTACCTTTAGGGATGAATGCATTGAAGTCGGAAAAACACCCGTCACTAATGAAACCGAGTCATGAAAATCCTGGAACACCCTGAAAAAAATCATACTTCCAACTACCTAAAAAACTCCTGATGAACTTGAAATTGAAGCCGTTGGCTCCCAGTGCCTTATCTTCGTCACATTCCCACACCCGGCGAACTCAGGTTAATACTTTTTAGAAACACATAAGTCTACCTTAGCGAAACATTTTATATAACGTACTTAACTTGGTTAGTTGAGTCGGTTCGATGATTCAGGGAATCATCAGGAGTTGGTTTGTACTTGCATAGTGTCCATAGTCCAATGATTCGGGAAATCATTCGGGAAACACACACATACACACGAGTCTTGAGTCCCATGTTGGTGAAAATACATAATTGGGGTAACTTATCAAGTATTACATGTTCTATATAATCAATTAACAACTTGTGAATGCATACTTATATGATTTGACATGTTAATGTATGTACGAATGAGTAGGAGTCCCTCTTTCGCATGATGAAAGATGCGAATGTGATATTTCTAGTCCCATTCGCACAGTCATGGACTCATTCGCACCCTCAATGGTGCGAATGGGAGCAGAGTATAAATATATCTCTTGCCTCATTTTCATTATTTCATAACCCTAACTCGCCCCCAAGTGCTCTCTCTCAAACTCCAACCTGTAGAAACGAGCTTTTGCCCTTATTTCTTAGATCCTTAAGCCAAAACAAGTTTATAATCAATATCAATTGAAGATTCAATGTGTGTTAATCATCTACACCTTTTTCAATACATTTTTGATAAACCCCAAGTGCCCAAATCTGATTCCAAAGTGTTTTCTTATATAAAAACCTTTCTAACATCTTTCTAAACTAGATCTAGACCTAAACAATAAGTTTCTTTATAAAAACATAAGTTTAAATTATGTTGGTGACCATATATTTGGGGTGTATGTGTTACATGTTGATTGAATGATATTAGGATGTTGTTGAGATGATTGTGGATTGTTTAGGAGCATGATTAGGTGTTGTATGAGTGGTTTATTGTTGTTTTGTGGACTTTTACCCATTTTGGGGGTTTATGTGATAAATTTAGGGTTTGTAACATGAACATGATGATGATGATGATGATATGATTAGGAATTCATTTAGGTGAGTTAATCTATGCTTGATAGTCTGGAAATTCTATTTTTTAATACTTTCCATTTTGGGTAAATTTCTCATGCAATTGATGTAACATCTTCATAATTTGCCATTTTGGGTAATATGTGATTTGGTATGCAAAACGGACAAACTGATGACTAAAACTAGTGTAGTAACATGTTATTAGGATAGATAACTGTGACTGCAGTGTTTGGTTGCGTTTCGGGAGGTTTTCGATTGGGTTTGAAGGGTTTATGTTCGTCAAAATAGCTTAACAACTAAGCAGGTATGAATGGGTCCCCATTCACATGACCGATGGTGCGAATGGGGGGAGTCTATACCTATTCGCACCAAAACAACTTATTCTTACCAAAAACCCATTCCATTGCAACTAATGACTAATTTTAGGACTCATTCGCATAGACAAAGGGTACGAATGAGACTGGAATTGGTCTTATTCGCACCAACGTGGAAAATTATGAATCTTTGGTAGAAACTAAGTGTTTTATGTGCATTACTTGTGTGTGAATTGTATATACTTGATGAACTAATATAACGGGTCACCAACGGGATATCGAGTCTTGTGTGGTTTTGTCAAACATCAAACTTTTACGAACACTCAAAGTCAAGTTTTGGATAACTTGGGGTTATTATACAAACATATCATCGTTCAAACATTGATAGGCTATTTATGGTAGGTTTCCAGTAGTTGGATTACCATAAACAATCCTGGTTTATTATTTACGTGAAGAACGCAACCTAAGGTGAGTTTCACAGCCCCACTGTTTATTGTTTTCATTTTTGGGGGAGAAACACGCGATACGAACACAAACTTTTCAGACCACGGTATTCATTATATCACATAGGTACTAACCAACATTTCATCATTAAGTCCTTTCTAACTTTTGAACCATGAATATGTGGATACATAGCGGGGAAACTGTGAATAGATCTATTGGGCCTGGCGAGCCCCACTTGGGTCGACTGGAGGTCAGACGGGTGCATATTTGTCCTATCTAACTTACGTCACCTGGTGTTGACTGGTGGCCGGTATTAAAGGAAACTTATAACGTTTAACAATGGTTAGTATCATGTAACGATGTCTAGCTAGCATCAGGTATATGTAAGGATTGTTGGGTCTGTTTTACGAACTTTACTTACTTTTGCAAACCTAAAACTCTGTGAACTCACCAGCACTTTATGTTTTGACTAAAATAGCATGTTTTCTCAGGTCGTTAAGGTAGCAACATGGGTTAGGCGCACGCAAGTCGCACTGTGTCTCATCCGATCTGTGCATTGTGTCAAACATATTTCATACATTCGAACTACTGATGTTTTTGGGTTGTAACTTTTATAACTGCTTCGGTTGTGATTGGTTTGGTTTGGTGAAACATTTAAACTGTTAGAATTTTATTACGTTATTTTCATATCATATAGTTGTCGTTTATTGTGATCGTTGACTTAGATCCTGGTATGTCACACGCCTCGTGGTAGAACCCCGCAATTGAAATTTGAGGGTGTGACAGATTGGTATCATAGCCAATGGTTATAGTGAACTAGGAATGCATGTAGAGTCTAGTCTATAGCCAAGTCTCACACACTAGATGGTCACACACTTATGAGTCGTAATAAGTGGGAACTTACTAACATTGTAGGGGTGTCAATATCATCATCATTTACATGCTGCATTATCCATTCTATCTATTTCTATTTCTGTCTATTCTTCTTCTTCTTCTTCTTCTTCTTCTTCGGGTTTTGAAGATGAAGACGTTATCTTATTGATTGTGTACGGCAGTGGCATACATTGGAGTAGTTTTCGACTTATTCTAGAGATCTGTTCAAGATTCGAGCATCTCCCTTCTATACTCCAATGGACAGACTCGCTCACACACACTATCTTGCATTGTACTAGTCATAGTACGCCTCTCTGGGTGACTATCCACTCTGAGGTTCTTATTGTACCACACTCTCTAGCATAGATGGACATGTAGTGTTCTTTTATTCAACAAGTTTGGATATTCCAACTTGATGATCTGTAATGGATATGGTTTCGTCCGGTCGGGATGTGTTCTTCCTTTTGGCATGATTACTGGTATTCTATTACTAGTGATAACTTTAATCCCTCTTTCGTGTGATATCTAAAGATGATGTCGGGAGCTCGTGTAGGAAGACGTGGATGACGTACTGGTGGACGCGGTGGTGGTCGCGGCGAGGGTCGTGTCAATATCAATATAACCCAGGCGGAGCTGAACAACCTCATTCAGGAGCAAGTGTCTATTGCTCTTGCTGTTTTTCATGCCGCTCAGCAAGGCCTTGGTGGTAATTTGATTACTACTACTCCTACCTATTTATCTGGTATTTTATTCGTTTTGGTTAACCAGTGTTACTTGTTGTTCATGAAATGCTGGCAACCAGCAACTACCTCCTCATGTTCAGCCTGTATGCATTTTCAAGGCTTTCATGGATTGTAAGCCTCATACTTTTAGTGGTACTGAGGGAGCAGTGGGACTGCTCCGGTGGATTGAGAAGGTTGAATCTGTGTTCGCGATGTGCAATTGTCTGGCGGCTGATCGCGTGAAATTTGCTTATGGTACTCTTGAAGGTCCAACTTTGACTTGGCTTGTGTGAAGGCATGAGCTGTGGAAGTTGGAGCACCAGTTGTGGAATCTTAAGATGGTGGGTTCGAAGATTGAGGAATACACTACCAAGCATCATGAGCTAGCTGTGATGTGTCTTGGTTTGGTTATTCTAGTGTTCAAAAGGATTGAGCACTACATTGCTAGGTTGGTGCCGCTACTCTCTAGGAGACTATTCACTTGGCTCACAAGCTGACGAATCAAAAAGTTGAGGAGGGCGTTTTGCCTCCCAGTGGTGTTGCTCTGAAGGCCCCTTATAACAAGAGGAAGTGGGTCAACTGTGACAACCTGCGGTTGGGGTGTTACAACAACTCTGGTAAGAACTTTGCTCCCACTCAATAGCAGCAGAGAAAGTTTGAAACTTTCAGTTCTTCTTTCGTGGTCCAGTCAAGGAAGAAATCGGGTTCTTATGTTGGAAATTACCCAAAGTGTGGCAAGTGTAACTATCATCATACCGGCCAGTGCTGTAAGTTTTAGTGTCAGCGTTGTGGCAAGGCCGGACATGAGGTGCAGGATTGCAGAGTCAAGCTTGGTGACAAGTCAGCCCCTCTAACAGCTCCTCAGCATAACCAGGGATGCTACAATTGTGGTCAGGTTGGGCATTTCAAGCATGATTGTCCAAAGTTGAAGCAGGGTGATGGTGGGAAAAACGAGAACAGTAATGGGAACTACGGGTGTGGCGGCAGGAATACGCGAGCCTTCGTCATTGGTTTGGAGGAAGCCCGACAAGATCCGGACACAGTTACCGGTACGTTTCTTCTTAACGATCGCTATGCTTCGGTTTTATTTTATTATGGTGTTGTCATATCTGCTACATTTAGTCAGTTGCTAGACATTGCACCTACATCTTTAGAGGCTAAGTACTTGATAGAGTTGGCTAATGGTAAGCGAATTGAGGCTACACACACTCTTAAGGAGTGCCTCCTAGAACTTTCGGGTCTGTCTTTACCCATTGATCTTATGCCAGTTGATTTGGGTAGTTTCAATGCCGTGGTGGGTATGGATTGGATTGGTTATCTTTGTATCAGGTCGAGGTCGTTTGTTTTGATAAGATCGTTCAACTTCCACTTCATGGCGAGATTTTATTTATGTATTGTGAGAAAGGTGGCGTTCCTTTGAGCGTTATTTTCTGTATGAAGGCCTATAAGTATCTTCGAAAAAGGTATACAGCCATTCTGGCACTCGTTTCTATATCATCTGCTGAAGAGAAGAATATTGAAGACATTCCGTTGTACGTGATTTTTCTGATGTATTTCCTGAAGATTTGCCTGGTCTTCCGCCTCAACATTAGGTTGAGTTTCATATTGATCTTGCACCTGGTGTAGCTCCCATCGCTTGAGCCCCTTATCGTCTTTCACATCCTGAGATGCAAGAATTATCCAACCAATTTCAGGAGTTATTGAAGAAAGGTTTTATTCGTCCTAGTTCGTCCCCGTGGGGAGCCCCTATTTTGTTTGTCAAGAAGAAAGATGGAAGCCTTCGTATGTGCATTGACTACCGTAAGCTTAACAAGGTGACAATCAAGAATCGCTATCCTCTTCCTCGCATTGATGATCTATTTGACAAGATTTAAGGATTCAGTTATTATTCGAAGATTGATTTGAGGTCCGGATACCACCAGCTAAGAGTACATGAAGCCGACATGTCGAAGACTGCCTTTCGAACCCGTTATGGCCATTTTGAGTTCTTGATCACGCCTTTTGGCCTCAACAATGCCCCAACGATATTTATGGATTTGATGAACCGTGTTTGCAAGCCTTATCTTGATAAGTTCATCATTGTCTTTATTGATGACATTTTGATCTATTCTGAGAGCAGGGTGGACCATGAGGAATACCTACGTCTTGTCTTGGAATTTGTAAGAAGAGAACGACTCTATGCCCCAATAACTCATCCCACAACAACCTTCTACCAGCAGCATTGTTGGGATCGTGAACGTTTGCGATATTTATAGACTGCCTTTCGAACATGTTATGGCCATTTTGAATTCTTGATCATGCCTTTTGGCCTTAACAATGCCCCAACGATATTTATGGATTTGATGAACCGTGTTTGCAAGCCTTATCTTGATAAGTTCATCATTGTCTTTATTGATGACATTCTGATCTATTCTGAGAGCAGGGTGGACCATGAGGAATACCTGCGTCTTGTCTTGGAATTTGTAAGAAGAGAACGACTCTATGCCCCAATAACTCATCCCACAACAACCTTCTACCAGCAGCATTGTTGGGATCGTGAACGTTTGCGATATTTATAGACGTAATAGAAAGCACCAAAATACCTGAAACCACCATGACATGTCGTGTTTTTAATAAAACCTGTCTTCTTAAAACACGTTGGATCCTACCAGGAAATTAACCCCCACAACAATCCCAACTGAATTAAGTAAATCAAAATGAAAAATGGTTACCCTAAAATAGAGACAGAAACCATAGAGACGGATCCGAGATCTTTGATTCCTGTATCGCCACGAAATCCGCCCCATGGGATGACGTTAAACCTTTTACCCTATCGCTTTCCCCCTTCCCCGAGCCCATGAACATTTATTGAAAGATAGTTCATTGTATACCCAACGAACTTATCTCTATAATAACTTCATCCGCAACTTGACCAACAAATTGTCCAACTTCAACCCCACTAAGCTACCCACATGTACCGTAGCATTAACCTACCCATTTATCTCCTCCACCTCCGCCTGAACTTCGCTTTTAACCACAATCGGATCAACATCCATAGTGTGCGTGGGTTCAATAAGGACTGTATTCAACAAGTCTATGGCTGTTTGGGGAACAAAACACTTCGGCTACACCAGAGACAAACCATCAGTATCGGCCATTAGGTTAACATTCAAATCTGGACATACCGTTTGTATGCGAAAAAGGTTACGGACATGACGCCTAGAAGAAAAACCTGAATCATCGGATGAAGAATGACTACACATAACCCTTGGTCTTTTCTGACTTTTGATAATATTTGTCTGGGCCATATTATTAGACATTGACCCATTAATGCGTGGCCCAACAGGGGTGTCAAAAGTTTGGCCCAAAGATGGAGACTCAACATTCAGACCATGAACCACCAAATTTGAAAGATCCCTACCCGAAATTTGTGTAGAAAGTAATGGCTTATCATCAATGCCATGCACATTAGCAAAATTAACGTCCGAATTTTGAACTTCGCAGTCCGGCACTTCACTCTCCTCCGACAACCCCCACGACCTTTCGCTTCCCATGAACAGTATCGTCCCTTATTTCGCCTTCCTCCATTTCATCTTCTTATTCTTCCGAGTACGTCGAATCAAATTACGGGACTCATGGAGAATTCTCCTCCACCACCCAAACTTTATAGCCTTTTTCCTTCCAAAACACAACAATCTCTTCGTTAATTATGGAGCTTTGCTTGGTAAGAAAATTTGTATAACCAGCTAAGTTATCCACATCAAGCTCGGAAAAATCAGAAGGCCAAACCATATCTCCGAATAGCTTCCCTACTTTGTCGTAAATGGCACTTTCACGTAGACAAATCAGAAATCCTTCCACCTTCACCAATGCTACTCTATTAAACTGTAAGTCCTACCTGACCACGATTGAGTGCACATAAAACTTTGCGATGATATATTTTCCTTCGCAACGAGAAAATCATCCATCTCAGATCTATCCCGAAAGGTAATGCGGTCAGAAAGACCCTCGAGATAAGATAACACCGCTTCTGAGTAACTTGCTGAGTGCAGTATCTTCTTCACGCCATGTAATTCCTAATATGACTAAAAACACCCACCACCATCGACCAATGCAGTGCCTCGGATATAAGGCGCCCACCTCGTTCAGAGGAAGAACTTTCCTAGAACCCGTTATCGTCTATATTTTATGTTGCAAGGCATCTGTAACACCCCAACCGATGTCGGAAACATCGAGGTGTCACGTAATGACGATTGTTCAAAAGCTCATAGTACTAAAGTGTAAATATTATTAAATTCATGATTAAGAGTCAAACATCAAAGTCAACCCATTACGTCAAGTACCAAACAAAATGATACATAAAGCTTGTTTATTAAGTCTAAGTCCAAGCCTAAGAGACAATCATCAAGCGTTCCCTGAAACATGTACAAAAATAAAACGTCAACAATAATGCTGGTGAGGACACTTAGTTTGTGTACGTATAATATAAGTGTAAAAATATTTTACAATTCAAGTGTCATGATTCATTCAAGGTAATATGGTAAATACGTAAGCACACAATGCGAATCAAAATCTAACCTCTATGATGACAAACACTAAGAATAACCTAGGACTTCCCACACGCATAGGTACTTCCCTTCCCACATGCATAGGTAGTTTCCACTAGGCGGGACCTAGGACTTCCCTCTCGCATTAGTACTTTCCCTGCCACATGCTTAGGTACTTTCCACTAGGCTCCCAAAGGTATATGAATATGTTTACGTTTATGAATTTGTTTATGAATATGTAATGATCACAAGTATACTATGTATATGTCTAAGCATAAAGCACATGAATTCAAAGCATAACAAGTATATGAATTGTATGTAAAAATGTTTATGACTATGTGCAAGTGTAAATTTCATAGGTGTACATGTTTCACCCCAAAAGTGTAAGAAAACCAAAACGGGGATAATTATACTCACAGTTTTTGCTAAGCGATAAATCCAATAAAGTTCGTCATAAAATAAAATTGGAACTTCCGAAGACTCAACCTGTACGTATAAGAATACTAATAAGAGGTATGTCTTAAGAGTCTAAGGTATCTAGGATTCTTAGGCATTAGGGTTTGCTAGACATATGTGGGGAAGATTAAGTTTTACGATTATTCGAAAATAAAAAATTCGTATTCGAAAAGTATAATATGATTTAAGTTTAAATACATGACTATGAAAATAATTATTAAAATTTGAATATTTTGAATAAAAGTATTCTAAGTAATTGATTTAAAGATTTTAGTTAATCGACATAACTAATTACAATAATTGTAATTAATTACCTAAATATATACAAATAAGTCAAACATTAACACTTATGTTTTCTACACATAAGAATATTTCTTTCTTATAAATAAAATATTTATAAAATATATTTTATAATTTATATGTAATTAAATGATTCATTATGTCTAATTAAACATAAATAAGACTAAAAATACAAGTTATGATAAAAAATAATATCGAGTCTTGTGTGGTTGTGTCAAACATCAAACTTTTACGAACTGTCAAAGTCAAGTTTTGGATAACTTGGGGTTATTATACAAACATATCATCGGTAAAACATTGACATGCTATTTATGGTAGGTTTCTAGTAGTCGGATCACCATAAACAAGTCTGGTTTATTATTTACGTGAAGAACGCAACCTAAGGTGAGTTTCACAGCCCCACTGTTTACTCTTTTCATTTTTGGGGGAGAAACACGCGGTACGAACACAAACTTTTCAGACCACGGTATTCATTATATCACATAGGTACTAACCGACATTTCATCATTAAGTCCTTTCTAACTTTTGAACCATGAATATGTGGATACATAACGGGGAAACTGTGAATAGATCTATTGGGCCTGGCGAGCCCACTTGGGTCGACTGGAGGTCAGACGGGTGCATATTTGTCCTATCTAACTTACGTCACCGGGTGTTGACTGGTGGCGGGTATTAAAGACAACTTATAACGTTTAACAATGGTTAGTATCATTTAACGATGTCTAGCTAGCATCAGGTATATGTAAGGATTGTTGGGTCTGTTTTACGAACTTTACTTACTTTTGCAAACTTAAAACTCTGTGAACTCACCAACACTTTATGTTTTGACTAAAATAACATGTTTTCTCAGGTCGTTAAGGTAGCAACATGGGTTAAGCGTACGCAAGTCGCACTGTGTCTCATCCGATCTGTGCATTGTGTCAAACATATTTCATACATTCGAACTATTGATGTTTTTGGGTTGTAACTTTTATAACTGCTTCCGTTGTGAATGGTTTGGTTTGGTGAAACATTTAAACTGTTAGAATTTTATTACGTTATTTTCATATCATATAGTTGTCGTTTATTGTGACCGTTGACTTAGATCCTGGTATGTCACATGAATATGTGGATACATAGCGGGGAAACTGTGAATAGATCTATTGGGTCTGGCAAGCCCCACTCAGGTCGACTGGAGGTCAGACGGGTGCATATTTGTCCTATCTAACTTACGTCACCGAGTGTTGACTGGTGGCGGGTATTAAAGGTAACTTATAACGTTTAACAATGGTTAGTATCATGTAACGATGTCTAGCTAGCATCAGGTATATATGTAAGGATTTTTGGGTCTGGTTTACAAACTTTACTTACTTTTGCAAACTTATAACTTTGTGAACTCACCAGCACTTTATGTGTTGACTAACATAGCATGTTTTCTCAGGTCGCTAAGGTAGCAACATGGGTTAGCCACACGCGGGTCACACTGTGTCTCATCCGATCTGTGCATTGTGTCAAACATATTTCATACATTCGAACTACTGATGTTTTTGGGTTGTAACTTTTATAACTGCTTCCGTTGTGATTGGTTTGGTTTGGTGAAACATTTAAACTGTTTGAATTTTATTACGTTATTTTCATATCATATAGTTGTCGTTTATTGTGACTGTTACAAAACTAGAACTGATATTAACACAATAAAACACACGTTAAAGCTCGGTTAAATGGTTGGAAATCGTTTGGATATTGAAGAGAAATGTAAGGAATTCGATTTTGGTGGTTAACGCGCATTAAAAACAAGGGAAACGGCTTGCCGGAGTTCTTCGAATTCCGGCCGAACTCGCCGGAACAACAGTTAAAGAGGCGGGTTTGGGTTAGTTCAAAAACAACTTTCACATTATTGAAATTTCAGTCCCTCTAGTTAGTTTGTTTAGTTTATATCATGATTTGGTTTGATTTTCTTGAGTAAAACTTAACCAAAGTTAACTAAGTTAACTTAAAATGTTTTTAATCTTTTAAAAATTTAACTTTTATAAACTTTATACATAATAAACTTATGTTTTTTTTTATAAATTCTTGACTTAAAACTCGATATTATTCCAACTTTTGATAACCTTTAACACGTTTAATTTAACCAAAACTAAAAGACTTTAAAATGGAAAAAAATTTAAAACGTCCAAACATAATACGCTTAAATCACAATTTTTTAAAACATCCAAACATTACGATTAATAACGAAACACAATCCGCACAAAGATGTAACGATCAATGCAACTTCAAGCTTTTAATTTGAAATGATCAAAGTACGGGGACTAAAAATGTAAATACAATAATGTTTAGAAAACTTGCAAATGTTACAACATCCGCGAAATTCACCCCTGGAGTAGACACACTGATCGGTATCCCATCCTTAGAAACGCTTTTCTCCTTCAGAACCCAAGTTTTGTTACCCCAATAAGCATGATCATAATTTATCTTCCTATGAAACTTGTTAAACATAGCTAATGAAACTGGGATCTTCCACTCTGTGACAACAATCCCATTTAGACTAGCCAGTAACTTCGTAGGATTCCTCACCTTCTTGCAACGAACAAAACCAAAAACCCAACCATTCACCCATCTCCGCCTCCGAACCCAAGCATCCATAACCTCCATAAAAGGCTAAAAAGCCTCCCGTATGTGAAACCCTATCATCCTATTCGATATGTTTGTAATAAAGAAGGTCTTTCTCATTGTCGGATCATCATCGTCTATATCCTTTCTTGTTGTCACCTCTCCTATTATGGTTTTTCAGATTTTCACTCTTATCCGTAATCTAAACTTCACATATTCTGAACATTTATGTACATCAAGAAAAAAATAGTAAAGGGATGTTAATCAACTAATATCTTTTATATCATATATGGGTAATGTTATTTTATTTTTATCTTTTATACTTCCCTTCAATTTTTCAAATACAAAAATTAAACGTTTTTTTTTTTACATTTGCATCTATTTCAAAACTTATTACTGAAAAACCTCAAACCCACGACCATTATCGTTGCAAAAGAAACTCAAAATTGGAACCAAGAGTTCAAACACAGGAGAGTTAGAATGCATATGATAAGAATATTAAAACTAATTTCAACGATATGGTGTTGGATAGAGAGAAAAAGAAACCCATATATCTTGAATAGAGAAAGAATGGGAGATGGAGGTGGATAATGAGGGATGAGATTGAGAAACCCTAATCATATTCAGATGTATTTGTGTTTTTTAGTGGCTTAAAAGAGGTGTACATGATGCATTAGATGTTTTGTAATTGAATCCTTTTAAAACATGTTTTCAAGTCTTGTACCTCTTAAAAACGTGTCAAATAGCAATCTTGTTCATCCTATATGCATATTATATATAGCATACATTATGATTTATAGTTTACGAGTACATTATTGAGTTTATAACAAGTAAAAATCAAGTAAAACAAGTGTTTAACCAAGAAATCTTAAGAAAACCTATTTACGCCCCCTAGTTTTCTCCAACATGCATTTAACATGAAATCTTCCGATATTGATATCCCGCTCGCCTTAGCTATAGTTTTGATACAGCTTAGCTCGTTAAAAACTCATGTTAAGGAGAATGCAAACCCGTAAGCGAGTGTGTATATTAAAGGAAGCAATGTTTTGGATTTAGTAGTTTCTGTCTAGATTTGAGGAAATTCTCTTGATTTGTCTGTTGGGTAGAAAGTCGATGTTAGTTGTTATATAATGATTCTTGTGTAGGCTAAGTATGAGAATATGCCTTCTTGATTTTTATAACTCTCATTTATGTAAAGCTATCAATATATTTATTGTCTTCTTTTTAATAAGAAAATTGCAACGATCCATAAAAGTAGTTGTCCTTTCTTGAAATGATATGCATACGATCATGAACTTTTTGACCATATTAAAAAAAAGGAGTGGTGCACTAAAAAGTTTTTTTTATAAAGGATTTATTGGTTGATGGTTTGTATGATCATATCATACTTGTTTGAAAGATAAAAAAATGCTTGTTAATATGATGTAACTTAAAAAAAACCTGATTTATAAAAATATTATTAATGTTTAAAGATAGTGAGGGGGAATGCATATATATATATATATATATATATATATATATATATATATATATGATAAAGTTCTATAGAAAACCCTAAATATTTAAGGAAACTCTAGAAAAACCTACTTCCCGAGTTTTTTTTTTTTTTTTTTTGAAAAAATTAGGGCATGTAATATACATGTTTTTAAGTGTTTTGAGCCAAAAAAAAAATCAAAAAAACGCCGAACGTTTTTTTTTAATAAATAATTTTTCATCATAACATATGTTACCAATGCAAAAATAAGCTAACACATGTTATGATGCACAACTTATTTTATTTTAAAAAAAAACCGTTCGGTGCTTTTATTATTTTTTCAAAAAAAAAAAGTTCGGGAAGTAGGGTTTTCTGGGGGTTTACTCAAAAAACGAGGGTTTTCTAACGATACTTCCCCTATATATATATAGGGTAAGGATAATGTGGAAACCCATCCTTATACGGTAAACTCTGGAAAACTCTGACTTCCCAATTTTTTTTATTTTTTTTTTTTTGAAAAAAATAGGGCATGTAATATACATGATTTTAAGCATTTTGAACCAAAAAAATCAAAAAAGCGTCGAGTACGTTTAAAAAAAATAAACTTTCGACTAACACATGTTAAGCGAAACTAACACGTGTTAACCATTTGTTACCCGAAGACGGTTTTTTATTTTTAAAAAAAAAATCGGCTCGGCACTTTTTTTATTTTTTTGGCCCAAAATGCTTAAAATCATGTATATTACATACCCTAAAAATTTCATATAAAAAAAGTCGGGAAGTTAGAGTTTCCAGAGTTTACCATATAACAAGGGTTTCCAATATTACCTTATACTATATATATATATATATATATATATATACACACATTTATGCATGCAAATACTAAAATACAAACCTACTTTAGTTGAGAAAAACTCTATGCAACAAACTAGTTTATTTTTTTTATAAAAAGAAAAGGCATGTAACATTTTTATTTTTAAGCATTTTGAAGAAAAAAAACTATAAGTAGCTCCAATTAGATATTTTTTAAAAGAAAAATAAACTCAATTGCTACATATGTAAAAACGATGTTTTTAAGTGTTATACACCTATGACGCGGGATATTTTTCTTTTAAATTCACTCAAAGCTTGTTTTGTTTTGTTTTTTTTTTTCTCAAAACACTTAAAAATTTGTATATCATGTGCCCTATTCTTAATAAAAAAAAATTAATTTGTTACATTGGGGGTTCTTGAATTTTCTCACTAATTGTGGGTTCCATTTAACCATATATAGTATAAGGTTGTATTGGAAACCCTTGTTATATGGTAAACTCTGGAAAGTCTAACTTCCCGACTTTTTTTATATGAAAATTTTAGGGTGTGTAATATACATGATTTTAAGTATTTTAGGCCAAAAAATTAAAAAAGCGCCAAGCCGATTTTTTTAAAAAAATAAAAAACTATCTTCGGGTAACAAATGGTTAACACGTGTTAGTTTCGCTTAACATGTGTTACTCGAAAGTTTATTTTTATTTTTTTAAAAAAAGTACTCGGCGCTTTTTTGATTTTTTTTGCTCAAAATGCTTAAAATCATGTATATTACATGTCCTATTTTTTCAAAAAAAAAATAAAAAATGGGAAGTCAGAGTTTCCAGAGTCTACCGTCTAAGAGTGGGTTTCCACATTATCCATACCCTATATATATATATATATATATATATATATATATATATATATAGGGTCAAGATCGTGTACAAAGTGTGTTTTTTTGTGAGAAGTGTGAGAAGTATTAAAAAATGATACTTAGGCATCATTTTTTGAACTTAGTCGTGATGTTTTGGATTGTTTTGCCTATAAAAACACCAAACATAACAATTAAAAACCGAAAACAATGTATTTTAGGCTTAAAACTTAAAACACCATTCTAAGAACATTAGCAGTGTGTTTTAAGCGTTAAGTAGTGTGTTTTAGCTGTTTTTTAAATTTAATGACTATAATACATTGTATTGTGTTTTAGATTGTTGTGTTTGGTGTTTTTCAAGTTAAAACAACCTAAAACATCATTCCTAAATCCAAAACATGATGTCTACATGTCAATTCTTAGTCCTTCTCACACTTCTCATGAAAAATGTACTTTGTATAGGATCCTAAACCTATATATATATAAGCAAACGTTTAAATACAAGACATCTTATCTTGCAAAGTTTAGGAGATGTATGAGCATTTGATCAAGCAAATACAATGATCCTCCAATTCTACAAATCACATAGATAAAACAAGTG
The DNA here is from genome assembly GCA_028751855.1 of Ambrosia trifida. Lineage (NCBI taxonomy): Eukaryota > Viridiplantae > Streptophyta > Magnoliopsida > Asterales > Asteraceae > Ambrosia > Ambrosia trifida. Next base: position 194,860,315 of record CM054122.1, on the reverse strand, counting down.
AGAAGGGAAAAGTAAGAACATTCATTATTGTTGATATTTCACCATTAAAGGATAGGGTACCAAATCCTGACGCGATTAAGGATAACCATATCTCGTAAAACAGCTCAAGTCAAGTAGTCTGCGCAGCATCCCTCGGAGAATCATGCGCAGACAACTCTCAACGCAGATATACAGCATTGGTTACAAAGTACATGCGCATCAGCCCTCAACGCAGAAGATGTCAGCAACAACACACTCAATGCGCATGGCCATCACGCGCAGACAAACAGGCAACATCGTATGCAAGTATGAGGATGTACTTAAGATCCTGTCAGACCTGGGCGCATGCTCAGCCAACAAAATAATGACGCGTGGCAGGTTAGTCCAACAACTCTGTCCCAAGCACAACGACGTGTCAGCTTACATGCTGCAGCCATGCTGTACAGTACCGTCAGAGGTACTGTACACTGCACGTCGCCCTGCAAAGGACCAGATGTCACATCAAACGCCCCCAACAAGGTCAACCATGCTGCTATCAGAAAAGAAGTCACCTGTAATCAGCCTTGTTGCACCACGTGACGCCTTGGCAGGGCAGTATTCTCTTTCTCACTCATCGACATTAATTATCATTCATCCTTATCCTAATTATATGGGCCGAAGGGAGGCAAGCCCTTAACTTGGGCGCAAGCCCATCGTCGTTATGACTTTTTTCATATGACAATATATATTTTTTTTAAATTATGTCATATTAACGAGCATTTTATTATCGTTAACTTGAGTAGTTTATTACTATAGTTTTCGTGCTTTTTATAGCAAACTGCATGATTATGTGTCTTTGTATAAAGTTACATAATTTTTTTTTGTCTAACGTTAAGGGATCATGTACTAGTACGTAATTACGTAATATAAATTTTATTCTTGAAACAAATATAACATTACGTGCTTTTATAATGCTATGTGATTACTTAATATGCATTTTATTTATAAAACAAGTGTAAGGTTATCTGATTATGTGATATTGAAATACCCGTTACGTGATTTTCATTCTAATATTATATGAAACCTACGCCATAAATGATTACCTAATTACGTATAATCAAAAAGATTTATTGTCTGTGAAATTATTATGTAATTAAAATATATATTATATGAACTTAAGTCGTATGAAACATGTTATAATCATTATTTTGATGAAATAACTAGAGGTCGTCATTTTACAACTACTCTTCATCACAAGTTGCCTAATTTTTTTTCTTTTATTATTATTATTACAACCTTCATTTTCATTCCCTAAATCAAACCTATCTATAATTGAGACCGAAAATCCCCACCTCTAATATCAAAGAATGACCAAACCCTAATAACATACTAGACTTTTGTCTTTTATCTTTTTTAGCACATAGTTTTATATATGTGGTCACAATTAACTAACCACACATGCAGCTAAACACAAACACAAGTGAAGTCTTTGTTTCAAGCTTCTAATGATATAAAACTGTTCCCTAAACAAATTGTTATTCAGTCATTTTTTTCACATAGTTCTATAGACTAAATTACTATACAAAGAGAACTTTTAGAATATACAAGAACACCCACTATAACTCACTCATGCTTAAGCTATTCCTATTATTAGGGTTTAAAGAGGATGAGATATAAGCAAGCCTTACGAAATCAACTGCTTCCAGTGAGATCCCAACCCCGAAGCCATATTCAGACTACAAAGTCACAAAAACATACATAAACACAACTACTATAAAAAAAACAATATAAAACATAGTGCACTAAAGATACATTATTAGTAAACTACCAAACAAGTAATTGGTAAAACGTATAATATGGACGAGTAACACATCAAAAAGCAATAACATGCAAATGGCACCAAAACAAACCGACAAGCTAATCTCATTAGAAAAAACCGACACCCTAAATTCCTAAAGAACGAGTTTAATGCTAAACCATAGTATATATCATCTTAAAAGTCGTTAACCTTAATCCCACATATCCACAAACTCCTATCTTGGATCATGTGCTCGAAGAGGTGCAGTTCTAGCAAATCATGCATAATCCACTCCTCCAAAATTTTAGAATATACAAGTAACATAATTCATAAAAAATCTTATCTAGCATTTTTATATACATTTTTCTAAGAAATATCAAACTTTTATAAATATGATATATACATACATATATAGAGTATATAGCCCCGCTTACGGCTGTGCGCATATAATGTATATATGTGTGGCCCTCGGGGGGGGGGGGGCAAAAGTAAAGTTGCACTAATTTTAACGTTACTTTACTAATTTCGTGAAAATAACGTTAAAAATGACGGGCGGTTAATCATGCATCAGGTGGTGACGTTGATAGCCAAAAGACAAGGGGGTGCATGCACCAGTCGGGTTTGTCCCGATTGCTAAGTGTTATGTACCTTATTGTCTAAGGCTTGATACAAAACCACTATTGAGCCGGGGGTCTCACTGGAAGCAGTCTCTCTATTCCCACGGGATAGAGGTAAGGCTGTCTACATCTTACCCTCCTCAGACCCTACCTTAGCTTTTGCTATTGGTGGGATTAACTGAGTATGATGATGATGATCATCATACATATATAGGGTATGGATCCTAAGAGAATCAACCCCATTATTTGAGAATTGAGAGAACCATTCTGGACCACACATTTCATATAAAGGCATATATATATATATCTATCTTTAATCGCACATTTTTATGCAAGAAATTTTTTTTTTTAATTTTTTTTTCATTTACACATATGTGTATTTAGCATTTTTAGCTATACATATGTGTATATTTCAGTTATACATATGTGTATATTGAAAAAAAAAATCCCGTATAAAAAGCAGCGATTAAAGCAACAAAAAAAAATTGCCTTAGAGAAATGTGTGGTCCAAAATGGTTCTCTAAGTTCTCAATTTGGCCAAAAGTTCTCATTTGAACCAAATCTTATATATATATATATATATATATATAGGGGAAAGTTAATTTGAGAACACCTATATTTCGTGCGAACCGTGAGAACGGCACCTAAAACCATTCAAATTCAAAATTTCTTTTTACACTTGTCTTTATTACTAAAATACAATCTCAAAAACACAATTTACGCGTAAAAATTCAAACGTATACGAAAATAATTTGTTTTTACACATGTGTAAATTTACTGTTTATGCATGTGTAAACTGTTTCATTTACACATGTGTAAAAAGTTAATTTGAAAGTGTTTTTGCAAAAAAAGATGAATTATTTAGAAAGAAAATTCATTTATTAATGTTGTATTTTGATTATAATGAGGTTTGTATTAAAAAAAAATTGATTTTGATTGATTTTTCTACTTGTTCTCACGGTTCTCACAATATTTAGCGTTCTCAAGATAACCCTCCCCTATATATATATATATATATATATATATATAGTATAAGGTTATATAGAAAACCCTTGTTATATGGTAAACTCTGGAAACTCTAACTTCCCGATTTTTTTTTATGAAAATTTTAGGGTATGTAATATACATTTTTTAAGCATTTTGGGCCAAAAAAATCGAAAAAGCGCCGAACGGTTTTTTTTTTTTAAAAAAAAAAACGTCTTCTGTTAACACATGGTTAACAGATGGTTAACACATGTTTTGTTTCGCTTAACATGTGTTAGTCGAAAGTTTATTTATTTTTTTTAAAAAAAGTACTCGGCGCTTTTTTAATTTTTTTTGGCCCAAAATGCTTAAAATCATGTATATTACTTGCCCTATTTTTTTCAAAAAAAAAAAAATTGAGAAGTCAGAGTTTCCAGAGTTTACCATATAAGGATGGGTTTCCACAATATCCCTACCTTATATATATAGTGGAAGTATAGGGAGAAAATCCTCTGAAAGGGAAAAACCCTAGAAAACTCCTATGTCCCGAACTTTTTCTTTTTCTTTTTTTTTTTTTTTTGAAAATTTTTACATATGTTTTGGAGAGCCCAACTAACACGTGTTATTTTTTTTTTGTAGGTGAAGAGATGTTTTGTGTAGGGCTGCAAACGAACTGAATTTCAGCGAACAGTTCATGAACCGTTCGGCGGAAGTTCGTTTGTGTTCGTTCGTTTAGTAAATGAACGAACACGAACAAAAAATTATGTTCGTTTAGTTAACCGAACGAACATGAACAGAGGTCACGTTCGTTCGTTTATGTTCGATAGTTTATTAAGGTTTTTAATTCTTATACTTTTTTATGCTCTTTTATTTTTATTTATTTTACCCTATAAATAATATATATGAGGTAAATATATAACTATATGAGATCAATAAACCTACTTTTTGTATTCAAACTCATTACATATTTCCACGTTCCAGCGTTGATACCCTCCACCTCCAACGCCCTCTGCCATCCAACTCTAACGCCCTTCTCCAGTACTAAGTATGTTTAGACAATTAGGTTATATTTTGGGTAGAGCTAGTTAATGTCTTAATGTATTAGAATTCGATGTTATTCAAAAGTTAATATATGTCTGTTTGTGTTTTTTTCTGATCATGAACACTTCTTTGTGTTCATTTGCGTTCATGAACACTTGTTTATGTTCATTAATGTAAATTTGTGTTCGTGTGCGTTCATGAACAAATTTAACAGACGAACACGAACATAAATGTTTTCTTAACAAACGAACACAGACAGAAAATCTCGTTCGGTAAGTGTTTATGAACTGTTCGTGAACACATAATTTTCTTAACAAATGAACACGAACAAGGCCTTGTCGTGTTCGTTCGGTTCGTTTGCAGCCCTAGTTTTGTGTTAAAGATGAAGATGGGTATCAAGAACGAAGCGTAGCTAGATCTTTTTTATGTTGTTATGATAGTTTTTTATCATTCACAAATAATTATGTTTGTATGAAAAGTTTTTTGATACCTTTTAGTATTGATTGTAATGATCCCTTTTATCATTTCTTAAATAAATATACATTTTATGTGCTCTTTTATTTTGTTCTTTTTAGTATATGTCTGTTAACACATGTTAGCGATGTTTCACACGAGTTCAGAATTATTTTATCACAACACTAACGTACGTTAATATTCATGCTGCAAAAAGTGTCATAAAGTAGGAGAGATGTGACTTGACAAGTGTCAAATCAACCTTTTTAAACCTAGGATTTAGAAAATTAAATTATAAAAAATTAATTTAAAATTACCTTATTAACCTTAATCCTATTTTTTATTATGGTGACCCATTTGCTTTTTGATTATTTTATACAAATAATCATGGACCGTGGTCACTAGAGAGTTTCTAGGGTTTTTCCATTAGATAGGGTTTTCATATTATCCACTCCTATATATATATTGGGATGGTTAAAATAAAAACTCCCTTTAGTTAAGAAACCCAGAAGAAACTAATTTTAAACAACTTTTTAGTTAGAAAAATTGCATCATATATGTAACATATATACATCTTTTTAATTAAAAATTTTGAGAAAAGAAAAAGAAAGTAAAGGGCCAATGGGAAAAAAATTAAAGGACCTCTCAATATATACACATAGATTTCAATATTATATATTTTATAAGTTAAAATTTTAATTTTTTAAGAGATTAAATAATAAGTTTATTAAGTTTCTTCTTTAAAAAATGAAAGAACCCTTCACAAACTTCGTAAGCTCGGACGTCCACACGAATTTACTCTCATCCTTCGTAAGCTTCTGTGTTCCTTCGCTTCCATTGTGGCGTTCATGATCATCCTTCACCCGGCATTGCGTAAATCAGTGAGGAAATTGTTGTAACTAACCTGCGAATAGCATAGGAACGCATTAGTAAGAAAAATAATATTAAATAATTAAACGATGCATTTTTCTAACATCTGGTATCCAACCAAATAGGATGGTGTGTTTGGTGTCGGCTGTTGTACTTTTGTAAGCATGATTAAGCAGGAGAGCTGAGCATTCTAATCATGTGATTCATGAGATGAAAAGTAGAAAGAACGAAATTTATTATGTTTAAGCATTTTGTGGGGTCTTCAATTATTTGATACTCACTTTTTCCCTAGAACAACACATGTAATCCCTAAACTACTCTTTAAAATCGCAAGGAATATATTTACACTTTTAGAAAAATAAAAAACACAATAATCTATAATACATTATAAAGGAAGAGTGATGTACCATATTGGAATTTTGACATGGGTACAACTTAACAAGCAACATGTACAATATATTTAAGCAAGATTTGATAGGGGTAAATTAGTCACATAGGTGTACATTAAGACACTTAGAAGGGTAATATAGACATTTCACATGCCATCTTCTTCACAACATCAAAACAAATTTACATATGTACCCTTGATTCCATCCCCGCCCCCATGATAAAATGAAATAAATTCATTCTCTTATCACCGGTATCCCTTCACCTTCTGTGTTTCAGATTAAAATACCCATTGCCGACACCGATACCTCACTGGCGAGCATTGAATCGACTTCCCTTCACCTACCTGACTGGTGAAATCCTTCAATTTAATGCTTGAAACGTAACCCTCAACCTTCAATTCACATTGAGTAATGATTTAACCTAACATCTCCGCTCCAATCTTCCCATTTCCTCTCGACACACAAAACTATAACCAGAGACAAAACATTGACAGCCAATGGAAATCGATCCTTTATATGTTCATCTTCTTTGTCATTGCTTCTTCTAGGTTTCCCACAGGTTGCTGGCTCATAATCGATGGTAAGGTACGTATATCTATCTCTTCATATAATCGAAAATCGATGACATCATTCACGTGTAGGTTGTGGTTATCACGATTCTCCTATGATTCCTGTAAGTTTTCGTAGACTTGATTTGGAATTTTACAATTGGCATATCTGCAAATCATGCAATCATAGGTTCCTCTTGGTAGTGGATTAAGTGCATCACTGGTTCATGTGGATTTGTTTGTTTTGATGGTGCTTTAAACTTAATTGGTGCTGAGTGTTTGAAGCTTTTTTTATAAGGGTTTTAAATTTGACTTTCTGGTCAAAGTAGGTGTATTTTAATCAAAAATTTGATGTGTATTATAACAAAATGTAAGTAAAGCATTGGAACATAGATCCATGATCAAGAACACTCATATCTTCACATAAGACGTAGCTGCTAGCAGAAGTCGAGGACGGCCGAAACAACATTAACAGAGCAACGGACTGAAGTAAGTGACTTGAACTTTTTTGTAACAGCAAATACCACTAAAGGTTCAATATTGTTACTGAAATATTTTTTTTGTTGTTGCAATGGTGAATATAAAGATCGGTATGTGCAAGCCTAAGATATTTGCCACAAGAAGGCGACTCACTGAATGCACTATTAAGTATTAACTTTTAAATAAAGAAAAATATTTTCCAGAAAGTCTTGGCAGGCCAATTGAATTCCGACCCGCCCGACTTGATCAGTACCTATTTGACCCGTCGCCCAGCCACCTATTATGCCAAGTCTTCTAAAGACGCATGAAAGTCATATTTCAAGGGCTAACCAGGTATAGATTTATAGTTGTATCGAACAGCAATGATATAAAACTTACAACTGCTTAGTCTAGATTGATTCTTTTCTAGATTAATCAGATTGTTTATATCAAATTACATTTATATTTTTACTACTTTTTGATTGATTATGGAAGCAGCTTAATAAAGGTTTTGTCCCCCATTGGATAGATGTTCATTGTTTAGCTGGCTTGATTGAGGTAGTAAGGTACTTTAATAATATTTGGTTATTTATTTTAATTAGTAGACAATAAAAATGATTTATGTTTGTAATTATAGGCATGGTTTAGAGAACTACCCACGGGTGTTCTTGATTCGTTAACACCCGAGCAAGTAATGCATTGCAACACAGGTAAAGAAATACCAGCAAAACTTCCACAAAACGACGTGTTATTTGCTTGCTTAGCAGGTAGGTCATTTATTTTGCTTTACGTCTTTCGCATGGATTTTGTTTTACTTCCGATGATGAATCTTTGTTAAAGATCATTATTGTGTTTATTAGAGTTCAGTGACTTCTAGAAAATTTCATCTCAACACCACCGATAATCATCATCTTTATACATCGTTGCATGACCTATAGGGAAGACGACCACCTTAACAGTTCAGGTATCGAAATGTTCTATTTGGTTTTTGAAGTTCATGTTTTTATTTACAATTGTGAGAAAAACAAATTAGTTCGAAAATTTAAAGAAAAATTATAAATTGTTTTGAACAGTATGTTTGATTAAGTGTATAGGATGAAACTGTGTTTGTAGTTGCAGAGTAGGCTGCTGGGATGTGTGAGGTTATGTTTCCAAGATTTGGTTGACACTTTTGACTTTTGAGTTCATACTGTCACCTGAAGTGCAAGAACTTGATTGGGATTTTAAGACTATCAGGAGTGGGGGCGGGAAGGGGGGGAACACCGCCGCCGGTGGGGCGGGAAGGCTGGCGTGGGGCGGAGGGCGGGAGGGGATTCACCGGCGTGGGGGGAGTGTGGGGGGCACGTGGCGAGCATTGGTTGAGCCAACTTTTTTTTTTTTTTTTTAACTTTAACACTATATAATATTATTTCCTTCCCCCCTCTCTTCCCCCCCTTCCACTCCCCACAATTATTTTCCCCCCCTCAAGGGTCCCACAAGTGCCACATGGCGCTTCATCCCCCTCTTCCCCCCCCCACCACTCCTTATAGTCTAAACATACTAATAATAACATGTGTGGTGATAGCTCATCCATGGAACCAGGTTTCTTTTGGGCTTTTTCTATTATAAATGTTAACTTTCAGTCTTTTTTTAGTTGTCTCCTTTGATGGTCAAGACTTTCGGTATATCAACTCTAATGCCAAAATTCCATTTTTTTAGTATTCATTTAAGCATGATGTTATTTTTATGTTGGTGGATATTGGTGTGGAACTGAAAAAGGACTTGGAACACTTTAAAAAGGTAATATCTCGCTTATAGTCAACCACAATTTCTCTAAAAAGAAAAATAAAAACACAAACTTATAATGCTCAAGCCAAGACTTGGCAATTCCCTTTGGTAATCGATATTCAATTTATTATCAGATAGATTCATATGACTAACTTGATGATAAATTTTAACGTTCATATTGTTACTGATGATTTTTTGTATTATACCCTTTTCTATGATTTCTTTTGGAGCCTGTTAAGCAGGTAATCAGTTGGTTGTTCTAACTCTTATATGCATTATCGGTCAATAGATGAGGCGTTAAAACTGGAAATCACTCGGAACAGATAAGTGAAGCCTCAACTTAAGGCTACTGTTCTTTGACTTGGTTTTGGAAAATAGGACATCGTATTTTTATCGTCTTTTTAAACTTTTATTTGTCTCTACGATTCTCTCTCTGTCTATTGGAGGTGTGGGATGAGAAGTGATTTTTCCAAACTGAGGGAAAGATTACAAGAAGAAACAAAGGCGAAAGAAGAGAAACAAAAAGCTCGGTGGTCAGTCTAAAAACTGATAACTTTTAAATACCTTCCCACCATGTTACTGAACGTCTTCACTTTTCTGATTTTGATTGAAGGTATGGTGTTCTTCTTTATACTGACTTATCTATTTTTGTTGGATCTCTTGCCCCTTCCTTTGATTGTTTAGTTTATTTTGTGTATGATTTGGGTTTTTATTTTTTTCCTTGGGTGCAAGTTTACTGTTGATAATTGATTGCAGGCGGATTCTTGATGAACTTTTGAATATAGAACGTTCTTTCAGCCTCTATATAAGTTTTTCTTATGGCTTCCTTTGGAAATTGTAAAGCTACTTTGTTTTTGTTTTATGGTGATGGTAGTGAATGTTTTGGGTCTTACAAATTTTATTGCTTAAATTAATTTGTGATTTCCTGATTCTTTCAAGTCATTTGCGTTTGTATTTGGCTTCACATCAAAATAGTTTAAGAAAATGTACAGTCTGCACTTCATGTGAGATCTCTATAGGTGCTCTGTGTCTGGATAATATTCTGCAAGTAGGAGCATATGTCTTATCAGTTTTTTATCTTTCAATCAACGAACATGTACCATTTTTAGTCCTAATGCTACCTCTGTATCTATACATGTCTATGCCAACAGACATGTGGTCTCCACATGGTAACAACTAATTAATCATGCATGCTTTGATGAGTTGTAAATAATGCACATGATTTTGCGCCAATCCGACCGAACAAGTGACCTCGCCACTGTGCAATAGGGGCAGGTTTATTTAACATGTTTAGCGCGCCGCAACGCGCGCGGGCTAACAACTAGTGTTATCAAAAAGTATTAGGAGTCATCTACGAAAAACAACTGTATATTATTAAAGGTGTAAAACAAGTTGTTATTATAAAATAAAAACGTTACGGGTTTTTTAAACCTTTTATATAAAATGTTAGGTTGTAAACTCGTGTATTCTACGGGTTAAATAAAGAAAATATATCGAATCAGTAAAAAATGTCAAATGTCATATAAAATGGCTTAATATCACCCATAATCAATAAAACGTTAGTTTCTTACTTTGAAATTTAAAGAAAAACATAGTAATTTTGAAATAAATTTATGCAATAAGATGTCAATCATAGATGATCATCGCTAATTATCATAAATATGTATGTTAAAACTTCCAATTTATACGACTTGCATTATAAAAAATTTGATATGGGAAAGCTTCATGCCTTCATATAAATAATATGTCATTGCTATTAGATCTTAAATCTTAAACATTAGGTTGAGCACAAATTTTATTAATGTTTTTTTTCACTTTAATATCATATTTCTTTTATTTGTTTTTTTATGCAACAAATAGTAAAGTCTTGAACTTTGTTTTTTTTTTTTTAAACGGCCACATAAATTTTATGCTATTAAGTTTAACAGCTTTGATTTTTTGGTGTTTTTTTCTTTCGTTTGTTATACGTAGTGTTGATACTATAAGTCTGTAACGAATCAAACCCATACCAACCAAATTGAATTCCCATTGCATCACCGCAGGGGATTCCGATAGTTATTACTTTAAATTGTATATTTGTTATTGTTAATAACTAAAACAAATCAAATCCATTCCATTAGTTCATTCAACCCGTTAAATATAAACATAATGAGCTATGTACATATCTTTTACAATAATGAAATGGAAAAATAACTTTATAATTAGTGAGCTTAATTTACCACCTTAAATTAAAATAGTGTATAATATTATATAAAAAATAATTTAAATGTATTTATTTATTTAAGATGTCAATTAGCCATTTAATTACATGCTTGCAGTATAATAATTATAAATCTTAAAAGTATGATGTTAATCTTTTTGGCCTATGGGAATCGAACCGGACTCTCCACCGGTCCATTGGTTCGACTGGTTCAATCGGTCCAATCAACCGGCCAAAAAAAATATCCAGTATTGATTAAGGAACTTAAAAGTATGTATATGTGATATATACACATACCTACGTGATAAGTTATTGTATATTGAACAATCGGGGTTAGTTAAACTCTATGGCAAGGCAAATAGGCAATGTACCCATAATCAAATAACAAATTTAAATAAAATACCATTAGTTGGTAGTTTAAAGACTTATATTTATATACAAATAATTGTTTTGATTGCTTTGATATCATTCGTCTATTGTTGTAACATGTAGTACCGAACTACCGTCCATTAGCTCTAGGTTTATAACACGACAAATTATATAATACTGATTAAAGAACTTAAAAGTATCAAAAAATGGTGTTTTTCTTTCTCTTGTGATGGCTTCACTTTTAGGTATAATTCAGACATTTAGTGTCATTAGAGATTTATTTATTTCAGGATGTTATTGTTTATTATTTAGAGTTTAGCATTATAATCTCTTTGACAATTTGGAATATGTAAACTGATTTTTAGTGATGAAATGAAGAGGGGTTTTTTTATTCAAATTACATTCTTATTTTTTTTTAAATAAATATGTTTCGACTTTTCATTAATTTCAAGATAATTGGTAAAAATCCAATTACAAGTGTCATGCAGGTAAACGGGTCACAAGCTGCGTCACTAAGAGGCTGTTTGGTTGATTAAGTGTTGAATCATTAAGATGTCTGAATGGTTAAGAAACTTTGAATGATTAAGTGCTGAATGATTCATCTATGCACAAAGTCTGAATGGTTCAGCTCTTAACCATTCCATTCAGAGGTTGAAACAAACAGTCTGAATGTTGAATCATTCAGAGTTGAATGGTTAAGAGTCTCATTAAGAGGTTACCAAACTGGCCTTAACTCTTTTTAGATTGCAAAGCCTACTCTATATAAATATTAATAAAAAAAACCAAGTAAAAAACAAAACCAAAAATGTGGATTGTCATGTTCAATTTGTTTTATTAGTGTAGTTTGTGGGAATCTTTAAAGTCACCATATATGCATGGCGAAGAAATTGACAAATAAGTTTCAAAATCTATCTTTGTTTTGGTTTATGTTCTAGACATTCTCTCTAAAAATTTGTTCTCAACAAATAAATACAATGAATTTGATCAAGATCACATTTTTTTGGATTATTTTTGTTTAGATTAAAAGCACTAATTTCCAATGGTTTAGTTAGGGTGTCATGATAATGAATAACTAGAATGACGATGTTCAATCTCATATAATATTAAGTCGATATTGATATTAGTCAGAAATTAGTTAATTTAACAATAATAATCATTATTTATTGAGCAAATTGGCAAGTTTAAGTAGTTGATGTTATGTTAGTTGATTTAAGATTAACATAAATAGTGGGTGACCAAAGTTCATGATCATTTCATAATGGTTTGATTAGTTATATTATTAGAGCCTTTCAAAAAAAAAAAAAAAAGTTTATTATTAGAGAACTAACTAGGTTTCCATCTTGATGGGAAAGTAAAGTCCTAGTTAATTGCAAGTTGCAATAGTGTATCATTTCTATGTACTTTATAAAAGAGAGGGAGGTCAATATCACCCCTTTCTTCAAACTTTTTTTTATCATGTCCCATGTCCTGACATGATCAAATATCGTATGAATTGCAATTTTACTAATGGCAAGTGGTCTTTTTTTAGGTGTCCTGATGTTTGACTTCATGAACTTGTAGGAGTTCCATCTCAGAATGGTTGTGCTATTTGATGTCAGGATTTTTTTTAAGCAGATATGAAAGTACTTCGATTTTGTCTTCTTAAGTGTAACATCTAAATTAAAAGAAAAAGAAAGCGGAGGGTCTTAATTCGCATGTAATCCAAGGTGAGGGCTAGAATTCAAACTTTAGAAAAAAGGAACAATAAAATATTAAACGTCTTCACCTTCACAGTGTTGAGTACCAGAGGGAAGGTGGAACAATCAATCAATAGATAGCATCAACATCGATAAGGATTTTAACGAGTCGTAAGTTTGGTTGACAATTTCAAGCAAGGTAGCCACAACCTTAAACATAATTATTTATTATGGTTTTTGCGTTGTAGAAACGAGTTGACAGAATAGGATCATAGAAGTTAAATGCATGTTTTAATAGAGGGATCATTTGTTAAGTAGGACTAACTCACTTGATAAAGGCTCTTGTCTCTTAGTAAGAGATTTTGGGTTTAATCCCAAGCATGAGGTGTATTATCTTTAAATACAGAAGTTTGAAGAAAGTAAAACACATCTATCTCATGGTTGCAATACATGATAACCAAAAAAAAAAAAAAAAAAAGTGGCCACTGCTAGTGTATTAGATGTTGATTTGCACATAATTTGAATAAAACCAACATGTGATATAAAACACTCTATTGAATAAACAACTTAGTGTTACATAACAATCACTTAATATTTGCTTGTGGGTTAACTATAGTGTGTTTTATATGAATCGAACCCATTATTATAGTAGGTGTTTCATATCAATCATATGTGTTAGATGCTAGTTAGCCATTTCAAACGAACAAAACACACTAGGAAAAAGGATCGAATTTTACCAAGTCGAATGATGAATTTTTTTTAGTTTACGTTATAGTTGTTTGATTATTGTATAATGATGGAAATGAGATTCGAATTGTAATTTGATTTTTTTTTTTTTTTTTGAACAACCAACTAAACAACGGCGGGTATTTCGTACGCGGCCCCCCAGTGGCAAAGACAGGGGCACAGCCCGGCCCACCCCGGACGCACGAAGCCCCTAGCCCGCTTCCAGGGAAAACCCGACCCACATACCCGCCCGAAGGCACGACAGTAGTGAACCGGTAAAACCTGGCGAGATCAGGACTCGAACTCATGACCATAGGCCATGAGTCATCCATCAGTTCTCATTATGTCCTTCGTGGGAATCGAACCTGAGACCTCCAAGAGAGATCCCTGATCCATTCACTAACTGAGCTACCCGTGAAGGACGAATTGTAATTTGATTGATATAGAATTCCTATAAAACATTTCATTGATTAACTGTTATGATCATTTCCTAAAATTGTGTTTTATCAAATTACCCTAATACCCAGATCTAGTTTTGTACTTCATGTTGGTTCTTGTCGTTTCCTAGCAGCGACTTGCACAAGTGTTTGTGTTGCCTCTCCAATCTCCCCCTCTTGGAAAGACGTTCTTGGTTGCAAAAAAAGAAAAAAAAAAAACATAAAAAAGCAATACATGGACCCATCATTTTAAGACACGTGGCCTAATAAGATTGGGAAAATTTAAAGCATCTCCGGTGGTGCAAACGGACGGTCAATTTGCACTGGACGGACCCAACTTTCAAACCATAACATTGGAGCAATTAGTCTGATGGGTGTTGGTTTGCTAGAGCGGACCAAGGTGGACGATGAGGGGTGGGCCCCTTGGTTGTACTTTTTATGATTAAATAAAAAAAGTTTTTTATGTGGAGATATAAATTAAATAAAAGAAAAGGTATGTTATGATGTGGACGATTGAAATGGTTTATAGTTGGAGGAAAAAAATGGGTTTGAAAAGGTTGTGGTTTGGAATTATTTGAAATGATGTGGCATGATGACGTGATGGTTTGGAATTGTTTGTTGAGGTTACCATTGTGGATGCTCTTAGCTAAGGTTCCCTATTTTTTTTTTTTTTGTTATATATAATAACTAGGGGGAATGCCTGTGCATTACCGCATGTACATATGCTTTTTGGCGCACATTGTGCGGCGAGATTCACATAATTTATTGTTAATACTAATATGCTAAGACAACTAATATATCAACTCACAAAGAGAAAGAAAGTAAGAATTAAAACAACAATATAAGAGATGGTAAACAGTATTATGGGCAAATCTACCTTGACATAGCTATGTGGACATGGAGTGTAGGGTGTCACCTCTATCAAAACACATCTCACCTACAATACATGTTTAGAACCCAAATTGAAAAGGAACTTGCATAATTACATAATACTGAATAAATAACACATGCAATCATATACATACTAAAGTGGAACTAGTGAACTACATCATGATAAAACATTATGAAACGGATTCTAAAAAATAAGATCCATGTAGCCTAATCTGCAACAAAGTTAAATTGATAATATGATATACTATCGTTACAGGACTATAGGAGAGAGACATGTTAAGGTGAAGAACAAACATGTTATCATCAACTGAAAAGATGAGATGAGTTTGATAGAATTTTTCATGTTTACACTTTTTTGGGTTGAAAATCATTTGTTTTATGTAAAGTATAAATTAATCTTTAGACTAAGCGGAGTGGGGGCGGGAGAGGGGCGGGAGAGGGGGGGAACACCGCCGCCGGTAGGGGCGGGAGAGGGGCGGGGGGGGGGGGGGGGTGGGGCGGGAGGGGCTTCACCGGCGTGGGGGAGATTGCTTTTACACGTGGCAGGTTTTTATTGGTTGGTTTTTTTTTTTTTAACTTTTAACACAATATAATATTATTTCCTCCCCCCCCCCCCCTCTTCCCCCCACAAGGGTCCCACAAGTGTCACATGGCGTTTCATCCCCCTCTTTCCCTCCACCACTCCTTATAGTCTTAAGGTGAGTTTGATATAATTTTTCATGTTTACACTTTTTTAGGTTAAAGTATAAATTAAAATTTAGCTTAAGTTACATTTTATTATTCTTAAAAATAAAATATTTAAAAAGTGTAGAGAGTGATGGATATGAAGGTTGTGTCATGATAATCAATCTTGTAAGGTATATGTACTGTTGTACTTAAATTCTAGAAGGTTATGCATATATATATTATGCGGTAGAATGTGTTGGCGTTTCATTAGTTGATATTCACCAGATGGACCTATGTTTAGTGGTGGTCTAACTCCACTTATTAGCTGTATCCATGAAATAATACAACCAATTGGAGATTTAACATTATTCAAAACAAAATGCTTCAGTCAACAATCTCTTTACCAGTCAAATTATACCTGAAATAAAGTCCAAATCAAATGTTAAAAAGCATATTAGGTAAAAAGAATTTCCATTCATGTCTTATGAAAAATACATTTATGGACTACAAAATCTTGCCAAACAAAACCACTAATTACAGAAACAATTATATAATCATCCTTACCAGAAAAACGTTTTTAATCCTTACAAAGACATAAGGCATTATTTTTTTAGTAGTTACATTCTCACAGAAAATAGAAGAAGCGATATATAAAAAAAATAAATTCATGGTATTTATCTTAATGATCTTATAAATGTTTGCCAGAAAGTATACTTAGGCTAGACGGAGTGGGGGGCGGGAAGGGCTTTCAAGGGCGGGAACACCGCCGCCGGTCCTGGCGTGGGGCTTGGGGCGGGGGGCAATTCACCGGCCACTCCGGATAGTCTTAGACTAAATAGTACATGTCAGGCGTGTTGGAAAATTAACATATCCAATCATATGATCAACATAGAGTTAATTACATATGTAATTCTTCGAAAGCCAATTTGCGGTTTAACTCAGTTACAACGTGACTGTGGCTCTACTTTTGTATGATTAAACGAGCGAACAAGGGTTAGTATCTCACTAATTTATTTATGTATGCATTCAGTTATTTGTTCATTTGTGCATTTCTCAATATATTTTTGCGGTGTTTATAAAATGCCTGCAGTTCAAAAAAAAAAAAAAAAAACATTCTAAATATTTTTGGCTAATTGATGTTCATGAAACTAGAATTAAGGTTCTGATTACCTTCTAAGCAAACGAATATAGAAAGTTGTTTTTTTATTCTAAACTAAACAAACAATGAAGCAAACACACACACAATGACACAAGTCAATAAAATTGTTCAGCTCAGCTATGAGTACTATGAGGCCTAAACTTAGTTGGGCTTGGCTCAAGTAGCTAAGTTAGAAAAGGGTTTTTTAAGTGAACAATGGACTAATGGAGTATTTTTTTAGTTTTTGAAATTCACATGCAACATGTGGATTAGAAGTTAGAACTAGAGGTGCATATAAAAACCAGTTTGCTGAAACTGGTCAACCCGACCAACATGGTTCCCATTTCAAACCCGACCCGCCAAACCGATTCAGACACAAAAGGTTGCCATAAACTATTTACGTTTATTAGGTAAAAATAGGATTACAAGTGATAGCCAATTGATATTGGGCCTTAATCTGAACATCACACACTATTGCCTGTCAGAATGGCTGCGTAACAAATTAAAGTGGTTCGTGTCAAAACGGATAGCTTTAAAATAACCAGATGAACAGGTTTATGTTAAAAATAGACTGAACATTATATATATGTTAAATGCAATTTTATCATATATATACACCATATATATATATAGCTTTTTCTTGTACGTATATGTTACTCGTATCCTACTTTACACCAATAAATTATAAATCTAATCTACTCTGATGTCAAGGTGCGAACCTGATGCCTCTTTTCTAAGAAAAGCATATGCCTATAAAGTCAGTTAGCCTCATATTTGCTATATATAACCTTTTCTAACTCATTTCATATTCTATTGTTTCGTTTACGCTAACCTATAGGATAAAATAAGTGCTTTTATCGATGACTTTACTTCCAAATTGCTTTACTGATTTTTAGTGACAACCGTGGTGGATTGTTCAGCTACAAGGTAGCAACTGTTACAACAGCAGGAAGGATAGCGATGGAAACAAGTACGACTTCACAGTGAAGATGGTTGAGAAGTTGTGGTCATTGCCAGTAGCAAGCCATAGTCCATTGCACTCTTTCCGTCATCATATGTTAAGACCCTACAATGACCCTTTTCATCTTGACAGCTTCTTTGGTTGCTCACTTAGATCCTGACCCAATTACATGCAGAATTTATAAAGTTTACAGAAACTGACCATGTTTTATGCAATAGGTTAAAGTTGACAAGTCTGCATCCAACCATAAACTGACCATAATACAAAACACTTCCCACAAATCTTGAAAACCCTTATGCCATAGTTATAAATACTAAACCTGAACAGATCCATAGAACACTACTTCTGCCGGACCCGTCATGTACACATGGTTATCGACCTCCCTCCATTCGATCTCCAATGGCCCACCAGGTAAATCAACAGTACAGTTCTGTATAGCACAAGATATATAAAAATAAATAGTAAGAAAAAAAGTCTTAAAAAATAAACAATTACAAGAAATATACATTCAGATCAAGCGTATACGAATTGAATTAAAATTATGTGAACATACTCTCTCAGAACGACCCTCAAGGATTGCAGCAACAACTACTGCACATGCTCCAGTTCCACAAGCTAAAGTCGCGCCTACATAGAAACAAAAAAGTGTCCATCAGTATATAAAAAAATTTATACAGTTTTATAAAAGAATTTTAAAAAATGTTTAATAGTCAGAGCAAAAATTGTTTATGCATTTAATGTAGAAAACTAACCAGCACCACGCTCCCAAACACGCATTTTTAGATGTGAACGAGAGAACACTTGCACGAATTCTGGAAAAGTAAAACCAGAAAAAACACAAGAAAGAGATGCATGTTTTAAACCAGACAGCATGCTAATAATAGAACTTTAATACTATGTTTTGCATGTTCCAAGGTAAAAAAACTAAGCACAAATCTTAAAAAGCCTGACCTGTGTTTGTTCGAGCAGGGAATAGTGTGTGATGTTCAAATTTAGGACCAATATCAGCCAAATTTAATTCGTCAACCACCAAATTCTGTTTGGAAACCAATATAAGCGACCTGGGTTTGTATGTTAGAGAATAAATTTACAACATATAAATCAATACCTGGTTTCCAGTACCGAAAGTGACACAATGAGGATTTCCCATACTGACACATGTCACGTTCCAGTTAACTCCATCTACGTCAATTTGTGCTTTCACGACAGATTCATTTTCATTTGGTGGTATTTTAGTGGGAATATCTGAGGCCTTCAGTACTGGCTCACCCATGTCAACTTTAACCTAGAGTAACAACAATGTTTAATCCACAATATTACAAGTCACGTTGCAAAAAGCCAAAAGGATGTAACTATATAAAATCTAATTCTTTTGCAAAATAAAATCTTAATAAAAAGCAGCAAATAAGTTGTAATCATAACAAATGGTTCAAAAGAATTACCTTCCCATCAGGTTGTATCTCAGGTATGATCAATCCAGCACCAGTATGAACAGTAAAACTGCAAATTTCAAAGGAAAAAAGACATAAGATGATTACATAAAACCGCAGCTAAAGAAACATGAACATACATAATAATTTATTTACGAGCCAAGAAACATGTAACTTGCATTAGAAAGATTAAACGAGAGACCAAATATGTCACAGCACACATGTAATGTAGGAAAAGTCAAAAACAAAACATGATATAGCTTAGCATTGGTATGAAACTAAAATATACCTTTGCTGTCCATTCAAGTTATTGAGATCAGAAATAAACTTTGCAAAGCAACGAACTCCATTACCGCACATCTAAAAAATGGATAACATAAATTTAGATAACTAATTCATTATTCCAGTATCATCACAACAAGTCATTTACATTATAAACTAAGGGGTTATTTAGCAACCTCTAAGCCTTTAAGTGTTGGGCTATTAAGAGGTCTTATTGGATAAGAGGCTCTGAACTAGTAAGAGGCTTAACTTAGCTTGGCCTGACTATTTAGCTGTAATGGATTGAGAACGTGGTGCGTGAGTGGCCGGCCAAGGGCTATGAACACAAATGAACGTATAAAGGTGTAAAATTTTCATTCGGCATCATTTTAAAGCTTAATGGGTAAGAGGCTTAATGACTAATTCAAAGGTGTCACGTCAATGAAACAAACACGCTTGTAACGTTGACTAATTCAGAGGTAGCCTCTTAATGGAAACAAACCCTAACATAAAGTTCCAATATTTTCCAATTATACTACTGTTCGATATCAATATATAATACAACTTATTATAGCATCAGACGCTTAGTTTACTAACAAAAAAGCTGTTAAATAAGCTTCAAGAAAACGAGTGTTTGTGCAATCATAAAAGCAATGTAACCATATAACAGAAAAGAACATAACCTCTGGCTCGCTACCATCGGAATTAAATATCCTCATAGTGTAATCAGTCCCATTGTATCCAGGCATAGCAAAAATTACACCATCAGCTCCAATGCCAAAGTTCCTATCACATAACTTAACAGCTTGCTCAGGAGTCACTTTAGGCTCCATTGAATCAAGATTATTAACCTATTTATCATAAACCCAAACTTTCTATAAACAATAAGTCCAAACCAACATTTCATACAAAATAATAAAAAAAGACAAAAACTATTTAATTACCATAATAAAGTCGTTACCGAGGCCTTGATACTTGACGAAATGAAGAACACCGGTTTCTTTATTATCAAGGAATGAAGTTGGAGAGATATTATCCTGTGTGGTTAGGCTCATTGCTGAAATAGAGAATCGGGGATTAGGGTTTTGGAGAATGGAAGGAAGGTTTAATTGGAAGGAGAAAGAGGATGGTTTGAAGGAATACGTTAGGGGAAAGGATGAGGGAGATGTAATGGCAAGTGATCGGAGAAGAGGAGGTGAAACGATGGCGGCGATGGGCATGATGGTGACGGAACGGTGGTTGGTGCGGCGGCGGTAACAGTTGGAAGGATTGGGTGTGGCGGCGGTTGACTTTTTTTTTTGGCTGAAGGGTTAGGGGGCGGGTATTGGAAATCTTTATGTTTTGAGTTTTGTATGAGTCAAAGGGGTGCGGTTATGGTTCTAACGCGGCAACACCGCCACCACCTGTTAAAGCTTCATATTCTTTTGCCTTGTTCGGTTACTTTTTGTCGAATGATAAACTCTCCTTTCCATGTTAATTTGACATGACAACGGATGAGTCTCGGTAACTTTGCCGAGGGCGTCCCGACCTTTGTTTATAATACTATCTAAAATCATATATTTAGTATGGTTTATCAAATTAGGATAAAATGTTTATCCTAATTTGATAAACCTTACTAAATATATGATTTTAGATTTTATCTTAATTTGATAAACCTTACTAGATTTTATCTTAATTTAGATAGACATCGTGTTATATATTATTTTATGCATTTCAATTAGAATGAGTAACTTTAAATGAAAAAACTAATTCTAAACAAAAAGGATAAACGCATTGCTTATAATTTTACCATCCATTTTGTTGCATATAACTTGTTACCAAAAATGATCAAAAAAAAATTGTTACAAAAATGATCAAATTGTTATGAGTTAAATCTATATCTATTTATAATATTTAAAGTAAATTACTTAACCTTATATTATAAATAAAATCAAATGTATAATAGTTCTTTTAATACTAATAACGAAAACATGTTTAATTTTAATGTTAACTTCTATTTTGTTAACAAATTAGTTGCACAGTTGCACCTTAAGACTAAAGGGAGTGAGGGCCTGAGGGGTTTGTGTTGGGGGCATGAGTTACCATGTGGTAATAGTAGGGTCTAAAACTCAAGCCCTAAATAAAAAGGGGGCAGAAAAGCTTAAGTTTTAAATATTCTGATGGTTATAAAAAAAACAACCAATTAAAATTTTCCACCTCCCATGCCAGTCCTCCGCCTCGCGCCCATCTTACCCAACAATGGAGGTGGTGTTTAGGGCTTGGGTGGGTGTCCAACGCTCATTCCACTCCCTTGACTGTAAAGGCTTAAACCCATGTTGTTGGTGTACTAGTGTAGTCTTTAATATCTACCACCTTGTAAACCAGAATTCAACTAGTAGGATAGGATGTGAATAATAAGTGTTTTATATAAGTCTTTTAGGCCCATTTTAAATGACCCAAACTAAACCCGGCCCATTTTAAATAAGTCTTTTAGTACCAAACTAAATCACATCACAAAGCCTGATATTATTACCAAGTCATGGACAGGGATTATCGTGACACTTAAGACTTAAGAGCATGCTAACGGGGCTTACCGCGGATGGAATCATATGGATTTCTTCCTCATTCCATTCTCCCTCTGTCTCTCAGTCTCTCACCCCTAACAAATAACGTCATTCCGCACGCACGCACCCCTCCATTTCTTCTCTATCGTTTGTTTCACGTTAGTAATGAACAACTCCAAAAATGGCTGTTGAAGTTGCTTTAAGTAAATTAACTTGTACATAAGAAGACATGGAAGTAAGATTTGGAAAATCTTTGTGATCACCAGACCCTACTCTATAATGAGTTTTCCTATGAAATAAAGGCTTTTTTGTCAAACAAATTGTTTGTTTTATATTATCAAGTTGGGGACAGCATATAATACTTTTACGGTTATGTTGTTTTGTCTTCTTTCTTAATATCACAATCCTGATTTATGGGGCCATTTAATTATTGAGATTATCCGTAGTGAGCTTTCAGGCAGTTGGTTTTTCTCCGAAAAAAACGGACACGTCAAAGGATATGCAGAATTATAACATCAACAAAATGACCTACAACCGACAGAATTTTCACCTATTATTTAAAAAAATAGCAATTAGCAAAAGATCTAAAGTTTTATACAATTCAGTTTATGTTAAAAAGTTTTGTTTGTGATCACTATTGTGATGTTTTTTTTTTCTATATAAAAACACTCTAAACCTAAACTAACTTTTACGTACATGTTTGTGTGCATGTATACACAAATAGTCGTAAACCTACTTGTAGGCTGTAGCTATTCCAACGTTCTCTTTTGAAGTCAAGATTATTCCGTTAAAGACACACATCTTCGACCTTATTCCCAATCAAACCTCCTTTAAACCTCTTTTTTATTCTTTAACAACTTACCAATTATTTTACTTTGTTGATTGGTCATGTTTTTATTGGCTTACGCTATGCATTTTCACAAAATTTCTAGATATTTCACTAAAATAATCATTGATTGTGGAGATTAGGTGGGTAGGAAGGCTAGTTTGATGCATAAAATACTATAAACTTCAAATTTTCATGATCAAAGTCGTAAAGACATGCTAATGTATCCTTTTAGGCAACTAATGCTAGTTGCGTACGTAAATTATAATGGTGCAAGAATTTAATATTGGCATCCTTCGACGACACGTCTTCTTTTCCTTTCGCAAAAAATAAATAATTGAACACATAATAATGAATGATCTAGCTCAAGTATGAAATTTTGATGTCTTTATTATATTGTGTACTTTTAGACTTTTTTTTTTATATAGAGATTTGTCTTTTAAGAAGTAACACAGAAGATATGCATTAAACAATTCACATTAAGGTACCTACAAAGTTATTGTAGAATATTGTGACTTTTAGTGACAATACTTTAGAGTACCTACTAAAGAATTAAAATAATAACTGTACGCCTCATCAATAAGACAATAACTATTTTAATACTTTTCAGTTTTCATGACTTGCTCATACAGTAAAAATACATGCATCTTAAATTTATTTTTTTTCTAGTTAATATGTGGAACCCTAGCTTGAATAAGTCATTTAAATGGATCATGTCTAGTGAATAAACGGGTTTATAAGTTGATCTGTTTAACCTATTTATTTGAATTTAAAATATGGTATAATAACTTTAACTATGTGTATTATTTGTACCAAATTTGAAATTTGAAAAAAATAAAAAATAAAATAAAATAAGATGGCATAATTGCTATTTTGTAAATTTAGAACTTTCAACACATCTTTTTGCCAATGCTAACAACTAACAAGAAGTGCATTGTTGAGTTAGAAGAAAGATAGAGGCTCGGAAAACAAAGAGAATATATGTACAAATGAGATATATAGCAATAAGAAGAAAGAAAATGACCACCCACCCTTGTGGTATGAGGTGATGAGGGAGAGACACTTGACACTTGTGGTCATGGGTTCGACTCCTGAGCCAGCCAGGTTTTACCGATTTGCTACCGTCGTGCCTTCAGGCGGGTATGCGGGCCAGGTTTTCCCTGGAACTGGCACACGGGTGGGCTAGGGGCTCTCGTGCGTGTGGGTTGGGCCGCCGCGAGGCTCGTGAGTTTGGCTCCGAGTCTGTGGGCTTCCCTTTGCCAATGGGGGCCGCGTACGAGAGTACCCGGCGATTCTTTAGTTGGCCGTTAAAAAAAAAGAAGAAAGAAAATGATTGCATAGAGGAATTCCCTTGTAACAATTATATATGAGAAAAATAAATACCTTTTTGGAGGTTGAAATAGTTATGTGTGTGTCAACTCATGAATATACGTGTCATATATAAAGTTCATACATGACACAATATTCGTGTTTGTTTCAGGTGCAACCCTCCAACCCACAAATTAGCGGCCCTAATTCATCTAGTAACATATTACATATGTATATACATGCGTGGATCCGGGTCTGTGGCACATGATCAAAAGTGACTTTGTAGTTATTTTATGTGATATGTAATATCGAAAGACTATGTGATCATCAACTCGTGAAACATAACTTGTATAGATACTCTATATATGGAACTGATACACATGTGGGTTGTGACAACATTTTCGAACAAAATATATGATATTTCATAAAAAAAAATAAATAAATAAATAAATAAAGTCGCAATTGTTAGACAATCTAAAAGGCATGTTCAAATTCATAATTACATTTTTATTTTGAGAAACCTTCAACCTCGTGGACAAGTGAAAAAGGCTCGCACTTGACACGTTATAATAATTTTTTTTATGACTTCACGGCTTTATGCTTTACTAAACAAATAAAAAAGCTTCGTACTCATTGAATTTTTAAGGGTTATCATTGTATTGACGGCTAGTTGCAAAATTTTGGTTGAGGAAGTCTCTTGTTAATGTCTTTTTTAACACTGTATTCTTAATCATCAATGTGAGATGAGAAGAGACGAGACCATGTTATTTAAAGCATGAGATTAGTCCCTAACTACGTTTTTCTTTTTCATCTATGGTCGAGAAAAGTTAAAGGGGTTACTTTTAGACGTAGATTTTAAGTCATAGGCGGAATCCATAACATACAATTTTGTATGTAAAAAATAGGAAAATAAAAATCTAAACGTAAATCTTTGATAAAATTATAAAAATAAAAAGTAAAAACGACGGACGGTTAATCATGCATCATGTGGTGGCGTTGATAACCAAAAGACAAAGGGTTACATGCACCGATCGGGTTTGTCCCGATTGCTAAGTGTTTTGTGCCATATGTCCAAGGCTTGATACCAAACCACATCGAGTCGGGGGTCTCACTGGAAGCAGCATCTCTATTCTTAAGGGTAAAGGTAAGACTGTCCACATCTTACCCTCCTCAGACCCTACCTTAGCTTTGCTATAGGTGGGATTAACTGAGTATGATGATGATGATTTAGGTTTTTTTCTTTTCTTCTCTCAAATCTCAATAGTTTAGTGTTCAGTAATTAATCTCACCATAGCCAAGCCTGCTGTATTCATTTATTTTTACATGCCCTCATGTTTCATATTTTTAAGTGAAGTTATTAAATCATAAAAGGAGTATATTTGACAAGCATGTCAAATTGTCAATGTATAGTTTTTGAATGTGTAATATTTTATATTTTTATGTTTGACAATATGCTAAATCACCAAACTTTGAGAAACCAAATCCATAATTTTGTTTTGCATGTTTTCTTATTGTGCGTTGTCCTTATGCTAATGTAAGTAGACAAACCCAATTATTTTATATCACTATCAAGTGAATCCTATGGTCTTATACTCATGTATTAAATCCTCAAAGGGTCATTTATTTCCAAATTCTCTGTATCTATTTCTATACCTTTTACCTCCTATACGATCTCATGTATTGCCCAATATGTATCGTATAGAGTCAAAAGTTAAAACTAAAAGTTTTAGATGTCATTTCTTGTTTGGCGACTGAACTCATATAAGCCAATATTATCCTTGTTTGAAGGTTTTTTAAGAAAAAAAAATTGTAACATCTACCATTTTTGCCAACTATAAAAAAATAAGTAATATCTTTTTTTTTTTTTTAAAACATTGCTAAATAAACCCTTTATATATAGGAACATTAGATATAATACTACATGTATGCTGTGATATGCTATTTTGTATGATACAATAAAATACGATGCGATACAATACTATACTATATTTTATGATATTATTTTAGACAATATTTATATACTACACCTACAAGGATATCTAGGACCTACAATACACCTATACTACCCAATAATTTTTTAACAATGGTTCATAAAACACGGTTAATGTAACAAAATCTTCTTATTTAAAAATTGCACTAATTATTATAATTAAAATGAAAAATATTATATAAAAAAGTTTATCAAAATAAAATCTTGAATACGATTAGTATTGGTCAATATGGCGCGTATAGGTGGTGGTTGGTTGCATGCTCAGTATAGGCCTATACGAGGCTTATACAGATGAACTTATACGCCCAATATTGACCAGTACGATCAGTATTGGTCCAGTAATGATAGTTTTTTGTCGGTTTTTGTTTGACATTGGGAAGCGTGTACCTTATACTTTCCATATTAGCCAATACGGGTCGCGTAAAAGGTATAAACAAAAATTTAGGGTGTCGAAAATCGAAATACCAGGGCGCTTCACAAATCTATTTTCTTGGAAAAGTAAGATGTGACACCCGGCAAATTCTGGTTAACAACGTTGTCTAGATGAAAGTCTACCTTAGCGAGTCACGCGTATGTTGTATTTAACCGGGTTAGTTAAGTCGGGTTATGGTTCGGGAACTATTGGTTAGTCTAGAAGATCATTGGATGTTGGTCTAGAGGTTCGTTAGATGTCAGTCCTTAACCAAGTGTACAAACGGTGACGATTTGTAGGATCGTCAGGGCATACGGAACGTACGAGTCTCGAGTCCCGGGAATTGGTGAACGAGTGTGAAAATGTGTATTTACTTGTATTATGTGTTTACAATCATTATGTGACTTGTCGGTACGTGAATATGTGTTAACATATGTTAAAACGAGGTTTAACGCGCAAAACGCACAAAACCAACCCCTATAGGCGATTAGGAAGCCTAATCACCTATAGGGGAGGCGAGTAGGAGACCCTAAGGGCGATTAGGGGCCTACTCGTGTGAAGGTTTAGGCGATTAGGCCTAATTGTGTGAACCTTCATGCGATTAGCAGCCCTAATCGCGTGTAAGGGCTGCATACTCGCTAGTTACGTGCTGGACGACTAAAAACGACTATAAATACCATACTTAACCTCCTAAACTTCATTATACCAACCCTAGTCGTCCCATAACCCGCCCCAACACATAAACAACCTCTGGAAGGCGATTTTTGATCAAAACACAAGGTTTCAAGCTTGAATCATCATACTTTCATAATCCTAAGGTTTGATTTCCATCCATAACTCTTTATAAACGTTTTTAATCAATCCCTAATGGTCCAGACCTGTTCTTAAACGAAAAAGCTTTCTGAAAATCGTCAATAAGGGTTGTTAATCGGATTATAACTAATATACATGCGTTATGGGTGTGTATGATTAGAAAGCTAGGATTTTTATGATTCATGATGATGATTTGATATGTTATTATGTTAGATCAGAATTGATATTGATAGTATGATGATAGAAATCTCAGTAATTGGATATTAGGGTTATGATTACGCGTGTTAGTATGATGTTGCATGCTATGTGGATGGTGTTTGGATTACTTGGTTGCATGCAGGACTGATTATACGAGGTTAAACGAAGGATTTTGGGTTAAACATGTTTAGGATAGTGTTTGGGATGATATTGGGTGGTTACACACGTTCTGGATCTGATTTGGAGCGTTAAACGCGCGAAAAACCGGAACAACAAGGTTACAGGCGAGTAGCATTCCTAATCGCCTATGTTATAGGTGAGTAGGGTGCTAATCGCCTATAACTCAGGCGAGTAGAGGCCTACTCGTGTGACAGTAGGGGTGATTAGCCCTAATTGCTAGTAAGTTCATGTGATTAGCCCTAATTGCTAGTAAGTTCATGTGATTAGCCCTAATTGCTAGTAAGTTCATGTGATTACCTCCTAATCGCCTATAATAGAGGCGAGTAGGGTTCCTAATTGCTAGTTGACCAACCTAAATGCTAGTTGACTTTTCCTAATCGCGTGTACTGCTGCTGTAAGTGTAAATTAGCATTCCGAGACCCGATTTAACATGTAGTAACATGCTAGGAACCCCGTAACATGTCTAATAACTTGGTAACATATATTTGGGTGTAATTCGGTGATACGTGAACTATGTGCTAGGACTTGTTGTGCGTTAACGTATGTTAAGTGTAATTGCGTTATTATATGTTTTGGAGCGTAAACATAACACGGGGAGTCTCGGGTCACCAATGGGATGTCGAGTCTTGTACTTCGGGTCAGTTAAATAGTCACGGTGTTTTTAAACGAACTTGGTTATGGTCTGGACATCTAGGGACTAATTAACCTACGGGTTATTAGTCTAAGTACTTGTAACTGTCATATGTTAGGTCGCCGCTTTACGGGACTAGCATAGCAGCTGAGTTTACTCGGGTTAAGGAGTAACGCAACTTAAGGTGAGTTTACGGCCCCTCTTTTAAACTGGTTTTATACTTTCGGGGGAGAAAACATGTGTTAAAACGATTATTTGGTAACTACTGTCATACTATGGGTTTCTATTGTGTACTACACGATCTTTGGAAGTCCCGGGGGGAACCATGAATGTGCGGGTTTGCACAACGGGGAAATGTGAATAGCGCTATTGGGAGTGACCAACCCCGCTCGTCGGCTTGGAGGGCCGGGCGAGTGCATATTGTCTCAAACAGGAACAACAGGAACATTTGGTACTATTCGGGCACAACATCTGGTATTCGAGTTAGTAATGGTTGTCCAATCGTGGTAGTAACAAAACGTACGCCTAGCTAGCGTATACGGGTTTTCGATTTATTATAGTATGGACAGGTGGACTTGGTACTTGGATACAAAACCTGTAAACTCACCAGCATTTTTGTGCTGACGTAAACTTTTACATGTTTTCTCAGGTCGCTAAGGTAGCACGAATGGAACTAGGGCGCACGCGTCTGCACGGCGTCTAGCTAGAGTTGCATGATTTTACAAACATTGAACATTGGTTTATTATTGAATAATTGTTTTGAATAAGCTTCCGCTGTAAACGGGGATTTTAAACTATGTTTTGAAATTGCATTTATGTTCATTTAGACTTGTTTATTGTGATCGTTGGTTTGGATCCTGGTTTGTCATGCGCCTCGCGGTAAAACTCCGCAAGTGGATTTTGGGGGTGTGACATAAAACAATAATGTTATAGTTTTCATCCATCAAGGAAAACCCCAAACTACACAGCCAAAGAACACATCACGAACTTAGTTACCTGGAGATGACCTTGAAAGATGCATGTTCAAGAAACTAGTGGTAAATTTAGAATCAAAATTCAGGGGTATCTTTTTTTTTCCCCTTAATTTATACAATATAAATTATTTTAGTAATTAAACCCTAACCTAAAAGACAAATTTATGCCTTTTATGCTAGACAACCTTTGTTTAGGTTAGGGTTGTTAATGAGTTGAGGCGTTGAGCTAATAAACACCAAACAAATTAGGTGTCGACCAAGTGTCTTATAAGAAACAACAAACAAATTAGGAGAGTGTGGGGTGCATGCTTTATTAAGTGTATTCACGTGTTATGAATATGGGTTCCAAGGGACAGCGCCTCGTTGGTGAAGGTCCGGGGGAAGTCCCTTGGTATGGTCCAAGGGGGAGCTGTAAAATTTATTTTATAGAAATTACTTTGTGTTTTCATATGGAATTTTGGTTAAAAAATACAAACATTTTTAAATAAATAGATAAATGCTAGGAGGCATTTTTTACACCTTCAACCCTAAATTTGAATTCTTTCATTCGGATGAATCTCTCTGGTTTGAAAATCACACAGTTTACTTACTTGTTCTGTTCCTCTAGATTATCGTCTAACTTTTATCCGATCCAAAAATTCGAGTGAACCATCAAATTATTTCGACCTGAAAGCGTCATTCATGATTGTCAGAATATCCAAGTGACAGTCTCGAAATTCCCCAAGATGATATAAGCAGGGCCGGTGATGAGGGGGTGCGAGGAGGACTCTCGGCCAGGGCCCAATTTCTAGAGGGCACTTTGAGCGGCGGCGAGTGTTTTCTTTCTGGAAGTATTTTCTTTCGGTTTTCGACCAAAAAAAAAAAGATTTCATCTTGAACATCAGTGGATATAAACGCAAGAAGGTAAAGAGTAGATAAGAAAGAAGATGAGTCATACATCAAAAAATTGATTGGAATGATACAATAGAATTATTATGGAATTTTAATAAATTTGTGGTTTTTTTATGAGCCAATTAGCCAAACATATTAATTTCTATAATTATTGCGACACTTTCAGTTCTATATCCGGTTCGACCAGTCCGACTAGGGAACGGTAAGGACACCGGTTTAACATCCGCTTCGATTATGAAAACATTGCTTAAAAGACCTAAGACTAAGAGGCACATATTTCGTGACTCGGCCCGGGCACCTAAATTTTTAGGGACGGCACTGGATACAAGTATCTAGTTATGAATCTTGCATTTTTGCGAGTTTTATACCTTGAATAGGGGTGAGCACGTATCGGGTCGACCCGAAAATTACCCGATAACCGGACCGTAAGTGCCCCGAAACCGAACCCGTAAAATGTATTCAAGTACAACATCGGTTCTGTATTTTTGCCAATTTCAGGTTCGGGTCGGTTCTCGGTTCCGACCCTAATCAAACCGGTAATATTTTGGCTGGACCGAAAATTAAATTCAGAAGATGGAATCAGCGATCAATTAACTAAATTAATACACATGACAACATCTATAAATAGGTAATACAACAATCAGTTCATTCTAATCACAATCTGCAATCTATAAAATTCAAATCACAGGCTGCGATCACAAATGGCTGCTTTATTTATTAACTTGTAAATGGTAACTGATAATCATTGCAATCAATAAAATGAGGTCCTAATCTTCTACAATGTGGGAAAAGAGTTTTGTGTACGTAAATGTACAGAACAATTTTTGATTCAAATAATGACAACTCATCTATATTAAATTTATATATACGCACATTGATATATATGAATGCATATTATAATCAACCTGGAGATTAAAAATGAGATACAAATCTGATCGATGAATGTAACAAATCTATAATGAAAATCACATACCTTCATAGTCAAATCTAATCGAATTCATCAAATTTGGGGATTGGATTCTCGGTTTCGGTCTTAGGATGAGAACCGATTAACCCGAGTGCATCAAGAACCGAGACCGACTACTAGGTTAGGATTATCATTCGGTTCTGTAATTTATGGTGTGTCGGGTATCGGGTCGGTTCGGTTATTCTTCGGGTCGGTTCGGTTCCTAGGTTTTGCTCACCCCCTTGAAGATGTAAACATGTATGTAGATATTTTCTTTCGGTTCCATAAACATCTACTTGAGCTTGCCGTAACTCGCAAAGTTAGTTTAAGCTTTTGGGAGCACAACGTGAACAAAAAAATCGGGGTCTTTTTTGTCATAAAAATTATATCTTGCTTTTGATCATATAATTCATATATCATTTGTGTATGCAAATTATCGAACAAATACCTCATCGTCAATTATCTCCAAGTTCAAACATCCTACATATAAGGGGGGACGGGGCACCACCACATTTGGTCACGGGTACTCACTACTAGCATGGTAATACCGCAGCCGGTAGTGCTGGTAACGGTCCCGTGGACCTTTTGCTGGTTCTATCTAACGGGATCCTTCACGGGAGATAGAGGAGAGAGAGTGTGAGTGCATTTATTATTGAGAGGGAGAGAGAGAGTGGAGAGTGGAGAGAAGGTTGGAAAAGATAATATATTATTACTAGCTGATTACCCCGGGAGTGTCCCGGGGTTAAAAAAATCTAATATGACTTAATAAAAATGATAAAAGTAGAAAGCATACCAATCGTAAACTCAGTCATACAGATCATTAATTCCCATTTGCGTTCGCTGACCTGAACCTTGAAGCAAATGTGGCGATTCATAGCTCACTTAAACAGTAACTTCGACTTTCTCTTCATACACTTGTGGTGGCTGAAGAGTACATATGAGGTTGCGGTCTCTATACACATTGTCTACACGGCCTATTACATAACGATTCGGAAAACCCTAAAAAATATAAACACGGGTGTGATGCGTTTGACATTGGATCTGGTAAATATATAGTCTATAAAGATTGTAGTATTCAAAATAGAAACAAAGAGGAAAGCGATGATGGAAGAGGAAAAGGGGCTGAAAAACTCCTCGTTTAATAAAAAAAAAGCTAAAGAACAAAGTTCACAAGAATGGAGCGAGACATCCAACAAAAACAATCAAGAAGCAACAACAGCCAACCATTTACCATAATCACCAGTTATTACCAAAAAACCATCAAGAAGCAAACAAAAACATGGGAAACCTAGACTGCATTA
The DNA here is from genome assembly GCA_028751855.1 of Ambrosia trifida. NCBI lineage: Eukaryota > Viridiplantae > Streptophyta > Magnoliopsida > Asterales > Asteraceae > Ambrosia > Ambrosia trifida. The sequence continues at coordinate 194,827,684 of CM054122.1, read as the reverse complement.
AAGCAACCAAACATCCAAAGAAGTAAAATTCAAACAGTAATGTCATATGGAAACATTGGATGTACCTCGTGCAAACCAATTAGCGAACAATAAACCAAAAAACGAAACACATCACCAACAACAAAATCAAATACATGAAAAACCAAATCCAAGGAAGCTTACCAGAAGAACAATCGGGGGTTTAACCGACTCAAACCACCAAAGCGGCCGATGGATACCATACGCACCACGTGCCGTGTAGATAAGGACGTGCCACGACCAGCCACCATTTAAGATGGCCTTCTGATTTTTCAATTAACAGTAACAAAGGTTAATGACTCTACTTTAGTCTTTTATCGATTATCCCTTGTAAAAGCAAAAATAAATAAATAAATAAATTGCAGGTGTTATTAACAAAATCTATTTAAAACTTACTATAACAAATGTATGCATTGGTGCTTAATTAATAATGTTTCTCATTCCATTAAAATCAAATGGTAATGATGTTTATATGAAAACATGAAAAAATCAACTTTTTTCGCAATAATGAAATCATTGTATAGTTTTTAGGACAAAGATAGCAGCAAGTAATTGTCCTTCACACCACTTTTAACTAAATTGTTTTAACCAATTAATGAAAGCAAAGTATAGTTATGCTTTCGAACATGTGAATCCAAATATGTTTCACCTTTGATAAACCAAAGGATATTGTAGAGAGCTAGTATCCACTGCTGCAGCCAAAGCCACGTGATGTACCCCTATCAATATTGACCTCAACAACTAATAATAATAATAAATAAATAAAGATTAAACAACTAATAATCAACTTCCAAAAAAGTACTCACGAAGAGGAGGCCAGAAAACGTAGCGGAGGCTAGAAGGAAAAAAACAAAATTAAAAAAGCTTTTTAGGGTTTAGGGTGAAAAGATGATGATTATATATGATGATAGGTAGGTTTATGTGATTTAATTTTATTTAAAAAAAAGAAAATAAAAAAATTAAAAAGAATGCACCACATTATGCCACGTGGCACAATTCAAAGGAGGAATGAGACCACCATTGAACGCCACGTCAGCAACTATCAATTCTTTTATATATATTAATAGATTATGTGTGAAAATAATTAATTGTTAGGTAAATAATCAATGAAGTGTTGCCTCTAAAATACTGTTTCAGTGAAGAGATATGTCAATGTATGATTGGTAGAAATCAGTGAAGTTAAAAAACTACACGGTAAGCACCCCTCCCCTAATCTATTCTTATGAGAATTTGAAAGCCATGGTAAAATAGACGCCCTAGCAACTTATATACCTGAAGTCACATTTTAATTCCAAAAAGTTTTTCATTTATAAGAACCAGCTATATGGGTGTCATCGTGATATGGCAAGGAACAAAGATAATAAAATTATAATAATATCATACTCAAATTAAAGATAATAAAATGTTTACTTTGCTTTTATAGTGTAAAACTTTTGTTCACTTTTATAGTGTAAAACTTTTGTTCAATATTAACGTATGAAAAAAAAAATAGTTTTGCTTGTTTAAAAATTGTGTGTGGATCGGTTTTAGAGTACCAATATGTTTTAACCGTATTGTGCTATATGTTTTAAAATTTATAATTACTTAAAGTTTAAAAAATATATAAAATTATATACTTTTCTCTTTATATATATGTATATATATATATTATAATATTGTATATTTGTATAAATATATAAAAGTTATTATAAAACGGAGATGAAAAAGATATTAATATAACTAGTCAATTTACCTACCGCTCTATCAGATTCTTCATCGACAGGATTTATCGTTGTGGCCACATTTTCGGTCGGGTAAGGCCATAACGTACACAGCCTATCAGACCTATAACCGAAGAACTTTGACCAGTTAATTCAGAAAAAATTGTAATATCTCTAGTTCTCTATTATTGTATCTTTTCAGAAAAAATTGCAATATTATGTTACAAGTACTTGCTTTTGTGTGACTGCTTTTGCTCCTCTAAATCATTTTTAAGTTAATTCTTTAGTTACGTATGTTTGGTCTATATAAACCAGTAGTTTATCTCGCTCAAATGACTATTCGTCATTCACGTACCACAAACGTCTATAGGCATTGCCACACGATGTAGTGTCTGTATACGTGCCCATCCGTGAGTCCTAGCTGGCCGTTCCCACGTTATTGGTGGTTTTGGACTTTTGTCTGTTGCTGCCTTGTTGGTGAAGAATCCACAAGAGTGTAGTAATTGGTTGGATTTAAACATTTACTCATCAACCAACTACTTGACCATTTCAATGACAATAGTTGGCTACTATATGGGTCATTCTCCATTGTCACGTGAGCTAATATTTCACTACAAATAAAGACAGAACAATTATCTATAATATATCTATTAAATATCATTTGATCAAATTAAATTCAAAATTTCTAAAAAATGTGCTACAATTATTTTACAATATTACATGGTCCTCTCATTTTAAGTAGCTTCAAATCTTCAATTGCCATCAAAAACAGGTAATTTTGTTCATACGCCACTTGATATGTCATTTTCTTTCAATAAGTCTGGCAACTACCACAAGATGGTCCATCATCTACTTGTGTTAAAAGTAATATGCATTTAAACAATATTTCATGTTCATGATTGGCTGGGTACGCCAATAAAATTCCGATACAGTATTAGTGATTGATTTCTATTAAGTTCATATGACAAGTTGTGTCCATGTTATTTCATAAAATATGAGACTTTTAAAATAAAGACACCTTATATTGGTTTTTAGACAACATATTTTGTGACACCCGACAAATTCTGGTTAACAACGTGGTCTAGATCAAAGTCTACCTTAGCGAGTCACGCGTATATTATACTTAACTGGGTTAGTTAAGTCGTGTTATGGTTCGGGAACTATCAGTTTAGGATAGAGGATCATCGGATGTTAGTCTAGAGGTGCATTAGATGTCAGTCCTTAACCAAGTGTACAAGTGGTGACGATTCGTAGAATCGTCAGAGCATAGGGAACATACAAGTCTCGAGTCCCGGGAATTGGTGAACGGGGGTGAATATGTTTGTTTGCAAGTATTATGTGTTTACAATCATTACGTGACTTGTCGGTATGTGAAAATGTGTTAACATATGTTAAAACGGGGTTTAACGCGCAAAATACACGGAACCAACCCCTATAGGCGATTAGGGGAGGCTAATCGCCTATAGGGGATGCGATTGGGCCTCATTGGGGGCGATTGGGTGCTAATCGCATGCCCTAGGGGGCGATTAGACCCTAATTGCATGAAATGTCATGCGATTAGCAACCCTAATCGCGTGTAACTGCTGCATAATCACATGGAACGTGCTGGACGACTAAAAACGACTATAAATACAATACTTGACCTCCTAAACTTCATATTAGCAACCCTAGTCGTCCCACAACTCGCCCAAACACACACACAACCTCTGGAACACAATTTTGGATCAAAACACAAGATTTCAAGCCTATTACATCAATCTATCACAAATCTAAGGTGTGGTTTTCATTCATGCAACCTTTATTAACGTTTTTATTGAATCCCTAATGGTCCAGACCTGTTTTAAAACAAATAAGTCTTCTGAAAATCGTTAATAAGCTTTGTTAATCGGATTCTAACTATCATGCATGTTGTATGTGTGTTTATGATTAAAAGATAGGGTTTTTATGATTCATGAAAGATGATTAACATGTTATTAAGGTAGTTACAGATTGATGATGATGGCATGATAATGAAATCTGAGTTATTGTTAATTAGGGTTACGGTTTTGCATGCTAATGTGATGTTTCATGTTATGTGTATTGTCTTTAAGATACATGATTGCATTTAGGGCTGATAGATCGAGGTTAAACGAAGGATTTTGATGGAAATATGTTTGTTATAGTTGTTTGGTTGATATTTGATGTTTACACACGTTCTGGGATTGATTTGGAGTGTTAAACGCGCGAAAAACCGGAACAGCAATGCTGTAGGCGATTAGCAACCCTAATCGCCTATGCTATAGGCGATTAGGAGGCTAATCGCCTGATATGACACCCTAATCGCCTATAGTATAGGCAATTGGGGGCTAATTGCCTTCGTTGCATGCAATTGTGATCCTAATTGCTAGTTAAGTCCTGAAATGCATGTCTTATGACCTAATTGCCTATAGACTCATGTCTTATGACCTAATTGCCTATAGACTCATGTCTTATGACCCTAATTGCCTATAGTATAGGCAATTAGCATTCCTAAATGCCTGTTGACTTTCATAATCGCTAGTTGACTTTTCCTAATCGCCTGTACTGCTGCTGTAAGTATATTTTGACATATCGGGACCCGATTTGACACCTAAGAACATGCTAGGAACCCCGTAACATATCTAATAACTTGGTAACATGTGTTCGGACTTATTTATGTGATACTTGAATTACGTGCTATAACTTGTTGGACTTTAACGTATGTTAAGTGTGTATTGCATGATTGTATGTTTGTAAGTACAAGTATAACACGGGGAGTCTCGGGTCACCAATGGGATGTCGAGTCTTGTACTGTGGGTTAATTTAACAGTCACGGTGTTTTCAAACGAACTTGGTTATGGTCTGGACATCTAGGGACTAACTAACCTACGGGTTATTAGTCTAAGTACTTGTAACTGTCATATGTTAGGTCGCCGCTGTACGGGGCTAGCATAACTTGTTGATATTATTCGTATATCGAAGTAACGCAACCTAAGGTGAGTTTACGGCCCCTCTTTTAACCGGTTTCACTTTTTGGGGGAAAAACATGTGTTAAAACTTATGTTTTGGTAACAACTGTCATACTATGGGTTTCTATGGTTTACTATACGATCCTTGGAAGTCCCGGGGGAAACCATGAATATGCGGGTTAGCACAACGGGGAAATGTGAATAGATCTATTGGGAGTGACCAACCCCGCTCGTCGGCTTGGAGGGCCGGGCGAGTGCATATTGTCTCAAACAGGAACTGGTTTACTATTCGGGCACAACATCTGGTTTGCGAGTTAGTAATGGTTTTCCAATCGTGGTAGTAATAAAACATACGCCTAGCTAGCGTACCTTGGTTTGCAAATTGTTATAGTATGGACAGGTTGAACTTGGTACTTGGATTACAAAACCTGTAAACTCACCAGCATTTTTGTGCTGACGTAAACTCTTACATGTTTTCTCAGGTCGCTAAGGTAGCACAATGGAACTAGGGCGCACGCGTCTGCACGGCGTCTAGTTAGGATTGCATGGTTTTCAAACATTGAACATTTGGTTTACTTTTGGATTATGTTTTGAGAATAAGCTTCCGCTGTAACTGGAGATTTAAACTATGTTTTTGAAATTGCATATGTTAATTTAGACTTGTTTATTGTGATCGTTGGTTTGGATCCTGGTTTGTCATGCGCCTCGCGGTAAAACTCCGCAAGTGGATTTTGAGGGTGTGACAGATTTTAAGAAAACATGAGACATGTAGGGCTGGCAAATCGTGTCTTAGCAGGTTTAACAGGTCTTTGACGACGCGAACAACAAAAGTTCTAAACATGAACACGACTCGTTTGACTACTTTACATCACATGTTTATAACACAGTTATACATTTTATGTACCAAATAAAAGAAATGATGGATCTTTGCCTCTTAATTCTAATTATTTAAAAAAAAGTAAAAAATGGCATAGTGTACTTTTCAGTTAACAGGTCTAATTGTGTCTTATACAGATTACCCGTTGCCAGCCCTAGAGACATGGTATGTAAAGTCTTAAAACGTAGGGAAATTTAAAGTTGGGCTTGTTGTAGAGGTGTGTAGGATAAAACTTTTAACATGGTTTTGTACCATATGGCGTTTTCTACGATTATGGGCTTAGGTTCTCTGTCATGAGAAGTGGGTTTAGCGGTTAAGAGGACGACCCTCCCTAGTAGAGACGCTTGTTTGATTCCCGCTTGGGCCCTTTTTGATGGACATCTAGGTGAAGGGACGAATTGGGGATTTAATCCTGGATTCGAACCTGATAGGGGGCGAGGGTTTACGGATTCCATCTGGTTACCGTGTATCAGGGGGTACAGTCTCACGTCGGTCAAAGAGTCAACCTTGGACATAGTACACGTAATTTTATTTTTAATGTGATGTAATTTTGTTAATGTTATGTAATTTTATTTTTAATGTGATAGTATTTTTATTTTTTTATGCATTTTTGTTAAATTTAAATACAAAAATAAAATAAACAAATGAATGAATGATTAGCTAATGATTGAGGGGCATTTATTCTATTTGTTGATTGTTATCGGAAATGAAATGATGCATACACATATACATACTACAAATAGATTGAAAACCCCAAATTGTTTTTGTTAAACCATCAACTTTTGATTTAGTTTAGGCAAATTAAGCAATTATACTCATATTTCACTTACACGGTTAAACCTATTTACCCAACTAAACCCATTAACACAATATTGTTTTAAATTAGTTTCACTACTATAAAACATGTATATTTGCTACAAAAGATTCTGTCGAATTTCCCACAACTCAATGCTTGCGACAAGTTTAAGGATGATTTCCGACAAAAGATAAAACAAAAAAGGCCAAGTAACGATTGAAGGTTTGAAACGGGACGAACTCTAAACTCAGTGATACAACGAAGTATGGAGCCTGCGAATTTCAAGGGACGCAATTATATTTTACAGCCTGCGAATCTAGATTATTAAGGAAAACGTTTAAATGATCTAGTAACAATATCAAGAATACGAGATAGTTTAAAGTTAGAAAATTGAAGGATGGATACACATGTTCAAAAACTAAAGTAAAAGGTTTCATAATAAACACATAAATAAAAATAACTAGGCCGTATATCAACCACATGTTTGAATTTATATTTCGTCCCCTGCTCATGGCACGCAATTCACAAAGTCCTACATGATGGAACTTTTGGCGGGAACACCAAATAAATAAATTCTTTTGGCCAATAACCTCCAAATTGACATTACTTGAAGAAGACAAGTTCAAAGACAAAGAAACCATAATACTATATCAATTCACGTGAAGTTAATGTTTTAAGGTGTCATATGCAAACAGAACATGCCATGGGTTGGTGGTCCAGTGGTAAGGCAAAGTCTTTTAATACACTAAAAGTGTGAAGTCTTGAGTTCAAGTCTCACAAGGAACAAGAAATTCGTCTTTCAAAATAAAAATATGCAAACAGAACATCGCTCACCCTATGGCCTATGGTAGGAGTAACAATGATTAAAACATGTTAGAAAAAATTGGCCATCACATCACATACCAATGTCTCATATGTTCTCGCTTTGTATATAACCAACTCGAAATTTTTATGTTTGGTCATATGAAATTGGAACACCAAAAAAAGAATCTAGTAAAAAAAATTCCTGAATCCGTCACTGTTTATCGGATAGTTTATCATGTAGGATTGAAAATTCAAAATATTAAGCACTTATCCCCACCCCCTCACATTGTAGTTCCTCACGACCAAAGTATATTATGGAATTGGAATGTGGTATCCACACAAAATTGATCATTTGCGATCCACCTCATCTCATCAATCAATTCCTTCGTAAGACTATTTGTCAAGGGATGTGTGGAGTGTGAAAAAAAAGTGTCACATATGTGTCACGTAACACACACTAAAGTGTGTTGTGGTGGTGTGATTGATTGAAATGTGAACTAGATGCATTATTGTAAAATCTGGAAAGCATGATAAACATTTGGATATATGTTAGAAGGTGTGAATTACACACTTTACATTATTATTAGGGACGAAGCATTGTGAGGGTTAGGGGTGCCCCCTCCCCCTCGCGTTTTTGACACAGTAGTGGAAATTTGTGATTTTTGTAAAGGAATTTAGTCCGGGTTGAGTCTGGCCCCGCCGATTTGCCACTACTGATCGATAAAAATTGAGCTCCCCTAAATTGGCAAACCAAGCTTCGCCCCTGATTATTATGATTTTGGGCATTAAGGAACCTCTATGTTTCTAAGGCGAAGCCCTATACCATGAGGGGTTGCACATGACCGATGAAATTTGCTTGGAAAGTTACCATTAGTGGTAATTAAGATTGTGTGTAGTGGGCATTATAGGGGTCAACTTGAGATTTATGGAGCCCCATAAAGCTCTCTACACTGCCCCCTTGGGCTTTGTGGGGTGTTATGGGAGAAGGGCTTTGTGGAGATAACAGGCGTTATGCAACAAAAAACAATTTTATAATATTATTTTTAATCAATTTCTACACCCCATTCTTCTACATCCAATCAAATAATAATAATTTAATCCGCATGGACCCCCATAAAGCCCCTCACACACTACACACCTATTTTACATAAAGCCTCATGAAGTCTCATAAAGCCCCCCACTACACATACACTAAGGGTTTGTTTGGTAACCTTTTAATGAGGCTCTAAACCATTCAGCTCTAAATGGTTCAGCATTCAGACTGTTTGTTTCAACCTAAAAATGACTCTGAATGGAATGATTAAGAACTGAACCCTTCAGACTTGGTGCATAGCTGAACCATTCAGCACTTAATCAACCAAACATCCCATAAAAGTAGTTGCAACTTGGTACATCGTTAGTACGTAAAGCGTAAAACATGATTAGTAATCAATTACTATTAGAGGGGAAGGGGCCCTTGTAGTGTTATGTTTTTCTTTCATTGATTTTAACCAATCATGTACTGCCACATCACTTCACTGATTTAATTCACTGAATCACTTTTTTGAAGGCAACACTTAACTGATTCACTTCATTTAAATCTTTATTTTTTAGTTTTCCTTTTATTAATTACCGTTTTTAAAAAAATGATCGTTTGAAGTAAAAGAACTGTTTTTAAAACTTAAAAAATTAATTGTTCCATTAAAATTAAACTTACAATATTAAAAGTAAATAAAACATAGAAATGCAAACACACTAAATAAAAGAAAAACTATTCAGAGTCGGAGGTGTTCGCTTCGAGCGGGGGAATGATAACTTGATCATCTTCTATGTTAACTTCACTCATTTTTTTTAAAAGTATGGATATAATTTCTATGTTTTTTATACTAAACCATGGGATTAAAATGTGTTTTTATATACACCTTTGATAAAAACGGTCACAAAATATGACCATTTGAAAGTCAAAAAGGAATTAAAAACCACAAAAATTCGGTTAAAAAAGAATTAGAAACCATAAAATTTCGACCGTTGCATTTGAGTTACCAAACTACCAGCCCGTTAGATAGAACCAGAAATTGGTTTACGGGACCCCTACCAGCACGGGTGACGACGGTGTTACCGTGCTGATAGTGGGGTACCCGTGCCCAAATCTTGTAGCGCCCCGTCCCCCTAAAGAAGTGAAAAATAAGATCAATAATAAGTTAGTAATAAGTATCAATGACTACTAGGCCTGTAAACGAACCGACCGAACGTTCATGAACTGTTCGGCAGGAAGTTCGTTCATTTAAATAAATGAACAAACACGAACACAATTTTTTGTTCGTTCATTTATGTTCATGAACGTTCGTTTATGTTCGTTCATTTATGTTCGTTCGTTTATTTTTGTTCGTTTATGTTCGTATAATTAAACTTAACTTTATTTTTGTTATTTATTTCCTTTTGTTAAGTATCTTAATTCATATGTTCTAAAAAATTAACCCTAACCCTAACATTCTAAACATATCACTTATCAGACGCTATCCACACTTCACAACCCACCTCCCTTCTTCTCCATACTCCACAACCCTACCTTCTTCTAATTCCGGTCGACCACCTCCACTGCCCCGCCTCCGCCTCCACAGCCCCGTCTCCACTCTCGAGCCTCAACAGCGCCACTGTCTCCATTATCCCCGTCTCCACAGACCGTAATACCACCGTATTTCTCATCCTCGTCATTTGGTTTTAGTTGCATTGTGATGTATTAGACTTGGTTGAATTGTGATGAATCATTATTAACTTGTTTTTGTTTGTGTTCGTTTATGTTCATTTATATTGATCATTTGTGTTCGTTTATGTTCATGAACTATTCGTTTAGGTTTTAAATGAACGAACATAAACGAACACGAACACGACAAATTTCTTAATGAACGAACACGAACACAAAAATGTGTTCGATTATGTGTTCGTGTTCGGTTAAAGTTAAATGAATAAACACGAACACGCATGTATTTGTGTTCGTTCGGTTCGTTTACAGACCTAATAACTACATACTAACCGCAGGCATAGTATTATAGTAATCTTTCTACATTCCAAATTTTTATAGCTTATGTTCGTTTACAGACCTAATAACTATAATATGGGATTTTTATAAGGCATAGTATTATGTTATAGTAATTAATAACTCAGGGCTATAGTACCTACGATTCGTATTTTTGTTTGGTCAAATGATGGGAATATAAAAAAAACGAATAACCATAAGACCATTAGGTGTGGTAGAGGCCCATCATCCATGCCTTGCCTCCACCTCACCTGCCACGTCAGCGTGGGGTAGGAGCATCCTTAGGATGATGCTCCTAGGGGTGTGGAGGAGGCCCAACATCCATTAATGCTATTTCATTTTTTTTTCTTTTTTTTTAATTAAATAATATTATCATATTAATATAAAATGTGAAGATGTATTTAAATTAAAAACAAACACTTAAATTAAAAAAAAAAATACACCTAAATAAAAAAAAGTACAATTTTCAAATAAAAACAAACACTTAAATAAAAAAAAAACATAAACTACTGATTATATTTTTTTGCGATGCTCTCCTTCATCTTCAACAAAACGGGACGGTCTTCTTCGGGGTAGTCGTTGATGTTTGCCGTCATTATTCGCCATTCTTCTATTTGCCTATCCTCGTTCTTTTGGCGAATGCTTTCCTCCACCCTCTTTTGCTTCAAACGAAGCTTTTCTTCGACTTCCCGTTCCTTCAATTTCTTCTTCTCCGCTTGACTTTCACTAAAAGTATTTTTGAAGGATGCCAATTCAGCGACCAAACCGTCCAACATTGACCCGCTCCCGCTCCCTGACGCGGCTTGTTTTTTTGCAGCCGCCGCTTGTTTTTTTGCTCTGTCCCTCCCTATGGGTCGTGGCTCCTCTTGAACCGGAGTATCCTCGAACTCTGGGTCTGGGTCATCGTTTATATTTATTTGACAATGACCGGTCGACCCGCCTCCCACGCTATAATCGCCCGACTCCGAAGTCTTGCTTCGTTTGGCGCTTGCAACCTCGTTTGGAACCGGTTGCCATTTGCTAGATGACTTCAACACCGTCCAAGCTCGAACATGAGGAAAAACATGGCCATACTTGTCTTCATATTTTCGCATCGCCTCCTTGAAAATCATTTCCTGGTTAAACCCGCTTGGAGGGTTCATATACAACGGATTATAAAAGGCGATGAACTTCCCGATTGTAGTACTCATTTTCCTCCATTTAGAACTTAAAGCCTCATGCCCCCGATACTCTCCTTGCTCCATCAATTCGTGAAATGTATCTCGCACTTGGTTGTATAAACTATGGCCCGTTTGATTAGTCCCTACATTTAAATAAAACATATATTAGAGAATAAAAAAAATAATTTTTTTTTATTGTATACTACAAAAAAATTAAATTTTTTTACCAACTATGGGATCTTTCGAACTAGCCAGATACGCCTTCGCTAACGCTTCTTCTTCCAATTTCGTCCAAAGGCTTCGTTCGGTTGGCTTTTTTTTCCCCTTCCCCTTCGCACTCGCACTCGCCTTCGCCTTCCCCTTCGAACGTTGGACTTGTGTTTCGGGGACAACCTCCACCTCATCATCTTCTTCATCTTCGAGTTCAAAATTGGGTTGTCGTTGTGGTGGTAGAGATTGACGGAATGGCGGAGTTTGTAAAAGTTGGGTAAAGGATTGAGGGTTATGATGCATTTGCAAATTATGGAATTGGTTAAAGGTAGACGGGCTTTGGTGCATTTGAGGATATTGGGTGAAAGGGTTGGGAGTTTGTTGAAAACCCGCAAAAGTAGCCCAAGATGGATCCATTGGCATCGTGAACGGGTTTGGATTCGGGTTGTTTTGGTTATATTGTGGTGGTTGATTCGGGTTTGGGTTGTTTTGGTTGGGATCCATTGAATAAAGTATAAAGTATTTTTTATATAAAATAAGGGTTGGTATAAAAAGTGGGGTTTGATTTGTGTTGAAAATGGTATAAAATGAGTGGGTTTAAATAGAGTTTTTGAAAAAAAATTCTTTTTTTTTTTTTTTTTTTTTTTAAACGGTCACAATCCAACGGTCTAATGCACGTCCCCCCACTTTTCACGCGTCCCAAGGCCCGGCATAAACGGCTTTTGGATGCCGCCCAAGCCGTTGCCCAGCCAGGGGGGCGGTGTTCGCCGGCCCGGCTTGGCGTCGCCGGCCCAATGCCGCTCCCCATACCGTGTGGTCTAATTGTTTTGAGTTTAAATCATCTTGGACCACTTTATGTCTTGAATTGATGTGGAATTATCTTCTTGAAGGGAGGGACCATTTAATTTATGGTAGAGTGAAAAGGGATAATGTTTTACTAAAAAAAATTAACGATTTGTAAATGTATTTAATCAAACGTTTTATGTATATTCAGTAGCTAACATCATACAGAAGAATTGATCATATGTTTTGGCTCATGTGACTTTCTTTCAGTTAAAAAACTAATGAACTATAAGGGACAATATCATGTAATTGTAAAACGATCATTATATACCAAAGCATTTACAACTACCACCACATGATTATCAAAAAGCCATCGAACCTGTAAGATAATAGAATATTTGATTGCCTCATTATTCGGTAAAGGATTACAATATATAGAGATGATGGAAACCCTAGATACCTAAAGTGGGCCCGTGGGCTCACACTAATAAACCTTAATTCCAATACCCCCCGCAGTCAAAACGGTAGAAAATCGGACGTTGAGACTGGAAAATACGATAAAACCTAAACAAAACAATAATGATAAAAAAATACCTTCAATCTCGGTTCTTGACTAGTAAGTCGAAACTTCTGCCAAAATTCCATAAGCATGCAATCTTCAATTAGTAATCTTTGATGAGAATCCATGACTTTAATGATCCCGTAATCTGATATGAGGCATCCAATGCGGTGTGGCGGCAGGTAGCGGCGCGACGGCGGACCGTAGTCCAATGAGCGGCGTCAGGGCGGCAAAGAGCCGCATGACGGAATCAATCAAAAGAGGTCCCGGCGAATGCGACTATTGGCGGCGATTTGAAAGTGATTAGCGGTTGTGACTTGCAAAGGATGCTTATTCCAACTGCTTGGTTGTGTGATTGGTAGTATTTCTTTTATTTCCCGAAGCCACTGTCAACCTTTGAGGTGCTTGTATATGTCAAAAATTTGAGTTGCTTGTCAATTTGCATAAAAAAATAAATAAATTCCAAACAAGCACTTCTAATAATGTCGGCCAAATCGACACGAAGACTACACTGATAAAACATTAAAACCGATCAGAAGTGATCAGTGGTTTGCTGCCACAAGACCGTGCTCAACAAAGGCGGCAAAGCCGTGGTGGCGGTCTTCAAAAGAGTGGTAAGATCCGTAGATCGAAAGAAAGAGATCCGATCAAACCGAGGTTTGATCGGCTGAGATCGGTGGCAGCGGACCGTGGCCCGACAAGAGTTGCCGATCAGAAAAGAAACGAATGGTGGTGATCTAGAACGAAAGAAAGAGAAAAAATAGCAGATAAGTTTGAAGAATTAATCGAAGGAAATTTAACGAACAAGCATCAAAGGATAACTTGGAAACTTGTGGCTAGAAATTATTGAACAAAACACACAAATAGGCAGCCAATTGAATCACACGAGGTGGGAATTAAAAGGTATAGGAAAACCTTTGAATTAAAACCCGAGTTACCGTTACGAACAACTCTTTTGTTTTTTTTACATGCATTTTTCGAAACAGAAAAAAATACGAATAGTGGCTGCAATCTAGAACCAAGACTGATAAATTATTTCGAACGGTAATTAAATAAAATGAATGGAAAAACTAAAAAAAGAAGATGAACGACAGTCAGCCAGGGCGGCGGCGACATTGGTGGCACGCCGCCCTGTAGGGTTTTCTCAAGGGGTGACGGCTAGGATTTGGTTAATTTTGGAGCGGCGCGGTGGAGACGGTAGAGAGCCTATGCTGGCTCTGATACCATGTAAGATAATAGAATATTTGATTGCCTCATTATTCGGTAAAGGATTACAATATATAGAGATGATGAAAACCCTAGATACCTAAAGTGGGCCCGTGGGCTCACACTAATAAACCTTAATTCCAATAGAACCATCAACAGTCTCTTTTTTCTACCTCTCCACTCCCATACGCTCCACAATCGACAAATACCATTTAGCCTGCGTCTTTAAACAACCAAGAAGCTTCACATATATGTCACTCCTACATAGCGTCACGCCGCCACCACCAGCTGATCTATACTTCATTTAAATTTACGTATTTCCATATACGCATTTGGTAGAGCGCTTTTAAAGCTAGGTTTGAGTGATTTTGCCTATATGTGTGATTTCAGATTTTATCCATGTTCTATTTAGGGTTTTAGACATTGTGTAAATTGTGTTGTAGACAAATAATATACGGAAGTGACAAGTATATTTTTATAGTCAACATGTATTATTTAAAAGTAATTTTAGACTAGTGGGAGTGGGGGCGGGAGAGGGGCGGGAAGGGGGGGAACACCGCCGCCATAGGGGCGGGAGAAGTGGCGTGGGGCTGGGGGCGGGGAGGGGTTCACCGGCGTGGGGGAGATGTGAGTGCCACGTGTCATGTGTTTATTGGCCCATCCAATATGAACGTTAACATTTAAAAAAAAAAAAAAAAAAAAAAAATTAATTCCAACGGCTATAATAAAGCAACGGTCAAAATAAAAAAATTTTTATAAATTACCCCCATTTCACTACAAAACACCCACTTTAACCAATTTTTATACACCTTTCAACCAAATTTTATACAATTTTCATCCAAATTTTATACACTTCCTCAACAAAAAATGAACCCTTACAACCGAGGCTTCGACCCGAACAACCCATACGCGTTTGTCCCAAACCCGAATACACCACCGGTTCGCCCGATCCCAAACCGTCCACCCATTCCTTCACCTTGTCCCGACTACGCGGGTTATGCGGTTTCATTAGTGGGCAAATTTATCCGAATTTCCCATTCAATGATTCTCTCGTTCCTTCACAACCTCCTTCACAACTTCCTTTAACCCAAACCGTACCCGAAACACAACCCCAAAATGTCGCGGGATCATCTTCGGGTAAAAACCCCCCTCAAAGAAGAAGTCACAGGAGGAAGACCCCGGAGGAGAAAGCAATAGCCGCCGCTAACCGCCAACCACTTAAGTGGACACCCGATGAAGAGCTCGCTATAACGAAAGCGTGGATAAGCGAGTCGGAAAAACAAGAAGGTATTTGTAATAATTTTTTTAACATGATTTTTATACACTTGGTGTTGCTAATATATTTTTTTTTTTTTTTGTAGGAACTAGTCGCCATAAAGTTGAGTTTTGGAACGACATAAACGCCGCGTTCCATGGGTTGATGGGACGAGAGTTCTATCGAGCAAACGATAGTCTCTCGTCCAAGTGGACAGAGATAAACAGGGCAATGAACACGTTTCAACCGCATTATTATTACGCAAGAAACAATCCAAGAAGCGGTGAAACGGACACCGACAGCCTAACCCGCTCGCTGTTAGCGTTTCGTAACGAAACGGGTCTCGAATTCAAGTTTCTTCATTGTTGGGAAATCGCCAAGAACCACTCAAAATGGGCGTACGTCCCCACTGCAAGCAACTCCGCAAAAAGGTCGAAAACAAATTCATCAAGAAACCGTCAAACTGATCCTGAAAACGTAGAAGCCGTTAATTTGGATGATGACGAGTTTGAAGAGGAATTGAGTAGCCCACCCGGCCGAGATAAGTCAAAAAAGAGGGCGCAAAAATCTACTGCCTCGGGTTCGGGTTCTGGATCAACCGGCGCCCACAGCGCTGACTTGCAAGATTTAAATGCCACCATGATCCAGTTCAATACGATTCAAGAAAAAATGCTCGAGGAGAAAAAAAATATTCGCGAGGCGTTTGAAAAAAAATTGACTATGAAAGAGCGCAAATTGTCTATCAAAGAGCAGCGCGAAAAACGCGAGGATTTGAGATTTCTCGCCATGAACACCGACCATATGCAAGGGCCGGAGTTAGAGATGACGCTTCAAATGAAGCGTGATATTATTGAAAAATATAATCTGAACTAATTTGTTAGTCTTTAATTTTTTTCGTTTTTATTGTATTTTTTTTAATTTTCTAGGTTTTTTTTTGTATTTTTCTAGGTTTTTATTAATTAAAAGTATTTATTATTATTATTGTTTTATATAAAAAGTTAAAAAAAAAAAAGAAAAACAAAATGCCACATGACACTTCCCCCCACCTCTTCCCCCCTTCCACTCCCCACAATTATTTTCCCCCCCAAAAGGACCTCACAAGTGCAACATGGCGCTTCCCCCCACCTCTTCCCCCCACCACTCCTTATAGTCTTAGTAAAACTCGTTGCTTAAAAAGTGTAGTTTTGGTAGAGTAAGGTGCTAGAGGGGTGGTGTTAGGTCATAGGTGGTGGTTCTCGTGATAGCTAAATAACATTAAAATACTAGATTTCTAAAAACTACTAAATTAGAAGCAACACTTACATTATATCCTGATCATGTGGCCTAGTGGTAAAAGGGCCGGTTTTCTTTTTGGGGGAGTCGGGTTCGATTCCCACGGGAGGCATGTGATGGATACCCCCATCCTTGTGGTGGGGTAGGTGGTTGGAAAGTGATGGAGAGACCCTTGACCCTTGTGGTCATGGGTTCGACTCCTAATCCCTCCAGGTTTTACCGGTTCACTACCGTTGTGCCTTTGGGCGGGTTTGTGGGTCGGGTTTTCCCTGGAATAGGAGACGGGTGGGCCGAAGGGCTCTGTCCGTACGGACTAGAGGCCGTCTGGGGCCTCTTTCGGCCATTGGGGGCCGCGTACAGAGTACCCGGCAATACTTTAGTTGATTTAAAAAAAAAAAAAACACTTGTCACATTATACAAGTGTCTTAACGTGGAAACTGGTATTAAAATTAAAATTAAAATTAAACATGTGTTGTGAAGTGTTAATTACACTATTAATTAAAGAAGATTCATAGAGTTAAATGTATTAAGACAAAAACAGTATTACGTGGCCAAACAAAAAAGCAGATATTACAAGTTAAGGTGGGACCGGGTTCCACTTGCTCCCTCCTAGCGACCTTTTTCACAGTTCTCACTCACACCTCCCTCTCCTCTACTCATTTTTGAAAGTTCAAATCACACACACCTCTCTCTCTCTCTCTCTCTCTCTCACACACACACACACTGATACTCTCTGGACTACAAATTCTTCAATCGAAACCAACATTAATGTAAAAGCTTCTCTCTACAAACATACATTTTGTACATTTAATCTTATCTATATTAATTGCTAACCAGAGATTTTCATGTAGGTTGAACTCTACGCTTTGCTGTGAACATAAATCCACCTGAAACACTTTAATTAATTTCATCTTCGTATAATTTCCTTTTCGATCTACTGTAGCTTTTCGTCTTGTATTCCTCTTTTTTATTTTTTCTTCTTTTTATAAAAAAGCGTGGTTGAGAATGGAGAGAGATAAACGGAAGAAATCGAAGATACCTTGCCTTTTTGGAGGTTAAATTCTCTCTCAATAATATATTTCAATTTCTGTATCTTTGTTGTCTAAGTGTATCTGTCAGTTTTATTTTGTTTTGTTGTTTTGTATATTAAGCGGTTAAATAATATATTAATTGATATTTATTCTATTCTAGTTCATATGAAAATAATAATAATAATAATTACTGAATTGACAAAATTAAAACCCTATCCCTAGTACTGTGATTATTATGTTGTGAATTTACCTAATCTAGATGTTTAAATGCTTCTATAATGTTATATATTTTTAGTGTAATTGGATTTGACTGATTGACCAATATCTTCGTAACAAGACATCATATAGGTATGGAGGTGTGGCGTGCCCGCCTATTTGAATTTATTATGAACTTAGGGGCCCGAGGGACAGGGGTCCGGGGCAGCACTGCCCCTGGCTGGGGTTGAGCTGCTTAAAAGGCGGTTAATGGGCCATATTTCATTTACGAATTGATTATCTTGGTCATATTCTCTGGTTCTTCTCTCAAACACACTCGTACAGAAAATTCTCAATCTCTCTGATTGTATCCGGTTGAATATTTCGATTGAACTGTCAAAGTGATTCAATCTGAAAGCGATTACGTGCCTTTAGAGGTTTTGGTTATCCGGTTGTTTAGTTCGTTTTTACTGCATATCCCCAACATCTAGTGTCTTTGATTTTTCTTAATAATTGTTTCTGCTTTAAGTTATAACTATTTTAGTTTTATTTGTTGATGTAGACTTCTCTGTTTATATTAAATGTTATGTTTTTGCTACCCTTCTAGCTACGGAATAGGGTTCTAGTTACACAAAAGTTGTTTGGTGATAATTATTTTGTGTCTGAAATGAATATCTAATAATTAATGAGGCATTGTGCATTTGAGGAAACATTAAATAACATTTTTCCAGGGAATGGAGAAAATCTGAACCGGAAAACTGTTCAAGCTAGGTCGCAGAGTGACGGTTTTACAGAGGAAAAACTGGTGAGATTAAGCTTTACTGTGATTAATTTACGCAACTTATAAATGTCGGAATACTCTACTTTCTAGCGTTTTTTATGTATAAGAGAAGTTAACAACTAACAATTGTAACTAAATCAATATGGTGATTGTAGTTCATGTATGAAGCTGGGCAAACGTCTTCTAAGCAAGTTTACGGGACACCAATGAAGACATTATTAGCTAAAGAAATGTTGAATGAAACTACAGTCAAAAGGCGGTCACCAAGTCTTATAGCCAAGCTAATGGGTCTAGATGGATTGCCATCTCCTCAACCTCTTCACAGACAACAAAAAAAGGTGTCTGAAAATTCCAAGAGTACTGCCAAAAGGAACGAAAAGTCGTTTAATCATCAATCAGATAGGAAGACCACTATGGATCAACAACATTTCAAAGATGTTTATGAAGATCCAGAAGCATCACATGTTGGAAATCAACTTTATTCGCCACAATACACTGCGAAACGGAGATCCACTAAAATGGAATTAGGATACATCCAGGAAAGATGTGATGAAATGCTTAGGGAGTCCATTGCAATTAAAACCAAACTTGAAAGAGTCGACTCCAACTCAGACTTGATGATGAGTTTTCTGCATAAGGATCAACAAGACATCCCTTATGGTTCTGTCTGCAACCATATAACAGTTTTAAAGCCGTCAAATACGGTCAGACATGGGTCCAATGGTAAAGTCTTGAAAGAAGCAGTAAACTATCATGTTCCTGTTTCTCGTCAAAGAAATGAAGATGGGCATTTAGGCTATTCATGTCAAAGTAATCATAACTCTCGTAAACCATCTAGATATCAGCCAGAAAGGAAAGACGCAAATGCCATTTCTCCGACGAGAATTGTAGTCCTTAAACCAAATGTTGCAAAGATCTACAGTGATACAGAATCTGAATTATATAAGGGCCCACCAAGTGAATTCAGGTCTTCCTGCAGGCACAAGTCGAAAGAAGCTAGAGATATTGCAAGGCAAATTACTAGTCAAATGAAAGAGGGTTTTGAAAGTGGGCATATTAATTTATTCGATTCCAGTTTTATAGAATATGCAAGTGCATCTGCTAGTGAATCAGAAATGATGACAGTTTCTTCCCGGAATTCATTTCACCAAAGTGCAACGGCAGTGAGGCACAGGCGTTCACGCTCTAATATGTCTGAATCTGCAGTGATTAACGAGGCAAAGAAGAGAATGTCACGAAGGTGGAAAAATCATGGATATAAAGATATGGGAATGCTTGGTAAAAGCAGCACACTGGAAGAAATGCTTTCTGTTCCCAACAGTGATACAAGGCACAGCAAAACAGGATATGCTGTGGGCCCCGTTGGGGTCAATGATGAATATGGCTGGAGAGATGAACATCTCAGAAATACATCAAGATCAAGATCCCTTTCTCCATCTTCCTGCAACCAAAGTCATAAAACGAGTAACTATCGTGAAGCTAAATCTGATGAGAAGATAATGGTACATAACGAGCCTGTTATTAGAGGTAAAAGTAAGGGGGTGAAGGGTAAATTTAGCCACAGAGAAGAATCACGGTCCATGAATTTCAGATCATACAGTGAAAGATGTCAGTCCTGCCAAAATTGCAATGCCTGTAGGCATGAGTTTGGTAAAGTTTCACCAACCGAGACTTGCTTTGTGAACGAGGATCCTGTTAAACAAGAGAAGCCAACTTCTGTTATTGATGTTTGCATGCTTGGAGATGCAGATACATTTTCTATAGAAGAAGATAGTTTGAATTCACAGGTTTGATTTTTTAACCTTGTTGGCACTTGGCATGATTACTTTCTATCCTGAAAATATAAATATTAAGCCACAGATAATAGGAAGTAGGAACCTTATCTAATTTTAAACACTGTCTTATTCGAATTACGTGAAGCGTGACATCAGTAAAACGAAGTGTTCTACTGTTTATCATGGACCATGCTTATGTTTAAACCTTCTAGAATCTGTAGTAGCATATGATGTTTAGCTTGGATGCATTCACATTTCACATTGAAACATCATTCAAGATATTAATGTCTGTTTGGTGTTGTAGGAACCGTGGACTGCAAACTCACAGGGTACGGTTTGCAGTCCGTTGTCTGGACCTGAGCTAGAATCTTCTGAAGGGTCTAAGGAGTTTGACCAACATGGTCAAACTTCAGTATTGGAAGTTCCTCCTACAGAAGATGTATCATCTGGTTCTGAGTGCTTTGAGAGAGTCAGTTCTCAGCTATATGGTAATTAATGTTTTGAACATCTTAATATCTTTTTCTGTATATATTTATTTATAAATATCTTATCCCTCTGCCTTTTCAGAGCTCAGGAAGCAACTTCATTTGCTAAAAATGGAGTCGGGATCAAATTATGATAGCCCAAATGATGAAGAAGTCGAACAAAGATCATCATCATTTACTGTTTCCGAGTCAGAACACTGGGAAACCACATACCTAACCGACCTACTACAAAATTCAGGTTTCTATGACCACGACCCGTTTACATTCATGACCACATTTTACTCCATAGATTGTCCTATAGATCCATGTTTATTTGATCATCTTGAAAAGAATTACTCCCAAGATCCAACTGTTTCAAGATCTGAAAGGCGTCTGTTTTATGATCGCGTAAGCGAAGCAATGTGTGTACTTTCCAAGATTATGCTATCAAGCCCGTTAGGCCAAAGAGGAATGCAGATTACATTGATTGAACTTGGGTTTGAAGATCAGCTGCAGAAGTTGCTTTCCAAGCAAGAAAAAGAAGCGAACGAGGAATTTGAAGATATATCTATGGATATGGATTTGGACTGGTTTCAAGCGGTGAGTGAAATCGATGTTTTAGGTAAGCAAATTGCTGAGATGTTGGTAAATGAGTTGGTACTGGAAACTACAAGCGGATGGTAGGAGTAGAAGCTTAGGTTTTAGGCATATAAGCATGGAACAAATAATGGGTAACAAAGAAACAATCAGTCAAGTTTAGGTTCTTCTGTGAAATGTTTAGATATTGTACCAAGTGATTTCGGATTTTAAATGTGACAATGATGCTAAACACACTCTTACATGGTTTATGTTGTTGTTGAGCCAAATTAAAACACAGAATGGGCACTAAATGTCTAAATGACTTCGATTTTTTTTTAATTTCTATCTAATGTCTACTTTATTGTTGGTTTTTATACGTCCGATGTCCATGTATAAACCTAACCAATCCATTTTGGACCGCGAAGACGGATTGTGGTTATTTGAAATTGCTTTTGTAAATTAAATAAAATTTGAATCGTTATACCCTGTTACCGTAACAACGTATAGTCGTATAGGCCCTATAAAGATCTTGTTAACCAATGCAATCTGTGTAGTTTGTACTCAACAGCTGATCTTCACGCTAGAAAAGTAGTCGGAATTGGATTTGAGCATCGAGCTACTTCTAAGTATTATAAAATCACTTTTTAAGATAATCTTGTATAATAAAGAAAAGGTATGCAGACATTACAAGAAACCGACCTTAGCTCAGTTGGTAGAGCGGAGGACTGTAGTGGGTATCATCTCAAAGCCATCCTTAGGTCGCTGGTTCGAATCCGGCAGGTCGGATTTTTTATTTATTTATTTTTTTTGAAATAAGAAACTTCTTTTCTGAAAAGTAGATAATTAAAGTTTACAATACTAAACAAGAGCTTACTTTAAATACTGACTACGTATAAAAAAATCACCATCTATAACTTTTTTCTAGATATATAATAGTTTCTTGTAGAAATCGTTTAAAACTTCAAATAAAGCATGTTAAAAAGTGCTATTAAAAAAACATCGATCCAAGCTGCCTGTTTTTGTATAAAAAGTATAAAATGTGTGGTTGCATTTGTTTTCAGCCCAACGAAATATAGCCCATCTAAACATAGTAGCTGACCAGGTGATTTTTCGTTTCAAACAATTAAGAACCATAATCCGAATTTTTTTTACTTTTTTATTAAAACGAAATACGAACTTTACATCACAATCCGCTGCCACCACTTTCTGAATTGCGAACCCTAGTCATAATAACTTTATAATGCGTTACCGTCTAAATATTAATATCCATAACGTAATAATTTAAAGTTCAACCAACTTATCTAGCAGGATCACTTTCAAATGTTAATTTTACAACGAGACCATTTTCTCCGGTCACCATAAATGTTATCTTCGATATTCCTTTAAACGTAACAAAAATTTCATATCCTAACCACAAAGCGAAACAAAGTTTAACTGAGAATATTGTGACATTGTGTAATATTATTACTGGAAAAAATGTTCATGGGTAAAATTGTTGCCAGTCGTAAAACTAAACTCTTACATCAGATAGTAACTTACTGTATGAGTTTAAAATTCTACTACATAAAGGAAAAGGTTACACAAAAGTTATTAAGTTTTCATCCAAGATTACACCTACTTTCTTGATTTTCACTATTTTTTTTAAATCCTAATCCGCTTTGATTATTATAAAAACAAAATATTTTGGGAAGAACAAATTCAATGAAACGTTACTGTCACACCTCGGGCTAAATGAAAAACTATCCCATCTTATTTTTATTGTTCTTAATCACAAGAATACTAAAGAGTTGTGTCCGTGACCTAAATCACAAATCATGTCCACAACATAATAAGCTAAAATAGTAAAATGAACCAAACACTCCAAGATTAAAAGTTAAAACCACCACTGCCCCTACTTGATCACGTAGTCATGTTGCGTAGCGTAGTAATGTTACGCAACGAATCCTAATTGTTTCTTGATTTCAGAGAAATTTGAGTCCACGGGTGGTGGTGGTGTTGAGATTGTCGTGGGAGTCAACAATTTAGCGTTCTTGACCTTTGACACGCTTGTTAGAACGGCTAGCGGTGTTATATCTCCGACCACTGTCACCTTTTTCGCCATGAAATCTATGTTGAAAGATGTTACACCTAGGAAAATAATTTTATTTATCTCAATTACTTTATCTTAAAATCAATCAAACAAAAAGAATAAAAGTTCATGTCATGTGTATACATTACACATGTAACAAAGACTAGTAAAAATATATATATGAAATACCAATGTTCGTAAAGTTTTGCATACATACCTTCCATTTTAGATATATGTTTCCTCATTTTTTTTTCACATCCTCTGCAGTGGAGCGACACTTTTAGCACAACCACCTGCAACCAACTTCATTTTTTTTAACCATTTTTCCTATCTACAATAAATCCCAGCTGAATTTTATAAATAAATAAAAAAAACATGGTTTCGAAATATATTATTATATCTGAAGATATGATAAGTATTAGTTCATAAAATTAGTAAAGTGTTATGTTATCAATATATTCTCTACATTGTGTGGATCATAATCTTATTCTCTGTTTGGTAGTCTCTTAATCGTCATTAAAAAGCTACATCTTAATTATTCATAGCCTCGTAACCTTAAGTAAAACTAATGTACATTTAAAATTATCAATAAAAAAATATTTACAACGTGTCTCCCTTAGACTTACAGCTGAGGACAGGTGGATATGATCTACTCATGGGTGACAGTGGTGATTGTTGTAAAATAAGTTAGGTGTCATAAATTTCAGGTGTTCTTTTAGTGGAGTAAGGCGGTCTGTTTTATGTTTTTGGGTTTGTGGTGTATCGCTTTCAGGCGATTGGGTGTATGGTGTCGCTAGTTTCTTGCTAGTGGCCTCATGGTTTCAATAAAAGTTTTTGCCGTTCAAAAAAAAAAAAAAAATTTACAAGTAAAAAAAATAAAAAGAAAAAACCTGTTGATCGGAGGAGCGCGAGGACAAAGAAGAGGAAGACCGTGGCGGCGATTTGGCCGGAGAAGAAGATAAATTACCGTCACCCTTTTTAAAAGGTTTCTGATCATCCAATTTATGTGTCTTCTCCGGCGGAGGTGGTGGTGGTACTGGCGGCGGAGCTTGCTTTAATAGAGGATCGAACTGGTCGGACAAGGTTTTATCCGACAACAAAAACCTTGAAGAGTTTGCTGGACTAATAAAATCACCAGGCCTTGTGCAACCCCATCCTAGCAGCACTCCTTGTCTCCGGACAACTTGATCATTATTATTATTATTATTATTATTATTATTATTCTTAATCGTAACTAAGTGTTCCTCGTTGTTTTCATCAGCAAAAGAAGTAGTTTTTCTCTTTTGGTCGTTGTTAGTTTTAATATTTTTGGATTTGTTTTTGTTGTTTTTGTTGTTGGGAGGAAGAGGAGGTGGTGTGGGATTATTAATGGTGAGTCTTTTTTGGTGTTGGATGATGGGGTTGTGGCGGTCGATAGCTCGGCCGCCTTTGGATGAAGAGGAGGGTTGGTGGTGAATATTGTTGGGATCCATGGTGGTGATGGCAGCCTGTGAAGCACAAAATATATCAATAGTTTTCATGGTGATGGTGAGGTGTGTGTGGTTTTTTTACAACTAAGAGGAGGGTGCTTTTCAGCTACCTATAGAATCTGCTTAATAAATCACGCTCCCATGACCGTTTTATCATTACTAATCCATTTGTTTTATTTTTATAATTTTTTTTGTCAGCCTAAGAAACACATCTGCCCGACTAACTAAAGGACATCTATCCATCCATAGTGATGGAGTGGTGGAGAGGCCTTATGTTCACTTAGGTGATTAAGGGTTCAATTCCCACTTCCAACATTATGGTTTGGTATCCGGGTGAAGATCGAATACGGGTGGCGCCGGTTCGAATCTGACGGGCGGCGAGGTTTTACCGAGTTCTATAACACTGTCGTGCCTTCGGGCGGGTGGGGCTCGGGTTTCCGCGCATCGGGAGAAGGCGGGGGCTGCTGGAGGTCGAGTAGTCGATTCTTGGGCACGGCGCCCCGCAAGGGTGGTTGCCCCACAGTTGTTCGCCGATCAAAAAAAAACTAAAGGACATCTAGTCCCTGAAAGGGATCAAAGGCTCCCATGAGTTCATGACGTCACATCAGATGTTAACGCTGGGTAGCCTAAGCCCGCTCGTGTGGTATCCGAACCGGGAAAAGCCCAACCCCCCACCCGCCCGAAGGTACAACAGTGAGAAATTAGTAAAACCGATGGGATCAAGATTTGAACCTGAGACCTCCCAGTCACAAAATTGATAGCCATTTCTACGCATTATGTAAGCTCAACACCACATCAAATGGGTGCTCCATTACCTCCTTTGAATAACACTCAACCAATGGAGTAAAGCCGCCATATAAGCAGTCAATCACTAATTTTGATTTTTTATTTTGTTTTATGTATTTAAACTAGTTGATTACCCCGGGAGGGTCCCGGGTTGAAAAATCTAATTTTACGTGATAACCTATTGCAAATGGCTCAAGTTAACTAACCACAAAATCTCTCAATCATTGCATGTTTATAGTATTCTAATCAGTAATAACTCATATTCCCTAATCTAAAACCTAATCAGTAATAATCTAAAGAATCACTTATGTAAGCTGTAACTATTAAAAAACTCATCACATCTCTCTAATTTCTCACATTCTAATGGCTCTTATAATTCCTAACCTAATCAACTAAACAAACACTTAAGTTGGAAGGTGTAATCATTGCATCTCATTATGCCACGTGGCATAATCAAGAGATGGTTGAGGCCACCATTGAACGCCACGTCAGCAACTATCAATACTTTCCTGGAGCGTCCCGGGGTTGGAAAATATAACCATTCTAATAATACTAATAGTAATAATTATTACTCTTGTAATTAAATAAATAAAAAAATAACCTTTTTATAAGGTGACACCATGTGTTGCAGTGTTGCGCGATTCTTTCTCCTAACTTCTATTGATGAAGTATACCAAGTAAAATTCAAATGATAACATGGCGATTGGGCTGATTTTCAACATCGTAGATAAGAACCTGGTTTAAAAGAAAAAACATGATTAATGAATAACATGAACACTTTGTGTGTTTTTTCATGTATGAACAAAACCCCACAAAAAATAGTCGATTTTTCTCCGTTTTTTATATAGGACTATGGTACTCGTTGGAAAGATAATAAAACACTTGTTAATTTGGTGTAATTTTTTTTCTTTAAAAAATCCCGTATATAAAAGATATAAACGTTTAAAAAATATGGAAGGAAACACGAGAGAGAAAATTTTAAATTTATTTTTAAATTCTTTTTTTCCTAAAATAACTCAATTTAATTTAGGGTTTTATGTTTATCTTTTTTTTAATTAAAAAAGGAAATAGTTCAAAAACACTAAAATCTTTCAATTATGATGCCACATGGCACTCTCAAGAGGAGGTTGAGGCCTCCATTGCACGCCACGTCAGCATATACGTTTTCTTTTATATATATAGATAGATTCAATAAAATAAAATAACATTTAAACAAATAAAAATATATAACACTAAAATAAAAATACATAACTTATTGTTGTGCAAAGCGGTTTCTCATAATGCTCTAAACCGCAATGTTGGAAAGAGTTATTGTTGTGCGCGAGATGGTACTCGGTACAGACCACCTCAATTGTCTCATCCTCGTTTAAACCCCCATTGCCAACGCACTGATAAAGAACCTCTCAACCGTTACACACTTTGTTCGGAGAACTATAAACTTTCCATTTATTGCATTTATGTTAAGGTAGTTTTCACCCATATCTTGATGAAATATATTCAGAACTGTGTTCCAAAACTACTGTGAATAAGCATGTAGTCCTTGCTCGAATGCTAACCCAACTCGTGGACAAAGTGATGCCCCCTTCCAAGGTCCAACGTCGGTTGCCATTTGAAAATTATTATTTTTTGAATCAGATCGTTGTAAAACGGTCAAAATCACAGGACCCACCACTAATGTTGCTCTTCGCTATTGTGCTCGTGTGGGATTAATAGCGCCCCTGTATGGCGCTCGGGAAATGGGGAAAGGGGCACCATTGATGGAAAGGCGGTTGAGGTGGAGGGGATACTACACCATACCGGTCAGCCTTACCGTTATATAAAAAATACTTATTTTTCTTATCACGCGATAAAACAAGAATTGAGGACTTATGTAACTCTAAGATAAACTAGTTTTTGCACAATGCGCCACTGCAAATAGGAACTATGCTATTGAACATACTGCATTTTAAATGAAAGCTATATCATTAGAGAGAAACAAAAACATTCAACATTATCCAAAATTTGTGAACAAAATTCACTATTTGATTGAGAATGACAAGTCGTTTCAAATAACATTGACTTCCTACTCGATTCCCTTCTGCCAAAAATCTTGAATGCAGCCTCATGTGGGTTGTGCAAATTTGATTGAAGGTATGTCAAGTTCTTAAAAATTAAATTTTAAAATTAAGTGAGAGTATAGGTTGTGCAAATTTGTTTTAAGCTATAACTTGTTAATAAATTAAACTGTTGATACTTAATGATTCCCTCTTAACTGTATTCCAACATCGATCTATATATTTATTTTTTAAGTTTATGTTTAAATTGAATATTTTGTTATTTAGGATAAAAATAATGAATGAGATTAAACTAATAAAAGCACTCCACGGGACATGGTTTCAGAAGCACAGTGAGTAGGCAGTGGTACGTGAGGTGGGGTGCCAAGCATTCAAAGGTAACGGTTGAATTCGTATGTTAAAATACAAACTTCGTTTATTTATTTCATAAATATGTGGGACCAATCAATTTTGTTTCTATTGCAAAAATATGAAAATGCACAATTATTTAACATTAATTGATTAATAAGATAAGATAAGATCAAGATCGATGTGATTGAAACTTTTACAATCCTTTTGTTTTAACTTTTAAGTTGCTTCCAATATATGATTTTATTTCTTTCTATCTTTTATTTAGTATAAGTTTTCAATGTATAATATGTAATGCCCTTAAAGCGATATTTGGCGACTTAAGGCATCTGTAACAACGTAAAAACACCTACATGAACCGCAACATTTGAAACAAGCGGGCCATATGGGTCGTTGAAACATACATCTCTTCTAGTACTTGGTTGTCCATTCCAAATAGTTGAGGATGTTTTCGTCATTATACTTTCCTTTCCTCTATTCAACATACCATGTGTGGCTACACTTCTTGTGATCACAACCAAAACTTGATTAGACTTGTTATATCATCATCATACTCAGTTAATTCCACCAATAGCAAAAGTTAAGGTAGGGTCTAAGGAGAATAAGATGTAGACAACTTTACCTCTACCCCGTGGGAATAGAGAGACTGCTTCCAATGAGACCCCCGGCTCGATAGTGGTTTTGTATCAAACATTGGACATAAGACACATACTACTTAGCAACCGGGATAAACCCGATTGGTGCATGTACCTCATTGTCTTTTGGCTATCAACGCCACCACTTGATGCATGATTAACTGTCCGTCATTTTTAACGTTATTTTCACGAAATTAGTAAAATAACATTAAAATAGTGCAACTTTACTTTTGCCACCCGAGGGCAACACATATATACATTATATGTGCACAGCCGTAAGCGGGGCTTTGATTAGACTTGTTAGACCGGGTGTAGTGGAAGCGTTATGTGGCGTGATTTGGAGATATAGCGCCGGTAACACCGGAACTATGGGACGCTATAGCCCAACAAACATGTATGGCGCCATTTCAATAACGTTGGTGCAAGTTTTGTCATAGCCAATGGCTATGTGACACGTGGACGAGCAGAAGAAAAAACGGTAAAGTGGTGGGTGATGATGAATTAGAAGGTGGTGGTGGTGGTGATGGTGAAGGCGGCGACGAGGTGGTGGGTATGGTGGTGGTGATGATGAAGAAGAAGGTGGAGGTGGTGGTGATGAAGCCGGCGGCGGAAGTGGTGGGTGATGATGAAGAAGAAGGTGAACGTGGTGGTGATGATGAAGAAGAAGATGGTGGTTTACGGTGGAGGTGGTGGTGTTTGTTTCAGACGAAGAAAAAGGAAGATGATGGTGTTTGTGGCTGATGGTGGTGGTGGTGATGAGGAAGAAGGGTTTGGGATGGTGATGATGATCTTGGTGGGCAGACAAAGAAGAAGGAAGAAGTTTGTTTTGGTTTTTTTTTTTTCCTAAAATAAAATAATAAATAGCGCCCCTTTTTTCACACTACCATTACATCTTTTTTTTCAGTTTCTCTCTCCATACTGACTCAGCAGCCACGTGGACTAATCAGGAAGATGACTTTATTATAAAGCCCCCCATTACACATGGTCTGTGAGTGATAATTTGTATAGTTGAATTAAATGTCATTAAATTCTTTGTTCTTTGGTATTTCATTGTTCATTGATTTTTTTAAGGTGTCATTAACTCAAGCCTTCAAATTGTACCGATTTCACCACCAGATTAATAACGTATCTAGGAATAAGACGATTGGCATAATCCGTGTCTAGATTTTTTTTTTTAACGGCCAACGAATCAATTTCCGAGCACTCTCGGGCACCCTTTTGGCGAATCAGGTACTCGAGAGTACCCGGGCCACTAATTGCCACCAATTCCCGGGAAAACCCGACCACTCACCCGCCCGAAGGCACAACAGTGAAATAATCGGTAAAACCGGTCGGGAACAGAACTCGAACCCACGCCAATTGCCTGGGTCATCCCTCATTTCCCTTTCACCAATGTCCTCCAAATGTAGCTAGTGGGAATTGAACCCAAGCCTCCCATAAGAAGCTGTAGGCTCTCAACCAACTAGGCTACAAGTGTTGTACTCCGTGTCTAGATTTTATTCAATTTATGGTGCATGATTGTGCTTATGTGGCCTAAATCAAATGCATTGTTTAACGAACATTTTTTTTAAGACAACTTTTCCATTACTACTCAACATAGAATTTTACATAATGACTGGTAGACGGGCAACAAGTTGCGCCGTCACCCCTTTCTGAATAGCGAAACTGAACCTACTAAAGACAAACCCTTGCCCCTGGGGGGTCGAAAATTGCTATGAACGACTCGTTGGACTCTAGCAAGGAACCGGATGGCTTCCGGTGCCAACGCACCAAAAGTATCAAAAGCTAATGGGATAAAAACATGTTGATTATCCTCACAAGCTTTGGCATGCTTCTCAATCTTCTTGGACTCGGCCTTCCGCATCGCCTGCCCAGTCACAAACCCAGTATCTCGAAAACCGACGAGCGGGGATACCCCTGTAAGGTCCACACTAGGGATGAGCATATAGCCCCGAACACCGAACCGATACCGATCCCGTACCGAACCGAGGGTGTTCGGTATCGGTATCGGTATTAGGTTTTGGGAGTTTTCGAGATCGGTATCGGTTGGTACCGATATTGTCCCGAGCTCATCCCTAGTCCACACAAGCGTGTTTTTGAAACCGGAAATGATAAAACTTTTTTGCTGTTTTTTGTGATGAGCCGAAATTAAGTTGGTACTTGAGGATGTAATAGTTGATATGAGAGCTAATAAATGATTTTCCATATATACTTCCCTAGTTGTCATATTCAAGGGACAAGTCATTAGCAAACATCATCTTAGCAAGCGATCCACTGCATCGATAAAATGTATCATCGTTAGGGACCACGCCAATGACACCATTATGTCTCAACCATAAAAGTAGATAAGTGTGAATTCTGTTTTGATTCCATCGTTGCATTCACTCCTGATTATATACAACAAAACAAGAGTTATTAATATAACAATAATGTGTTAATAAATCTGTATCCAATGCAATAAAAGGTGTACATTTGTACCGACCAAGTACTTATGGTTCATTTTTGGTTACTCATTGAGAGCCTATCATATTGGTAGGTGAAGTATATCTATTGGGATGACCAAAGATTCATGTGGGCATGGGGCATCCTTCAACATGTAGCATCACATGGTGATGGCAGTAAAAGTTGTAAGATGTGCATCAATGCTTGTACCTCATGAAAGTACCTTGATTGGATGCAGTTACCACCATGAGGGTAGTGGCAGAAGTGACCATTTACCCCTGTCATTTTTGGCGTGCCCTACATTGTCCCCTTGTCCATTAACTTATCTTCAGTTTGAAGGAAGACATTAAAGGTTATTTTTATCATTTACTTTGGATATTATTTTTATATAAAATAAGATGCAAGGAAACAATAATTACCACCACAAGTTATATAGCATAAAGTATTTGTTTTCTTATTGAAGTATATTCAATTACTTTACTATTCATGTGTTAGGAAGAGGTAAATAGGTAATTTTAATCCGATAGGATGTGATGTAGAACAAATAAAAACAAAATGTAACCGTATCCAACGGTTTTTAGGGTGTTACATGTTCTCTCTCTAGACAAAGTGAATCATGGCAATAATGCCTCGCCACGGAAATATCAAATGCCTTACCTAAGAGTGTTGGCCAAATTGGTGATTCTTAGACTATCCTCGGTTAATGACGCTTGCAAAAATGGTTATGATCAAACACCTAGGTCGTTCACATCAGGGTGCGCCGCAACAAAGAAATATCCATTCATTTTGGCTTACTCTTTTTGTCAAAAGAACATAAGTATGAAAGAGATATGGCATTTAGAAAAGAAGAATAAAGGGGAAAAAAGGAATTGGAATGATTATGGAGAATTGTATTCCTATATTCTAAAGGAACAAATGCTCAAATACAAACACATTCATAGAACAAGGGCACACAAAGCCACTTTCCACAAGCTGCAATCATCTTTGAATCAGATGCCTACCAATCAACAAAATCCAACATGTTTTTTTTTTTTTTTCTATCTTTTAGGGCTCATAGGTTGTTTTATTCCTTTTCTTTATTCCCACAAATATCCAAGAGCTTCACAACCCAACCCAAACCAACCCAACCGGATCCGACCCATCGGTACCCTTGGTTTTCTTGCTAAACACTTGGTTGAACAGGATATTCTTTAAGCACATATCTCAAATATTGTTCATACAAAATCAGCAAAAAAAATATCCTTTTATGATGATGATACACCAAAATCTATTACACAAACAAACCAATCCATTCTAAGGGTTCGAGTCAACAAAAAATCTATTGAAAAATAAACAAAACATATAGATATAGGTTGCTGATTCTATACATACATGTATTGAATTAAGAATCTCTCAGTTCGCGCCTTTGCCTTCATCTTCATTCAAGATTCGGTTTCTGAAATCAGCCGCCATGCGTGGCAGACCCTCACGAAGTGTTATTTTAGGCTCCCAATTCAGCAAATTCTTTGCCTTGCTGATATCTGGTTTTCTCTTTTGAGGATCATCGGCAGTGTTCTCTCTGAACTCTATTGTCGCACTCGGATCAATAGTTTCTTTCACCACCTAATATTAAAGATTATACGATTAGTTTGAAAATTAGACATGCCACGATGAGTGAGTCAGGAGCAGACAAACCTGAGCAAGTTCCAACATGGTGAACTCTCCTGGATTTCCCAAATTGAAAGGTCCGATATGCTCACCTTCCATTAATGCCATGAGTCCATCAACCTGAATTCAAGAAGCGCAAAGTTGTCAAATTATTTGGCCTCGGTTCACTAAAAAGATAAAGATTATTCATTGTTAATCTGATCTAAAGGCCCTCAAATTGGAACTCTCAAAGGTGAAGTTTGATACATGGGGTCAAATTGATTAACTTTAACTTCAAAACTGATATAAAATCATTGTTTAAATATTTAAACCAAAGAAACGAACTTTGCACTTTTTCCCTGATTTTAGCAAAACCAACTTTATCGTTGCCGTATAGAAACCAACTTACGCTTTGTAACTGATTTTAGCAACCAAATTAAACTTCTTACTAGTTATTTTCTAGTTAAATTTCTTAGCTAGCAATTAACGCATTTTTTTGCAATTTTTTTTGAAAAATTTGTCATTTTAGCGTATATGCAAATGTCAAAAGGCATCTGATGTGACCTCCAATTATTATTTTAAATAAAAACTTTAATCAACCATTTTTTCAAACTAGTAAATTAAATTATTTTCTATTTTCCTAAAACTAGAATATTATTTATTTTGCAAATTTGGTATGTGATGTGGCAGCTGGCATGACATCAATCAGTGCCACACATAGTTATCAAACGCGCTAGGCGCGAGGCACAAAAAAAAAAAAAAAAAGCGAGGGTCTGGGATAAAAAAAACGAACAAGAAAATTAAGTAAAAATATATTAAAATAATACTATTTTTCATCTAGTATCAAAAGTTTTAAAATATTGATGTATTAGAGTATAGAAGTAGTTTCCTTAGATAAAAGTAGAAATCTGGCTGGAATCTAGCCATAATTTAACGAATTTGGCTGGAAACTCTCTGGAATTTGGGAATCTAGCTGAAATCTGCGCCTAAACAATCACCTGGAGAATTGAAGCGCAATTTCCTCGACTCAAAGCGCAAATGCATCGCCTCGCCTAAAAAATGGGCCCAGGCGCAAGAGGCGATGGCTTTTAACAACTATAGTGCCACATCAACAATGTACAAGTAAAATAAGTTTAAATGAGGCTGATTGCTAAAACGGATAGTAACATGTAAGTTGGTTTCTGTTTTCTGCCTAATTTATAGTTCCTAAAATCAGGAAAAAGTGTAAAACCTTGTTTCTATTTAGTGCATTTTGCCCTTTAAATAACTATCAGATTCAAATTTGAAACTAAATCTCTGGCAAACTTACAATTTACATTAAACAAAAAGACTACAGATTATGGAATAGCATACCAAGTCAGAGACATATTGAAAACTTCGTGTTTGTTTTCCGTCACCATAAACAGTCATTGGTTGTTTGCGAATGGCCTGCAAAATGCAAAACGAAGCTACTAAAAAGGAACTGTAATAACCAGTGAGTTATCCTATATCATTAATCAACAAATTAAAGAATATATAGAAAAAGGCTTCAGTTAGTTTTTTTACCTGTGAAACAAAGTTGCTAACCACACGCCCATCATCCAAACACATCCTAGGACCATACGTGTTAAAAATACGTGCAATCCGAACCTGCAGTAAAAGCCATAGTCACATTTCATGCTGCCACAATGGTGCATTAAGCTGTTCGCAATGTTCATATCATGGGGGATGATATAAACAGTAAGTGACATCAGTGAATCTTTTATAAGCCGCAGGTTGTGAGTTCCGAGTCTCTTTAACGACATCAATGTATCAATTTGTTAACCATGTCAAAGAAAAATAACTCAGAAAAAAAAAAGAAGTTATTTCCTCATGATGTTTATCCTTATTTACTTCGCCTATCCTTATTAGTTCATTTTTCTTGTATCTAATGTGAGATATATGTTCCCAGTTTCCCACACTAACAAACATAATTTTGAGCACAGCAGAACTTTATTTACAATAACTTTATATAATAATCTCATTCCTACTCTTTAACTCTATATCTTTCATTAAATAAGTGTAACTGTTACTTGTTTGGTGATTGTAGCAAAACATGCTGCATGACAATCCCATACGCATATTGGTTATTAAACATGGTTATCAAAGGCGCTAGGCACATAGGCCTCGCTTGGGGCCTAGGCGCAACGAGCAAAAAATAGAGGGTTTGAGATTAAAAAAAGCGAAAAAAGTAAAAATATATTTTGTATTAGAAAAATAATACTATTATTCTAATAAAATAAACAAAGCTATTATATAATATTTAATATCATCTAATTAGTATCAAAAGTTTTAAAATATTAGTGCATTAGTGTAACAAAGTAGTTTCATTAGATAAAAAAAGAAATTTGGCTGGAATCTAGCCATAATTTAGAGAACTTGGCTTGAAACTCTACTGAATTCGGGAACCTCGCCGGAATCTGCGCCTACACCGTCACTTGGAGAATTAAAGTGCAATTTCCTCGACTTAGAGGGAAATTGCCTCGTCTCGCATGACAAATAGGCCTAGGTGCAAGAGGCAATGACTTTTAACAACTATGTTATTAACTATTTCTTAAACAAAAGACACCTAAAATAGCCATACGTAACATGCTTCTTTTATTGCCAATGTTTAGTATCCTCTTTAAAGAAAAGCATAATATAATATTGAGCCTTCTTTATTTTTATACTATATATAATACTGAAATTGACAAAATTTATATTATAAAATGATTGAATGTAAGGACTTATTAATCACCTCAACACCATCACCTCGATGATAATCCATCGTCAAGGTTTCAGCCGTCCTTTTCCCTTCATCATAGCAGCTTCTAACACCTATGTAACATCATAAACTATATGATTACAAGCATCACAAAAACACAAAAACAAAAATGTACAAAACAAAGTATAATCAGATAAATTTCAAATAATGGTTCACCTATTGGATTCACATGCCCCCAGTAAGTCTCCTTTTGAGGATGCTCAAGCGGGTCCCCATAGACCTCGCTGGTGCTTGTAAGCAAGAATCTTGCCCCGATTCTCTTGGCAAGTCCCAACATATTTAAAGTGCCCATCACATTGGTCTTGTAATCACATTAGTTAAGGAACCTCAAATCCATATTACTTCAAATTCACGTAACAATTCTAAAACCATACCCGAACATTGAACAAAACAATCAAGATACGGTCAAAACCACAAACTAACAATACACCTATTTAAAGCAACTTAAAAACACATAAAAATGTGACCTTTTACTTAACTTTCACCTCAAATTGTCGTTACAAGCAAATAAATCATTCAACTTTGGTTTTTACATGGAATCTTAAATTTTCACAACATGCAATCTAATGCATGGAATCTTAAATGCAGTCGCAGAGAATAAAAAAGATGTTAATACAAAGATTACCATATCCAAAATCAACAACTTATAGCAATACCCACATTCAACAATCATCAAGGGAACAACAAAAAACAGTAAACGTAACAATTTTAACGCAAATATACGCGCAACGTCACGGTTAAAAATCCCGTTGTTGTGCATATGAATGTAATCATGAATTCTAGCATTTAACAAGCTTAGGGGTTGTTTGGTTGATTAAGTGTTGAATCATTAAGAGGTCGGAATGGTTAAGAGGCTCTGAATGCACCAAGTTTGAATGATTCAGCTCTTAACCATTCCATTCAGAGCCTTTTTTAGGTTGAAACAAACAGTCTGAATGTTGAACAATTCAGAGCTGAATGGTTCAGAGCCTCATTAAGAGGCTACCAAACAGGCCCTTAGTATTCTAAAATAAATACCGAAAGCATCATCTCTATTCCTACACGGCAAAGGTAAGACTATCTGCATCTTACACTCATCAGATCTTACCTTAGCTTTGCTATTAGCGGGATTTACCAAGTACGATAAGCATTCTAATTCTAAAATAAATAGTTTTCAAACCAATCCCAAATTAACACACACAAATACACATAAACCACATGATACCCAATAACAAAAACAGTAAAAAAAAAATCCTAAAAAAGGATATGATAGTCTTGACAGGATTGTACTTATAATGAACAGGGGAAGCAGGACAAGCCAAATGATAGATCTGATCAACCTCCAACAAAATAGGCTCAACAACATCATGTCTAATAAGCTCAAATCTAGGGTTATTAAAATGATGCATAACATTCTCTTTCCTTCCAGTAAAAAAATTATCAATAACAATCACATCATCTCCTCTAGCAATCAACTTATCCACCAAATGACTACCCACAAACCCAGATCCACCTGTCACCACAACCCGCCTCCGTTTTCTACCAATACTCACCGGAACCCGGCCGACTGTTTGACCGACCGGGCGGTTGAAATTGAACCGGGGGAGTGAATCTCGACCGGAGAGTGAAATGGGTTTAAGAGGGTCAGTTGGGTTGGATTGGGAGATGGTGGTGATGGTGGGTTTGAAGAGGACGAAGGTGGAACCGATGAAGATGCCGATTAAGATGAATAAGAGGCGTTGTTCTTTGAGGAGGTAAGAGATGGATCGGAGAAGGTAGCGATTGGATGAGGTGTGTTTGAGGGATTTGGGGGAGTATGGTGGGGTTTCGGTGGTGGTAATGGGTGTTTCTTCGTCTCTACGTTGGTGTAATTGTTTCATGGTGGTTGATGGGTGTTTTGGTTTGGTGGGTTAGGTGTTATTGTGGTGATGGGTTGGGTTAGTAAGTGAAGATCATGAGATGGAGATGGAGATGGAGATGA
This sequence comes from Ambrosia trifida, assembly GCA_028751855.1. Lineage (NCBI taxonomy): Eukaryota > Viridiplantae > Streptophyta > Magnoliopsida > Asterales > Asteraceae > Ambrosia > Ambrosia trifida. Next base: position 194,790,067 of record CM054122.1, on the reverse strand, counting down.
AGAGTTGTGATGTTTGAGGATTTGTAGTGATGAAGAAGGAAGGTTTGGTGATGGTGTTTGAAGACATGGAAGGTTATGGTCCTATATTGACAAAAAAAAAATGAAAAACACAATCTACATTATTAAGAAAACTAGGTTGGTGTCACAACTTGTTAAAACACGAACATAATAAGATACGGACACGAAACTAGTAAATACGAACATTGTACGATAACCTATTGTGTCATATTTTTCAAACACGAACCTGTTAACACGATAAGACATGAACATGTTTATAATCATTAACCATGAAATCGTATCCACAAATTTGTGAATGAGAGACTAAGCGGCATCGATGTTAAGAAAGAGGACAGTGATGGCATGCGAGTGATGGGTGACGGCGAACAAGGACGGTAGACTGGTGACGAGGACGAGTGATGGGGATGGTGAAGTTGAGAAGGAGGAGGAGAGGTGACTGAGCGGTTTATATATCTGTGCTATGTGATTTAAAAATGAAAATTAGGGTTCTTTGATCTTCCGCATGTGTATAAGGTATACCTCTCCTCATATATAACTTTTTTAAATGAAAATGATTAACATGTTTAACGGGTGCTTAACAAGTTAACAAGTCTTGTTCGGTAAATGTTCATTGTGACGTCCGTCACTTTTTATTCTTTTATATAATAATAATAATAATAATAATATTAAAAAAAAAATTCAGATTAGATATATATATATATATATATATATTTTTTCTTTTTAAACCATAACTAAACCACAACCCAAATCCATACCCTTTATCCATTATCTGAAGCCCAACCAGCCCAAGTGTCCGGCCCAGAACCTGAGCCCACTAGCCATCAAGCCCACCACACTCATTTTAAAAAAAGAAAAGAAAAACGAGGTCCCAGCCGAGAATCGAACCCGGACCACGTCCTTTCACACACACACGCTTACACCATCTGCTCCACACACTTGTTTGATTTAAAACCAACTTAATTTATATATAACCCCACATTCACTTCTCCTTTTCCTTTTCCTTGTTCGCGAAACAGCAGCAGCAGCAGAGTATAATAATTTTTTTTTAACAAACCTTTGATTTAGCAATTAATCATGCATAAATGGTAAGTATCGTGATCTTCGGCCTATCATGACTCAGACACACCTCAATTAACGTTTAATGTTTACCAATTTGAACATTGTACGCGTCAAACATTAAACCCGGGTCAAAGATTTCCATTTCGAACGTGCGAGCCATCACACTATAAATTCACCATCTGCGAGCCATCCAAACTCAGCATTATCTCTTTCTCAATCCCCAATTATTCTCAATTATCCTCTGTTTGTGTTATTTGATCGTGCGATTGACTTTTTATTTGACTGAATCGTGCAAGCTCAAAACGCGTTTGTAAGTTGAATTTTTTTATGGGTTTTGTTCATCGGCAATCACACATCAATAGCCCTATGATTAATTAGGCTATTGATGTGTGAATTGATCAATTGCAGAATCTAGGGTTCGTGCATATTGAATTGGGGATAAACTCAGTTTGACATAACGTATTTAATTATTTTTAAACGGAGTTCATCACAACCACTGGCCTAGGCCAAGTGGTTGTGACTAAGGTTTATAACCAAAGGCACCCGGGTTCGAGTCCCGGCTGTGGCCTTCTTTTCCTTTCCTTTTTATTTCTAAAACAAACTAAATTATAATTATATATTATACATTTAAATCTTATAAATTCGTTTTTAATATTAAAACTTTTTTTATAAATTCTAAAAAAAAAATTATATTTATTAAATATGAGATAAAAGTTTTATTTACAATTTTTATTTTTCCGAAATTCATTTATTTAATATTTATAATAATTAAATCAATTTTATACTATTATATTTATAAAAATCCATTTAAATATCAAAACAATTTTATTAAATTCTACAAAAATTATCCTGAGTTTGTGTAAAGTTAAACTTTACTGAAATGATTTTTAATTCTGGAAAATCATTTATTTTATATTTTTAATCAATTTTTGTTACTTTTAATCATAATTAAATCATAATAAATCCAATTTTTAATATTTTTGCACCAAAATTTTACATAAATTATTTCTATTCATTTAGAACTGAAATACAATTTTTAATTCAGAAATTCTTTGATTTTAATATTTTTAGATATTAAAGTCATATTTTGACAATTTGATATAATTAGATTAAACATTCTATTTTCAAGGAAATAATTTTATAAAAATTATTTTCATACTTAAAACCTTATGTTGTGACTATATTCAACTTAAAATTTTACAAAAAGACTTTTGTGTATTTATTCATTAAATTTCTTATATTTATTAAACAATTCATTAATTAATCAAATAAACATTTATCCCCAATTCGAAGCCCTAGGAATACATGTATCCTAGAGTTATTTCCCTTACACATTATCAAATTCTTTAGGTTGATACTTTGAGATAGTTCCAACACATATTTCGTTGTCCAAGTTCAATTACAAGCTATTACGTAAACAGTGAGTATTCCTACCCCTTTTTGCTTTTATACATTTTTGGGGTGTTACATGTACACTATTACAATTTCAAATACAAGTTTACATTTTTACAATACAATTCTAGTACTATGTGCATTGCTTACAACGTGCTTTATGCTTAGACAATACATGTGGATTACATTTGTACTTAGTGAAATCATTAACATGGTACAAGCCGACCTTAACATTGGATAGCGCTATTTGGATTGACAACCCGCCTAGATTGATTCTCCCCCTTTTTCATCGGAGAATCCGTGGCCAGTGTTAAGTTATCATCCATTTATTGGTTGAGTACACTACAGTTCATACAGTACATTATACAGTCACAGGGTTGATTTCGCTCATTTGTATGATACATAGTTTACATATTTGCACTGTAGCTTGCACTTGAATTGTATAACTTTTTAACCTACTATATATATCAAAACTAGGAATGCTCACCAACATTTCATATGTTGACCAAAATCTATTTTGTACATGTTTCAGGTGCAGTTTGATCTAGTGCTTTAGCAAGGAACATTTAGTGCTATATTTTAATTCAGTTAATTCAATATTTACATTTCATTTAGACAATGTATTTTCCATTTCCATGTAAGACAATTTTTGATTATTCAATAATATTTACATTTTAGTACCATGAGCTTTTGAACAATCGTCACTACGTGGCACCTCGATGATTCCGCCATCGGTTGGGGTGTTACATTCATGAACAGTTCATTTCCTTAACAAACGAACACGAACAGAAACCTCATTCGGTAACTGTTCATGAATAGTTCGTGAACACGTTATTTCCTTGACAAACGGACACGAACAAAAAATCTCGTTCGGTAAGTGTTAATGAACAGTTTGTTAACATGTTATTTCCTTAACAAACAAACACGAACAAGGCCTTGTTCATGTTCATTTTGTTCGTTTACAGCCCTAATACCTACAATTTCATTTTTTCACCTCTTTATTTTTCAATTTTATTTCTGGAGGTGTCATAATAAGGAAGCATAGCGAGTGATAGACAAGGGCGAAAATTTGTTGGGGCCGGACGGTGCCCCAATCCATACCGCTTTTTGCTCCGTAGTGTAATTTTACACGTTTTTATCTGAAAATTTTATACGTATTGAGGCCAGCCCCCTCCGTTTAACTTTCGGCCCCCGCCGATTTTTTTCAAATTCTGCCACTTGTGATAGAGGATATACAACACAATTCAGACGATGAACAATCAACCTCCTCTAACTACCACTAACAAACTGTATGTACAAAATACAAACTATACTCATGCTCACAATATATATATATATATATATATATATATATATATCATCATACTCGGTTAATCCCACCTATAGCAAAGCTAAGATAGGGTTTGAGGAGGGTAAGATGTAAACAGCCTTACCTCTACTCCTAAGAATAGAGAGGCCGCTTCCAGTGAGACCCCAGCTCGATGTGGTTTGGTATCAAGCCTTGGACATAAGGCACAGAACACTTAGTAATCGGGACAAACCTAATCAGTGCATGTACCTCTTTGTCTTTTGGCTATCCACGCCACCACATGATTTATGATTAACCGTCCGTCATTTTTAACGTTATTTTCAGGAAATTAGTAAAATAACGTTAAAACTAGTGCAACTTTACTTTTGCCCCCCAAGGGCCACACATATATACATCATATATTATGCGCACACCATAAGTGAGGCGTGTTATATATATACACACACATAATAAGGGGCGACTTAAGATGTTTTTTAAGCTTCCCGCTACAAATATAATCATCTATCTATACTAATAAAGGAGTAACTAGGGGGACACTTGTCCCCCTCCTAGAGCTCCTCATCAAAATTGAACACATGTCAAGTAGATGTTGTCTAACCCATACCCGATTTTAATCATTGACCCGATTCTTAGTTTTATTACCTCCTTTAGCTATACATCCATATTATTCACTCTTTTAACATAAACCCTAATCGCCTCCTTCAATGAAGGAATCGTATCATCCAATCCTCCAAATCAGGTAACAATTCTTTAAAATATTATGATTTCATATATGAATCTTATTATTAATCTTCGATTTCGTAAACCCTAACTGCAAAAAATGCAGATTTGTTTCTCCATCCTCGTCATTCTCAATCTACCAGATTCAAACATCCATGGTATAATTATCCATCCAGATTGAAGGTTAGTAAATGGTTCCGATTCTTAGATTCTTCCTTTTTTGTATTTTCATTGATTGATTAACATATCTCTTTCTCCATTAAAACAAATGCCAAGAAAAGTTAGGGTTTTTATTAGGGTTCCTAAAAATCGTTCATGTAATCTTCTATCTACTTTCAATTCCTCTTTAAGAGTTATCGATCTGGATAGTTTTTTTGCGCCTTGATTTTTTTGCGCCTTGATTTTGCCAATGATTCAGTCATCGATTTTACATTTTGAAGGTACGGTACTCTTTCCATAGCATAACCTCGGTAAATCTGGTTGTTTTGAGGTTTTTATAATTTGCGTTAGCTCTGATTCGGTTTTCTAAATTAATCTATGAACATTAGGGTTTCTGAATCAATCTATGAATGTTCCGCTTCGGTTTTTTAAATCATTATGTGAATATTAGGGTTTCCGAATCAATATATGAATGTTCTTTGTTTTTGCGATTCATATATGAATGTTTGCCTGGTATCAATTTCAGGTAATCCTAGAGCAACACCTGAGGTCACAAGGCATGTGTGCTTTTTTGCCAAAACGATGGCTGCAAACATGTACTTTTCTCAGATAGAGGATTTTATAGGTATGCAAATAATTTGAAATAAAACTCTATATAATTCAAGACATCACTCCCACTTTTTATTGTTTATTTACTTTTGCATCATGTTTTTCCAGTTGTCCATGTGGTAATGTAGTAATGAACTTCATATTTGGGCAAAAGAAATCTATAGATCAGCAAGAAGAGACGTAAAAAACTATATAGGTAATTAATGTTAACTATGTTTTTTCACAAATGCTATGTCAGGATATCTGAAATATTGAATGGAGCATTTTAGTCTGCTTGTGAAGAAGCTCTACTAGAGTAGAGGCCAGCTGTCATGGGCGAGGAGGGAAGTTTATGAGTTGTTATGGCTTCCGATCTAATTCGGGCCAACATCGCTGTGCATGCTCTTATCACCGCACGCTGCAGAGGATTTACAGATGTGGTCGATACTCTTTTGAAGGTAATCAATCGATGTGGTAACATGGGCGGCCCGGTAAAAGGTCCAAATGGGCTTGTGTTAAACAAGCCTTAGTATGAAGCCAAACGGGTCGGGCCAGGTTGACCTGCTAACATTCTTTTGCTAATTAATGATTTTGTATATCTGGCCTACTTGCTAACATTCTTTTGCCAATTAATTATTTTGTATATCTTTTCTATATTTAAAACATATCAGCATATCATTTAAGACTTATTAATTTCAAGACTAAGACAACATCCAATGTTAATCTATGCTATGAAATCACAAATAAACACTTATTTTCTTAATTTTTTTTTTGTTTTTTTGATCTTTTTATACATTGTCATAATAGAATCTGAAGGAACAACTTTGTAGCAAAGTTCTCGCTCGACATCTGTCAGTTAACAGGTCTATGGCATATGCAAGTATTTTCTACTTTTTTTAAACTTTTTTTTCGGTTTACTCTTTTATGAAGTTTTAACTCATTTGTAATTATTTAGCGTGATGTGAAAAATAATAGTTTAAGTGGCACAGTTCCATCAATATTTGCAGTTTCACCGGAGTTCCGGTTTGGTTTTGTTTGTACCCAAGTCTAAACTACTATAATTTGAAAAGTATCGAGCATGTTTTTTTTTACAAACTGTGTGATGTATACAAAGAAGTATTAGGAGATTTTTGTAGCTAAACATGTATATCACCATTGCATCTATTCAAGTTGAACATTAACCAGTTTAATTTTTATCTTCTTTTGAGTTATCAATTTGATTTTGGTGTTCTTATTGTATCAATCAAATTTGATGTACAAATAACCATTATGCAGGACAAGAAAGTGAAGTCACTGGGAAGAACGCTCTACCGATCTCATTGCTGATGCTTTGAGGCTTGATTCTAAGGCATATGTCAAACATGTACCCCCCCCCCCCCAAAACAAAAAAAAATTCCTCTTTTTATTGTCTATAACCAACCCTAAATTAGATTTTGTTTAGGCACGAACTCAAATGATATATGGTATTATCATTTTCTATTTCGGAATTCCGCGCCCTTTTGACGACGGCACATGGTGCTCTTATTATCGGAATGTTGATTGCTGCTTTTTTGCTCAGGTATCTTATTTGTTTCACACCCTTTACCAGGTATGTTGTCTTATATTTTTTTTTGCTTTATCCACCAACACTTTTTTGGAAATGGGTATGTTTCTGTGACATTATCTTGCGCGTTAACTTAATGGCTTGCAATCTTTTTGGCCATGGAAAATTTAATACCAAAGCTATTTTGTGACAATAAAGCAAACATAATTTAATACCAAGGGTTATTGTCGGCGGCAAAGTTTCTATCCCGATATTCTTTCTCCATGGCCGCAAGGTACTGTTCCATATCTTCTTTGTTGATTTTGGTTGATTTTTTTGGATGTTGATTATTCATGAAATTAGTTTCTTAATTTTGACTAATTGGTTTTACTGTCCTAAAAAAACCTCACAGATCTTATTAAGATTCTTCCAATAAAAGTATATTTTTCTACGACAAGATGTTCATAGATGTGGAATTGTTCTTATTCAATCTGATACATTTTCTACTAATTGATTTATTGTATGGTTACCGCCTTTAAATAATGAAGTTGGTTTTCATGTTCCTTTTATTTCCTGTATGTAATTTATGAATCAAATTGTTGTGAAATTTTGACCCATACCAGGAAATTTGTGAAAGTTGGTGGTCCCACTATTTATATAACAGAGGTAGCAATTTTATTAGTGAATAACATAAGTTGTGATTTTATTAGTGAAACAGAGGTGGCGATTGAAATCCATTCACTTATGATTTGGCCCTTTGGTCTATTAATGCAAATAGGACCCATAGAAACCAAAATTATAGTACCAAGTTGCATAAAGAAAAATTATTATGTTCAATAAGAATTGGAAGTATCATGAAATCAAACACACTACATTCGAAAAAAGATACAAGGAGTTTTCATCAGTGAAAAGAACTTTTGTAGGTTGGTATGGTGATATTGGGCACTTAGAATCATGTGATGCTAATGACACTTACTGTAGGTGCCATGGAAGAGGTGAGTAGTTCTTCCATTTAGGTGCCATGAAAGAGTTGAGTAGTTCTTCCATTTTTTTTCAACTTATATTACGCGTAAATTTATTCCATTAACCTTGGTTTTAAAAAGCGCGCCTGAGGCGCGCCTAGGCGCAAGGCGCATCAAGGCGCAGCCTAGGGCGCCTCAGGGCTTTGCGCCTATCCTTTTTCCCAAAGGCGCGCGCCTCAGGCGCTTTTTTTTGTCAAATTTCAGGCGCTTTTTTGCCTGAGGCGCGCGCCTCACGTATTCTGGGTATTTTTTATGCATAAAAATGTTGTACCTTGGTGTTTTTGTCTTGTACATATAGGTAAAATCACATAAAAACCTTATTTATAGCCATATTTTGGGTAAACGAAGCTAACAACTCATGGAATATATATGGGATATATAAAAAAAATTATATAATTAGTGTGCGTTTCGGGTACGAAAATCCCTCGCTTTTTGTCCAAATTTTAGTTCAAGACTCTTTTTCTTTTGAGGTCAAACATAAAAAATTCAAATTCATAGTTCGTATGGATTTCATTACAATTTAACACAATTTCTTTTTTGGTATTCTGATATCTAAACAAATTGAAGCACGCCTACATTTATTTTCCTGGAAATACAAAGAATCCGTATGAATTTTGAAACTTAAAAAGTCTTATTTTGGCTTTAAAAGTTAAAGCACACCCTTTTGTTGTGTGAAATTTTATATGTTAAATTTCTCTTTTTGCCGTTTTTTTTTTCAGGTTGTATCAATCAATATCTTGATTGTGTTGAATATAAAAGGATTCTTTCAAAAAATCCTTACGTACCAGACCCATGGAGATTGGCTTTATAGCAGCTACAGATCGGCTGTGGAATCTTTAAGTCAAGAGGATACTTGGGTATGGTTCCTAATACCTGATCCATGACCCGGGTTTCTGACCCTAAAACCCGTGTATATATTGTTATTTTCTTTTTGAATTTTAACCCTCTAATATAACAATCCATTCTACCTTCATTTTCATTCTCATTCCACATAAACCCATCGCCAAATCAAAAGCGGCAATCGAAAGTCTTAACATTTAGGTGTGTTTGCCATAGAAAATAGTGTTGTGTCATTCTCCATTCACCGTCTTTAGGTATGTTTTATGGTTCAGTTGAGGTTTTTTATTGAATTTATGGATAATATATTATGCTAAGCAATTTATAAGAAATTAACCCCAAAAACTTTACGATTAAATGAGATTATTGATGTTTGGAAGGCTAATATTCTGACTGATGTTTCACAGTCTTTGATGCAGAAGATGAAGATCATGAAGTTGTTGGGATGATTAAAACAGACCAGGCACAAAAGATTCGGATCAGAAAAGGAATGGATGAAATACCATTGATGAGGTTATAGCCACTGATGAGTGGCAACCTCTGATGAAGCAAACCACTGATCAGTAGTTATCACTCATCAGAGGTTGCCACTCATCTGTTTTGTATACTTATATATGATCAGTGGTTTGCTTAAACAGTTGCAACACCAGATACAACAGAGCAACAGCAGTTGCAGCTGCTGCTGAATGAGTCAGCCATGGAAACAACTACCCACGACAAGTTCATCATAGAGCTTCGTCTATTGTTTCTGTTAAGAGGAAGTTGGTGGTGCCGGAGTAAAAGGTGTGAGGTAAATTCTTATATAATTTATTCGAATATGTTGTTTTCTTATTGATTATTGTAGATTCAGTTTGAGTTTTTTGGATGGCCTTATGATCTGCCACATTCTTCAACAATTAGAAACAATGAAAACCATTGATATTGATCCCAAGGAGTAAGTCATCATTGTCATTTCAGTTGTTTATGTGTTATTTTGTTCACATGCATTACTAAAATTTGTTTCCATAACAAAAATGGTTTGTTATGTTTTAGTGGGTGAAGAATCACTTCAAATGGTCGACATGACCTGGACCAGGTTGCTGGGCAAATTGTTGTTGCACTTTGAAGAGTTCAATCATTTGATTATGATTAATATTTTTTTATGTTATGTACCTTATACATTTAGCAAGATCAAACAAATTTTGTTGAGTTTTTTCTTTGAATCGTCTATGTTTGTTTTCTGAATTGCGTTTGGAATATTAGTACCAGTAATCTATGAGTTGATCTATATTTTTGTTTGAACATTGAATGGATTGAGATGTTACCTTCATTAGTGTCTGTTTAAAACATATAGATAATTCAGTTGATCATGAAATTGTAGGGTCTGTTTACTAAGTTCTGTTCCAGATGTTAGACATGTTCACTTGATCAATTTGAATATTTTAAGTTGATCAAGTGACAATATTGTAAGCGAGTAATTCATTCGTTGTATCAACCTAATAAAAGAAATGCTTGCTTGAATACTGAAGACAATTGTTAAGGTCATATAGAATGCTTGTGTAACTTAATTGATGTATGTGCTGGTCTTGATGTTCAGGTTGCAAATTGTGATGAAACATTTGAATTATAGTAATGGGTTGATGGAAATAGTGATTAAATTTAGGTACCTGCTTCACATTTCTCATATTTATAGACTTAGCATTCACTACATGTACTATTTTTATGGGTGTTCGCATCAATACCGAATAGCGGACACTAGCGGCAAGCCATTGATACACTCGTAGCGATATGAAATAGCCGACGCTATTTCATTGAATGATACACTAGATGGAAATTTATTGGATAACATTAAACTTTTTTATGATATTTTCCAAGTAACCCAAATTCATAGGAATTTGTAATACTTAATAAAAACTTGTATATTACACTATATTTATAAAATAACGTTCTTATTTGATCGTTTGCTTGCTTTGTTTCCTGGTGAGGAAATGGTATATCTAAGTTCAGACAGTGTTTGTAAATCAGAAAATATTGATGAAGAAATCGATGAAAGTTTATATTCACCTGATGTTCTTAATAGCCTTAAGTTTTCGGGAATTCCAAACCACAAATTGATTTTAAAAGTTGGTGTTCCAGTCATGTTACTCAGAAACATTGATCAAAGAAGTGGTTTGTGTAATGGAACAAGACTACAGGTTGTTCAATTGGGAAAACGTGTAATAGAAGCCAGAATTATTTCAGGTAGTAACATTGGAATGCAGACATTTATTCCCAGAATTAGTCTTACACCCTCTGATAAGAAGATTCCTTTCAAATTTAGAAGAAGACAGTTTCCCCTTTCTGTGTCTTTTGCTATGACAATAAACAAGAGTCAAGGACAGTCGCTATCTAAAGTTGGGTTATATTTGAAAGATCCAGTTTTCACACATGGACAGTTGTATGTTGCATTATCAAGAGTAAAAAGTAGGAATGGTCTGAATATATTAATATTAGACAAGGAAGGTAATGTGACTACACGTACTGTAAATGTTGTTTACAAGGAGAGTTTTGGACAGCTATGACAAATTCTTGTAAGTCTCATTTTTTTTTGTTACAATTAAGTCGGTATGGTTTAATTTTTTTTACCCAGTTATTCATCTAAACATTATAGGAACTACCGTGCTACAATCTATCTTACGAACACATCCATAATTTTTTTTTTTACATATTTCAATGTCTTTAGTCATTCACTATTTTTACGATTTTGTGAACATTCTATGTTTACCAATGTTTTTTTTAAAGTATCCTATTATTTTGTTTGGTGGAAGACTTTTTTAATTATTAAATTTATTTGCAACATCTCTTTATCAATTTATATGTTTCACATACACAATACAATTACAATTTTATAAATAAACGTTTATGGCTAAGACAAAATTGATGTTTGTTGAAAGTTAACAATTGAATGTTAATTACGATTATGATTTTTTATTTTTTTTAACATCTTCAAAATAGTCACAAACAATGGATTTGTTTTTATAGGTACTCATGGATATTAGGTTGTCGCATATGGTGTCCAACGGTGCAGTTCTTCACCCAACTAATTATTGTCAACTCTGTGACGTCCAATGTTTGGATGATGCCCAATATGCACAACATGTTAATGGTAAAAAACATCAATCTAAGGTATTACATTTAATATATATATATATATATATTCATATAACTTATATATATATATATATACATATATGTATGTACTTATTATACGTAAAATTAGATGCCTTATTTGTGTATTGATTTTTATTTAGGTTGCACATGCTACTGGCAATGATGTCTTCTATTGTGGTCTATGTGAAGTTAGATGTACCAGTCAACCAAACCTAAATGCGCATCTTGATGGAAGGAAGCATAAGAAGGCTTTGCACAACGTTGGCTTTATTAATATTATTTGATGATTAATTTTTTTTTTAGTATTATCGTATGTTTTATTTCCGGAAATTTGTTTTTCCATACTATCGCTTTGTGTTTCACATCATGATTGCTATTTTTTTTCTTTAATAATGTTATGATTTGGTCACTTTTGGATGTTTATTTGTTTCTTAATGACTTTGCATATTAATTTTTTAATAGGTTGGTGATTTTTAAATACATAATTCATTTATGTTAGTTTAATTGTTGGTTTGGAATTCCATGTTAACACTATTAATTTACTTTTACTTTTTAACTTTGTAAATTTTTATTTACTTTGGTTTTCACCGTGGGTCCCCACGGGACTCTAACCTAGTTACATATAACTTACAACTTTCTTTCTTCATTTATTTTGTGCTGCAAGGATATTGATTGTGTTACCAGGATATTGAGCTAGACAAATGTACTCCTTTAGTCATTTTGCAACATCTATTATATATTTTGTTTTATATCATGCTAGCATTAAAAGATGTTCGAAAAAGATTATAGGCATTTACAATCCTATTATTTAAAATGAAAAAGAAAACACCAACATGATTATAGTTGCAAATTGTGATCTTTTAAAATTCTTGATCTTTCTATAATATAGAAATTGGGCTTACTTTAATATGTCAGCAAAAAATAGGCTTATTAACTGGGCCACGGCCCACAAGTGATACTCATAACTGGTCCATAAGTTGCCAAGCTTTCGTAATATGCTTGTAGTTTAAATTTTGTCTATTTTAATCGTCAATTCGTCATGCTATGCAAATTAACAGCATATATTTGTTTCGACAAATAAAAGGACTATATATGACAAAACGTTTTACAAATAAAAATACCTATAAAATTACAATGGTCAATGGACTGTGGGCATACCCGAAAGGCCAAAACAAACCTATTCCCTTCTTTTTAACAATATATATTTGGAGGCTATGAACCCTGATAGGCGTATAATTTTAAACTTTTAATCTAACGAAAAGTATATGTTAATTACCACAACTGGTTATAGTGATCTAAATAATTGTTAAA